>OY288244.1:39951379-40575546 GCA_958450325.1 Agrostemma githago
GCATCCTCAACGCTAAACATGTCGCCAAGTTTATCCAGAACAAGACAATATGTCGGTATGGAATCCCGCATGAATTTATCAGTGATCACGGGACTCATTTTCAAGCTGAGACCGCAGCCCTACTGACCAAATATAAAATTCAAAGGCAAACGTCCTCGCCCTATCGTACCCAAACGAATGGAGCAGTAGAGGCGACCAATAAAACAATTGTCACCATACTCAAAAAGATGGCCGATAATTACCGGGACTGGCCCGACAAAATACCTTTTGCCCTATGGGGATACCGGACGTCAATTCGCACCGCAACCGGGGCAACGTCGTATTACCTAACTTATGGGATGGAGGCAGTCCAACCAGTTGAATTGGAGGTACCGTTCCTCAGAATTCTGCTAGAAAGTCAAGTGCCCGAAGCTGACTGGGTTCGAGCACGGTATGATTCGTTGGTTCTACTAGACGAACGACGGTCTCGTGCTCTCAACAATATTCAAATCTATCAAAAGAGGATCCAACCGGCCTTCAACAAAAAGGTAAGGCCCAGAAACATTAAAGAAGGAGATCTAGTCCTTAAATCAGTTCGAGCTTTACTACCAGTTGACCCAAGGGGAAAATTCAAACCTAATTGGGCTGGGCCATATTTGGTAAAAAAGATCCTATCGGGAGGAGCAGTGATGCTGACGGACCTGGACGGAAACGAGTTCGTCAACCCGACCAACCTGGACCAGCTGAAGCGTTACTACCCTTAAGCCTTTTCTCAATGTCATTAGCAATTTTTTAAAATTATTTTACGAAAAACAAGTCAATAAGCTGGAATCACTTATTCTACTGTCACAAGCACCTTGAACCAATAGTCTTGGTGTAATTCAAGATTGCAAATTTACCAAGCTTGAACTACGTTTGGTTTGATTCTGATAATTGCGGATACGTAGGCAGCCCCTCAAAAGGGCACAACCAGTGCAATCGAGAAAAGAGAGGAACGGTTTAATAATAAAATTTCTTTTATTAATT
This sequence comes from Agrostemma githago, assembly GCA_958450325.1. NCBI lineage: Eukaryota > Viridiplantae > Streptophyta > Magnoliopsida > Caryophyllales > Caryophyllaceae > Agrostemma > Agrostemma githago. The sequence goes on from OY288244.1 coordinate 39,952,385, forward strand.
ATCACAAAAAAAAAGCCCCGATAAACTTGGGAAAATTACAAAATACAGGAACTCCAAAAAAATTACAAAAACAAAAAAGCACACGGTATTCAGGGCATCGGTATTCAGGGCATCTTGCCCTTCCCCTTGTCCTTGGCCTCCTTGGCCGTCCACTGACGACGACGTGGAGGAGAGCGTTCCCGAATCACCGCAGGAACCTCCTTAGCCTGGACTCGTTTCTTTGAGCTAGAGTCCTCAATCACATCTACTGGCCCGAGTCGGGCCCTCACGGGCTCTGGCAGCCGTTCGCGTGGACCAAGTCGGTCCCTAGCCGCCAATCTTGGCCCGAGTCGTCTCTTCAAATCAGTCTTGGGGCTTAGCTGCCCCCGCGTGCTGCTAGCACCGGCATCCTTAGCTCGAGTCTTAGTATGTGACTTAAGACCCGATTCTAGTCGGACTAAAGTAGCAGGGGTGTCTCCCTCATCGAAAAAGCCCCTGTTGTCCTTTACCGTCTCCCGACGGACCAGTTCGAAGACCTCATCGACCTTCAGAGCTTTACGAGCTTCCTCGGATTCCTCGAAAGTCCATTTCTCGTAAGCCCGTGAAACCCACGCAGATTGGCAAGGGTTGGGAATAGTCCGTGTAGGACCTGTGAACCATCTCTGCAACCAGGTGTTGCACATAGCGTCTGTCAATTGGAGCGAGACGCTGATAATGACTTCAGTCTCAAGAATGCGCTGAGACGAACCGAACTGCCTCAGAATGCGGTCCGGGTAAATGTGAACTGTCCAGTCAAGAGACAGGATCACCAGGTAACGGGTTTGGTCGCTCTTGGCTAGTCCCGTCAGCTTGGAAAGGAACCACCAAGCGATAGTCTACCTGATTAAGGGGCCACCATGGAACACCAACTCCTCATCCCAGTAAGCTCGATTTATATGGTGACTTGAGCTTATCCGGCGCCTCCTCGAGCTAATTTGGCTGCCGCGGTAGTTGGGAATGCTCGGAGGGGGCTCTATGATTGATAACCGTTCCGACAACCAAATTTGAAAAGCATACACAAATCCCGTAAGCAACAGAGTGGTCCGCTGTAGCTCACTCGATCGAGTACAACATCTGACTCGATCGAGTAGGCCCTCCAAAAACGGGCAGAAGCACTTCGAAGACGTCACTCGATCGAGTGACAGGTCCACTCGATCGAGTGACAGGTCCACTCTATCGAGTGATTTACGAACGTCAAGGAATTCGCGCGAAACAAAAAAGAGAAAAAAATCGCAAGATGTATACCTGCAGAATACGAGTACTCTCCGTCAGATGTCGGTCCGGGTCTAGTGGTCTGGCATCCAGACCCATGATGATCTCCCGGGTGGCTAGCCAAGCGGGGCTGTGACCAGTCTCCATCTGGTCAACCACTCCAATCAGCCTGATTTGTCCCAAGCATGAGTCAACATCCATCATCCCTTCGAAAACGTAGCGGTGTAGCATGCAAAAGGCGAAAGCCCTACGCCTGTGAGAAGGGGTAGCCCTTACATCCTGACTGTTCATAAACTTGTCAGCCAGGTCAAAGAGGGAAACAGTATTTCCCCGCACCATTCGATCTGTCTCAGCTTGAGACAGACCCAACAAATCCCTCAGCCTCCTTCTCGGATCCGGGTAGAACGGAGGGATAGCGGGACGAGCGATAGGGCTCCAACCCCCAATAGCTGCGATCTCCTAGGGAAGAGGGCATATTTCTCCTCGCGGGAACGCGAAGACGTGATGGGTAGTATCCCAAAACGTCAGGCAGGCGTCCAAAAAGTGTGAATCAATTATCAGACGTTGAAGAGGAAATAGACTGACAATCCCCATTTGGGTCAGCTGAACTTTGTCCTCATCCCGAAAATATTGGGACCAGGGAAAAAGCATCGAAGTAAGATGATCGATACCCATGGCAGAGGTTTGAATCTTCTTGAAAGTCTAAAGGATTTTGAGGAGAAGTAGGAGTTTTTGATTCAAGATACAGTAAGCTGAAGCAGGGAGACCTATATTTATAATAGGAAACCCTAACTGTAACCCTAACTACCATGCCTCCTCAGCAAACCAGGGCCCTATGCATGCGCAGGCCTGATTTCAGACAAAAACCCAGAATAGGAATCAAGTCGTCTCGAGCTTTCCTGGGAATTTCTAAAATTTTTGTAATAAAAAATTGTGATGAAAAAATCTTTCAAAATTTTTTGGCTTTTCAAAATTCAATATATTTTTTATTTCCCCAACACGAGTCGGTGTTTTGCCTATGTGTTACATGCAATTTGTTATGTGTCAGCATACAGGTATACCCCAGACTTTAGAAGCAAGTCTCCGCGCAACTACTCTACTCCCCAACGTGAGTCAATATTTATCTCGGAATGCTATAATCAGAGCTGTGATGTATCAGCATACGGGTAAACCTACACCTTCAGAAGCAAGTTTAACTCCCCACGGAGCAACCATCGTCAGGACAGGTATGACCCTCTGCTTATGGCTGGCGAGCCCTTCATGCAAGTCTACTGGACTATAAACGACCCGACCGGAAGGCTGCCAGGTCGTAATCTGCGATTGGCCTGGTAGCTACTATGACTTTCCCCTTGTCCTAGCCTCAGTCAGAGTGGGGGCTCTGTAGACACCCGCATTTTGCCTGCTAGTATCTATAGCAGTTCCCGACAAAACATCCGATGATGATCGGACGCAAACGTGACTTAGTATACTCGAATATGGGCTCGGAATCAATAATATCCGACGTGGACATTTAGCGGAGTACAAATCTCTCAAAATCGACCTCAGATTCAGGCCCAGTGGGTCGTTCCGAGTAAATTAAGACTAATTTTGGCCAAACCGACACCAAAAATAAAAGCCGTCTTTTGGCGACCGGGTCAAAACCCGGTCAAAGACGAATCCGTCACATAAATCTGCCTGATATGTTTCTAGAAGATTGCGCCCAAATACAAAAATAAAAAAAACAATCAAAAGTCAACCATTTCTTAAATTATCTCGCCACCCTTATCCACTCGATCGAGTGGATTGACCCACTCGCTCGAGTGGAGCCTCATAAACCGGAACAGACCCATTTTCAAAGGCACTCGATCGAGTGACCCTAGGTCGTGGGATATTCTCTATAAATACCCCCTCAAACCCTTTGCATTTTTAGTTTTACCTAATGCAATTCTAACCTACATTTCTACCCTAATTCACCTATAATCTCTACACTACAACCCTAAGCAATACTACACAAAAACCGAGTCATTTGTCCCTCGAAAAACCGACAAATCCACACACACACACACACACCATAACTTGCATACATCCTCGATACCCCCGCGTTCCCGTCGCTATTACGAGTCCATTGCCGAGGTCTTCCTAAGCATGTATGTTGAGGGTGTCATAAACCCCGTCTCAATCTTTACTATCTCAATTCATTTTACGTACATTTTCGTATTTTGTATTACTAACTACTAACACTAGCGTTAACGTTTAATTCTATCGTTTACTAACTTTTATCTTTTCGTTACTAACAATTAATACCGCGTATATATACATAATAATACTAAAATACGGATCCTAACCCGTTTGACTATGACGACCATCCAAAAGTCCGTTTAATCCCTTTACGAGCAACGACGGAGGTGGCACCCTTTTGAGGAGCGCCACCCCAATGTACTCAAGGGCGTAACGAGATCGTGGTTGTTCATAGTTGAACGCGTAGGACTCCATTTCTAAGATTAGTGCGAGATCCGTTGATGCGAAAGCCGACATCACATAATCCGTTAGGATTAATATCGATGTCGTGACGCAGATGACTACAATTTCGTCACTAATCAAACCTTTTCAATTCCATAATAATACATTTTCATAAAATCCCGATGACGGTCTCGTAATCGTACAATACACGATCATGACGCCGAAAACCGAGTTGAATTTTAATAATGCAATATTTTCATTTAACTCGGTCAATTATCGACTTTAAAACACAAAAAACAAAACGAGGCATGCCTTGTACAGGGGGCACTCGACCGAGTGCCATGAGCCACTCGATCGAGTAGCACCCCAAAAACTGGGCAGTAGCTACTTCGAGTACGCACTCGATCAAGTCCATGCCCTGACTCGATCGAGTGGGTCCTGTAGCCCAGAAATCCGAGAGCTTTAATGCAACATTCGAGCCTCGTCTTTTTTTACGACTTAGTCGTAACGTGCAAAGTCAATCACGTAATTCTAATTTTCAAAACCCATGCATATCACTACACTTAAAACGACCTTGATCGATTGTCCTTCATTATTTAGTCATGTGTCGACGACTCTTTAGTCGTATCCGACACATGACTAGTTTAGACGCCAACATTTCGAGATGATATGTCAGGACAAGGCATCGAGGCATGGAATCGGGCTAGCATCACGCCTAGGTCCTATGTCTCCGTCCTTCGTTTAATACACAACATAATGTGTATTTAATCGGAGTTCGTCCATCTACATAATTCACGGTCTAGTTTATACACGGGTCCGTTTCTATCCTTTTATCATTTTTATTCCGTTATATTATTTGTAATTTTTGTATTGGCCGGGTTGTATTTCCGCCAGTGTAGTTTGTATGTTATTTATTTTCGAGCTTCGTTTATTTTGATGTTTATCGCCTTATAAATGAACCTCGCATGCTAAGTAACTTTGACGATTGTTAGATGCATTAAATGACGTAGCTAACCCATAATTCGCATGTTTATCCCGAAAACGCTATTTGCATATCATTTAGTCGTTTTACTAACGCGTGTACACGAACACGAACGATGTCTTAGTAGAGGCCGCCATTGTGCGGGCGGGGTTGGGTGTCCTTAGTGGGCTTCCCAACACGTACCCTCACCCCTTACTTAGAACCTCGGTTTCCGGATGCCCGAAACCGTTGGCGCATGAGAGTCATTCTTTACACGATACCGGTGTAGATGGTATCGGTATCGCAATGCAAAGGGACGAGCCCCATATACTCTGAAATCGAAGTGGGCCGTAGTTTATGTATAACCCATGACGACATAGAGTGGGCTCAAATGGTTCCGAATTAACACAAATTCGGTGGCAACTCCAACTTTGACTTAAATTTCGATCCCGAGAGTCATCTCACCACGAGATTCATTCGCCTACCCAAACCCGCGCGTGGCCGCGTCGGGGTGGACCTACGTCATGTCCACAGATATTGATACGACCAGATAATGCCGAATATTTTTGGTGAGAATCCGCTTGACCCATTACCCGACCCAAAAATAGGTAACTTTAAAAAATATTCGTATTGTAGACTAAAATTTCTCAAAATAGTAAAAACTATTTAATCTCTCCTATCAAGCGTAATCTTCCCTCTTTTTTTTGCACAAAAAATAAGAAAGAAATAAAGAATTGATTAAAGTAAGAAAATGAGGGTATAAAATGAAAACATAGTGGGTTTGTACGTAAAAAAAATAATAAAGAACTAAATGAAGAATAAAGAATCGATTAAATGTACAAAAAAAGAGGGAAGATAAGTAAACTAATGTCAAAAAAGAAAGAGAAAATTACTCATAACATATATGTTCGTCCTCTTCGTTTAATATATGGGACGAACATATAGATACGAAGGGAATACTTTATTTGCTCATTGGATCTTAGGATAATCATATCATTAGTAGGTCGGTTAGCTTATAATCACCGAGAGATTTTACTGACTAATGTGATTTTACAGCCTTATTATGGGTTTACCTTAGGTCACAACTCACAAGGGGTTACCAAGCCCTTGATAATCGCCTTAATTAACCTTCAAAGTGACCCATTCAAGCAGGGCCGGCCCATTATTAAATCTGGAGGTCCTGTGGATTTGAACCCACAGCTTCTATGTTAATGACATGTATCTTATCCACTACACCACATTAATACTTCTTGTCAAAGTTGTATGAACAATATACATATTGAGGCCCTCACTTGTTTGAGTCCCGGTTCCTTGAACCGGATCGAACCCCATATGGGTCGGCCTTACATTCAAGTGCTCTTAGATTTTACTGATTCTACAATTGTTATTTTAACGTCTATAAGGGGTTATCCATTCCATTATTAAGGGATAATATTAGCTAGAATGGGGAGATTACATCCTATCTTGAACTGAATTTGATTTCATTTGTTATTAGTTGAATAAAAAAGTTTGGTTTGAATTGATTATATATAAAGGTTAAAATTCAGTTTTCAAAAAGCGATTACTTCTCAGGTGAAATGAAGAAATTATATGCAATTTTCAGCTTTGTTCTCATTTGTCGGTCATTGAATTAAATTGATGGGTTTTGCTTTGATTATATGTGATGAATGAATTTGAGATTTGACAATATGGATTTTTGGTATTATTTCAAACTGAATGAAGAAATAAGATCTCACTTGACCATCTTTTATTTATATATTAGAAGTTATATCGAATATTTTCACCAGAGCAATAAAAAAGGTCAGCAAAACCGCGAGATCCACATCCTGAAACAACAAAAGGTACCATCAGTGGAAAAATAAGCAAAGAAGAATCCAAAACAAAAAAAACCCAAAAATCTGGAGAACCAAAAGCTCCATGATCCCAGATCCACATCCTGAAATGGCAAAAGGGCAACATCGGGAAAAAAAGAAAAGAAAAATCGAAGGCAAGTCGAAGAGAAGAGAGAGAAAATATGAAGGAAGAGAGAAGGGCAAAGCGTAAAAAGCAAGATCGAAGGCAAGACGAAGAGAAGAGAGAGAAAATATGGAGGAAGCGAGAAGGACAAGCGTGTGGCAGGAAGCGGAAGAGCAGAGCGTGGGGTGCCAAAGATGGGCTACTGTTGCCCACTGTAGCTTAGCTACAGTGCGTGAGTAGTATCCAAGAAGGTAAATGTTTGGAATCAAATGGAACAGAGGGAGTAAAAAGAGAAGTAAGAAGAGAAGGGGTGTTGGTGGGGGGGGGGAGTGAGTGTAGAGGAGGAGAACATATATAACTAATATAAATAGAAGGATCAAGGGAAGTAGGGGACAAGAAGGAGAGGGTGAAGAGATGACAAAAGTATTTTATAAACATTATAATTCTTAGTAGATGAGGAAGAAGTAATAAAAAGAGGAGGAACATTAAGGGGAGCATGAGAAGAGGGGGAGGACAAAGGGATGTGAAGGAGGGGAAGAATGAAAAACTATCTTATTATTTGACGAGGAAGTAGGAACAAGAGAAGAGGAACAATAATGGCTACAGAAAGGAGAGAGTACTGTAAATAGGCCGACAAATGTGAGGAGAGATGGAGGAGGATGAAAACTGATTTAGTATATTGATGGAAAAGTAAGAACATGAATAAGGGGAGCATTAGAGGAGGGGGAGAAAAAAAAGGTGAGCGTGTTCACTTTCCATCCACTGTCGGACGCCATAATCACTTTCCATCCTGCTACATTTGTTTATTACCATGAGCCTGTTCTCTGCTCCATTTCTTTATTCTTGGGGTCCCGTTGCACATGTTTTTACTTGTAGAGAGCTCTGTCATTGATGTGGCTGCACTTTGTACTTGCTCTTTCCAGTCCTGTTCTTTACTGGTGTTGTTTGTGGTTGGTTTCCACTATCTGATGCTGCTTTTTTGAATTCAATCTTCATGCTCATTGTTCATGTCTTCTATGCATTTTCTCTTAAGGAATATTAATATTTTGAAGTATGTACGTGTAGACACCAAAATTTTATATATTTCGGTATCTATTTATGTCTAATATCTTTAGTATTTAGAGATAATTATCAATAAATATCGTGATAATATCTTAAGATAATCTAGAATATTCTTGGCTCCCTCTTTAAGCTACAAGGCTATAAATACGGTCTAGTATCCAGGGTTTAGAGGAGGTCAAATGGATTAAGTCTCACACATGACCCCATCATCCTACTACCACATTGTAGGTAAATGGAATTAAGTCCCAAAAAAAACTTCATCTTCTCCTACGAATCTAAGTCGATTAGACCTCTGTAGAACTATCAAAACCATAACCTTCGAGATGGAATCAAGAGATCCACAGAAGTTGTAACCGTCAATATTTCGAATATTAAATAAAACACTTGTTTCCATATTATTTTGTATCTGTTATTATATTATTGCAGGTGTGAAATTTTATGTTTTACAAATTGGTGAATCCTACATGAAGATTTTCGCTCTTCATCTCCAATCTCGAAGGATCTAGATCTGTAGAAGTCATGGGGGCAAACAAAATCAACCTCAAGTCATTCTGTGAAGTTTCGAGACAAAGTTGCAACCAACTTCGAAGTTTCCATAACAAGTCTCGAGGGGGCATTTGTAGACACCAAAATTTTATATATTTTGATATCTATTTATGTCTAATATATTTAGTATTTAGAGATAATTATCAATAAATATTGTGATAATATCTTAGGATAATCCAGAATATTCTTAACTTCCTCTCTAAGCTACAAGGCTATAAATACGGTCTTGTCTCTAGGGTTTAAAGGAGGTCAGATGGATTAAGTCTCATACGACCCCATCATCCTACTACCAAATTGTAGGTAAATGGAATAAGTCACCAAAAAGACTCCATCTTCTCCTACGGATCTAAGTTGATAAGACCTCCGTAGTACTATCAAAAACCCTAGTCTTCAAGATTAGAATCAAGAGATCCACGGAAATTGTATTAAAATTTTATGTTTTACATTATGCAAGGGTTTGGTAAAGAACAATGAAATGTAAGATAGAGTAGCAACAATAACTATAAGAGTTGTCCCGTCTGTCTTTCATTTACAACCAATTCCATGAAGTAACGACATATGGTAAACGCTTCCCATCGGTGATCAAGGTTCTGTGCAACGAAGATTGCATGGAAAAGATATTTGACAAGCTCCCCTCTAACACTGAGAAGGCTAATGTGTCGGTAGTTTGCAAGAAGTGGGCTCATCTTTTCCTGTTGCGTTCATATGCGCCTCGGTGGAATGCTGATTATGATAAAAGGCTGCGACCAGTGCACCGTAATGGAATGACGTCCACTTATAGGGGCTTTGAAGAAGTTTCACGGAGATGTCGGTGTTATCTCGCTGATAACATGCATGCTAGGACACTACTACATAGATCAGATTCCAGGTAGCGTCAAACAATAGCCCGAATTTGGACATTATTGAGTGCACTACTAAAGAAAATGACGACGAAGTTCCAGATGAAGAAATGACGATGGTATATATAACAGCCAGAATGTTGCTTGACGGGGATGAAATAGGAATGCTCGAGTAATATTTTCCAATACGAATATCATTATAACAATCATGTATTGTGAATGTTTGTATGATAGCTTAGTATGTAATGACCATATTTTATGACTTGACTTTCCTCTCATCTTTTTCTTCTGTAGCGAATGATGGCTTTTTCTCTAACGAGAACATTATGCTCTTTTGTGCTTAAATCAACTTTCGTTACTATTCTCTCTTCAAAATTTTGAATTGGAGCAACCCGTACTCTCTTGTCACTGTAATTACTGGTTATGAATTATGTGCCTTGCTGGCATATTGTTTTTATAAATTCTTTGACAAACATGTTATCCTTTCATCTATGCTTACACTGTTTGCCTGCCTGTCCATCTATGCTTAATTACCTACAACAGATCGGTAGTCACCTATGGTGGTTCATGATTATAATTAAAGTCAAAATCTATTGGCTTTACTGATAAAAGAGAGCGAGAAGAGGTCATTATAATACGGACGGAGTATCTACCTTCACTTACATTTTAGTAAAGCTATGAATGTGACACAATAAAAAATAAAATAAAAAAAATATAAGAATCGAACACACTTGTAATTTTTTTATAAAAAAACCGTCCAATATAGTACAAGAAACCAAACCCACCAGATTACGATAGAAACACACAGTAAGATATATAAACCTAATCGCCAGAGCGCGCTGTACCTAAATTTTCGCATGCGGGGAAAAAATACTCCAATCTCGTGGTTTGGATAACTCGGTAACGCCTTGGATACCGCACGCATCTCTCGCGGAACACAACTAGTAAATACAAAAGAGGACAAGTGATGCGAATCACGACTCAAAGCAAACTTAAAATCATGCTCCTAAAAATCATCTTAAACCGGCTAGAAAACAAGGAATGTCAAAGAATAAAACTAAATCGATAATCATGCCGTGAATAAACGATCGCTTGCCAAACATTCAACCTTGCGAGACCATCAATGTCGGACTTCCTCGCGGTTATCGCTCAAGAGTCATAAGAACGGGTGCGTATATAAATGTAAAGATAAGAAAGAATAAGAACACTCACTTGACTTATGAAACATGCATGCAATCGAACATGAAATCAATCTCCCCAATCAAATACGTGTTCCACTAATCAGGACCATAGTACATGGCAAGGACTTACAAAGGGTGGCTAAATGGGTAAGGGAAGAAAATGGATTGTGCCTAAGCACGTATGGGAATGTGAAGCTAAAACCAGGCCCAGTCGCAGCTACACAATAAAAACTATCCATAAAAAACCCCAACAAATAACGTCGAACCACCAACTAGAGATATAAATTCAAGATTAGGTGTAAGAGGGAATTTTGTTCACCCTCTTAATTAATCTCTAGTTTCAATCTTCTCGACCATTCCCAGAAATATACAAGAAGCATATATTTCATCTTTTTTTTTATTTTCAATTCATTTTCTTTTCTTTTCCACGCTTTTATTTTTTCAAATTTTGAATAGGGGGAAGACGAATTCAAAGTCGCACAACAATATTACACACGAAGTCCAAAAGATGCCGAAATCTCCAAACATGACCAAATAGTGAAGTAATTTCAATTAAGTTCACTGCGACTGTCCCGACATGGTAGGCTCTTCTAGCTTGTAGCTAAATAATATAAGCAATAAAAACAGGCTTACAGCAACTGAAATAGGTTAAAAAAAGGAAAATGGCCTAAATCTACAAGGTAGTAAAAATGGGTCATTTTTGGCTATGTGGAGCTCATCAAAAACAAAAATGTAATTCCTCATGTACCTTCTCCTCAAACCAAAAACGTATTCAATATCAAGAGACGGACGTCCTATTTACGCAAAATGTAATTACACATTCCACAAGGAGAAAACCACTCAATTCCTAAATAATAATGAGACCAGTTATGGATGTTACTTGCCTAAGAAGCTCTACATCCTCAGAATTTTATGGCTTGCCGACAAATGGTCAAACTTATTCATTTGGCAATTAAAAGATCAAATAGGCATATCATATCAATTTAATCAAATTTCAAGACAAAACGTATTTTCAGGCACAAATTAAGATGAAAATTAGGAGAAATCATGTTAAGAGTATTAACATCATCTCCGTTTTGCATGCTTCACTTCTGACACAACACACAAAAACACACAAAAACCAAAATATTGAAAGGACACAAACTCTCCCCCAAACCTAAAAGTCACAGTGTCCTCAATATGACTCTAAGCAGATAAGTCAACAAATCCACAACCAATCCTAAGGACAATTCAGCGTAAGAGGAAGTAAAAAAAATCTAAGAAAGCATGAAAAACAAAAATAAAAAGGAAAGAGATTACCGTATACAAGGGTAGCTCCCCCAAACCAGCTGAAAAGTGAGGGGAATGTATACAAATGATGTCGGGTTGCCTCCCGACTGGCGCTGGTTTCAGACAGGTCCCACACGACCACTTCACCCGTTTTAAGAAACATGAATTCGCCCCCGGTCAAAGTCAAAACAACTCAGAGCCCGTAGGAGCAAATCAACATTCGAGCATGTGTTACATGCAAGCATAAGTAGCACAATATAGGCGCGGAGGCGTTAGAATTCAGAAAATCAAACCATATCAGCTTAATTGACGGTTTATATGAGCGTTCTGTGTGTTCATATTCAAATTCCCCTTTGTCAATTAAATTGAAAAAAATTAAAATGAGGAAAACGGAATTCCTTAGGTGGATCGAATCTACCTAAATCACCAATCAGGACAAAATTAACTCGAACGATCAATTCGTTAGGCATGAGGGGTTAGTGCATGGGTTTCGGTAAGAGGTTCCCGAATTAGTGTCCGAAGCAGTGGAGGAGGAGAATTCGTCTTGACAACTGTTGACGCGAGTTCATTTTGCAGCGTTGTTTTGATCGGTCCATATCTTGAGTTATACTTGAAATTTTTTAGTCATTCAAAGTGGAGGATATAGATTTCGAGCTTATCTTTCCAATGACTACTCGTTAAGGTTCATTGAACAAGTATTGACGAAGTTATGCCCCAAACAAGTCAGTTGTGCATTGAAAAATGCTGCTGTTAAATTCTTTGACAGAATTGTTTCTTTTGCCTCGATTTTCTTTAAAGCTTTCAATAAATTCCCGAGGAGAAGAACTGCTATTTTCAAGTCCGTTTAATCAAGACTACTCGAGCAAACGAGGGCCTTGATCTGATTTGGAGCATGGAAAGTAGGCTGATTGTGTTCTCACTTATTCATTGTATCTAGCTATTTAGTTCTAGCCTAGTTCATTTCCCTTTCTTTGTTTTTGTCACCCACTTTATGAGGCTTGACTTTTCTGGTTAGCCTCATCCTTGGGTTGAGTTGTAGGCTATAAATAGCCAAGTACTTGATGAATAAATCATTCAACCTTCATCAAAAAAAATCTGAGTTAAGCTTTGCTTTCCTTTTCGTCTTTGTAGTTCACATGACAAAGTATTAGAGTAAGTCGCGTTACAAGCTCTATACTCGCTATTTCAATCGAGTGTTTGAATTAGCACCCGCTTTGTTGAGGTATAGATCTATCTCACTTAGCACACTATCCTTGGTTACGTTCTATCATCACTTTACAGCAACTATTTCAACCTGATTTCGTTGCTTTGTTTCATTCATTTCAATTTACTATCAATCTCCAAATCACTTGTTCAAAGTTCATTCTAACTCACATCAACTGTGTCACTAATAGCGCATACGTCCTTCTTTACTGTCCGAAGGGGCCTATCTTCTCGGAGGGCGGCCTCTATCTCATCGAGTTCAGCTTTCCAAAATTCAGATTGCCCGACGTAATCGTTCGTATGAACCACCTTGATTTTTGGAAACTTCACCATTGAACAGTCATTCAATTTCATCGACCTCTTCTTCCCAAGCACGAACCTTGTCTACCGGGTCTCCATAGAGAAAGCGCTAATTTCATCCACTTCCTCTCTGCATCTTCGCGCTTCCAGCTGGGCAAGGCTAGGTGGCACGGTAGCTTCCTCGATATTCCTGCGAATATCATTGACAAACTCATTAGATGGCGTGTTAATAGCAGAAATAGTATAACACGACTCGGATATACATTTCGGAGTCAAGCTAAAATAGAAGGAAAGTTTATCTTCTCATATCGATAGTGTTAGCTTTCCTTTCCTAACATCTATAACCACCCCCGCCATTTGTAGGAAGGGTCGTAAGATGATAGGAATCACATAATCCTCAGCCATATCTACAATCACAAAATCTACGAGAATAAAAAACTTTCCGATCCTGACCGGGACGTCTTCCAAGACACCTCAAGGGCGTTTAAGAGAACGATCGACCATTTGCAAGGTCATACTCGTCCTTTTCAGCTTACCCATATTCAACTTTGTAAAAATGAAAAATGGCATCACGCTAACACTTGCTCCTAGATCACAAAGAGCATTATCGATAGTAAAAGTGCCAATAGTACAAGGAATAGAGAAACTCCCTGGATCTTTAAGCTTAGGTGGAGATTGACTATTTAGGATGCGTTGCAATCCTTAGCGTATGCCACGGTCTCGGCCTCATCAAAAGCATTCTTCCGGATAATTATTTCTTTAAAAAAAATTCCGTAGGTGGGTACCTCCGTAATCAATTCAGTTAAGGGAACGGTTACCTGAAGGTCTTTCACTACCTCCATGAATTTACTGAACAACTGATCAATCTGATTCTTGCGTTGTCGCTGTGGAAAAGGAAGTGCAATTTGTATCGGAGCTTCCTTAGCTGTCTCGAGAGGAACCAGAGTAGAAAGAACGGGCACATCTGGCACTTGCAACACAACTCGATCGAGTCCAACCTGGCTCGATCGAGTTTTATCAGACTCGATCGAGTCGCTTGACTTGACTCGATCGAGTGGTGTTCTCAAAGCCTCCTTGGTCGATTTTTGTGGGGTTACTCGATCGAGTCCATGTGGCTGACTCGATCGAGTTGCCTCGGGATTTTCAGCAGCTCTAAAAGTTGGCTTGTTTAAATCCGCTTGTTCAACTAACTCGCCCAGGAGTTCTTGATTCTCCAACTCGGTCTCATCGACAATGTCGACTAAATCACCTTCACTGGATTGGAGTAGTATGGTAATAGCATTGACCTGTTCGTGCGATTGTTGACCATGAGCATCCGAGATCCTTCGCTGATTCTGAGAGGACAGATGGGCAACTTGATTGTCCAAAATCTTGTGATGTGCAATCAACTGATTAATATGTGCTTCCCGCTTTTGGTGAGCCTGCAAGCCTTGTAGGACCAGCGCTTTAATCTCCACATATTCGTTATTCGCTTGAGCTTGCGAAACAAAATCAAATTGTTGTCCTTTTTGATTTTGCCTGTTAAAGTTAGACGGAAAATTATGATTATGAGGGGAAACAGAAGCAACAACCTGATTATTATTTGGAGGTGGCGGTGGTGGTTGATCCGTATAAGGCAAAATATGATGGGAAGCTTGAAACGCGTTGACTCATTTGAAATTGGAGGCTTTATAAGATTCAATACATTTGACCAACGCCGCTAACTGCACTGCCACAGCATTGGCCGTTTCACTCTCTAAACAAGTTCCGCGAGTGTTACCTCGTGGATTACCCCATCGGGCGTGGTAAGTAGCCAAAACCTCTATCGTCTTCAAGTTTTATCATCGTCGACATTGTTTTGGAATCTCCCATTAGCTGCGGAATCAAGTGTAGCACGGCAATCGTCATATAAACCATTATAAAACTAATTGCACAGAAACCATAGCTGAAACCCGCGATGTGGACATTCTTTCACCAACTTCTTAAATCATACCCAAGCCTCGTTGATATTCTCGTGAGGATTTTGACGAAAGTTAGTTATCTGACTTCTTAACATGTTAGTCATATGAAGAGGATAATAGTACTTGTAGAACGATAAGGCAAGAGATTTTCAGTCAGGAATCTCCTCAGCTGTGCGATCCAAGTTGGTGATACATTCCCTAGCATCGTCACGTAAGGAGAACATGAACAACATCTCCATCACCTGCTTCTGAGTAACTCCCGGGGGGAGTGGAATGGTGGAGCAATATTCGGTGAAGATTCGCATATGTTTCGCCGGATCTTCCTCGGGTGTACCTCCGAACTGATTTTTCTCCACCAAAGTGATGAAAGCAGGACAAATTTCAAATGACCCAGTTGAGGCAGTACGCCGTTTAATCGGCTTTGGCAAAGTCGTCTCTAATGGCTCGGAACAGCTATCAATCTTAGGCATTTTGGCTAACGGTAGTATCATGGGTACAAGAGGAAACTACAAAAACCAGTGAGAACTGCCCCAAGGAACTGATGTTCCCTGGGGAGAAAAATAACCCAAAATCAAAAACAAAAAATAAACAACTAAATAACAACGTCTCCCCGGCAACGGCGCCAAAAATTGAAAGGGGTTAGTCGTATCCCTAATCAAAGATACTCTAAGGACACCAACTAATGTAGATAGTGAAGTCAGGGGTCGAACCTATCTCAGTTTTAATGCATCGTAGAACCTTTGAGGAAGAACCTACTGGAGGCCTCTGTATCAATGGCTTAGGACCCCTGGTGCTAAGTGTTTCTGGTATGGGAGACCAAGCACTGGACCAGGGAGAAGCAGGTGATGGGGAAGAGTTGGTTGATCTTGGTCTTAGTGTTGGCTTTACTCCTGTCCATTGATGCTCAGGATACACTAGGATAGGCCCTAGGGTGACAGGCTCTGGTACAGGTTATAATGGTGGATTGGAGACTACTCTGCAGGTGGTCACACCTAATAGGTTTGAGGCCCTGTGGGAGGATAGTTGACAGGGGTTAGTCGTATCTCTAATTAAAGATAACCTAAGGACACCAAATAATGTAGATAGTGAAGTCAGGGGTCGAACCACAAGGAGACAGAATTTAGTTGTCTATTCCTAAGATTTAGATTCTAGGTTATGGTTCACAGTTTGGGTTGGTTTGGTAAAATAAAGCTAAATACTAAGACGGAATAACAATAAGGAGAAAGTCTAGGGTCTCAGGTTCACTACGAATATTAGCCGGGTCAGAGAGTCAACTAACAAGTCAATAATCGAACTACCTAAGGTGAAAGTCTGGTCGGTACACTACAACCTTTAGATCTAAACTTAACTTGCGGTCGCTAGCATTAAGTCAGTTTACCCAAACTATCGTGGCCTAATTAAGTTCTTAACCCGATCGGCGAAAAGTCCTAATTTGCGATACTAATTAATTGAATTATGCATCAAATAATTAATTAAAGTTAAAACGATATTCAGGCGACAGTTCATACGATTAGAAACAGGTCAATTGACTATAACCCTAATAATACGCGTAGATTCCCCTAAACTCTAGGTGAAAGTTAGCTATGCATATTAAGAATAATCAAATTAACAAAATATGAATTGCAATTAAACATAACGGAAACAATATGAATTAATCTACGTAAAGCAATAATAATTCTACGCTAGAGAACGATAAACGATATGAATTACAAAAATAATAATTACTACGAATACGACGAACGAATTAAGACAGAAATTAAAGTCGAAAACTGAAATTAAGAATAATAATACACAAGAATTCCATATCTGAGGCGCAGAACTAGCTTCAATGTATCTCGCAAATGTAACGTAAAACTATGAATGTGTAGAAGAAGTTATGAAAATGATGAAAAAATAAAGGGATTTTCTACGCGGTACCCCTATGTTTTTCACTTTTCTACATGGTACCCTTACATTTTCTATGTTTATACATGGTACCCTTGAAGTTAACTATTAATTTAACTAGCGCCCCGAAAGTTTTTTTCCATCAAGTTTTGTCGTTAGAATATGTTTTTAGCTTAGGATTAAGACTTCAATATCATTTAACTTAGATAATTAACAAGTAATTGAGCTTAATTTAAGTGTTATCATTTGATTTGACAATATAACGTCAAAAATATAATCTGTTTAGATTCGGAGTATAATTGCAAACACGTAAAAAATTGTTAATTTAAGTTCAATTACCGGTTAATTAGATATGTTAAATGACGTTTAACTTTTAATCTTGAACATAAAAAGGTAATTTGTTGCCAAAACTTGACGGGAAAAAAGTTTAGAGGTACCAACAAAGATAATAATAAAGTTTAGTGGTACCAAAGAAACTTTTAGTAAAGTACAAGGGTATCATGTATACAGGTAAAAAGTGTAGGGGTATAAGGTAGAAAAGTAAAAAGTTCAGGGGTACCACGTAGAAAATCCCAAAAATAAAAAAGTCTTACACAACAGTCAGGAAAACTGATATAAAGAGTATCAGTTAGACTCAAAAGCAGGCCCAATTCTGTGCTGAAATCAGAAATGGCGCGCGGCCCGGATTGGGTGCACTCGATCGAGTCACTTGATGGCACTCTATCAAGTGACCCCCCAAAAAATGGGCAGGGAACTTCACGGAGTGGCACTCGATCGAGTGCACCTAGGGCTTTCGATCGAGTAGCGTTGTAGGTCACAGCATCGCGCACTCGACTTCAAACGGCTACCATTTATTCGTTACTTGTTCAAACTGGACGTACAATTTATCGTTGGAAAGCTAAGAGAAAGAGCTTTCCACGCCACCTGAATCACCTTGATCGGAGTTGTAGAACGCAAGATATGGACGTTTGAAGTTGACCCTTGTGTAGGCAATCATTCTTTCATCTCGTTTGGTGTTTTTTCCTTCTTTGATCTTTGTTTCTTCGTTTATTCCGCATCTTCTTCCTTCGATTCCGTGCTTAGGTGTAAATTCTTCAATTGTCGATTCCGTAATGCTCCGATTAGTTTCAAATGCATCCAAATCTACTAAATACACACAAATACGAAAGTATCGACATTCAAAGTATATTGCATCATTATTAACGAGTGAAGCACAAAAATTGAGACTAAACTAACAATTAGGGGATGAAAATATGTATATAAATAACACTCATCAATAGTGAGATTCAGGATGAGGTGGGTGCAGACCTCATTCCTTGTATGAAGATAGTTCCTCCAGATAAACTTCCATGATATTTGCATCCTCGAATATTAGAAGAGGTAATGAGCCCTTGAAATAGCTTGCAGTTCTGAAACTTATAAGGGACAATGGGATTGATGTTTTAAGGTTGTTGAAAACTAGAATAAAGGGAAATGAGGCTAAGGCCATTATTATATTGCTAGCAGATTTGCTAATTACAAAGTTCTTTGTAACTATACTTGTCATTATAATGGAAGGATTTGGGTGATATGGAATCCTGCAACTGTTAGGGTTACTTTTTCAGTCACTAATGCTCGGTTTATACATTGTTTGGTGCATCACTTTGGTACTAGAACTGAGAGCCTGGGAAACTTTGTGTATGGGAAGAACGATGCAGTAGTTAGGGTTGAACTTTGGGATGAGTTAACTAGATTGAGCACCTCTGTGCACAACTGGCTAGTGTTGGGGGACTTTAACATAGGGAGGAGAAAATTGAAAGGTCTAGTCCAGAGGAGGAGGAGATGGAGTACTCAAAAAGATGTATTATAGGAAGTGGTTTACAGGATCTAACTGGGCAGGGCTGTGAATTTACTTGGACTAACAAGCAGAATCCAGGCTCAAGAGTCCGGAGCAAGCATGATATAGCACTAGTTAACGTTAATTGGACGGTTAGCTTTCCTGGTTCTTTTGCTCACTACATGGTTGTTGGTGTCTCTGACCACTCACTAGTAGTTGTTAGTGTGATTAATGAGGTAAAGGTAGGTAGGAGATTCGGCTTTTCGAACTGTTGGGTTAAGCACCCTCTCTATACTGAGGTTGTTGTTCAGCTTCGGGGAAGAACACATACGGAACAACTGGATATCATTTGTTTAGTAAACTCAAGAATTTAAAATTTGCACTGAAGGATCTGCATAAGAATATATTACTCTTGTATAGGGAGAAGAATTGAAGAGATACAACAAGCTTGGGAGGGATGTCAACAAAAGCTTCAGGAATCTCCATTCTCTGAGGAGCTGATATTGGAGGAGCGGAGTTTGCATACTAGTTACTTGAAGATGCAGAAATATGAAATTATTGTTCTAGCTCGAAGAGCCAAGATGGATAGTATTAATCTAGTTGACTATGGTACAGCTTATTTTCATGCAAGGGTTAAAGAGAGGAGGACGCAACAGGTCATAGAGGTTATTACTGATCATCAAGAAAGTAATAAGGTTGGCCATGAGGAGGTAGCTAGAGGTAGGGTTGTGCACCGGGCCCGACCCGGACCGGACCCGGTTGAACCCGGAACCGGAATCATCAAATTCCTTGACATTGGACCCGGACCTGTTACCAAAATATTGACCCTGGTCCGGCCGGAAAAATACCGGGTCCGACCCGGATCGGACCGGTTTTGGCCCAGTTTTGACATTGCTGTGAAATTTGTGATAGTACAGCAACTTTTGTGTTGCACAACCTATTGCTTACTTCTTACTGCTTACTGCTTACTGCCTATTGTGCTGTACAGTAACTTTTCTGTTGCACTTTGCATACCTGAAGGAAATGAAGTCCTAAATAACGACAATGTTCAAGAAAATAAAAGTCGAAAATAACAGCCTTGTTCAAGAAAATAAAAGTCCGGAATTCAAAACGACAAATTTACAAAACGTTCAAATGTTCCATAATTTTAATATTAAACTAAAACCATCTTAGATTCTTAGGTGACGTAGATCGTTACATCCTCCAAGCTCATCTTCTCATAATCTGTAATAAAAACAATCAAGTAAAATATAAGTGGAACATCAATAAAGCTTCAAGTTTAATAGTAGAAGTTCTGTAATCCCCTAGAAAATCTAACGCAATACAGTGGCGGAAACACTGTAGAGTTGAGATTAAAACACACTGACAAACTATATCTTATTAAAAGAAATGGTAAGTCAATATACAGAGGCCTCTTTTTACAAAATGGCTAAAAGTAAAATCTCCAAACGGGTTTATACAAATCCATAAATTACAAGAATGAAGAAAGAGTAGGATCCACGCTACTCGCTAGCTCACACTCAAAACCCAGCAGCAAATACCTGTCATGCTATAAACATAACAGCCACGTCAGTGGGGAGTAACTCGGACGTTCTCCCATCCATATTATATCATATGGAAAAATAATAGTATTACTATATCAAAATAATTAAAATGAGAAAACATTAAAACGATATAATAAAAATATGTTTTTAGCGAAACTTAAAGCATTTGCAAACCTGCAAGTCAATATCAATCGATAATAATAATATTCAAAAAATGGCGTTATGGAAATCAATCAGTGCAAGGGAATAGACTTTCACTAGGATAATACTCAAACTAGCTTCGAGAACTTAGTCAAAACAAATTAGACATCGGTCTCTAACTAGGCAACTCAACCATAACAGGACTGCGTGCAGCGGGGTCATGGTTTAAGTAGTGCACACCCCTCCTGGATACAAACCATATCCAGTTCAACCCGACGCGACTTACACGGTGCGATATCTAAGTTTAAGGTAAACATACACTCTCCTGAACACAAACCGTGCTCAGTTCAACGACCAATGCGTCTCAACATAGACACACCAGCTTTATAGTCGATGGCAAAACGTATATCCTAGACTGTATTACTCTACCCATACACTTGTCCTCATTCCATAACTCCAAAACAGCCATTATCGATTCAAAAGTAAATATAATCAATATAAATGATATGGATAAAAGGAATAACCATTTTATATTAAAAGGGAAACTTTCTATAAATAGAAACTCACTTAAAATAGAAATAGTCTTATAGAAAATACGCAAGTTATTAAAATTAGTGAAATGTATAAAAATAGCATTTCTAACGAAATTAACATTTTATTATTATCGTCGTTATCGTAACCTTAATACATTTCTAAATTCGTTAATAAAAATATAAATAAAATATAATAAGTCAATATATAAGATTTTATAAATAATTAGGAAATCGAGTTAAAACTATAATTTATAGAAAAGAGATGTTTTAAGAAAAACGATATCAAAATTAATTGAATCAACGAGTTTTATAAATAAAATGAGAGTTACACAGATTTCAAATTATTTTTAATAAATAGCTTTTATTAATAAATAATACGGATTTTAATAAATATTGTCAATCGGAAATAATTAGTGAAAATTGTCTCGACTAAAAATATATTTAAAACTAAATCGACTATTTTCTCATTTATTAGTATAAATCGTAAAAGGAAAATTAATTTATTGATCGAGTATACAAATCTCGATTATAGTATAGAAATACGATTTTGAGTTAAAATTAGAAATTAACAAAATATGACGAAAATATGAAATCGATATTATTTAGTTACTAGTGTCACGATAAACAACAAAATATTATAACGATCATTAATAATAAAATTACTAACGATTTATAAAACGATATCGAAAACTCGTTAAATTTTTTTAGGGTACATAATTTAAAATAATATTTTTAGCAGATAATAAATAGCTAAAATTAGAAATCCGAAGTTAAAATATTTACTACATACTACTACTCAAACGTACGATATAAATCGAGTAACGTCCTAAAGTTACCTTTAATCGATAGCGGAATCAATCTTGTACAAGTCCTCGACGGAGGCCTCACGAAACGCTAGAAGAAACAACAGTGGATGATAACAAAAGTCAGACAGAAAGAAGAACGAAACCCGGAAGAAAAAGAACGGGCAGCCGCAAACAAGCAAAGACGGAGTTACGACATCGGACAGCAGCACAGAACAAAAGAAAAGAGGATCGTAAGACTGACTATGAGCAGGACAGAACAATGATGACGACACAATAGCAGCAGGAGCAAAAGCAATTGAAAAAAAATAGTAGCTGCAGCATAAAGAAGAGCATCGAGAAGCAAAGAGAAGAAGGGCGAAGAAAGGGATCGGACTGGACCACGATAAAAGAGATAATCTGCAGAAATCAATAGCAGTAGCAACAAGACGACAAAAACCGAGGAATATAGAGGCAGCAACAATGATGCGACAACATCAACAGCAGCACACTAACAAAAACGAAGAAGGAACGAAGAAGAAAGTGGAATTTCGACAACAACGACAACCACGAACAATAACAGCAGTAGAGAACAGCAGCAACAACAAATCAGGCGGAGATCCATTTGACGATGACGGGTGAACGTAAAAGAAGAAGAAACAGAAAAACGAGGTGAGACAGAAGAATAACAAGGACAGAAACGAAGGAGTAAAGGCAGAACAAAGGGAAAGAAGAAGAGGGCAGCAGATACGATGCATAAAAAGAAACAAATGGCAGCAATGACAGCGAACCAACACCGATAATAGCAACAGCATCAACATACGGAAATAGCAGCAGAAAAACGAGGAAGAAAAAGAAAAGGTGAACATCATACACCAAGCAGTAGCAGTAGCATACAACAGCAACACGAGCGATAAGAATGACCCGAAAGCCGAGACAGAAAACTAGAGAAGACAAGGAAAAAAAGAAGATGAGAAACGGGATCGAAATTGACAAACACAGCAGCATCAATGACTACAAAAACGACAGCAACAACAGACCAAAAAAAAAACAGGAGTCGAAGTATAAGAACAGAAAGAAGAAAAAGAAGAAAAGAAGAAAGGAAAAAGAAAGAGAATCAACTACAAATCGCAGCAGCAGCAAGCAAACGCACAGCAGCAGAAAAACGCAGCAAATGAAATCAGAAGGAGAAGGGGAAAGAGAAGGAGACTACCTCGACAAAAATAGGAGACAAATGACAAAAACCGAGGCGTGAAACAGCAGGAGGATGGCCGACGGACAACCAGGGCGAGATAGGGGCGCGATTAGAGCATGATGACGATGGATGAAGGATGCAAAAAGGATGCTGCAAATGAATCCATACAGAGGGATAAGTTGCATACAAAGCAAAAAGAATGATAAGGAAGGTGGAACGAACAGGCAGATATACGAAACAAACCGGGTCTCAAAAAAATGAATGAAGAGGTGTATTTAGAGAATGTAAGAAAATGGGGAAAAGGGGTAAGGATCAAGAATTAAACGGTGGAAGAGTAAGGGGAAAAGGATCAAGATGGGTCCCCAACACTAAATTAAACGTGGGATTAAGAAAACGAAGTTAGCACAAAACGTAAATGAACTAAAAGTGCCGAGTCAAAAGTCGACTCACACAACAAATTAAAATCGGGTTGAAAAAGTAAATAAATTGACCCAATAAGAGATCGAGTAAATAAAATTATTAAATAATCGGACCGTCAAATAAAAAGAGTAAGTAAATTATTCAAGACGAAAAATGAAGCTTAAAGCAATAAATAATTAGACGGTGAAATAGTATTTCCTGAAAAATAAATAAATCTTCGTTCAAGTGAATTAAGTTGATTTCTCGAGGAAAGGAAATAAATGTTTTGACGAAACTTAATATAAATGAACTTCGAACCGAAAAATTGAAATTCGAGCTTAAATTTAAATAAATAAAGGAATTTAGAATTTAAATCGTCAAAATAGATTTTCGATGAGGATTAAATAAATGTATAAAATGAATCGAAATAGAAAAAAAAAATATGTTTTAAATATAAAAAGAGTTTCCGAGTCAAATAGAATTTTAGGAGTTTGAATCGATTAAACGATAAATTTGTTTTATAATAATTTTAAGAATTACGAGTTAAATCGTAAAAATATAAATACGAACATAATTTTAATTTAATTTAATTTATAAAATCAGGGGTGTTACAATCTTCCCCACTAAAAAGAAGTTCCGTCCTCGAAACTACCAAAAATATAATAATTAAATTGAAAACAAGGTTATATCATTTAAACAAAATGAGAGTGCTTAACTCGTATCACAATCTCAGTTTAAAAGAAAAAAAATTACAAATTCAAACGGAATATGAAATCGAAATCGAAGACGAAAGTTGTTTCAAGATGAGTTGGGCTAAGCTACTCAAAATTTAAAATCATTTAAATTAAACAAATCGTAAGTTAAAAATTATTCGATAAAATAATGACGATAAATTATATTTGTAAACGAACTCGAGGGGGAAGAGTACCCAAATATTTTCAAAGCAACAGTAAAACGTTTTGATTAAGAGATTCGACAATACTTTGTTTAAAGACTAAACAAAATTTGAGAAATCAAGTTTTGTAGTTAGTAAGTAAGAATCGAATCAGTCGACAAACATTTTCAATAACAGATTTAAAGTCTAACGACAATAAAACAAATATTTAGACGTACGAAGTTTTTCGAAAATATTAAATCGTTTACATAATAATCTTATAAAAATCCAAAATATTTGTAATTATGAAAGTTTTCATAAAATCTCGATCACGCGAAAATCAAAATTAAACTTTTAAATAATTTCGAAATACTTTACAAGAAATTATATTAAGATCCTTTAGAAACATGACCAAAAATAAAGCAAAGGCGAAATATAATGTTTTGAAATTTATAACTTAAAATGTTAAAATTTCATGATAATTAAAATTTGTAAATTAGTCAAACTTTTCACAACATAAGTTCGGAGGAAATGGTAAACGGATAAATAGAGTCAGAGTCAACGACAAATTGTAACAGAAATTTTCAAACCAGATAAAGAAGTTAAGGGATTGGCCGAAGAAAAAGTAGCAGGATTTAAGAAAGGGTAAGGGGAGGAACGAAATTGAGAGTCAAATAAAGCTCTCGAGGATTAGAGAATAAATTAACCATCTCGAGATTCCCGGTATGACTCCCACAACACGGGTTCCTAATTTCCATGAAATACATTAAGTCCAATATTAGGCGCTAGGTGGTCATACTCAGTCACAATCTCCGAAAATGTCTAATGTGATTATCCAATCGTTCAATTGACACGGTACTAATCCACAATGCTTTAGAATCTAATCTCATTACTTAAAATTCCAACGATTATCAACATACCCAAACTTGTAACGATAAAGCTCTTATATTCAAAGCTCCAAAGGTTTGAACTCGAGGTATACCCAAAATTCCACGAGTAAGGAACACTAACAAGATCCACCAAATTTCATATCGTAACAGCGAAACCACCAAAATATTTATTAACTCAACGAAGCCACAAACTCGTTGGTCTAAGGGTTTTGAACTATAAATCCATCAAGATGATTCGCATTAAGTATTCCTCAAAACAACGCGATAAATCAAACCTCTAATTGTAATACGTTTCTCCTTTTCAAGGTTAACAACAATTTATCCAAGTTAGATCACTCAACTCCAAAGTTCATAGGTTACAACCTTAAACAACGATCAACGATCTAATCTTTAAGAAACACAGGAAATCTATGTTCACCAAAATTTCTAATGACATTAATGAAAACCTTGAATGGTACCACAACACTCAGGCTAACACTTTAAACAATACTCAAGATCCCAAATATTCGCGATGCATCCATCCAATAAGCATCAAGTTAGAATTCCAAAGTAATATTATCAATTACACTTAATTCGGTTCTTGGCTAGGTACTAGGTATCCATCAAATATAATACACTCTTACTACTCCAAAATATATTCAACTCTAAGTACTCCAGAATAATCATAGTAACCTATAACCCAAGGTTCATGGTCTAAAGTACGTATCAACCTAATTCCATTAATTAATTAATTCCGTTCCAATCATTCCTCAAGAATTTCTCACTTGCTTAGAAGATAGGGTAGAGTCAAAATCCTCAAATCAGGTAACAAGGGTTTACTAAATTTCAAACACCTATAACCTTCCATGGGGTTCACTGGGACAGAATCCGGTCTAACCAAAGAATCTCAAGAGAAAAGATGGTAAAGTAGGAGAATTAATCGAAGAATTATCTCAAGAATGAAGACGAGAATTTATAAGAGAGGAATTGAAAAAGGCAGAAGCAGGAAGAAAAGAATCAATGATTCTAGAAGATAAAGACCTAAAACGAGAAGGAAAAGTTCGGACCTCTAAGGTTCACGAGGGAACTAAAAGGATTACTTCATCTTCTTGCAGAGGAACGAGCACGGAAGTCTTGGGTCGCTCGATCTGGATCTACTGCAACATCATGGAACAGGAATCCACTCTTGATCGTCTGGCCTGTAGCCGGAGCAAACTAAATCGGAACTGCAAAGTCACCAATGACATCTTTCTTGGAGCACCAAGTTGTCCACTCGATTCAGCAGACGTTAAGAATTCTAAGTAGGTCTTGTCCCGATCAGGAGCAGCATCTCGTCAGCATCTTGGTCATTCACATTCTTCCAGACAAAACCAACAAATATTCAATGCTAATCATTGAGTTACAAGAACATATAAACCTCACAGTTAAGTCCTTATTTTGTTTCTACCCATCTCTCACTAATATTTCTTTAATGTTCAAATCATTTAATGGTGTTTTTCCTAAAATCAGGGGTAAGCGTCGAGAGCAACAATGCTCTGATACCAACTGTAATCCCCTAGAAAATCTAACGCAATACAGTGGCGGAAACACTGTAGAGTTGAGATTAAAACACACTGACAAACTATATCTTATTAAAAGAAATGGTAAGTCAATACAGAGGCCTCTTTTTACAAAAGGGCTAAAAGTAAAATCTCCAAACGGGTTTATACAAATCCATAAATTACAAGAATGAAGAAAGAGTAGGATCCAAGCTACTCGCTAGCTCACACCCAAAACCCAGCAGCAAATACCTGTCATGTTATAAACATAACAGCCACGTCAGTGGGGAGTAACTCGGACGTTCTCCCAGCCATATTATATCATATAGAAAATAATAGTATTACTATATCAAAATAATTAAAATGAGAAAACATTAAAACGATATAATAAAAATAAGTTTTCAGCGAAACTTAAAGCATTTGCAAACCTGCAAGTCAATATCAATTGATAATAATAATATTAAAAAAATGGCGTTATGGAAATCAATCAGTGCAACAGAATAGACTTTCACTAGGATAATACTCAAACTAGCTTCGAGAACTTAGTCAAAACAAATTAGACTTCGGTCTCTAACTAGGCAACTCAACCATAACAGGACTGCATGCAGCGAGGTCCTGGTTTATGTAGTGCACACCCCACCTGGATACAAACCATATCCAGTTCAACCCGACGCGACTTACACGGTGCGATATCTAAGTTTAAGGTAAACATACACTCTCCTGAACACAAACCATGCTCAGTTCAACGACCAATGCGTCTCAACATAGACACACCAGCCTTATAGTCGATGGCAAAACGTATACCCTAGACTGTATTACTCTACCCATACACTGGTTCTCATTCCATAACTCCAAAACAGCCATTATCGATTCAAAAGTAAATATAATCAATATAAATGATATGGATAAAAGGAATAACCATTTTATATTAAAAGGGAAACTTTATATAAATAAAAACTTACTTAAAATAGAAATAGTCTTATAGAAAATACGTAAGTTATTAAAATTAGTGAAATATATAAAAATAGCATTTCTAACGAAATTAACATTTTATTATTATCGTCGTTATCGTAACCTTAATACATTTCTAAATTCGTTACTAAAAATATAAATAAAATATAATAAGTCAATATATAATATTTTATTAATAATTAGGAAATTGAGTTAAAACTATATTTTATAAATAATATTTTATACATTTCTAAATTAACGTTTTGTGCTATGTTGTGTGTCTTGTGTGTAAATGGTTTTCGAAAACCCGGTTTAGAGGCTAGTGTGCGAGTGTCTACTTTCTCTTCCTAGTAGTGTAAATCGAGTCTTGGACTTTAATCTAGTAGAATGACCCTAAATCAATGATTTCGTTGGTCCTTTACCTTGAGTCCACCTAGCTTACTAGGGATTTACTACGGGATTTGCATTTTGACAATTATGACCACCCACGGTGTGAAAAGACCTTGGTTACCGAGTCCCGTCCCTTAGGTGACCGTGTTTAAGATTGCTCGGCTAGTCCAAGTTTTCCCCTTTTTTGTGGGTTTGAAGAGGGATCGCGACCCCCGACTTACCCATTTACCCTACCTCCTACACATATTCACACAATAAATTGCAATTTGTTGAATTCCATCTTTCTTGTTACACAATGAAATGCCAAAAAGCCAAATCTTGCCAAAAAGGGCAAAGAAAAGAAAATGAAAAAAATGAAAGAAAGAAAAGAATGAAGAAAAAGAAAAGGCACAAAAGCCAAAAAGAAAATAGAAAAGAAGAAAAAGAATGGCATGGCACAAACAAAGCAAAAATGCAACAGAAAAGAGAAAATGCCAAAAGAAAATCGTCTCACAAAAAGATCTTAACCCCACAAAAATAAGCCTTTTTCCGACTTTTGCCATGAAGAGCCTACCAAAGGACCGAGTCCCGAGGAAGGATGATAGCGGCATTAGTCGGTCTTCTCTCATTTTGCATATTTCCACCTTTTTACTTGGACTAGTTAGGCGGTTTTGGACACGGGACGA
Source organism: Agrostemma githago (assembly GCA_958450325.1). NCBI lineage: Eukaryota > Viridiplantae > Streptophyta > Magnoliopsida > Caryophyllales > Caryophyllaceae > Agrostemma > Agrostemma githago. The sequence goes on from OY288244.1 coordinate 39,980,892, forward strand.
CCCTCTTGGCTCACGCTAAAGGGGGCGGGGTCTCACTTACCTACAGTGTCGACTAACACCGTGGTTCTTCACTTCCCACTCCGCCGATCGTCCCATAGTACGTTTTTAGAAAGTTAGGAGGACCTAGGTAAGTTACCAACGTTTTTGTTGCTTTATCGTAATACTATTAGGGTTTAGTCCATCTTGGTTTGTATTGCTAGCTTGGGAACGTTGTCACTTATCTCGAGTCCTAAACCGGTGCTTCTTTCACCGCTTTTAGAGGGAAGCGGTATTTGTTTTTCTTTGGGTGCAACCGATTATGTGTTCGTTTGTGTGTTTGTTTGTTTTTGTGTCTTGTGTCCGGTTGCATCCGCAGTTTTGTCGCAAGACCCGACTTGCCTTGCGGAGTGCACTTTTCCTCTAAGTGCACTCGCGTGAGTTGAAAGGGCGTAGGCTGCGCTAATACCCATTCGGCTAGTATAGTAGTTAGTTTGTGCTTACTCGAGGGCGAGTAAGGGTTAAGTGTGGGGGAGTTGATAAGTGTGGTTTGTAGTGCCTATTTTGTAGTGTTTTGGTCCCATTTTCCTTGTAGAATCGCTCCTTGGGAGCGGTTTAGGGGCTTCTTATGCTTCCTTTAGTTCGTTTCAGGTTCCCGAGACCGATTTGGAAGAGTTGGAGCGATTCCGACTCTATACATACACATTTTGGAGCCAACGGAGTAAAGGAACGATGATTCGATGCCTTGGAATCGACCCCGATACCTTGGGACCCATCCCGAGCCTCCGAGACCCGATCCCGAGTCCCGAGAATCAATGGGAAGCCCATGAGAAGCAAGGAGGGACCAAAAAGTTCATATTGGAGGCCTACAAGACCCATCCCGATCGGGAAGGCCTAAAACCTTATCGGGATGAGGTGCACAAAGAAGACGCCTACTGACAAGCATTCCCGACCGGGTCCAAGAATTCCCGATCGGGAAAGTTGAAGTTTCCCGATCGGGATTCCCTTTCCCGATCGGGAATGTTCCAGTTCCAGCCGTGCTTTGTTTCTTTCTTCTTCCTTCCATTTGTAACCCTATATATACCCCCCCTCTTGTATTAAGACATTATTCTTGGCTTATGTTATGTTCTTCACTTCCCACTAAACCCTAGACTATTTTAGGTTAGATTAGATTAGATTAGAGTAGATTAGTCGGTAATTAGTTCTTAATCTTAGTTTAGTACTTGTATTAAGGGAATTCTTCAAGATCCCTCCAAGATTGACAACCTTGGTGGTTTGTTTTGGGTTTTCTTCATTAATGCAAGTTTCAATCTTTCTCCTTCACTAGTATGGTATAATCCTTTCTTCATTTTACTCTTTATCTTGTTTGTTTAATTCAAGTTTCAATCTTTAGTTATTGTTTATTGTTTTGTTCATCATACTTGGTAGTTTCATTATGTGTGTTTTGATGTTTGTGTTGTTTCCTCTTGTTTATGTTAGTTGTAGTTTGATAATGTTAGAGTAGTGTTCTTGCTAGGGTTAGTAGGGTGATTAGGGTGTTAATTGGACGATTAAGGGTTTGTTGGAGGAATTGGTGGAAGATTTGGGTTTCCTCTTGGTTGATGCATATTACATGTTTGTTGAAATGCTTGAATGACTAAGTAGGTTGGAATGCTTGTTTTTCTTGTCTTTCTTTGTCATGTGTGTCGCCGGATGGGTTCCATGAGGAACCTCTAAGTCGGTCTAAGTTGCGAGAGCCCGGACCAACCTAGATCACCCTACTACCTCCTTCACTCTAGCGCTTCCTTGACCATTCAGTTACCCCTTTGACCCCGACCTAATCGTAGCCCGTCTTCCTTAGTTGTTCTCCTTAGTCTTAGCCTAGCCTTCTGCCCTTCTATCATTCTCTAGCTTAGCTCGTTGACTTAGTCTAGTATTTGGGCCGACCTTAGTCTAGACGCCTCTACCGTCCCCGTGGATTCGACCCGACTTACCCTAGCTACCCTAGTTAGGTTTTGCCGGTTATTTATTTGATCGGTGGGATTCACGACAAATCCCACCATCAGGTATACTGTTCAGGCCCTTCGAGGAATATATCCAAATTATATGTCGACACAGTATTCCCCTTGTCTCAAACAATTTACACATGCACCTGACGTTTGACGTTTCTGCAGGAGGTTATTACAGCATTAAGACAATCAGATGTACAACCTACAAATCGCGTTACTTTAACTCATACTGTGTGTTACTCTAATACATGCATTCTATTACTTTAACTAATTAATCCCATAAAAATGAAGACAACAAGCAGGCCAGTGTGTACCTTGCTTATAGTGGACCAGAAATTCTTTACCTCATCCCTTTCAGCAAATCCTCTCACACTGTACGTCCCCACTGAACACTCGACCTCCTCTTGAAATTCATCGAACACCACGTGGGTGTAGATCCTGGCGGCGTGCTGTTCTATCAAGAGGTGGGTTATTGTCTTCGGCAGAGATTGTATGTTCTCCTTGTCAAGCTTTTTCTGGGTATACCTCTGCTGATCCATAGCGCTCTCAAACCGCATCCAGAATTCAACCAATGTTCGGTGTTGGTTCTCAAACCGTTTGAAGAAACTGTTTTCGCTCTCCGATCTATGTGTTGTTCGCATTAAGCCATCCATCTTCAGATCCCTGCAGTTTGCCATGACCCACTGCTTCCTAATCGAAAAGGTAGTTGCGAACCACTGAACATCCCCCACATCGTGCATCTCCATTATTTCCATCCACCGCTCGTCGAATTCAGCTGCATCGATCTCGTCATCCCAAACTATTGCATTCAGTTCTTCAGGAATTCTTGGTAGTCACTCCTCGAGGCACCGTATTTAGTGAGGACCTTATTCATGATATGCCGCATACAAAATCGTTGCCACGCCGATTTAAACATCTTCGCAAACGATGAAATTATCCCGGGGTCCTGATCAGTGATGATGTACTCAGGCTCCTTGCCGCCCACGGCCGTCAGGAACCGTTCGAACACCCAGTTGAACGATTCAAAGTCCTCGTGCGCGATGAGAGTGCCACCAAAAATCACCGATCGTTTGTGGTGATCGACACCGATGAACGGGGTGAATATCATCTTATATTTGTTTGTCTCATATGTTGTGTCGAACGAAACTGCGTCACCAAATAACCTGTAGTTTCTCCTAGCAACACCGTCAGCCCAAAAGACCCTGCTCAAACTACCATCGTCACCCAGTTCGTAATAAAAAAAAAATCTCTGCCGATTGTCCGCCATGCCCCTAAAACGATCGATGAATAACTGACCGTCCCTCTCATGGACGAAGCACTGTATATCTCTGCCAAAGTTCTTGAAGTCAACCAAGGTGGCACTTACGTTTGCGAACCCTTCAACAAGCTCCTTACACATCTTGTACGTCCGCGTAGCACCGATCTTCAGCTGAAACCATTCGTGGATTAAAGTAACGTATGACAAAAGTTGAAGTAACAGTAAAAAGGCATTAAAGTAACACGTTGATTAAATTACCAGAAAACACATATGGTATTCATTAAAGTAACGGAGCTTATGAACCACAGTAACATATAATGTGCATTAGAGTAACCACATATTTTTTGTGGTGCAGTGAACTCATATAGTGATCAGATTTAAATAATTGAACCTGCAAGAAGCTACTCAACACATACCCGTGAATTGTTCAGGATCATTTGCTTGTGGTACTTTGTTAGGTTTCTCGATATCTTATGGAATTCTCTGTCCTTTGGTGAAATTAGCTCGTGGTTGTGCCCACTGTGAAATATATTAATTTTTTGGGGCCCGCCTTTGCTGTACAACCTAATTCTCGCCTTACAGCCAACACGACGGACCTTTGTTTTCCTTTTCGGTTCCTTCACAGCGACTCCCTCGGTCTTCTCCTTCACTGCTTCCTCCTTCGATGACGACTCCTTTTCGTTGACATTTTTTTTTGTTAAAACCCTGCATGTTATATACGAGCAGCTTTGATTTAATCTCACCACCCGCCATCTTTTCGTTGTGTACCTCCTCACATCGAACCCGCAGGCCAGTGCGTAGATTTTATAAAAGTTTACCGCCTCTTCCAATTCTTTGAATATCTGCCCCATGTATGGAGTGAAAACTCTCACCCACATCCCTGCACCATTCTTGTGCTTTTGCGTAAACTGAAAAACAAAATCAGTGCATTGAAGTAATTAAAGTAAAAAACTAAGTTCATTGAAGTAACGGTTGATATTAATTAAAGTAACAAACGAAGTGCACTGAAGTAACTTTGTACTCAATTAACAGAAGATGCATATAAAATAGACATAAAGTAACAGATGACGGTCTCTAAAGTAACGGATAGTGTGCATTAAAGTAACGAATATTCTGCACTAAAATAACTCCATGTATTTTTCATTCACGTATTTAAAAAGAATGCGATAATATGCAATGTTCGTACAACGAACGTAAAATTTAATAATATGGAGCATTTTAATTGCTTCCATTGTGTCTACAGTATGAATTACAAACCAAAAACTTACTGTTTGTTTGTTTGACAAGTTTAATATCAGCCATAGAAGAAGAAGTTGCAGCGGCACAAGGAAGAAGATGAATGACCTAACGTGTATTATAATTCGTTGACTGAACTCGTGTACTTTGATTGTAGGTTGTTTTGATTGAAAGTCGTGGATGATAGTAAAGCAGTATATTTCTCTGAATGGGGCGTTACTCTTTAAATTTGTTTCCTATTTTGTTGGCAATCACGTCCCATTATTATAGGAACAATATCTTCTTTCTTTTTTTAAATATGACGGTTTCATAAATCCCTACGACACTCTGATGCGCTACAATAACAGATGTTAAGCACTAAAGTAACGACTTCAATGAGTTAAAGTAACAGATCATAAAAGTAACAAATGATTGTCATTAAAATAACAGATACTCTACACTAAAGTAACACAGTATGTAAACTAAAATAACTCAATATCTTTTGTGCGCGCAAATTTCGTATGATCAATATGCAGTTCAACGTAGAAAAGTAAAAACTAATAATTGAGTATCATCTTAACGACCCCAATGGCCTTTCCAGTACAAACTACAATGCATATACTCACTGTTTGTGTGTTCTACGATTTGCATATCAGCCATTAAATGAAAAGTTTAAGCCGGATTAATCGAACATAGAATGTAGCAGCGCGAAGAAGATGATGAATGACTGAATGTGCTCTTGATTGTGTCATTTTGAAGTAATTGGTAGCGGCGCAAATAAGAAATTCAATGATGAACAAGAGAGTGATGGACGACAGAATGATGAACGAGAGAATGAATGAATGAATGAATGAATGAATGAATGAGAATGATATGTTACTGAAATATTTTCCTTCCTATTTTGATGGAAGCAGTATCTTCTCTCTCTCTCTTTTAATATAGTGATTGATCTCGTCCCTTCATCCATCTCCCATCCAATGGATGGGATGAGGACTTAGGGACTCAATATAGATGAGGGACTCATTAGAACCCCCCCCCCCTCTCTCTCTATATATACTCTCTCTATATATGTTGAGTCCATGAGTCCAATCTTGGACCTGATCAAGTGGAAGATGGATGGTTGTTATTGCTTGAAGTGAAATAAAGAAATAACTGTAAATAAGGTAAATAAAATTAAATCTCCTTAATTATCTATACCAAATAATTATTTCTCTCTCTCATCAAATTCTTTCTCATGTTACCCACATCCTGCCATCATCACACAACTCCAACATCTTCATAATTAAACAAAATTCGCAAGCATACACCGTCCTCTTCCTCTTCATAATCTTCAATCTTCCTCACAAGCATACACCGTCCTCCTTCAAAAATTGTTGCAGTCATATTCTCCACAACTTAATCTTGAGTATGTGGAAGCGAGACAAAAAATCATTGATGGTCCCAAGAGCAAGCCATTCAAGGGTCAGAATATTTATGCACAGAAGTGAGCCTTTCATCAACTCCAGAATTTTGGAAGGAGAGTAAATTCTTCGAGTACATTGATTTCATCACTGACCATGCTTTAAAAATGCATCAAGTGAAAGACAATCTTCCAACCTATGAAGAATATGTCAAAGAGATGACAAGAGTGAAAAGGAATGTTGATGAGGAGCCTGAAAATGATTATGAGGATTCAGGGAATGTTGATGAGGAGCCTGAAAATGATTATGGGGATTCAGGGAATGTCGATGAGGAGCCTGAAAATGATTATGGGGATTTAGGGAATGTTGATGAGGAGCCTGAAAATGATTATGGAGATTTAGGGAATGTTGATGAGGAGCTTGGCGGGAATGTTGATGAGGAGCTTGACGGGAATGTTGACTCCAATTTAAAACATGACAATTCAAACTCCAACAGTGATCCTGTGTATTGCCCATATTTACATGATTGTGTGGGTGTTGTTCCTCAAGATCTTGGTTGTAGTATAGACTGTGGGCCAGTTGAAAAAGACGCAATAGTTGTGTCTAAGTACATGATTGAGAATAACGAGTTATTGAAAGGCCTTCACAGTTTGAGGAAAAATGTCGTTGATTACATTTTCCTCAGTGACTATAATTTTTCTCAATCGTAAGTATCAATTTCCTTTTACCTTTTTTTAGTTGGCTGTATATTTTACTATTGGAGAAAGCTAAATTATTTTATTGAAATCTCAGGGAGGCTCTGGCTAAATTCTCCCATATAAACCTTCTGGCAAGAGATGACTTTCTGTCATTGCATGTTGAGCAAATGATATTTACAATCGTGGTGGATTGTTAGTCCTTCCTTCTCAATCGTATGATGATCAAGGCAGATGGAAGCTCTTTATCAAGACTATTCTTAGGGGTTGGCCATTCTGTAAGTGCACACAAACCTTTTTGGTGTATGTGAAGTTATTTTGTGTCATGAATCATATTTAGAGTATAACTTTTGATTCTCTTGTGTAGCCCACATTAATAAAGTACATTCTAGAGGGGAGGATTAGCAGCAGCGAAAAAGATTATCAAGCCCAAATTTTCACAGCATGGTCTACCTACATTGCGAATATTAGTCATCCATTAAAGCTTGATTTTGATCTGGTAATCATCTGTTTTTAATCTGCATTCAGTTATTCTAATGTGCATTTGCCAAGCATTCTAATGCGGCTTACAATCAACTCGATAACCTTCTGGCTAAATTCATTGGCCAATGATTTGTTCAACCAAAAGAACACATATGTTGGAATAACTGAACATGAACATAGAGTAACTAATGTCTAATATTGGAATAGCTGAACATGAACATAGAGTAACTGATGTATAATATTAGAGTAACTGTGATTCTTGAATGGAATAGTTGAACGTGAATAACTAGATTATTGTGTTGTCTTCCGTATCCATTCTCGAGAGCACTTTATATGTGTTGTAATAAATTTCAAGGCCGAAACATTGGATTATCTTGATAACCTGACATCTTATTGGGACACTGATCTTGGTTCATACTTTGAACTACTTTGTAAATATGTTGTAAGTATTTGCTATAACATTTTTTTAATATATATTTAATTATTCAGGACTCCTGTACTTTGTATATTCAGTAATACATTAAATGGATACTAACTAAATTAAATTTCTATCAGGCACTCTTATATGGTTCTTTTCTAAGCAGCAAGGGTTTATCCATTGGAGAAAAAGTGAAAATTTTTGAATGGGTAGTTGTCCCTTTACCTAGGAAAGAACCTTTTCAGGGAGATTTGGATTGTGGAGTATACTTGATGATTCATATGCTCTTATATCATGGACGTGTATTTACTTCGTCTTTGGGAGACATGAAATAAAAAATTAGATACCGAGCAGAGATAGCTGCAGCCCTGTTTTTAGTCGATGATACCAGATTAGGGATGATATTCTGCGTAAGTCAATCACCTCGTTCTGTAAGACCAAAAAAAACATTGTTGACGACCTTATGAAAATCACGCAAACAAAAAGAAGAGAAGGGGAAGTCTGCAACAACTGCGTCTCCAAGATCTAGTGCTCGCAAACCTGTCGATATTCAAATTGGAGACGGATTTGGGTGTACGTTGGATGTGGGTGAGAGTGATGGTAAGATGGTACTTGTCTCGTTACTTTTCAGAAGAGCTGAAGCGAATACTTCATCACTGCGAAAACTAAAAAAAGAAGTACTTGACAACTGTTTCTTAGATGATTACACATACGAGAAAAGGTAAGATGCATTTTTTATAAACGTGTTTTTATAACTTGTTCTTCCAACATCAGTTAATCCAATTCATTACAGTAGTTATTCAAAGGCATTATAGTAGTTATTATAACATTTTAGGATAACTGTTCCAATTCAGTTAAATAGTTATTCCAACATTAGTTACTCCAATTCATTAAAGTAGTTATTCCAAGGCATTTCATAAGCTATTCTAATAATGGATTTTGCGTTTGTTGTCTGATGTGATGCATTTTTTATAATTGTGTTTTTATAACTACTATTACTATTTGCCTACTGACGTCTTTTTTTCGTATGCGTGGTGAGGTTGTTTTCCGTTTCGGAAATGTGAGTGCAACAAGAGAAGACTTTTGGTCAGCCCCACACGATGTAAAGACCGAATGGTCCATCATCGAGTGTTGGTCAATTGTGCTAAGCTACATGGAGAACATACAAAAAACATCACCAACCATGATGTTTTTCGGGATTAGGCACATGGTACGTATGTTATTCCATTTATTATGTACATATGGTCCCTGCTTTCCCTTTCATTGTTCGTTTTTATTTTTTGTATAAGAACAATCCTAATGGCAGAGTACTGAACAGTGATTTTGATGTTGATGGATTTTATTGGGTTGTTGAATTGATTGCTGGATTTCTGTGTTATAATTGTGTTGAATGTTAGGCTGACTTGTTGTAGTATGCTCGATGTAGTATTCAGAATCATCCACCATCTGGTCATTATTTTCAATTTTGGCTGCCAGTAGATTTAGAAGCGAACAAACAATGTTCTATTCCAATTTTTTAAGCAGTTATTCCTATGCGTATATAGAGTTATTCCATCCATGACCCTCTTATGAATCTCATGAATACTTTTGATACTCTTATGAAAAAGGATCTAATCTTGAGTATGCTTGAGGATGAAAACGAAGACTCACAAACGGAGCCACGCATAGACAAATTAATACGTTTGTGGGATGAATTCATCAGAAACAATAATCCTACAGGGTGCATGTTGGGTGCGGAATTGGTTTTCATCCCACTATATCTTGAAGAGCACCATTTTTGTGTGTGTGTCAATTTTAAAACAAGACAGGTTGAAGTTCTGGACAACCTAATACTCCCTCCGAGTTCCTATTATTGTCCCAAAAGCTTTTGGGGTGAAAAATAAGGAAGGAGAAATGAATGGCTCAAAACAAAAGGAGAAAGAGAGAGATATGGGAGAGTAAATGTGAACCACATATTGATGGCCTCAAAAGGAAATTGGGACAAATATCAAACTCAGCTCAAAAAGGAAAGTGAGACAAAAATAGGAACTCGGAGGGAGTACATGATAATTGCCATGAATCCATGTTCTTCAAGTTAGCAAAGCTTGCGGTTAGTATTCTTTTTCGCGAATGGTTAATTGTGTACATGAACATTCAAGTTGTGTTTTTTGTATTAAATGATTTTCCTTTCTTTTCAAAGGTGGGTTTCTTGTCCGACTATTTTGAACACAAAGAGATACGTGGGGCTGGCGATATTGTCAACTTTGAAATCGTCAGCAAAAATTTCAAGTGGAGTAAAGTTACGCAAGTCAACAAAAATGAATCTGGTTTTTTCCTTATGTTGCACACATTGTACTACGATGGGGTTAATTCTCCATTATATATCGATAAAAGAGCAAACATGATTTCCTTGTCAATTGAAATGGCTGGAATCATGATCTTTTCTGATGTGAATGAGGAAATAACAGCTTGGAAGACCAAAGTCAAAGATTTCTGTGATGATAAGGAGAACATCCTCAAGGCTGTTTTGAGAATACGTGCTGATCACCGTGTTGGAACATTGAGACCAATGGCAGCACGGATTAATCCTCAAGAAATAGCCTAATGCTTAGAAGTAGTTATTCTAACTGCAGAATTAGGTTTAACATATCGATGCAAGTGTTGTTTTGCTTCTTTACAATGGTTATGGTGGGTTGTTGTATATAATATTTCTGTGAACTATGGCTGTCAGGGGCGAATCTAGGATTCAAAATATGGGGTAGCGAAAAAGTTTTAAGAATTTTTTTTCTCTTTTATAGAAAATTTTAAAATAAAAACTCAATTTTGTTTAACAAACGACTCATGATTGATGTGGTTACTGAAAATTAAATCTCATATCGTAGAACGTTAATTAAATAATTAGTATAATACCGACCATTTACTTTTATGTGAAGGATTTTAGTACTCGTAGCTATTAAATCTAAATAACAAAATTTTGTAATATATATGGTATTCCTAGTACGGAGTAAAATATATACGAAGTAGCATATAAATTAATTAAATCGACATGTCTTCCTAAATTTTTTTTTTTACATAAATACAGAAAATATTATATTCTATATTAAATAGTACATTTCTGTCGAATTTTCACTCAAAAATAAGATAGAAATAATTACAAACGTTAAAAGATACAAATAATAAACAACCAATATTGGGGTTTGAACCCTTGACACTCAACACACTTACCCACCACTTTACAACTAGGCCAAAACATTTCATTGTTATTTTTACGCATGTTATTATATTATTCTATACTTAGTTATATTTTGGGTAGCACAAACTCATCTTCTTCATTGAATTTTCCGGGCTTGGGGTAGCGCCTGCTACCCCTTGCTACTCATTAAATTCGCCCCTGATGGCTGTTGGTGATAGGCTATGGCAAATGGACATTGAAAGAGCCTGTTATGGAGGAGTTTTGTCGATGGGTGACCATTCTTTGATGGATGTATTGAGATAATTCTTGACTCAGGAATTTGTTTAAGAATTAAGATGAACATATCGATGCAAGTGTTGTTTGCTTCTGTTTTGGTTTTAGTTTCGGTTTCGCTTCTCCCAAAATTCGCAACAACTTTTGAGGAACTTCAGTGATTATACTAAGGTTACTGCAATTTTTACAAAATTATTCTAATGCTTAAAAGCAGTTATTCCAAGGCATAATACCATGTATTCCAAGGCATAATACCAAGTATTCCAAGAGATAACATGAAATATTCCAAGAGATAACACCAAGTATTCCAATGCTTAAAATCAGTTACATCATTCTATATTATTTACAAACCATAATTATCGTTACTAACACGTTTGTTCCTATTTTGGTATTTTATTTCTATTCTTCGTTTTATTGTACTAAAATGAATCTCCCATGCTAAATACAACTTCGACGTTAGTATTAGATGCATCAAATCGACCTAGCAACCCATTCAAATTTTCGCATGTTTAGGCAAAACGCTGTTTGCATAACATCTCATCGTACTACTAACGTGCGTATTCAAAAGTCAAGCGATATCTTAGTAGAGGCCGCTAATGTGCGGGCGGGGTTGGGTGCTCTTTGTGAACTTCCCAACACGTACCCTCACCCCTTACTCAGAACCATGGTTTCCGGATATCCGAACCCATTGGCGCACGAGAGTCATTCAATACATGGTATCGGATAATGTCGGTATCGATATCGGTATCGCAATGCAAAGGGACGAATCCAATAAACTCTAACATTCGAATGGGCCATACTTTGTGGATGGCCCACTAAGATATAGAGTGAGTTTGAACGGGCCCGAACTCCCACAAAGTTCGGTGGCGACTCCACTTCGATTTAAATTTCAATTCGACCCATCTCACACGAGATTCATTCGCCTCCCCAAACCCGCGGGTGGCCGCGTCGGGGTGGACCTATGTCATGTCCACAATTTGGCGACTCCGCTGGAGATTAATTGATGCGTGACTTACCATCGACATCCTCAAGGTGAGACTCGAATAGAAATCGTTTGACTAGTACAATACGCGTTTTAGTTTTACGGTTCATGCATAACCTTATCTTTTCCCGGGCCGGTACTGGTGACCGACGTCCTACTATACCGTGATATACTCCAACGTGGATATGTCAAAGGTGTTCATAGTCGATTCATATGGGTTTCACGGCATGTTCTAAGCTCAACTCGACATAGGAAGTTCGTCCCGATTCTCGGATAGGCTATGTGCACTGGTATAGAACCTATATAGACCGACCGAGACTTAGTGTAGAGCATACATGGCGTCGTTATTATGCTTGCGCGACTATCTGCTACTTGGTTTCCGTGTCACTTTCAAAAAAACCGTCATTTCAAAAAAATTGCATCTTTTCAAAAATATTCAATTTTCAAAAACTCGGAAAGCTGCCGAAATTTAGCCTTAAGATTTGACTCAAAACAAGCCTATTTTCTAGCCGGCATGCCGCCCATTTCAAAATTCGAATTTTCGATCAACCATTCAATTTTCGAATTTTCAAAATTCAATTTCGATTTTAAAATTTTTGAGACGCCATTCATGATTTTCAAATTTTTGAGATGCCATTTTTGATTTTTAATTTGCGAGATGCCATTTTCCTTTTTCAAATCTTCGAGATGTTGTTTTCGATTTTCGAATCTTCGGGATCCTGTTTCCATTTTTTCAAATTATCGGAAATTTCGTTTTTTCGATATTCAAATTTCAAAATTCCAATTATTCAACTTTTAAAAAACCCGGAAAGCTACCGAATTTAGGACTTATGATTTTACTCAAAATAGCCTATTTCTAGCCGGTATGCTGCCCATTTCAAAATTCAAAAATATTTTCAAACCTTCAAAATTGCGTCCCGATGGCACTTTTCCAATTTTCGAAAAATTGGGCCATCCACCGGTTTTCTCGGATTTTCTAAAAATATCCTTTTCAAAAAAAAACTTTCTTCTTCTTAGGACTTCCTGTATTTAGCAGTGTCGGGTCTTGTCATAAGTCGTCGAAAGTCTTTAGCGTCGAAAGTCTTTAGCGTCGAAACTTCGTCAATCATACATCACGGGTTTCCTCCCTATCCCAGTCCGCCTTATTTGACTAAGGCATGACGCACCTACGTAGGACATACCCGTACCAAGGAAATCCCGTTTAAACACTCGAGTCCTAACTAGAAAGTCCCACGCGATTTTTCCTCCAACAGGACGGTCCCCACGACCTTTCCTAAGGGAATTTCGCCCGTCTTTCAATACGTTAGTTGAGTTATCCTAATTCGAGAATCCTTTAACTTAAGGGTCTACCCTAATCACGGGGTCCATCCTTATTCAAGTCAAGTCAAGGGTCTCTATCGTCGAAACTCTGTCGATCTTACATCACAAGTTTCTTCCCTTACCCCGTCTGCCTTTCCTCGAGGCCAAGTCAATCTTTTACAAGGCATAGCCCTATAACAAAAGGTTTGTGATCCTTACATCTAAGGGTCACTCGTCCAACACTCGAGTCTTAACAAAAGCTTCGATCCCACTCGGGGGCTACCCTTCAGCAGAGTGATCAATCACGGTTGCTCTAAGTGGCATGTCCTACACGTGTCATGTCACGTACCTTACTTTCGAGTCACTTAGATGTCACACCATCTGAGTCCTATCAGAGTCCTAAGGCTCACCTGGGGGCTATTCTCTGACAGAGCGATTAATCACACAGTCACTCCGAGAATCGCACCCTACACATTTGTCTTAGGAGAGTCTAACCCGAGTCAAACTGGAGTCGTCTCTCCTCCCGCGCTATTTCCTATGCCTTGGCGTATTTAAGTTCCAAAGCAACTTTCCTGATTACACAGTATTCTTACAGATAGGCCACCGGTAACCAAACATAAGCACAAGATGCAAGAAGCTTTGGACAATTTGACAGCCTCATTAGCTAAGATTGAGGCCCAACTGACAGCTATCAAGTCCGACCAGATAGCTATTGCTACCCGGTTGAGCGCCATAGAACAAGGGACTCCTAATGGTGGGGCTGAAACTACTGGGCCTTTTGCTGAGCTGGTCAGCGCAGTCCGCAAACTGGAAGAACAGGTCCACTTGTCAACTAACAACACTATCCACAAGGAAAATGCCCGTGCCTATTCGCCTCTGAATAATGAACTGGCCGACAACCTCAACCTTACGGGCTTGCCGATGTTTGATGGGACTGAAGACCCGGTGCTTCACATCCGGGCCTTCAAGGAGTTCATGGCCGTCAAAGGAGTAAAATCGACCATGTTTAAGCACCTGTTTGCCTCTTCCCTCAAGAAGCATCCGAAAGCCTGGTACTACAGGCTAGACTCCAAGAAATACCTGAGTTGGGATGATGTGGCAACGGAGTTCTCTCGGAACTACGCTGATAATATCAAAATCCAAACCATGATGCACACCTTGGAGGTTATGGCCCAGGAACCCAAAGAAGGTTTTACAAAATACCTTCAACGCTGGAGGGCCGAGAGTATGAAGTTGGTCGACAAGCCCAATGAAAAAACTTTAGTGGAAGCCTTTGTCAAGAACCTCCTCTCTTCCTATCGGGTCCATCTCCGGTATGTTATCATACCCAACTTCGCCACTTTAACTGAAATGGGCACTAGGATTGAAGATGATCTTCGACATAATGAAGATCTGGGTGAAGCTTCTACTGAAGGCTATCCTGGGCATCAACTTGAGTCCTTAGAAGCCGACGACTAATGACAACATCATCCAAGAGTCCGAATTTGATTTACATCCGAGTCTGAGTCAGAGTCTAGGATGTGCTATTTCTTCCAAAGTCAAAGTCAGAGTCAGAGTCAGTTGTATTTTGTCCTCTTTTTCAAAATTCAATAAAACCAGTTGTCAATATTCTTTCTCATATATACTTTCGTTATGTGTTTCCGAGAACATGATGAACACCATCATACACTGTGAGCACACGCACGTGACTATTATAGGCACATCTATAATGACCGCAGGAAATCGAGACCCGTGTTTTCCTTTACCTGTTCCATGTCTAGAATAGAAAGCCACATAACTACCCTTAGCAGGAGTGGTATCGAATCTTACTACAAACCTAGGTAGTCTCCTAGTTTGGGTTCAAGACGGGAGGCAAGCCCATTTCCCACAATAAACAACCATCCAATAAGACTGACCAATCCCTACCTTAGGTGTTAGTCTGACCAACAAAAAAACGAAAAAAAAGCTGGACAAAAAAAAATCAAAAGTCCAAGGAAAAAGCAAAAGGCCAAAACAAAAAAGCAGGCCATTATCAAAAAAAAGAGGCACCCATGACCGAGGTTAAGCGGTCAATCCAAATGAAGAATCCCATGCCCGAGGCTAAGAGGTAAACCAAAAAAAATCAAAGACCCATAACAACGGTTAGCGGTCAACTCAAGTGAAAAACCCCTTGGCCAAGTACGATCAATTATCAATACTCATACCATCAAATAGGGGAGAAACAATCAAGTTGGTCAGCTAACACCACATTTAGCCTTCCCACATTACAACCCTCAAGACCTTCTCGAGACCTAGGCTAAGAGACAGCCCGGAATTTTGAGAATTCAAGCTCCATAGGACACACCCTAACCATTAGGGCCAGACATGGAAATCAGATCCCGTATTATCAACCAACCCCGATCGAAGTTCGAGTCATTTTTACTCGACTTCCCCCTTTCCTGCCACATTACAATACCTTACCCTCGAAGCCTTAGCTCCACACAATCAAGCTCCAGATGACAAAACATCAAAGCCACTTACAACCTAGCACCACATTTCCAAAAACATCCAAACCAGTTACCAGCCCCGCACACGGGAACTCAACTTGCAGTCGGCATAGAACATGCCCAAATAGTTCGCACTACCTCTGGGGGCTACCCCCGAGAACGCTCATAGTCACAGGATCGACATCCTAACTATTTTAGCCCTTTGATCAAGACATCATTGGGATTGCACCTAGCCTACACCATCGCTATGGCTAGTTACACACAAAGCCCTAATATACTAGGCACCATAACATATCTTTCAATCCACTGAACTATGTCTTGGTTTGATTTCATTACACGTGAATACGTAGGCAGCCTTTCAACAATGGCCCAACCACCCACGTTGACACGATTTCAAAAAGCATCATCACTTTGCTCATGACATTGTCATGTTCTCAACAGTTCGCTTTGTCGTTTTGGAGGCTTCTCATAAGCTAAAGTTCTCCATCCACTCACATAATCCAAATATTTTCAAAATCTAGTCTCCTTTCTATAGTGTGTCCTAGTACTCGGCTCAGTCGAAGACGAGAATCTGTCAGGACTCGAAGCAATAACCACTTTGGGAATGTAACCTAAAATCAAAAATCCAGAAGAGCACTAGACTACAACAGTCTCATTACAGACTAGTGCAATTCCCCTGCAACGCATCCTTCCCATTTCGATGTACGACCGTGTTGCCACTCGCCTAGGCTACGGAATAGCGCAACTTAAGAGTCTTATTAGGTGGCCCACCCCCCTACCGAGTCACGGTCCAACCCTTGAGAGTCCAATCGTGTCTGTCAACTCGTCCGGTCATGTCCAGAATCGAGTATGTCGGTAGGCCTCTCTCTTCAAATTCCCGCTTTAAAATCTGCAAATTAGCCATTTGAGAAAATCCTTTTCGACAAGGTCAAATTTCAGTCTATTTAAACTGCAAATTTCTTTTCTACCCCTTGTAATTTTGAAAACCTATCTCCTAGCACGTAAGTTGCTTTTAGGACTTCGATTTCAAAACGAAGAAAAAATCATTTTCCCCAGCGCAAGTCAGTCGATAGATGCTAACTACATTTCCTGTATGTTATCTTGCTATCTGCTATATTTGCTATTTCTGCCTGTATATCTAACATTTCAGGTACCAGCCTGGCTTCCCAAAGGAACATCAAGTTTTTTATTCCCCAACACCTGCGCAACTCACATATCTCCTCAGCGGAAAGCCCTAGGCGGCATATCTCCCGGATCAGCACGGGATGGGCCTATATACAGGCGCACCCGGTACTTACACAACAAGTCCAAATCCCCACGGAGTTATCAACATCAACTCAGGTATGATTTCTGTCTTATGGCTGGCGAGCCCATCACGGAAGTCTAACGGACTATAAACGACCCAACTGGAAGTCTACCAGGTCTTGTTACATCATTCTATATTATTTACAAACCGTTATTATCGTTACTAACATGTTTGTTCCTATTTTGGTATTTTTTTTCTATTATTCGTTTTATTGTACTAAAATGAATCTCGCATGCTAAATACAACTTCGACGTTAGTATTAGATGCATTAAATCGACCTAGCAACCCATTCAAATTTTCGCATGTTTAGGCAAAACGCTGTTTGCATAACATCTCATCGTATTACTAACGCGCGTATTCAAAAGTCAAGCGATATCTTAGTAGAGGCCGCTAATGTGCGGACGGGGTTGGGTGCTCTTTGTGAACTTCCTAACACATACCCTCACCCCTTACTCAGAACCATGGTTTCCGGATATCCGAACCCATTGGCGCACGAGAGTCATTCAATACACGGTATCCGATAATGTCGGTATCGGTATCGCAATGCAAAGGGACGAACCCAATAAACTCTGACATCCGAATGGGCCATACTTTGTGCATGGCCCACTAAGATATAGAGTGGGTTCGAACGGGCCCGAACTCCCACAAAGTTTGGTGGCGACTCCACTTCGATTTAAATTTCAATTCGACCCATCTCACATGAAATTCATTCGCCTCCCCAAACACGCGTGTGGCCGCGTCGGGGGGACCTATGTGATGTCCAAAAATGGGTTTCGTTGTTTGTGATGCTAATTACTTTTAATGGTTTTCGTTGTATTCCTTTCTAATTCAATTGTATCTAATTCAATTCTCTGTTTACATGTGTTCCCCTGGATAAACTTATTGTGTTACTTTAATGAACATTATTTGTTATTTTAACTTGTATCATCTGTTATTTTAATGAATAACCTATACAACTAAGCTTATCATGTTACTGATATATTACTATTTGCATTGCTTTTTGTGCTGAAACATATATCTAGTGTTACTTTAATGCCTTTAATATGTTACTTTAATACATAACGCCTGTTACTGTAATGCATAGTATCTATGAGTAAGCATTTATTTTTTGCTAGATGACTATGCATCCTCTTCTCCAACGTCTAATGGAGTTACTTTAATTCACCTGATATGTTACTGTGATGCTTATAATCTGTTACTTTAAACTGTATACTATGTCAATGCGGATGAGGTGTACGTAATCCTCCATTCAGTTTGTATCATTAGCATTATTTGTGATTATATTCTCATAATACGACATTTCAGATGACAAAAGGAGGTAAAATGGTAGTTGCTGCTGAGAAGAAAGGGGATGGTAAGAAGCAGGTACGACAGGCAAAGAAGACGGTTGTCAAACCGTCTGAGTTGAAGAAATTATTGACCGAAGATGATGGTGACGCCAACGTCGAGCGTACGTTGTCTGTGAAGTGGAGACCAAAGTCTCTGGTTGATCTAATATCTACACTAAACCAAAGGCAGAGGGAGACGCTTTCAAGGATCGGGTTAGCTGCTGCCAATGATTTGATCGAAGACAGCTGAAGAGGAGTTTGTTGTGAGGCTGAAGAAACAGTGGAGGGATCTGTTTCGAGTCCTCAATGAAAGTGATGCAATCCCTCTCACAAGGGTCCTAACCAAACTGAAGGAGGATGTAGATGGTGGAGAGCTGTTCTGCAGGATGTTTGTGTTGTACATCATGTCGATATTCTTCAACCCGACGTCCAATCATGGAGTTGATCTCAGAGTTCTAAAGGTTGTGCAAGTTGTACAACAGATAAAAAACATTGACTGGTGCACGTTCATACTGGACGGACTGGCGGAATCGTGCGAGGATTATGTTTTCCGGAATCCATCATATTTACTTGGTTGTGTGCCATTTTTAATGATCACCTACTTTCAGCGTTTTTCCTACCGCAACCTCCCAAACTTGTGTGATCTTCCTTTGATCAAGCATTGGGATGGTCAACGCATGCTGGAACGGTTGGCCGGCAAGTTTATCAGTGGTGGGCTCGGGCGGCTCACCCGATAGGATGTGGAATACCCCCGTTGCCTACATGTAGTGAAGGGGAGAGACGCGACCTCGCTGTTGAGGATTACGCAGAACCGTCAGTCTGATGATCTGACATCGCCCGGGCAAGAGGGCGATAAGTTCATCACTATCAAGCTTGCTCATGGGGTTGAAGATGATAGTGAACTGAGGGCCAGGGCGGTCGATGTAAGTAATCATGTCATCAATTCATTAATGAATATATATGTGTATGACTTGTAAACCATGGTTTTGTATCCCTTAAATCTGTAAGCATGTAAATCTGGAATCTCTGTAAATCTGCATGTTACTCTAACATATCATCCATTACTTTAACACATAACTGATGTTACTTTAATGAACAATATGTGTTACTTTAATGCTTACAATATGTTACTTTAACATGTATCATCTACATTTTTGCTCCAACATATACGATGTTACTTTAATTCATACCATCTGTTACTTTAGTTGATATCATCTGTTACTTTAATGTCCACCACCTTTCACTACGCATTCGGTCATGAGTACCCATTTCATGCACTTTAATACATATCATCAGTTACTTTAGTGTGTATCATATGTTACTTTAATGAATAAGCTTGGCGACAAAACATTCATGTGTACTTGAATGGCCATTCTATTCATTTTTGCACCCTGATGCATATTTGTAACACAATTATTGTTTCATTCAGGAGGTCCATGAGGTGCATCTCATGATGAGAAGGAATGCAGTTGCATTCCATGATTGGTGGTCTCAGCTACTTTCAAGATCAGGAGGATAACATCGGACAATCCATCACCGGATGACCCGGTCCCATCACAAGCATCCCAGGCATTCTGGGGAGGAGCAGAGCTTCACCGGGTGGTGGACGAAGTCTGTGAGGCACTTTGACGCGCTAAGGAGTTGTCATTGCAGGGGCCGATATTTGAGCCCAAAAATACAAATGCAGATTATGAGGACAATTTTAACTTTCAGCCGTACTCAACAGCTGAGGTTAATGACGTTATTCAGGATGAATTGCAGCTAAACAGTGACCGCCAGTTGGTGCTGTCTCTGTGGGATAAAGATAGAAGCTGTGATGAGGAGGTCGGTGAGTGCTTGTGGGTGGAAGTAGACGGAAGGAAGGTCTTCCACTCTTACTTTTTTTCATTCTGACAAACAGTTGGGATGCATACAAGTCGTCGATGAGAGACTTGGATGCTCATGTGATTGTGACGTCCCGGATCCTGACCAGCTTATCATGTCGGACTTTCTGAGTAGGGATAGCAGGCTTTTCAGGTATGTTCTGTCTGTAAGGAAAGACGTAATTGATTACGTCTTCTAAAAAAATGAAAAATACAGTACATCGTAAGTGGTCTACATTACCTAATTTTTTCGTGCGTTTTAATGTTGATTTTGTTGAGTGTTTCATAATCCGTTCGAATTTTACAGTGAGATGATTGTAAGGTTCAGCGACTTCTTCAACGTACCCCGTGGCGAGCTGGCCACACTGGCGCTTGGAGAGCAACTTTCAAATGTTGTAATTGACAGCTGGTGCACACTTCGGAACCACATGGCAGCTTCTCAGACTGCACTGCGGCAGACATCACGCTGCTTCTTTGGTGTCAGCCACAGTGTAAGTATAAATATCATCAACAAACCCAGTTAATATTAATATAATGCCATCATATAAGTAGCTGTAATATATTATGCAAACAATGGTATTACTTTAGTTCTACAAATGTGTTACTGTAATGCATTTTGTGCGTTACTATAATGATGGTGACCTGTTACTCCAACACATATCATGCAGGATACAGCTCTGAAGATTTGGAGAAGCAGAAAGGGTGGTGTTCTGGTGGACATGAGCGTAGAATTGTTCAACTTCTGGAACATATGGCTCGAAGAAAATGAAGGCATTGTCGAGCTAGATTTCGACATGGTATTTTTAAATTTAGAACCATATTTCAAAGCTTCCCCCTCAGTTATAACCATCAACACGATACTCATTCTCTATCTACAGGTATTCGTACCGGTACTGTCGGAAAACAATGACCACTATAGCTATGCGTGTATCAATTTTGTGTCACAGCAAATTGAATACCTTGATAATAGGTCTTACGGCAAGGAGAAGTTTGAAGGTCTCTCTTATGTCGGGATGGCACGTCTCTCAGTAAGTCTTCTCAATTTTGGTCTCATTTTGAATATAAGGGTGACAAACAAACAAACGATCTTTCCTCATCCGTCATTCTTATACGGTTTTTTCTTTTCTATCATCAAGCCCGTGGAAATGGGTAGGTATATGGTACAGAGAGGCATCGCTAAAGGGGTAAATGTCTCATCCTTCCCTCTTGTCAACATCCCGTTCAGATGGCAGGGGAGTGGGTTCTCTGCTAATGACTGCAGCGTCTACCTCATGATACACATGATGTTGTACGCCGAGAAAGAGTTCGACTGTCCCTTGGGCACGAGCGAGGTGAACAATCTGTATAGAGCAGAAATCGTTATGACGCTGTGTCTCTGCGACATCAACAAGGAGAGGGACGTGTTGATATCACGAGTGTCCTCCTTTGTAGCTGATAAAGCTAACCTTGTCATTAGTAAGACTGTTGATAAGTGTAGTTTGTAGTGCATATTTCGTAGTGTTTTGGTCCAATTTTCCTTGTGGAATCGCTCCTTGGGAGCGATTTATGAGCTACTTATGCTTCCTCTAGTTCGTTTCAGGTTCCCAAGACCCTTCGTGAAGAGTTGGAGCGATTCCGACTCAATACATACACTTTTCGGAGCCAACGAATTGGAGGAACGATCACTCGATGCCTTGGATTCGACCCCGAGACCTTGGGACCCAATCCCGAGCCTCCGAGACCCGATCCCGAGTCCCGAGAATCGATGAGAAGTCCATGTGAAGCAAGGAGGGACCAAAAGGATCATATTGGACGCCTACAAGACTCATCCCCGACGGGTATGACCTCAACCCGTCCGGGATGAAGTGCACAAAAGAGGAGCTGCTGTTTTGAGGCCTTCCCGACCGGGAAGGGGTCCATCCCGACCGGGACCACCTCATCCCGACCGGGACCAACTACAGCCTGTGATTGCATTGTTTCATCTCCCTTTGCATTGTAACCCTATATATACCCTTCCTCTTGTATTCCTTTGTTATGTTCTTCATTACCCACTAAACCCTAGCATAATTTAGCATAGATTAGCATAGATTAGTGTAGATTAGTCTTTAGATTATCGTTAATCTTAGTTTAATCCTTGTAATTTGGGAATTCTTCAAGATCTCCACCAAGCTTGATAAACTTGGATGTTTGTTTTGGGTTTTTCTCATTTATGCAAGTTTCTTTCTTCCTTTCATCTTGTTAGTAGGTATAATATTCCTTTCCTATCGATTAATCTTGTTCTTTCATTAAAGTTTGAATCTTTGTTGTGTGGATTGGTCATAGTTCATAGTTCTTGTTAGTTTCATTATGCTAGTTTGGTTGTTTGAATTGATTTCTCTTCTTAGTGTTAGTTTTAGTATAGATATGTTAGAGTAGTATCTTGCTAGGGTTAGTAAGGTGATTAGGGTGTTAATTGGATAATTAAGGGATTGTTGGAGATGTTGGTGGAAGATTTGGGTTTCCTCTTGGTTTGATGCATATCACATGTTTGTTGAAATGCTTGAATGACTTGTATGCTTATGCTTGTTTTTCTTGACTTTCTTTTGTGGGTGATAGTTTGTTTGTGGGTTTGGTTCCCTCATTAAGTTGCGAGAGCCCGGTGAGGATGACCCCTAGGTCGGTCTAAGTTGCGAGAGCCCGGATGCGACCTAGGCCCCGATATCACGCTAGTAACCCCTTTTGTCATGTGTGTCGCCAAGGTGGGTTTTAGGTGGAACCTCTAGGTGAGTCTAAGTTGCGAGAGCCCGGACTATACCTAGATTACCCTACTACCTCCTTCACTCTAGATCTTCCTCGACCATTCCGTTACCCCTTTGACCCCGACCTAATCCTAGCCCGTTTCCTTTGATTGTTTTCTTGCTTTAGACCTAGCTTAGTCCTAGTCTCCCCTCCTTAGATTAGCTCGTCTCGAACCTAGTCCTAGACCGTAGCACACTTTAGTCCGACACCCCGTCCCTGTGGATTCGACCCGACTTGCCCTAGCAACCCTAGTTGGGATCAGTTGGTTTTTATTTGTTGGCGGGGATCCACGACAAATCCCTCCCATCAAATTGGCGCCGTTGCCGGGGACGGCGTAGTTTAGACTTTTGTTTGCTTAGTTTTGGACTTTGTTCTTGATTTTTGTGTTCTCTTCTCCTTGTGTATCTCCGTTTTTCTTCTTGTGTGTTACTCTCCCTTCCTAGTGCCTCAAAAGCACTAGGATACTAACGTTTGCTCAAGTGCTTCTAGCTCATCCTAGTTACCAAAGCAACGTTATGGACATGGCGCGTCCAAGCTACCATCAATCATCACGGGTCAACTATGGGGCGAATTACCAAAACCCACAACTTTACCAACCATATCAACCTCATCAACAATCTTATGAACCCTCTTCTTATGGTTACCAAGAAAGTTGTCAAGGATCGTTCCCACATCCTAACAACTACCAAACACCCTCACATAACCCACAACCAAATATCCCTAACTTTGAGACTTGTCAAATGTTGGTCCAAACACAAGAGAGCCAACATGAGATGATGATGTTATTGCAAAAGGGTCAACAATTGATGTTGACTCAAATACAAGGGGTTAGGGAGGATTTCAAGGCCCAAATAGAGATGCAAGATGCTCGCATCAATGCACTCATGGCTCATATCACGATGTTGGCCACTCGAGCTCCACAAATTGTTGAGGAAGGTTCATTTGGGCAACAAGGTCGGGTGTCTCCACAAGAAAGTCAACCCGACCATGAAGCCACAAATGAAGAAGAGAGGGTAAATCAAGAGACCATTGTTGAGTGTTGCTTTGGTGGTGAAGATATGGGAAGAATAGAGGAAGTTGAAGCTTCAAGGGTCGACAATGAGGAGGGGTATGAACATGATTGTCGAGATAACTCTTGGGGAGCCGATGTATTGGCTATCAAATTGGATTTGTTCGATTTTCTTCGTGATGAACCACTAGACAATCCAAAGCCAAGTGAAGACATACCTCCTCTAGGCCATATAGACAAGGTGAGTGAAAAGGAGCGCAATACTTGGGAAAAAGAAGTAGATGCCTTGGAACTTTCCTTGAACGGGAAATTGGAGGATCCTAAACCCTCCAATGAAGAAAACTTGATGCCTTATCCTCCTCTACCGCACTCGATGTCTAGTCCCTTGTCTTGTGAGACGATTGGTGAAGAGGATCCTTGTCGGGCGGTGGAAAAGAGTCCCACTCTCGACCCCGAAGAAGAAGCAACCCCCCTAGGGTGTGATCTCCCCCCTCATAACACCGAGCACGACTCTAGACCTTTATACCTACCGGATGGTCATAAGAGTCGTAGCTATGTTGGTTCCGAAGACCCGGAAGATCACAATAACCCCGAGCATAATGAAGATGATCGCTTATTCCCTCCGACTTGGAAGCTCTTTGGAGTGGCTAGGCTCGGCCATGTGAGCTTAAATGAAGATGTTGCTAGAGCATTTGACTTACTCCTTCGAGCTCTTGATGGCTATGGAGGTGTAGTTGGTGAGAGTACCTTATTGTATATATCTCTTTTTCTTTTCCTTTTTGCTTTTGTGTGTATATATATGTTTGTTTGGTACCTTGGTTTCTAGGATTGTTAGTTTTTGTGGAAATCTTGTAATTTGGTATTTTGATGAGCGATGTGAGGGAGGGAATTTGATGTTGTATTTGAGCTTGTTGTGATAGGTGTGAAGTGAAGGTGATCCTAGAGAGGAATGGCTTTCGATAGAGCATTGATTGAAAGCTAGGGAGTCGGTTTTTGAAGCTTAGGTTAAGCTTTTGGGGTTTTGGAGGTCGAGAAGACCATGAGGAGAGCATCCCGACCGGGAAGAAGCCATCCCGACCGGGAAGGATGAGGCATCCCGACCGGGAAGGAGCCATCCCGACGGGGATGAGGGTGCCATATTTTGAGACTTCTGGAGTGTCTTCCCGACCGGGAAGGGTTTGTCATCCTGACCGGGACCACCCATCCCGACCGGGATGGCCCCCTACTCCCCTTTGTGCCTCTTCTTCGA
This sequence comes from Agrostemma githago, assembly GCA_958450325.1. Taxonomy (NCBI): domain Eukaryota; kingdom Viridiplantae; phylum Streptophyta; class Magnoliopsida; order Caryophyllales; family Caryophyllaceae; genus Agrostemma; species Agrostemma githago. Next base: position 40,006,027 of record OY288244.1, read on the forward strand.
CATTCGAGTCCACCCAACCATTGTATACCCCCACCCAACCTCCCTACCTCTTCTTGCTCGTATCATATGACCCATACACATCATTTACATGCCATCACTTCATTTCCTTTTCACTTTACACCGAAATTCACATCAAATCCCACCCCCTCACACCATTACTACCTCTACCATGTGATACTTTCATGTTCGAAGCGGGATGACAATGATGACGACAAGCAAAGTGCTTATATTGACCATTGAGACGATGGAGCGAGTGAGTTGCTAACCGATGGGTACGACAACTATCCTTTCTTTACCGTCTATTATTGCTTGTTTTTTTCTTGTTTGCCCCCTTCCCCTTGAGTCATGGTGTCTTGGTGGCCTTCAAGGCCTCGGTATTTGTTGCTCCCGACTCTCGATGATGTGACTACGTCGAGAGTCATTTCAAAATCCAAATTTGCATGATTTTCACCCTTTTTGTAGGATTTAGTCGGATTTGGGCGGAATCCGGGCTAGGTGACTTGATTACACCTAGTCCTCCCCTCCCATTTCCTTTTATTTCTTTCTTTTTATTTCTTCCCCCATCCATATCTTTTCTTGTCTTGGCTCATGGTGACTTGATTACACCCCGGCCGGACACTTTCTACCCTTTTCTCCACTTTTTGTTTTTTTTAGCTTTATTTTCGTAGTTTCTTTTCTTTTGTGCTCCATGCACTACGGTCGAGCATGAGGACATTGCTCGGCTTAAGTGTGGGGGAGCGATATTCTATCGTAGCTAGTTTTATTTTCGTAGTTTTTCGAAAAATCTTTAAAAACCCTAAAAATTTGAAAATTTTTCATAAAAATTAAAAAGATTTTCCTTTTGTGTCGTTGTGTCGTATATTTGTTTCGTTGTGTGTGTTTTGCCTCCCCTGTCCTTATAGGTTGCTTGAATCACCGTTAGTTTTGGAAAGCTTTCAAGGCATCCGGTAACATCTTTATCCCTTTTTCTTCTTTATCTCTTGTGGAGTTTGGAGGAGATTGTGATGTTGTGTGCTCGGGAGGAGCTTTGTAAAGTTTGGTTGATTTAGTGGCTTATTTGGAAGCTCGGGGTGGTGTTTGTGTTGTTTGTTTGTTTGTTTTGCTCGTTTTTGTTTTGTGGCCCTTTATCTCTTTTTCTTTCGTTTTCATCGTGTCCTCGTTTTGTATTGTGTTAGTGTGTCTTGTGTGTTTAAAAAGGGTTTTTGAAAACTCGGTTTAGAGGCTAGTGTGCGAGTGTTTACTTTCCCTTCCTAGTTGTATAAATCGAGTCTTGGACTTTAGTCTAGTAGAATGACCCTAAATCAATGATTTCGTTGGTCCTTTACCTTGAGTCCACCTAACTTACTAGGGATTTACTACGGGATTTGCATTTTGACCATTATGACCACCCACGGTGTGAAAAGGCCTTGGTTACCGAGTCTCGTCCCTTAGGTGACCGTGTTTAGGATTGCTCGACTAGTCCAAGTTTTCCCCTTTTTTGTGGGTTTGAAGAGGGATCGCGACCCCAGACTTACCCATTTACCTACCTCCCACACATATCCACACAATAAGTTGCAATTTGTTGAATTCTCCTTTTCTTGTCATACAAAGAAATGCCAAAAAGCCAAATCAAGCTAAAAGGGCAAAGAAAAGAAAATGAAAGAAAATGAAAGAAAGAAAAGAATGAAGAAAAAGAAAAGGCACAAAAGCCAAAAAGAAAATAGAAAAGAAGAAAAAGAATGGCATGGCAAAATAAGGCAAAGATGCAAAAGAAAAGAGAAACTACCAAAAGAAAACCCGATTCACAAAAATAACCCCTACCTCTCAAAATAAGCCTTTTTCCAACTTTTGCCGTGAAGAGCCTACCAAAGGACCGAGTCCCTAGGAAGGATGATAGCGGCATTAGTCGGTCTTCCCTCACTTTGCAAATTTTTCCACCTTTTTACTTGGACTAGTTAGGCGGTTTCGGACATGGGACGACCCTCTTGGCTCTTTGCTAAAGGAGGCGGGGTCTCACTTACCTACAGTGCCGACTAACACCGTGGTTCATCACTTTCCATCCCGCCGATCGTCCCGTAGTACGTTCTTAGAAGGTTAGGAGGAACCTAGGTAAGTTACCAACGTTTTTGTTGCTTTGTCGTCATACTATTAGGGTTTTGTCCATCTTGGTTTGTATTGCTAGCTTGGGAACGTTGTCACTTGCCTCGAGTCCTAAATCGGTGCTTCTTTCGCCGCTTTGTTGAGGGGAGCGGTATTTGTTTTGTCTTGGGTGCAACCGTTTGGTGATTGTTTGTTTGTGTGTTAGTTGTTTATGTGTTTTGTGTCCGGTTGCATCCACAGTTTTGTCGCAAGACCCCACTTGCCTTGCGGATAGCACTTGTCCTCTAAGTGTTACCGCGTGAGTTGAAAAGGCGTAGGGTGCGCTAATACCCACTCGGCTAGTTTAGTAGTTAGTATGTGCTTACTCGAGGGCGAGTAAGGGTTAAGTGTGGGGGAGTTGATAATTGTAGTTTGTAGTGCCTATTTCGTAGTGTTTTGGTCCCATTTTCCTTGTGGAATCGCTCCTTGGGAGCGATTTATGGGATACTTATGCTTCCTCTAGTTCGTTTCAGGTTCCCAAGACCCTTCGTGAAGAGTTGGAGCGATTCCGACTCAATACATACACTTTTCGGAGCCAACGAAGTGGAGGAACGATCACTCGATGCTTTGGATTCGACCCCGAGACCTTGGGACCCAATCCCGAGCCTCCGAGACCCGATCCCGAGTCCCGAAAATCGATGAGAAGTCCATGTGAAGCAAGGAGGGACCAAAAGGATCATATTGGAGGCCTACAAGACTCATCCCCGACGGGTATGACCTCAACCCGTCCGGGATGAAGTGCACAAAAGAGGAGCTGCTGTTTTGAGGCCTTCCCAACCGGGAAGGGGGCCATCCCGACCGGGACCACCTTATCCCGACCGGGACCAACTCATCCCGGACGGGATGGCCTAGTTACAGCCCGTGATTGCATTGTTTCATCTCCCTTTGCATTGTAACCCTATATATACCCTTCCTCTTGTATTCCTTTGTTATGTTCTTCATTACCCACTAAACCCTAGCATAGTTTAGCATAGATTAGCATAGATTAGTGTAGATTAGTCTTTATATTATCGTTAATCTTAGTTTAATCCTTGTAATTTTGGCATTCTTCAAGATCTCCACCAAGCTTGATAAACTTGGATGTTTGTTTTGGGTTTTTCTCATTTATGCAAGTTTCCTTCTTCCTTTCATCTTGTTAGTAGGTATAATCTTCCTTTCCTTTCTCTTAATCTTGTTCTTTCATTAAAGTTTGAATCTTTGTTGTGTGGATTGCTCATAGTTCATAGTTCTTGTTAGTTTCATTATGCTAGTTTGGTTGTTTGAATTGATTTCTCTTCTTAGTGTTAGTTTTAGTATAGATATGTTAGAGTAGTATCTTGCTAGGGTTAGTAAGGTGATTAGGGTGTTAATTGGATGATTAAGGGATTGTTGGAGATGTTGGTGGAAGATTTGGGTTTCCTCTTGGTTTGATGCATATCACATGTTTGTTGAAATACTTGAATGACTTGTATGCTTATGCTTGTTTTTCTTGACTTTCTCTTGTGGGTGATAGTTTATTTGTGGGTTTGGTTCCCTCATTAAGTTGCGAGAGCCCGGTGAGGACGACCCCTAGGTCGGTCTAAGTTGCGAGAGCCCGGATGCGACCTAGGCCCCGATATCACGATAGTAACCCCGATTGTCATGTGTGTCGCCAAGGTGGGTTTTAGGTGGAACCTCTAGGTGAGTCTAAGTTGCGAGAGCCCAGACTATACCTTGATTACCCTACTACCTCCTTCACTCTAGCTCTTCCTCGACCATTCCGTTACCCCTTTGAGCCCGACCTAATCCTAGCCCGTTTCCTTTGATTGTTTTCTTGCTTTAGACCTAGCTTAGTCCTAGTCTCCCCCTCCTTAGATTAGCTCGTCTCGAACCTAGTCCTAGACCGTAGCACACTTTAGTCCGACACCCCGTCCCTGTGGATTCGACCCGACTTGCCCTAGCTACCCTAGTTAGGATCGGTTGGTTTTTATTTGTTGGCGGGGATCCACGACAAATCCCTCCCATCAACTGTGTAAGTTGTCAATACGTCCATCAGTGAGTCTGACAAGAGGTCAGGAGAGGCAATCCTCGACGAAAGACCCGCTAAGAAGAGTCGCGTGCCACCATCCACTCCAAAAACACCAACTGCAGAAACCACGCACCAATCACCGGTCACCACCGGTACATTATCTGTCCTTAGGAGTCGATCTAGAGGGGATGGGGACGGGGACGGCTTAGGGTGCTCCATCGACTGTGATGATGTAAATCCCAGTCTCCCGATGGCATCCCTGTTCCTTGCAAACAACAAGACCCTGCTGGGCAATATCCGCGTCCTGCGGAAAAAATGTAGTGGACTACTGCTTATTTCAGCAAAACAACTATAACAGCTGGTAATAAGACGAACACTACACATTTTTGGAATATATTATCGTTTTAAATTTTTATCACCTTTCCGTTATTCGCAATGCCTATTGATCTGTTCTGAATTCAGCAAAATCGTAGCGGAGTATTCATCGTTGGCTGCAATGATCCGGGGTGATGTAATGTCCATGCTCCCGGGTAACGACATGTCTTCATCTATCGTCGAGTGCATGTCAATGCTGCTGATCAACAGCCTCGTCGCAAATGGGAGCGGGTCGGGTGATTCTCCGAGGATGGCCTTCTTTGGTCTACGATAGATGGTATGCGGAATTTAAGTATAGGATTATTGTTTACTGTTTAGGAATTAAAGTATAGGAATATGGGATGGGGCAGTATATGGTAGGATATATAGTGCGTATACATTATGCTCGCCTTATATTCTGATATTTTTGGAAAGTGATTTGATTAGAGTAACACTCACCACGTGTTGCAGTAACAAGGATACTATGTTTCTCTACAACACAAGCACACCAACAAACTACTTTGTATTAATTGTTAATGTTCACACAAGCGCAACCTTTTTACAGGATGCCTTAATGAGGATTATTGCCGAAAATACGGATTGTCCATCCACTCGGAATTCCGACGCCTTGATGGAGTAGTGGAATATTTTCAGGGATAATTCTGGCGGTACATTGCAGCTGGACGCTGAACTGATTTTTGTGCCCATCAACATGGACGGGTACTTCTCCTGCATAGTCATGAACCGAAAGAAGAAGACAGTCGATTTCCTCGACCACTGTCGTTATACAAACATTAGAGAGACAGAAATCTTTACAGCCGTCAAGATAATTGTGATCTTCTATATTCTTCATTTCATCAGTATTTTATCCCATCTTGTGTGCAATGTTTAGTGAGGTCATCTTATATTGTCATCATTGATTTTCAAGTGGCGACAATGAGCGATTACCTTGACTCTAATTCCGTCAGTGGTGCGGAAGATATTGTGCAGTACAAGTTCCGCGTGCTTAAACTAGACTGGCAGTCTAAGGTCACCAACAAGGATGAATCGGGGACGTTCCTGCTAATGCACATGCTAATGTACGAGGGCCGTGAATTCAAACACATAAACCTCGAGAGGAAGGTAAACAGAAGATACGTGGTGGTCCAGTTTGCAGCCACTCTTCTCCTAGCAGACATGAATAATGTGCGAAATCGGTTGATTGGAGATGTAACCAAGTTTGTAACAGCGAGGCCAAAATTAATTGAAGAAGGGAAGGCTAAGCGAGGAAAGAGCCGGAAACAGTAACTCGTAATTGGTTGGATTAATTGTATCTTTCGTTTAACAAAAAACTAAGCATCCTTTTGTACATGGTTGACAAATTATATTGTCAAACAAACAGTTACTGTCATTTTGACGTATTTTAATGTCATCATATTACCGTAAACTTTGTTACTTTAACTCGTACAATGTATTACTGCAATTCAGGACATGTGTTATTTTAACTCTAAAATCTTTTATGCTGCATAATGGCATTTTTTATTAAGTATTCCGCAAACAAAAAGAAAAATGGTGTGTTCTTCATTCAAAAGATCCACAGCTGTTACCCATAATCATTGTTACTCTATGTCATCAAGTACATTACTCAAATGAATAATGTGTGTCACTTTAACTGAATCTTACTCCAATAAATGATACTCCCTCCATTCAAATCCACTTGTCTCATTTCCTTTTGGCACATTTGCCGAGACGCGTTTTACACTAGCGATATCTTTCATTTTACATTAGCAAAAATTATAAAAATTTGATATTCTTAATGTGCTCATAAAGACGAATCAAACAAAATCCCACATGACTATATTCTCACTTATAAATTGTCGAGAATATCGAAGATTTCCCTCAAGTGTGAATAGTGTCAAAAAATGAAATGAGACAAGTGGATTTGAATGGAGGGAGTATTCTTTAAGGAATGAATATTTGTAAGTCAATTAATATCAAAAAATGTGTTACAGTAACTCGTTCAATGTGTTACTGTAACTCGTTCAATGTGTTACTATAAAGAATTATCTACGTTACTTTATTAACATACTGCCCTAATCAGAATTATGGTTCATCCTCTTCATCTTCCTCGTCCTCATCATCTTCGTCTGATTCTGATTCTGATTCTGAGTCATCGTCAGACGGTTCGGCAGTCGGTGGCGATCGTGCTGCAAAGGGATTGGGGCAATTCCTTTTGTCATGATGCGCCATCAGCTTACAATTGTTGCACATGCGCTTGGGCTTTTTTGTAAGTGCAATGGATTTCGCTTTGCTCGATAACAACCTTTTGCCGCTTCCTTTTGTCTTTGAAATCTTCGGTGGGAGTATTGTTATCTCTCCAGTTGACGTACATCCAAGCATCTCTTCCAATTCCTGGGTTTTATTCAATGTCTTGGTACCCCCAATCGGCTTAAGCTTTTGCCTGAATTCGCGGATCAAAGCGCACATGCTCTCCACATCTGCTTTATCAGCAGACCGTAGAATACCCATCGTCTCATGAACCTCCGACCACAACTTAGACATCTCTATTTGCTTCCCGTCTATGATGTCAATTTCATCGCCTTCCATTCCGTCATCAACAACACGAGCCGTGCGCAATGCGTCCCTCGCCCACCTTATGGCAACATAGTTATCGGGTATACTATTCAGGCCCTTCGATGAATATATCCAAATTATGTGTCGACACAGTATTCCCCTTGTCTCAAACAATTTACACGTGCACCTGACGTATGACGTTTCTGCAGGATGTTATCAAAGCATTAACACAACTAGACCTACAACCTACAAAACCGCGTTACTTTAATTCATACTGTGTGTTACTCTAAAACATGGGTTCTGTTATTGTAACTCATAAAACACGTAAAGAGGAAGACAACAAGCAGGCAAGTGTGTTCCTTGTTTATAGTGGACCGGAAATTCTTTACCCCTAGTAGCGTACCTCACTGTAGTTTTTTCAGCCCCATCTCTTTCAGCTAAACCTCTAACGCTGCACGTACCCACAAAACACCTGACCTCCTCTTGAAATTCGTTGAACACGACGTGGGTGTAGATCCTTGCGGCGTACTGTTCTATCGGCAGGTGTGTTATTTTCTTGGGCAGAGACTGTATGTTCTTGCTGTCAAGTCTTTTCTGGGTGTACCTTTGCTGATCCATAGCACTCTCAAACCGCATCCAGAATTCAACCAACATTCCGTGCTAGTTCTCAAATCGTTTGAAGAAACTGTTTTCGCTCTCCGATCTTTGTGTTGTTCGCATTAAGCCACCCATCTTCAGATCCCTGCAGTGTGCCATGACCCACTGCTTTCTAATTGAAAAGGTATTGGCGAACCAGTGAACATCCCTCACATCGTGCTCCTCCATTATTTCCATCCACCGCTCGTCGAATTCCGCTGCATCGATCTCGTCATCCCACACTATTGCATTCAATTTTTTCAGGAATTTCTGGTAGTCACTCCTCGAGGCACCGTATTTAGTGGGGACCTTATTCATGAAATGCCACATACGAAATCGTTGCCATGCCGACTTGAACATCTTGGCGAACGATGATATTATTCCCGGGTCTTGATCAGTGATGACGTACTCAGGCTCCTTGCCGCCCATGGCCTTCAGGAACCGTTTGAACACCCAATTGAACGATTCAAAGTTCTCGTGCGCGATGAGGGCGCCACCAAAAGTCATCGATTGTTTGTGGTGATCGACACCGGTGAACGGGGTGAATATCATCTTATATTTGTTCGTCCCGTAGGTCGGGTCAAACGAAACTGCGTCACCAAACAACCTGTAATTTCTCCTAGCACACCGTCAGCCCAAAAGACCCTTCTCAAACTACCATCGTCATCCCGTTCGTAACAAAACAAATCCCTGCCGATTGTCCACCATGTCCCCGAAACGATCGATGAATAACTGACCATCCCTCTCACGGATGAAGAACTTTATATCTCTGCCAATGTTCTTGAAGTAGACCAAGCTGGCACCTACGTTTGCGAACCCTTCAACCTGCTCCTTACACATCTTGTACGTCTGCGTAGCACCGATCTTTAGCTGAAACAATAGATGGATTAAAGTAACGTATGACAAGAATTGAAGTAACAATAAAAAGGGATTAAAGTAACACAGAGTTAAGTTACCAGAAAATGTTCATTCACATATGCTATTCATTAAAGTAACGGATGGTATGAACCACAGTAACTCATCATATGCATTAAAGTAACCCCAGATATTCTGTAGTGCAGTCAACTCATATAGTGATCAGAATTTTAATAACTGAACCGCCAAGAAGCTACTCAACACATACCCGTGAATTGTTCAGGATCATTTGCTTGTGGTACTTCGTGAGGTTTCTCGATAACTTATGGAATTCTCTGTCCTTTGGTGAAATTAGCACGTGGTTGTGCCCACTGTGGAAAATATCATTTTTTAGGGGCCCGCCTTTGTTGTACAACCTAATCCTTGCTTTGCAGCCAACACGACGGACCTTGGTCTTCCTTGTCAATGCCTTGACAGCGACTCCCTCGGCCGTCTCCTTTATTGCTTCCTCCTTGGACGACGACTACTTCGCTGCCGCATTCGCGATGACATTTTTCTTTTTATTAAAACCCTGCCTGTTACATACGAGCAACTTTGATTTAATCTCACCACCTCGTCATCTTTTTTGTTGTGTACCTCCTTACATCGAATCCGCATGCCAATGCATAGATCTTATAAAAGTTTACCGCCTCTTCCACGTCCTTGAAGATTTGCCCTATGTATGGAGTGAAACTCTTGCCCAGGTCCCTGCACCATTCTTGTGCTTTTGCGTCCACTGGAAAAGAATAACAGTGCCATTAAATGTGGCAGTACTAGAGTCACTCTATCTCTCCATCGCAATAAAGTAACTGATGACATTAATTAAAGTAACAAATGAAATGCATTGAAGTAAACACTGGACTCAATCAGCAAAAGATGCGTACAAACTAGAGATAAAGTAACAGATGACGGGCATCAAAGTAACGGATAACGTGAACTAAAGTAACAGATATTGTGCATTAAAATAATGCCCGGTATATACCATTCATATATTTGGGAAAAAAATGTGGTAATACGCAGTGTCCATACCATGAACGTAAAATCTAATAATATGGAGTATTTCAATGGCTCTCATGGCGTCTCCAGTATAAATTACACAGCAAAAACTCACTATTTGTGTCTTTGACAAGTTGCATATCAGCCATTGAAGGAGAAGTTGCAGTTGCACTAGAAAGAAGATGAACGACTGAACGTGTATTAGTGTGTCGTGACTGAACGCGTGTACTTCTATTGAAGGTTATTTTGGTTGAACGTGGTGGATGATAGTATAAAGCAGTATATTTCTTTGAATGAGAGACGTTACTCTTTGATATTGTTTCCTATTTTGGTGGCAATCACGTCCCATTATTTTAGGAAACAGTATCTTTTTTTTTAATATGGCGGTTTCCTAAATCTTGACGACACTCCAATGCACTACAATAACAGATTAAAAACACTAAAGTAACGACTGCAGTGTATTAAAGTAACACGACATATAAAGTAACAGATGGTTGACATTAAAATAACATATGCTCTACACTAAAGTAACGCAGTATCTGAACGACAATAACTCAATACATTGTGCGTGCGCAAATTTTATATGATGAATCAGACCTCTAATAGTATGTAGTTTTCCATAATGTAAACGTAAAAACTAATACTCCCTCCGTCCCAATGAATTGTTTGCCTATTCCATATTGGGACGTGTCAATGAATTGTTTGCCTTTCTATTTTAGAAATGTTTTTTATATGCAATTTGACCATTCTCATGAGCTTTGCTCCACATATCACTTCCTTATTAGTACCCTTACCCTTGGTGCTAAAACGAAAGGCAAACAATTCATTGGAACGAAGGGAGTAATTGAGTAGCATCTTAATGACTTCCACGGCGTTTCCAGTATAAAATTACAAAGCATATACTCACCGTTTGTGTGTTCTACGATTTGCATATGCGTCTCGAATGAAAAGTTTAAGCCGGATTGATCGAACGTAAGTTATAGCAGCGCGAAGAAGACGATGAATGATTGAATGTGTTCTTGGTTGTGTTGATTGGAAGTAAATGGCAGCAACGCGAAGAAGAATTTCAATGGTTGAATGAGAGAATTATGAATGTGATTTGTGTTATGAATGAATGGCAGTATGAATGATACGTTACTCTAATATATTCCTTCTTATTTTGATGGAAGCAGTATCTTCTTCTTCTTGATTTTTTTTAATATAGTGATGTATCTCGTCCGTCCATCCATCTCCCAATCAATGGATGGGATGAGGACTTAGGGACTCAATTCTTATGAGGGAGGGTTCTTATGAGTCCTTCTATATATTTGAGTTCCTAAGCCATTCTACCATCCATGGGATGGATGTGATGGATTGAGATTTTGTATTAAAAAAAATATTGTTTCCTAATTTGGAGTGTAACATTCAACAAAATAAGAAACACAATCAGTATTTCAATAATCATGTGTAAGGTGTACTTATTAGAGTAACACGTTTGTAACATTGGAGTAACACGAAATATCTATTAGAGTAACACGTTTGTAACGTAGTAACACAAAGTATCTATTAGAGTAACACGTTTCTAACGTTGGAGTAACATAACGTATCTATTAGAGTAACACGCTTCTAACGTTGGAGTAAGACAAAGTATCTATTGGAGTAACACGTTAGTAACGTTGGAGTAACATTATTATTCATATGTTGAGTTAATAATTATGTTCAGTGTTGGGGGTATATAACTCTGAAATCAATGTAAGCATATTTGCATGATGTTCGTTAGAGTAACACCGAACTTTAGCCAGAGTAACAGTTCTATACAATAAGAGTAACACAAAATAAATTAAGGAGAGGAGAAGATATGCTGTAAATTATTATTTTTAGTTCTATATAATAACGATTTTTTAAAAAATGAAAATCTTAATTGTGAAGGAATGTGTGTGTGAGAGACGATAATTATTTTTGATAGGAGAGATATTAAATGATGAGTAAATTAAGGAGAGAGATATTTACCAAATATAGTCTCTTGCTTTAATTATTCAAACAAATCACAATAATTAATCTCTTTCTAATCCAAGAGATGTGATGAGGACTCACAGACTCAATTTTAAAAGGTGACCTCACCTGATCCCTCTTCTATATATATATATATATATTCTCAAAAAGATAACAAAACCCTCAAATTTCCATTAGGCATTTCTCTCTCCTCTTTTTAAGGTTTCGTAAACCCCCAAATTTCCTCTCAAAAATTTTTCTCCCAAAAGTTGATCATATCTTTTAAATTGAAATACCTAATTAAACAGAAAATTGTTCAATCGTATGTTTCTATTGCTCAATCGTAAGATTTTATTATAGATTACTTCATTCAATTTTTGAAAATTCGTTCAATTCATTCAAATTTCCAGAAATTTTATATGAAATTCGTTTTTGATGAGCATGAATTTCAGCTAGCATGAACCTATTGTTGATGAACATGAAGGTAATATCGTTATACTTCAATACCTATTTGTTTTTGAATGCCTATTCGTTTTTTAAGGTAATTTATAGCGACATATATTCGTTTTTGAATTCTTCCAGAATTCTTTATGATGAATATCAATTTCAACATAGAAGACATGAATCAACTTGAAGGTAATCTCAGAATTTTTAGAGTACTTGAATATGTATGCTGGAATACTTGAATATATATGCTGGAGTAACTGAGTATATATGTTGGAGTAATTGGAGTACTTGAATATATACGTTGGAATACTTAAGTATATGTGTTGGAATAACTGAGTATATGTCTTGGAGTAATTGGAGTACTTGAGTATATGAATCTCAAAATTTAATAGAGTACTTAAATATATGTATTCGAATACTTGAATATATATGTTGGAGTAACTGAGTATATGTCTTGAAGTAATTGGAATACTTGAGTATAATACATTGGAGTACTTGACTATTTGTTTTAGAATACTTTAATTTATATGTTGGAGTACTTAAACATGTATGTTGGAATAACTGAATTGGAAGGTTAAAATAGGTATTTGAATCTCCGGAATTTTAGAGTGCTTGAATGTATGTTTTTGCATAATCTTGAATATATGCATTAGAGTACTTGAAAATGTGCATTAGTGTACTTGAATTTGAATATTGGAGTATCTAAATATGTTTGCAGACATTCAACCAGTTGATAGCAACAATACCAAGTTCGCAACAATGCTCAACACCAACTATTGAAAATAGCACGAATTCTCTAAGCTTGACTTACACTCCGGGTGCCAACGACAATTGGATAAGGACGGTAGAAGATGAGTTCATGCCTAAGATAGAGAGATGTTTCAAAACTCATGAGGAATAGAATAGTTTTTATAAGATGTATTTCTTTACATGTGGTTTCAATCAACAATTAATGTAGGAGTAGTTGTTGTCAAACATAGAAATACCTGCTTATAAGCATTGGAATAACAACGACATTAGAGTAATAGAAGATTAAAAATTTATTGATTCAATCAACTAGTAAAATGTTGGAGTAACTGTCGTCGAACATAGGAATAACTGCTTGTAAGCATTGGAATAACAACGACATTGGAGTAATTGAAGATTTAAAAATTGATTGATTCCATCTGCAATTAGTAAATGTTGGAGTACCTATTGTCGAACATAGAAATAACTGCTTGTAACATTGAAATAACGACATTAAAGTAATTGAAGATGAATAATTGATTGATTCAATAAATAATTTGAATGATTGTTGGAATAATCAATAAAACATGTTGGAGTAACTGCTTAATTTTATACGTGTAATTACATATGGGATACGACAATTAAAATACGACAAGTTCAACCATTTTAAAATGCGTCTTTCTGATATTCCGACACGGTAGATGTTTTGATATCTCTGAACTTGTGTTCTTGCATTGTTTCTTCATCATCGAATGTTGTAAAACAGTATTAGTCGGTGAAAAAAATTGAATATGTATGTTGGAATACTTGAATATGTATGTTGGAATACTTGAATATATGTGTTGGAGTAATTGAGTATATATGTTAGAGTAATTGGAATACTTGAATATATATGTTGGAATACTTGAATATATGTGTTGGAATCCTTGAATATATATGTTGGAATAACTGAGTATATATTCAATTATTCCAGCGCATATATTCAAGTATTCCAAGGCATATATTCAAGTAATCTAATGTACGCATATATTTTGCATAAAATTGAGCGAATTTCTGGAAAATTAAAACGATTTCAATTAAGTAATCTACAATCTAATCTTACGATTAAGCAACAATAACTAACAATTGAGCAATTTTTCGGAAATTGAGCAATAGGAACAAATTTTCTACAAAATTTGCAATTTTAATCAAAATAATTGAATAAATTGAATAAATTTTTGGAAAATTAAAACGAATTAAATGAAGTAATCTACAATCTAAGATTACGATTAGCAATAGGAACTTATAATTGAGCATTTATCCGGAAAAATTCAGCATTTCAATTTTGATAGCAAAATTTGTAGAGGAAATTGGGTTACATGAGTATTAAAGAAAGAGATGAGAGAGAAAAGAGAGGTAAGGGAGGGACTTTGGGAAGGTTTTGTTCTCTTTTGAAGATTAAATCTGAGCCGTTGATCAAGTATTAGATCAACGGTCCAGATTGTTAGGATGTTTACACCAAATTGGTGTGTTTACACCAGATCCTGCTTCTATATATATATATATATATATATGTGTGTGTGTGTGTGTGTGTGTGTGTGTGTGTGTGTGTGTGTTCAAATAAGGTCAGCAATTTTTTTAAGTCTACATTAAAGTTACAAATGACATACGATAAAGTTGCATTTGTTCAAAATTGATATGTAACTATAATATTCAGCACTTTTATCACTTCAAGTGATAAAGTGCAACTTTATCACTCATCTCGTGTAACTTTAAGCACTTTTTGTGTAACTTTAACACTTGACCTTATGCTCTTAAAATAGTTGTTGCCCTTATTTGAACCCACTTATATATATATATATATATATATATATATATATATATATATATATATATATATATATATATATATATATATATATATATATATAGAGGTAGGTTCAAATAAGGTCAACAAGTTTTTTAAGTTCCTAAGTTCCAGTGTTAAAGTTACACAAAAAGTGCTTAAAGTTACACGAGATGAGTGATAAAGTTGCACTTTATCACTTGAAGTGATAAAAGAGCTGAATGTTATAGTTACATATCAATTTTAAACAAATGCAACTTTATCGTATGTCATCTGTAACTTTAATATATACACTTACTGAAACATGTTGCCCTTATTTGAACCTACCTCTCTCTCTCTCTCTCTCTCTCTCTCTCTCTCTATATATATATATATATATATATACATATATATATATATATATATATATATATATATATATAACAAATTGTCTATTGTCAAGTATAAAAAAAAGGTAGAAATCAATGAATTGGAGGGAGTACAATGTTGTTGTTGTTGTTATTATTATTAATATTACTACTATTATTATTATTATTAAATAATAATAAAAATAATTATTATATTTATTATTATTACTATTATTATTATTATTATTATTATAAATTGAAGAATTTTATTGATGAATCAAAACATCGTCGTCATCATTTGGTGTTATAATTTTTTTTTCATTTTTTATAATATTATTAGATACTTTATATGAGTAGTTATTATTAGTTTCAGTTTCAATCAGCTCAGCTCAGCTTCTATCAGTCCAGCTCAGCTCCTATCAGACCAGTTCAGCTCTTATCAGACCAGCTCAGCCCTGTTTCAGCCGAAAAGAATAGGGCCTAAGTACATGCAAGATTGTGCAACACTCTGAGAAAATTACTACAAATTGTCAAATATAAATCTCTTACGTTATCTCACTTTCTAAAAAAAATTAAACTCTTAAATCATGCTATTAGTAATAAATTATAGTCAAATATAGTGATGCACGGGCCGCTTATTAGTGACGTTGATGAAAAAATTATCGTAATTAATTACATTTAAAGTCTTTTTTTAAGAAGACATTTCAAGTATCTTGTACGGAGTATAATAATAAGTACACTGATGATGTACGTTTTGTTATTCCCAGAAATATTTTTGGCTGATATAATGATATCTAAGGATGAATGATTTCTCTTGTTTAATGGTTGATATAATGATATCTAAGGATGAAGAATTAATGATATCTTAATTTTAATGGTGTCTTTTTAACCACCAAATAGAACCCATTTTTTATTTAAAATATTGATATATAGTCTTAAAAATTCTTTTTAAATTCATTTTATGACTCAAAAGATTTTTGGTTAATATTTAATAATGAATTATTACTCTTATTTATATAATAGAAATCCATGCCCTCATTAGAATTTATCGATGTGAGATAGTTTTACTTAATTTTATAGTTCTAAGAATTTTTTTGTTGATATCTAAGAACGGATGATTGCTCTTATTAATATACTCCCTCCGTTCTAACGAATGATCAAATTGTATACGTTTGCTTTTTGCACATGAACTTAGGTGGTGTTAGGAAAGAGACTTCTATGGTTAAAGTTACTCATTAATCCTTTAAATAACTTGACAAAATTTGGTGGATTTATTAAAAAGGAAGGGTGCTCTAGTCTTTTAGAAAGCAATTTTTTGGACAATAATGGAAATGTATATACAAATAAATGGAACGTATCAAAATATGTATACAATTAAATTGAAAGGAGGGAGTAGAATTTATCATAATTTTTTGATGTAGGATAATTTTTACTTAAATTTATAATCTTATATGAGCTTTTTTAAGACTCAAATAAAAGATTGTAAGTTGATATCTATGAAAGAATGATTGTTCTTATTTATAATATAGAATTTCATCACCTTATCATAATTTTTTGATGTAGGATAATTCTTACACTCAAAAGATTTTTGGTTGCTAACTAAAACGAATAATTGCTCTTAAGCTTTTTTTATAACTCAAAATATTTTCGGTTGATATCTACGAACGTATTATTGCTTTTATTTATTATATAGAATTTCATCATCGCATCATAATTTTTCGATGTGGATAATTTTTACATAATTTTATAATCTTGGGTGATCTTTTTAACACCCAAAAGATGGTTGGTTGATATCGAAAACGAATAATTGTTCCTATTTATAATAAAGAATTTTATCACCTCATCACAGTTTTTTGATGTTGGATAACTTTATTTAAGTTAATAATCTTGCTCAAAAGATTGTTTGTTGATATAAAGTATTATTGAATCACAAGAGCAAATGCATGAATTGTGTTTGTTATTGTATTGATGTGTGTGTTGAATGCACACCTTACGTGAGTTATATACAAAGATTCTCATCACACAAATTGATTAGTTTCCAAGTATAATATCTCCTACCTAATAATAAGGTAACAAATAACAGACTATCACAACCAAAATATTACAATCAGATACATGCAACTAATAAATATATACGGCTAATATCCCCCCTCAAGTTGGAGCATGGGGATCGGTAATGCTCAACTTGTCAAGAAGTGACTGAAATTGTTGACGACCAAGAGCCTTGGTAAGAATGTCAGCCAATTGTATGGAGGTGTGGACATAGCTTGGAGCAATAGTGCCACGAACAATCTCATCCCGAACAAAATGACAGTCAATTTCAATATGTTTGGTCCGTTCATGAAATACGGGATTGTTAGCGATATGCATTGCAGCTTTATTGTCACAATGAAGGGAAATAGGATCAGGATGATCGAAACCCAAGCTATGAAGAAAGCCTTTGAGCCATAAAATTTCACAAGTTGCAAATGCCATAGCTCTACATTCCGCCTCCGTGGAGGAGCGAGAAACAGTAGGTTGTTTATTTGTTTTCCAAGATATAGGTGACCCTCCAAGAAAAATAATTTAAGCGATCAAAGAATGCCGACTAAGAGGGCAACTAGCATATGAAGCGTCAGTATAGGCCTCAAGTACCAAGGGCATGTTGGTACGGAACAAAATACCTTGACCGGGATTACTTTTTAAATAGCGAACAACTTGCAATGCAGCATCCCATTGAAGAGTAGATGAGTTTTGCATAAATTGAGCCAAAATATGAACACAATAATTAATCTCTGGACGTGTCAAAGTAAGATAAATCAACTTACCCACCAGGCGCCTATACTTAGCCGGGTCGGTCATAGGCGGATTCGTAGCCAATGCTAGTCAATGAGTTTCCTAGATTGGAATGTTTGCGGGTTTAGCACCAAGTAATCCCATTTCGGTCAATAAATCAAGGATATACTTGCGCTGACATATAAAAATTCCACTAGAGTTACGAGCGACCTCAATACCCAAAAAAGTATTTTAATTTGCCCAAATCTATCATCCGAAAGCAATGACTTAAATAAGCCTTATAATCGTAGATAGCTCTAGTATTATTACCAGCAATAACTAAATCATCTACGTAAACCGAAATATTTAAGACAATGTCATTTTTGCGGTAAATAAATAATGAATGATCAGACGGACAAATTGAGAAAGTGGATGCCAATTTTGCATACCAGCAACGGGGTGCCTGACGAAGACCATATAGAGATTTCTTAAGACGACAAACTTTCCCAGTCATACCTCGACTGAAGCCAGGTGGAAAGTGCATATATACTTCTTCAGCATCCCCCATGCAAAAATGCGTTGTATACATCCATTTGATGCATATCCCACTTATTAATTGCCGCAAGAGCAAGAAAAGTACGTACTGTCACCATCTTGACGATAGGAGCAAAAGTTTCAAGAAAATCAATTCCCTCCGATTGGTGATTGCCAAAAGCGACTAATCTTGCCTTATATCTTTCAATACTACCGTCAGACTTATGTTTGATGCGAAATACCCACATACAGCCAAGAGCGGTTTTATCACGTGGTAAATCTTCCACTGCCCAAGTCTCATTTGCCTCTAATGCCTCAATTTCTTCTTTCATGGCTTGTATTCATTTTGGATTTTTCATAGCCTCCTTAAAAGAGGTGGGCTTTGTCTCAGTAGAAATAGTTGCAAGAAAGGCACGATGGCAAATAGAAAAGGCACTACAATTCACATAATATGCTATAGGGTAAGGATTACATGAGACGGGAACTGATATGGGTGATGAATCGAGTGGAGCCAACGTCGTGTTAATGTGGTTATTAATATTTTCCCATCGCACGAAATCATGATGTCGAACATTATCAAATTTTGTTCGCTTTCCTCGTCCATGTTGCTCCTCATTAAATATTTCAGTTGCATCTCCGTCTTCCCGTGTAATATTTTTAATAGCTTCAATTATGCCCCTCTGTCCCGAAACATCTTCAGAGGTATCTGTTGTGCTACCTTGACGTGTATCAGGTCTGTGTTCTATTGTTTGTGGACTAGTTTCAACATTATTCCATGGACTATCATCAACATTTACACCAATAGGCCCACTTGAAGGAGTAGCATTTTCTGTCACATGGGCTGCATCATCATTGCCCTGAATTGCATCATCAACATCAAACCCATGTGCATCTTCATTGCTTGTATCAGGACGAACAAACCTATTTATAGGATCATTCTCATACAAAGACTTGAACCGCTCAACTTCTAATTCATTTGCAAATGGAAATGTGTTCTTAAAAAATTGCACATCTCTTGAGTAAAAGTAATTTCCCGACTCAAGATTGAATAATTGCCAGCCTTTCTTCTCAAACGGATACCTAAGAAAAATACATCGTCGGCTCCGACTATCAAACTTGTCACGAGGGGCTAGATTTTTAGCGTAGCAAAGACAACCAAATTCTTTGATCGAGTCGCAACTAGGAGCACGTCCATAAAGAATTTCATAGGGCATTTTACCTTCGCTAACTCGAGTAGGTGTCCGATTAATTAAGTGAGTGGCCGCTAAAACACACTCCCCCAAAAAATCAATAGGCAAGTAGGCTTGAAACCATAACGCTCGAGCTACATTTAGGATATGATGGTGTTTACGTTCAACTAGTGCATTTTGTTGAGGGGTTTTGACCATTGAGGTTTAATGAACAATCCCGTTTTAGTTAAAATAAGACACTAACTCCTTAAACTCGGTTCCATTGTCACTACGTACAATCTTAAGACGTCGTTCAAATTGCCTTTCAACTAAAGCAAAGAAATTGATCATAAGATCAGGTACTTCACTCTTTGCTCGCATCAAGTATACCCAAACACATCGGGAACAATCATCTACTATAGTCAGAAAATATCGTGAACCACATGCACGATTTGGAATATACGGGCGCCAAACATCATAGTGAATCAAATCAAACAAACTTTCAGCTTTATTATTGCTTAAGGGAAAGGTGGTTCGAGTTTGCTTCGCTCGTAAACAAACATCACACGGTAGAAAGGAATATTTGTAATACTAGAAATTTTAGGGAGAAGCTCCATGACTTGAGGTGAAGGATGTCTCATACATTTGTGCCATAATTCAATGTTGGTTGTTCCAGCTACCACATTAACACGCCGCGTCGGTTCCTCCATCGTCAAGTAGTATAGCCCATTAAACAATTCACCCACACCAATCCTCGTCATCAAGGTAGGGTCCTGTATAACACAATTAATATTAGTGAATTGAAAATGCAAATTTTGTGACGATAGGAGTTGAGAAACCGAGAGCAAATTGCAATTAAACTGTGGCACAAATAAAACGTTGTTTAACACGAGATTTGCATTTAACATCACGCTGCCAATTTGTGTCGCCTGCAAACTTTGTCCATTGGGCAACCCGACATGAAGAGGAGTAATATCACGACAAGAGGTAAATAATTGTGCATTACAACAAACATGAGTGGATGCACCGGTATCAATGATCCAAGTATAATTGGTCTTACCATTCAAGCGGATATTATTTGCATTGACGGGTACCTCATCGGTGACAACATTAACTTTGTAGGAACTTGCCCCATCGGTGCTCTTGGGTCCCCTACCTTCTGGATACCCATGTTTCACCCAACAATGATCCTCTGTATGTCCCGTCTTTGTACAATGTGTATACTTGTAGATAGGTCGATTGCCTCCTTTTGCTTTATATCCTTGTGAAGCCCCTGACTTCACAGCAAAGCCATAATGTTGGAGGTTGGAGTCTCCGAAATTCGTTGAGTAAAAGCACGGACTTCTTCTTCTTCTTGTACGATACGCGAGTACACTGTGTGGACAGAGGGTGGTGGCTCGATTCCGAGAAGTGTAGATCTAACATTAGCATAATATGATTCAAGGCCCATTAAAAATTGACGAACTTGGTCTTCTTCACGACGCTTGTGAAGGGTCTTATTTAACCCACACTTACAACCAGAACGTGAACATGATGGTAAAGAATCAAAGTCGTTGATGTTATCCCATATCTTTTTAATACGACCATAATATTCCATGACCGTTTCACCAGTCGTCTGCTTACAATCCGATAATTCAGATTTTAGTTGGTAGATTTTAACACTGTTTCCCTGCGAGAAACGTTGTTTAATGTCTAGCCATAACTCATGAGCCGTCTCCCGATAAGAAATGGAAGGTCTTAATTGTTCATGAATAGAGTTAAATATCCATGCTACAATAAGACAATTTACTTGCACCCAATCTTCCAATTCATCTGAGTCTGCCGCCGGTTTCTTGACGATGCCATCAACAAATCCCAATTTACGCTTTGCTCCCAACGAAACCGAAACCCCTTTGCCCATTCTTCATAATTCGATCCTTTGAGGACAACATGTGTAATTTTTGTCCCCGGACCATCATTTGAAGTAAGAGCGTACACTGGGTTTGGTTTTGAATTTTTCCCATGTCGAGAGTAAGCCCGAAATAATAAAGAAAAAAAAGAATCAGGAACAGAATTTCTGCTCTGATACCATAAAGTATTATTGAATCACAAGAGAAAATGCATGAAATTTGTTTGTTATTGTATTGATGTGTGTGTTGAATGCACACCTTACGTGAGTTATATAAAAATTCTAATCACACAAATTGATTAGTTTACTAAGTATAATATCTCCTACCTAATAATAAGGTAACAAATAACAGAATATCACAACCAAAATATTACAAGAAGATACATGCAACTAATAAATATATACGGCTAATATGATATCTAAGAACAAATAAAATTTTTATTTGTAATCTCAGGAGTAATATAGAATATCATCACCCTATGTCCATATTATAATTTTTTTGTATTATAATCATATGAGTTTTTTTAGGACTCAAAAGATTGTTAGTTGATACTCCCTCTAAATCACTGAAGAAGCACACATTTTTATTCAAATGGGACAATGGGGGATATATTTTATTCAAATGCCGCTTTTCCAAAGAATGAGAAGGGAATATCTAAGAACGAATGGTTACTTTCATTTATATAGAATTTCATCACCACATCATAATTTTTCGATTTGGGATAATTTTTACTTAAGTTTATAATCTTAATAACTCTTTAAGATTCAAAAGATTTTTCTTTTGATATCTAAGAACAAATTATTGTTCTTATTTATATAAAATTTCATCACCTCATCATATTACTCGTGTGTAGGATTATTTTTTCTCTACACAAATTTCTATGTGTTCTTTATTTAAATTACAAAATATATTAATAATAATTATTTAAAAAATAATTATTTTTTTAATTTATTTTTTTAGGGCGAATAAATAAATATTAAAACAATTATCAAACAGAATTAACTAAGCGTTTCACGTTGTCGCTGTCCAATATTTTTTTTTCCAAGAAAGGTATGACTCCTTTATTCCTCCATTGTGGGTAAATAAAAGAGACTCGATCTTACAAACACAACCCTCTAGTATGCAAACTACATACAATTAAGCCAATAATCTCCTACTTATATCTATATGTGAGTATCTCAATTTTATAAACACCTCGAACCGTATAAGGTTAATCAAAACTGTATTGGGACGTTCCAGTCCTTCAAAAACCCGCCTATTCCTTTCCAACCAGATATGATGTACAGCCGCAGCTATACAACTTTGTAAAGTATCCTGGGTTGCCAACTGCCCTTGACTCGCCAGTGATGCAATTACTCCGTGCTTAGGAATAATGCTTCTCCCTTTGCAAAACCTTGAGCCATCTTTTGCAGCTGTACTTATGCCTAAACCAAGCGTAAGCTTTATCTGTCTGAAATTTTCCTTGATTAACCCAGCTGCCAATGAGCATTTCTACTGCCCCCAAATCTCCCTCGGAAGCAATCAATTCATCCTTGATATCCAGGATGTTGTTAATAGTAGACGAGTATCTCTCCTTCTTGTGGATTTCCCATATGGTTCTAGGGCCAAGAATTTAAGATCGAAACCAGTAGTGCCAAATCCCCGGTCCTCCCTTTAGAAGATTATAAAATCTAGAACAAACCAAGGCTTTGTTTCAAGCCTTGATGTCCTTAACTTCAAACCCACCTTCCTTCCATGGAACACATATACTATCCCAACCCTTAAACACAAGACCTCTCCTCTGCATCGTCCCAGTCCAGAAATAGTTCCTACATAGTTTCACTAATTTCTGAATTACATTTTTTGTTGTCTTATGAGATTATAATCGTCGGTTTATATAGTGATGATTTTTTTAGTCTTAAATGAAGTAGGATCGTGTTTTTCCTATACAAATTCCTCTATTCTTTATTTAATTTTTTTTTAAAATTGAGTCTTAGGTGGAGTATGATTTTTTTTCATATATAAATTTTTAATATTTATTTAACTTAAAAATATATCAAAAATATATTAAAAAAACCTTGGATCAAACATATCGCTCGAAAAGCTACTGCTTTATTAATATATAATATAATATATATATTCATGAATGATTTTTTATTAATGAAATTATTACTCCCTCCATTTCATTGATTTCTTCCATCTTAAAAGTGACACATTTCTTAAGAAAAATAATAAAATAAGTAAAAGGAGAGAGAGTAAAGTAAGTGGGTCATCTAGGTAAGAGAGAAGTGTGATAGAAAAAAGAAAAGTTAAACAAATCAAAGAAATGGTTGAAAAAATAAATGTGGAAAATATCAATGAAACAGAGGAGGTATTTATTTCATCAAGAAAATTTCATTTACCTTTATAAAAAAGTATAAGCATTATTGATTAATAACTAATTGTTTCTTTAAAAAATCTTTTCACTTACCTTCATTAAAAAACATAAATATCATAAATAAATACATTAATAAATTGTTAATCAACTACTTTAAAATTTTATTTACATGAATATTTACAAATAAATAGTTGTCTTCATTTATGATAATTAATTTAAGTATTACATCGTAAATAGCGTAGGAGAAAAGCTAAAACAATATTGACAACACACGTCAAGTATTTGCATAGTTGTTAGTATTTTTATGTTCTCAATGTATTAAGTAACAACTCACTTCGTCACCCGTTTTAATTGTAGGTAAATACATTAGACCAACAATACTTAACACCACCGTACCAGTCCGGGGTTACAACCAACAAAAATGAGATGCAACATTTATGTTAACGGTATAATTTCATGTCCACCTTCTGTTGTCCGATGCAATATATTTATGTATTATAATATTGACAATGATCATTGTTATGTATTTCATATCTTCTAAAATTAACGCGATACTTGGTCGAAAATATATTAACATTACGATAAAAATTGTAATAGATAAACTTGTGAATTTCACGAGGCACGTACTTAGTTATAATTCAATTGGAAGCATTTTTTATAATTAATTAATAATTTTAGTTAATTAAGTAAATAAATGAAAAAAAAGGAAGAACATGTGATGGAGGGATTTGTCGTGAATCCCAATGTAACACCCGCTATTTTTCCTAACATTTTTATCCTTTCCGTTATGACTCTTTCACATTTCGGTCTTGCGTTTTCTCTTTTTTCAAGCTTTATTTTAATTTTTGAGTTTAAAGATATTTATTTTTATTTTAAAAGATTTTAATTCTTTTAAATCTATTTATTTGATTTTCTTCGTAAATTATTTATTTTTCCGCGAGGAATTTTATTTGTCTACGAATTAACGTATTTAAGCTCGGATTTAAGTTATTCCTTTTTGTACAAATGTCCAAACATATTTTTATAATATTTTCAACTAGTAAAAAGTTTTATTTACGAAAACTTAGCCATTAATGATTTTATTACGAAGCTTCGCGAATAATTATTTTCTTACGCGAGGTTTACTCGAATTACCTTGAAACGCCTTTAACTATTTTACGATTATACTTTTTATCAACTTATAAATTAATTGAGGCCATTTCCTCACATTTTGGACCGACTAAGTTCTGGTTACAAATTTAACTACGTTTTACTAACACGTTTCACTTTATCACTTTAAACCGTAAACATAAGATTCTTTTCTTTTCATTAAATTGAGGCTTTACTACTCAAGCTCTTCCTACTCCCTCTCTTCTACTCTTGGCCGGCCAACTTTGGGTCTAGATGCACTTTGGATTCCTCATTTTGGAGCTTTAATTTCATTCATACTCTTTAATGTGTAGTAACCTCCATCTCCTCCTTTACTCTACATTCATTTTTGCATTAACAAAAAATTGTTACAACATCATCTTCCTCATCATCCTTTGGCCGTGTTTCTCCTCATCTTCTCTTGGCTGATTTTTGTCCAATTCGAGTCCTAATCGTCTCATTTATTTTAGCGTCGAATTAATCCTCTTTCCGAGCCTATCGTTAAGGTAATAATCGATGATGTTTTTGATCGTTATTCACCATGATTTTCTTAGTTTTTCTCATGGTATTTTTCTACCATGAATTTCGTGTATGGTAGGTTTCGTGGACGATCCCGAGGTCGACAAGTATATTATTGATTCCGATTTGGACTGGAGTAACGTCGTTGTTACTTGGTATTTCGTGATTTTAATTGTGTAATTTCATGTATATTTTTATATTTCATTTTTGAAAATATATGTATGTCATATAATCTGGAAAAATTTTAAAAGTTAAAAATTTTCATGTTTCGATATTTTTATCGCTTTTACGAGATCAATGATTAAATTGTTATATTAATTTGTAAAATCGTAATATTCGGCCTAAACTTGTAATGTATGATTATATTCTGTAAAAATGAATTTTTTAATGATTTTTAATAATTTGGTATTTTTCTGATATTTTTGATATCGATTATTGAATTTTTACCGTTTATGAACAAAAACGATTAAAAACCGATTTTTATTTCTAGCACTTAAACATTTTTATTTTAATCTGAAATATTTCGTGGATTATGTTTCTGTTGAAAAATAGTTTTCTGAAATTTTTCAAAATTTTTCGAAATTGTTAAGTGGGTGAATTAATTAATCACTTTAAATCATCGTGTATCGTTAAAACCGTTTTTGTCGTTTAAATTCTCAATTTTTGGCCTTTTAAATAAATCTGGAAATTTGGAAATCTGAAAAAAATAGTATTTTCTGGAGAATCATTATTTTTAAAGTTTAATAATAGTTTTTGGATATTAATACTTAAATCGTTTTGTAATTACTATTTTTATTAATCGTTATTGTCGAGATTAGACGATTAACGAGAAAACCCTTTAAAAACCGAGTTTAATGATTCTGGAATATTCTCTTTTCTAGACAGAATGTCCAAAAATATATTTTAGCTATTTTACGTAATTTTTATACTATTTATTAAAGTCTTTAATTAATAGTAATGATTTTTGGACAAAATTACGATTTATCGTTAAAATGCTTCGTCTTACATAAAAGAATTATTTTTCCAGCAATTTTGAAAATATTTAAATCTGAAACTTTGAGGTTTAAATCACCCCTTATCATATTCTAAATTTGTTTAATGATTTAAATTAAAGAAAAGACGTTAAAAGAATTAATTTGGCATTTGCCGTAAAATCTTATTTACGCTTGTTTTGTCAAAACTATTAATAATTAGGGAATTTTAATTTTATAAATATTGGAAACACCCTAATTCGTAGTACTAAAGTGTTTAAGATTTTTTTTAATCATTTTATAAACACTTGTATGATATTTCAATAATTTCATAAACCCATTTATCCTTATTTTGGAAATTAATATTGTTAAGGCCGAAAGTATTAGTTTTATAAATCTATATCTTTTACTTAAAATGTTTTATTAGTATGAACTAATATTTTCTCTATTTTGATATGATGCTATCTTTTTAAAGTTTCTAAATATAGAAGTTTCCTAAAATAGAAAG
The DNA here is from genome assembly GCA_958450325.1 of Agrostemma githago. Classification (NCBI taxonomy): domain Eukaryota; kingdom Viridiplantae; phylum Streptophyta; class Magnoliopsida; order Caryophyllales; family Caryophyllaceae; genus Agrostemma; species Agrostemma githago. The sequence goes on from OY288244.1 coordinate 40,032,709, forward strand.
TTTCCTAAAATAGAAAGTTTCCTCTTTTGGAAGGCGATCCGTTTTCCCTTTTGTTCTCTTATTGTTTACGATGATTATATCTTTTAAGTATCGATAATGACCATGTTTTGGAGTTATGGAATAAGGACAAGTGTGAGTTTAGAGTAATATAGTCTGGGATGTACGTTTTGCCATCAACTGTAAGGCTGGTGTGTCTTTATGGGGCACATTGGTTGTTGAACTGAGCATGGTTTGTGTTCAGGAGAGTGTATATTTACCTTAAACTTTGATATCACATCGTGTAAGTCGCGTCGGGTTGAACTGGATATGGTTTGTATCTAAGAGGGGTGTATACTACTTAAATCAGGACCTCGCTGCACGCAGTCCTGTTATAGTTGAGTTGCCTAGTTAGAGACTGGATTCTGTTATGAGTTAAGTCTACAGTTCTCGAAGCTAGTTTCTAGTATTGTCCTGGTGAAAGTCTAGATTCTACATTAACTCTATCCATAACGCCACATTGATTATTTTATTTATTATCGATATAAATTGGTTGCAGGTTGGCAAATATTTTATGTTTCTTCGGAAACCCATTTTAATATTTTGGTTTTGCGCTGAAAGCCTATTTTTATGAATAATGTTTTACTGTTTTCCGTTTTTTTTTTACTATTTTCATATGATAGTAATTACAGTTTTAAAATCATGTTTTACGGCTGGGAGAACGTTGGCGTTGCTCCCCACTGATTGTGGCTGTTATGTTTTTAACATGGCAGGTATATGTGTTTCTCTTCGGGTGGGCTAGCGACCAGTTATGGATCCTGCTTATTTATTTTAATAATTATGTCTTACGGATTGTTCAAACCCCTTTTGTGGATTGTTTTAAATTTTGGCCATTTTTATTCATGGCCTATTGTTTGACTTTACCATTTTAATTTACTAAGACATAGTTACAGTGTGTTTTAATCCCGATTCTACAGTGTTTCCGCCACTGTATCGCGTTAGAATTTCTAGGGGATTACACCCAACACCAAGAAACCAACTAACCTAGGCTTGGTTGCAAATGGTAAGTCGAGTCGAATCCTCAGGGACGGTAAGTATAGACAAGAGAATGCTACGGTTCGAGACTAAGTCCTAGGATAACGGAAATGATTGGATTGGGTAATGGCTAAACTAGAATCTAAGGTCTAGAACAATGCAAAATAAACAAAAGCGGTGATAAAAAGTGAAGATTAAACAATAGGAGAAGGGACTAGGGTTAAGTCGGGTTCATGGGTGCCTAGGTAAACAAGGGTGAAGACACGATTTACTTGACTAGATTACGTTCAGGCTTTCGCACATATACGGTCTAAGGATCTCTTGCTACGCTTACGCTAACAACGAAGAGAACCAACAAATTAATATGCAATAACACACAAGAGGAAACTAGGAAACATGCATTTCTCAATGACAAGTCTACTAGAAAATTCATCAAACATGTTATGTGCACAATGAAAGGAGACAAAGTAAATGACATCAAACACCACTAATTCCTACCTAATCATCCATTAATGACACCCACTTTCCCTATTAACCCTAGTAAGGAGACTACTCACACATCATTTTGACATAAGTGCGAGAGCCTGAACGTAAACATAAACAAAGATTCAAACTTTAACACTAATAAAGGATTAATAAAGGAGAAACAGCAAAGATTATACCAAACAAGAGGAGAAATGAAAAGATTAAGGGGCGTTTGGTTCATCAAAGGGAAAGGGAATGAAATCAACAAAGGGAAACAGAAGGAAAAAAATGGGATTACCCCAGATTTAAGTTGTCGTTTGGTTTCAATAGGAATGCATTACAACCAACCTTCACCCAAACCTTAACATTAGCGGTGTGTCATCGTAATATTTGTACAATATATTTGAAAAAAAAATACTTTAAATTATAAAATAATAAAATAAAATTACGTAACTTTTATATCTTTTAATAATAAAATACTTGAGAAATAATATATTTTTTTACAATTTTTAGTTATAAATACGGTAATTATAATAATTTTTACAAGATAAATTTTTTAAAAATGATTTTTTTTTCTTTTTAATTGATAAATTAAGGTATAAAAAATTATTTTGACTCAAATCCGACTCATATTTGACCTGATCCAAAAGTGTGGGGTTAGTCGCGGTGGTGGTAAGGGGACCTTGGTGATGGTGGTGGTGGTAGTGGTTGATGGACATTGTTGTTGTTGTTGTTGTTGTTGTTGGTGGTGGTGGTGGTGGTGATGGTGATGGTGGTGACCCGGTTGATTAGCGGGGAAAGGTAATCGATTACCTATGGAGGTGAGGGGTAAGAAGGTAGAAGAGTTTGGGAGGAAAGGGAGGAGTAAAAGGAATTATTGAATTGACAAAACAAACATAAACAAGGGGAATCATTGTCTTTGATTCCCTTACCCTTTCCTGATTACCTCAAACCAAACGGTCCCTAAGTCTTGTATATAAATTGATCCAAGAACATCCACCAATGTTGTCAATAAAGGTAGATTCTTCAAAAGATCCCCAAATACACCACTACTAAGATTAGGCTAGAATTAAGGAGAGATTAAGCTAGGCTACACTAATTTCTATCTAGGTTTTTTTGTCTTAAAATATTACAAGAGGGGGTTATATATATGGTTGCACAAAGTAGGGGGAGCGGATCGAGGAAACCCACGAGGAATAGAGGCCTCACGGCCGTGACAGATGGCTCTCGACCGTGTCCCTACCCCCGTCCCGACCGTGAAGGCAGCCTCACGACTGTGTCGATTTTGTATTCCCGGTCGGGAATACGGGTGACATGGCCGAGTCGAGCTCCAGTGAGCCGCTTTCTTTTGCACCTTCAATCACGGCCATGTAGCTTTACGGGTCGATCTTCCTTTACTCCTAAGCGATGTCGTGACTCGGGATTGGTTCATATGACGATGAAAAAGACTCTGAAAGCCGAGTTCGTGCCAAATGAACCTACAAGCACAATCATAACTATAAGAGACATTAATAGCACAAAACCGCTTCTAAAAGCGGTTAAATCAAAGGAAAATCGAGTAAAGCAAGAAGAAAAGACGGTATAAATCAAGAATATCAACATGAAAAAGTGGGTGTCATCCTCATTCTTACCTCATCCCCACCTCACTAACCGCTGACCCCATGGTCAAATCCGATCTCTATCGGCCTCCACCTCACTGAGTCACTAGGTGACGACCATATTGCCATTCAACCACCCTATCATCCATTGTGGCTTGATCACTTAAGCATGGTCGGTCCTGAACTTTCAGAGGTCCTAGGCAAAATATTATAGTTGGACCCTCGAAATATCATCACGACCAATTGTTTTCATGATCTCATTATATCGTCTTAACGCTTTCATTTGAGGACATAAATTTTCATTAATTATTACATGTTTAATTTTTTTGTTCAACGAAGAGCGAACTTAGTCACATTACAATAGCGGGAAGGGAGATCGAACCTGGGACTTATGGTCTAGGATATGTCAGTCTTAACCAATAGGCTAAGACATGTTTACTTAAGAACAAATTTATCAATTACAAATTATTATGATTTTCGTATAATAATACAGTTCTAGCATAGTAGTAACAATATTTCATGAATGAACCAAACTGAACCGTGAGCAAATGGTACTTGGAGGTTATGTAGTACGAGTAGTTATTATTTGGAGGCACTGTACTAATTTGAAGTACTCCGTACCTACCTACACAAATTCAGATTTACGTCCCGTAATTATTGCATTAATAATTACTAAAAGAATTATATAAAACAAATCTTCGTAAAACCAAAAACAAAAATGTAGTCGCTTGTATGAATAAAATATTTGTAACAATGTTCATTAATTTTTAAAATATGTTCTTTATAAAGTTAACAAATTAAACCACCGACAAATTTTATAATTGAAATAATTTCTTTGTTAAAGATTCATATAACTACTTTTTAATTCTTGTATACTCATTACATGACTATGGATCAATATTTGAACTTCTAACCTCTTGCATAAAAGGGGGCCCTACTACCACCATACCAAAGTACAATTAGTGATACATGCACTCAATATGTATACTTCCTCCCATCCATTCAATTTTTTACATACCCTTTTTCACAATTTTTAAGAAATATGGTAAAAGTAAGGGTATTATTGGTAAATCAAATTGTGTGATGGGTTCAACAAACTTAAAGTAAGGAAAAAGTAGTAGCATTTTGTGTAAATAGAGAAAAATATGGGTATTATAAGGTAAAGTTTTTTTTGCCAAAAGGGAAATGTAAAGAATTGATTGGATTGTCCATTTATAGTAAGTGTTAAGAATTGAATGGATGAGAGAGTATAAAAACAACAATGATTCGGAATTTTTAGGGCCCTTCTTTAACTCGGGCCATGGGTCGTCACCCCTCCAACCTATTGATGGTAGGAAATGCCGTGGGTCCCCACCGATCAAGTAGAGTCCAACTAATCCTAACGGTAGCTAGGGTAAGTCGGGTCGTGTCCACGGAGACGGTTATGGGTGTCTAGACTAGGTCTACCTAGAAACAAGGCTAAGTTACACAAACAAACACAAAGAAGGCAATAATTGACAAACTATGATGGTTGAGAGGTATGGAAATGGACTAACAATGAACTAGATAAAACAAAAGTTAATTAAAACAACTAAAGATTAGAAACACTAACAAACTAGAGAAGAAGGCTAAAGAGGTAGAGAAATCAAATAGGGGAAGGAGTAGGGTTAGGTCGGGTTCATAAGTGTAGTAGGATGATTGGGTAATCAAGGGTGTAGGTGCCACTTAGTTACTAAGGTCGGTTTTCGCTCTCGCGCCAAAGCCAAAGTCCGCACTCTTGTGTCTAAGACTAGACCCGAATATTCATGCAAGATGCTACTCAAAACACAAACATTCAACCACAAATCGAATACACAATGAGAAGATGAGAGTAAGTATGAGAAGCATTTGCCACTACTACCCACACAAGCAATACAACAAACACATAGTGCGCCCAATAAGTGAGTAACAACAAAGGAATCACCTTTACCCACAATCAACCCTAATCACCCATAATCCACACTAAATCCCCCAACTAACCCCACAAAAAGTCTACTCACTCATAATGAAACTATCAATAACAATGATAAGAGAAATCAACATAAACAACCAAACATTCATCATGAACAAACAATAACAATAAACAATATGTAAAGATTAAAACTTGAGAGATTAACAAAGATTAAGAGAAAAGAGATTATACCAACTAATAAGGAGGTAAAAAGATGAGAACTTGCATTAATAAGAAACCCAAATAATCTCCAAGGTTGTCAATCTTGGATGAGTCTTCAAGAATCTATTCAATACAAGACTAATAAAAGTAGATTAATCTAAGGTTTACAAAAGTTTAAAGAGAGATTAAGCTAATGAAAAGAGGCACTCTATCTAGGGTTTTGTCTAATGTAGAGAGGTCTAAGATAGTGTAAGATAATGTAAGATGCTTAATGTAATCCTCTAGAAAATCTAACGCAATACAGTGGCGGAAACACTGTAGAGTTGGGATTAAAAGACACTGACAAACTATATCTTATTAAAAGAAATGGTAAGTCAATACAAAGACCACTTTTTACAAAAGGGCTAAATAGAAAATTCTCCAAATGGGTTATACAAATTCGTAAATTTCAAGAATAAAGAAAGAGTAGGATCCATGCTACTCGCTAGCTCACACCCAAAACCCAGCAGCAAAAACCTGTCATGTTACAAACATAACAGCCACGTCAGTGGGGAGTAACTCGGACGTTCTCCCAGCCAAATTACATCATATGGAAAAATAATAGTATTACTATATCAAAATAATTAAAAAGAGAAAACATTAAAACGATATAATAAAAATAAGTTTTCACTGAAAACTTAAAATATTGGAACAATAAGATCATAACAAGTTTTCAGAAGAAAACTCAAATATTTGTCAACCTGCAAATCAAAAATGTATTGATAATAATAAAAATATATTCAAAATGGCGTTATGGATAAGTTTAGTGTAGACGGCTAAACTTTCACTAGGAGAATACTAAAACTAGCTTCGAGAACTTAGTTCAAACAAATCAAACTTCGGTCTCTAACTAGGCTACTCAACCATAATAGGACGGCGACTTATAAATATGTGGCCCTAGTTTAAGATAATATGCACACCCCTCCCAAGCACCATAAATACTCAGTTCAACCTGATGGCGTCTTACACTGCGAGGCACGAGTTTAAAGTCAAAATGTACACACACTCCCGAACACCATATATGCTCGGTTCAACAACCAGTGTGCCCCATAAAGACACACCAGCCTTATAGTTGATGGCAAAAACGTAAACCCCAGAATATTGATGGTGAGGATTTGTCGTGGATCCCGCCACCAAATAAATAACCGGCTAATCCTAACTGGGTAGATAGGGTAAGTCGGGTCGAATCCACGGGGACGGAAAGAGGCGTATAGACCAAGGTCACCCAAATACTAGACTAGGTCAACGAGCTAAACTAAACAAGAATGATAAGGGGGAGAGAAGGCTAGACTATGGCTAAGGAGACGTAGAAACAAACGAGGAAAACGGGCTAGGATTAGGTCGGGGTCAAAGGGTGATTAGTGTAGTTTGTAGTGCCTATTTCGTAGTATTTTGGTCCCATTTTCCTTGTGGAATCGCTCCTTGGGAGCGGTTTAGGGGCTTCTTATGCTTTCTTTAGTTCGTTTCAGGTTCCCAAGACCGATTTGGAAGAGTTGGAGCAATTCCGACTCTATACATACACATTTTGGAGCCAACGGAGTAAAGGAACGATGACTCGATGCTTCGGAATCGACCCCGAGACCTTGGGACCCAATCCCGAGCCTCCGAGACCCGATCCCGAGTCCCGAGAATCGATGAGAAGCTCATGTGAAGCAAGGAGGAACCAAAAGGGTCATATTGGAGGCCTACAAGACTCATCCCCGACGGGTATGCACCTCATCCCGTCGGGGATGAAGTGCACTTTGGAGGGTGCCACTGCAAGGCCGTCCCGGTCGGGACCAACCCATCCCGGTCGGGATGGTGGGTCCGTCCCGGTCGGGATGATCCGTCCCGGTCGGGACCAACAGGCTGTAACCCGCATTTCTTTTCTTCCAATTCCCTTCCATTTGTAACCCTATAAATACTTCCCTCTTGTATTGTTTATGTATCCTACATTAGTTTAGCCTCTCTTAAGCCTCTCTACAACATATAAACCCTAGATTTAGTTCCTCATATTAGTTTGAATTTCTCATTAATCCTTAGTTAATCTTAGTTAATCCTAGTTAATTAGTGCTTGTATTAAGAAGATACTTGAAGATTTCTCCAAGATTGACAACCTTGGGATTATTTGGGTTGCTCTTTTATGCAAGATATCATCTTTTCATCATCCTATTGTTGGTATAACTTTCTTTTCTCTTGTTTATTGTTTTTGAATCAAGTTTGAATCTTTACTTAGAGTTTATTGTTATTGATTGTTATTGTTCTTGATGATGAATGTTAGGGTTGTGATGTGGTTTTCTCTTGTTATTGTTGTTAGTTCTTCTTTGATTATGAGTGAGTAGATTACTTGTGGGTTAGTAGGGGGATTAAGGGTAGATTATGGGTGATTAGGGTTTGATTAGGGGTGAAGGGTAAATCCTTATTGTTAGTCACATTCTTGGCACACCATGTGTTTGTTGAAATGCTTGTTTGGGTTGTAGTGGTCATGCTTCTCATGCTAGTCTTCCTCTACTCATTGTTTGCCTAGTATGTGGACACCCTTGACCACCCAAGTCACCCTACTACACTTATGAACCCGACCTAACCCACCTCTTTTCCATATTTGATTCATCTTGTTAGCTAGTCATCATTTCTTTAGGTTGTTAGTTAGTTGGATTATTAGCATTGTTTAGCATTTCTCTTAGTTTGCTAGTTGGCTTGTGTTTAGTTAGTATTTGATAGTCTAGTTCATCATAGCTCATCATTAGTCTACTTTCTTCTCCTCTCATCTTAATTCATCAATTATTAGCTCTTTGTCTTTGTTTGGTAGCATAGTCTTGTTTTAGGCCGATTTAGTCTAAACCTTGCAATACCGTCTCCGTGGACACGACCCGACTTACCCTAACTACCGTTAGGTGCTAGTTGGTTATTTAATTGGTGGCGGGATCCACGACAAATCCTTACCATCAAAGGGGTAACGAAATGGTCAAGGAGGAGTTAGAGTGAAGGAGGTAGTAGGGTAATCTAGGTAATCTAACTTAGACCGACCTAGAGGTTCCTCATGGAACCCATCCGGCGACACACACGACAAAGGAAAACAAGAAAAACAAGCATTCCAACCTACTTAGTCATTCAAGCATTCCAACAAACATGTAATGTGCATCACTCAAGAGGAAACCCAAATCTTCCACCAATTCCTCCAACAAACCCTTAATCATCCAATTAACACCCTAATCACCCTACTAACCCTAGCAAGAACACTACTCTAACATCATCAAACTAATTCTAACAAGAACATGAGGAAACAACACAAGAATCAAAACATACATAATCAAACTATTGAAAAAGATGAACTAAGAACAATACAACAATCAAAGATGCAAACTTGGATGAATTAAACAAGATAAAGAGTAAAAAGGAAGAGGATTATACCATACAAGTGAAGGAGAAAGATTGAAACTTGCATTAATGAAGAAACCCCAAAACAAACCACCAAGGTTGTCAATTTTGGAAGGATCTTGAAGAATTCCCTTAATACAAGTACTAAACTAAGATTAACTACTAATTACCGACTAATCTACACTAATCTACTCTAATCTAACCTAAAGTAGTCTAGGGTTTAATGGGAAGTGAAGAACATAAGCTAAGATTACAAGAGGAAGGGTATTTATAGGGTTACAAATGGAAGGGAGAAGAAAGAAATTGAAATGCGGGTGAAGCTGGGTGGTCCCGACCGGGACGGGTCATCCCGACCGGGACAGACCCACCATCCCGACTGGGACGGGTTGGTCCCGACCTGGACGGACCTGCAGTAGCCCTTCCAAACGTGCACTTCATCCCCGACGGGATGAGATGCATACCCGTCGGGGATGAGTCTTGTAGGCCTCCAATATGACCCTTTTGGTTCCTCCTTGCCTCACATGGACTTCTCATCGATTCTCGGGACTCGGGATCGGGTCTCGGAGGCTCGGGATTGGGTCCCAAGGTCTCGGGGTCGATTCCAAAGCATCGAGTCATCGTTCCTTTACTCTGTTGGCTCCAAAATGTGTATGTATAAAGTCGGAATCGCTCCAACTCTTCCAAATCGGTCTCGGGAACCTGAAACGAACTAAAGGAAGCATAAGAAGCCCCTAAATCGCTCCCAAGGAGCGATTCCACAAGGAAAATGGGACCAAAATACTACGAAATAGGCACTACAAACTACACTAATTAAATATATTACTCTAAACCTCACACTTGTCCTTATTCCATAACTCCAAAACAGCCATTATCGATATATACAAGAGATATAATCATTATGTATAATATGAAGATAAAAGAAATAAACATTTTATATTAAAAGGGAAACTTTCTATAAATAGAAACTTACTAATTTTAGAAACTTGCTTAAAATAAAAATATTCTTATAGAAAATACGTAAGTTATTAGAATAAGTGAAATGTATTAAAAATTGCATTTCTAACGAAATTGACATTTTTTTTATTATTATCGTCGTTATCGTAACTTTAATAAATTTCTAAATTCGTTACTCAAATATAAATAATGTAGAGAGGTTTAAGATAGTGTAAGATAATGTAAGATGCTTAAACAATACAAGGGAGAAGTATTTGTAAGGTTACAAGAGTGAAGGAGGAGAAAAGAAGAGTTTCGTGCTGGCAGCTGCTCATCCCGTCCGGGAGGAAACGGTCCCGTCCGGGACGAAGTGGTCCCGACCGGGACGACCCCAAAACAGGAGCTGCTGTAAACGCGCACCCCTTCCCGGACGGGATACGGTCGGGAAGGCTACTATCCCGCCCGGGAAGGGTCTTGTAGGCCCCCAATATGATCTTTAAGGTCCCTCCTTGCCTCTCATGGGCTTCCCATCGATTCTCGGGGGTCGGGATCGAGTCTGAGGGGCTCGGGAATGGGTCCCAAGGTCTCGGGATCGAATCCAAGGCACCGAGTGATCGCTCCTTCTCTTCGTTGGCTCCAAAAGTGTATGAAACGAGTCGGAATTGTTCCAATTCTCCATGAACGGTCTTGGGAACCTAAAACGAACTAGAAGAAGCATAAGTAGCCCAGAAACCGCTCCCAAGGAGCGATTCCACTAGAGAAACCGGGACCAAACACAACAAATTAGGCACTACAAACTACACTTATCAACTCCCCCACACTTAACCCTTACTCGCCCTCGAGTAAGCACAAACTAAATAGAGGCTAAAAGAAACTAGACTACTAGCCGAGTGGGTATTAGCGCACCCTACGCCCTTTCAACTCACGCGAGTACACCTAGAGGAAAAGTGCACTCCGCAAGGCAAGTGAGGTCTTGAGACAAAACTGTGGATGCAACCGGACACAAAAACACACAAACAAACAAGCATACAAACAAACAAGCAATCGGTTGCACCCAAGAAGAAAAAAATACCGCTTCCCTCTAAAAAGAGGTGAAAGAAGCACCGGTTTAGGACTCAAAGGCAAGTGACAACGTTCCCAAGCTAATAACACAAATCGATATGGACAAAACTCTAATAGTATGACAACAAAGCAATAAAAACGTTGGTAACTTACCCAGGTTCCTCCTAACCTTCTAAGAACGTACTACGGGACGATTGGCGGGATGGACAAAGGATGAACCACGGTGTTAGTCGACACTGTAGGTAAGTGAGACCCCGCCCCCTTTATCGATGAGCCAAGAGGGTCGTCCCATGCTCAAAATCGCCCAACTAGTCCAAGTAAAAAGGTGGATATGATTGCAAAATGAGGGAAGACCGATCATTACTGCTATCATCCTTCCTAGGGACTCGGTCCTTTGGTAGGCTTTTCACGGTAACGATCGGAAAAAAGGCTTATTTTGAGAGGGTGAGAATTTTTTTGTGAGACGGTTTTCTTTTGGCATTTTTCTTTCTTTTGCATTTTTGCTTTTTGTGTTGCTATACCATTTCTTTTTCATCTTTTGTATTTTCTTTTTGGCTTTTCTTTTTCTTCAATCTTCTCTTTCTTTCATTTTCTTTCATTTTCTTTTCTTTGCCCTTTTGACTAGATTTGAGTTGTAGGCATTTCTTTTGCAACTAAGAAAGAGATTTCAACAAATTGCAACTTTATTTTGTGGATATGTGTAGGAGGTAGGAGAATGGGTGAGTCGGGACGGCGCCTTCCCTTCAAACCCACAAAAAGGGGAGAAACTTGGACTAATCAAACAATTCCGAACACGGTCACCTAAGGGACGGGACTCGGCAACCAAGGCCTTTTCACACCGCGGGTGGTCATAATGGTCAAAATGCAAATCCCGTAGTAAATCCCTAGTAGACTAGGTGGACTCAAGGTAAAGGACCAACGAAACTATTGATTTAGGGTCATTCTACTAGACTAAAGTCCAAGACTCGATTCATACTACTAGAAGGGGAAAGTAAACACTTGCACACTAGCCTCAAAACCGGGTTTTCGAAAATCTTTTTACACACTAGACACAACTACACATCACAAGACGAAGACACGACAAAAACGAGAGAAAAATGAGACAAAGACAACAAAACAAAATGAAAGAAAACAAACATAAAAAGATAACAAACACCACCCCTTATTTCCAAGTAAGTCACCAAATCAACCACAAACTCTACAAAGCTCCACCCGAGCACACAACATCACAAATCTCCTCCAAACTCCACAAGGGACAAAGAAGAAAAAGGGATAAAAGATGTTACCGGATGTCTTGAAAGCCCTCCAAAGTTGACGGTGAATAAGCGACCTACAAGAAAAAAGGGGGCAACACGCACAACACAACAAAAGTACGACACATCGACACAAGAGGAAAACACACAAAAGAAAATCTTTTTGATTTTTGTGAAAAAAATTCAAATTTTTATGGTTTTGAAAGATTTTTCGAAAAAACTACGAAAATAAAACTAAACTATACTAGAATATCGCTCCCCCACACTTAAACCGAGCAATGTCTTCATGCTCGATCGTAGTGTATGGAGACTGATGGTGAGGATTTGTCACGTCCCCACCGTCAATAATATAACCGGCTAGACCTAACGGTAGTTAGGGTAAGTCGGGATCGTATCCGCGGAGACGGTGTTGCAAAGTTTAGACTATGTCCACCTAAAACGAGACTATGCTACCAAACAAACACAAAGGAAGCGATAAATGGTAAACTATGGTGGTTGGAGATAAAGGAAGTGGTAAACAATGACTAGACTAAAACAATGCTAAGACGGAATAACTAAAGATCAAACTAACAAGCAAACTAGAAGAACCGATGACTAACTAAGAAGCTGAATCAAATATGAAAAGAAGTGGGTTAGGTCGGGTTCATAAGTGTAGTAGGGTAATTGGGGTGGTCAAGGGTGTAGGTGTCTCCTAATTGCTAGAGTCGGTCCGGGCTCTCGCTACGTAGACCAACACCGAGGTAAGTTCGCGCTCTCGCGTCTAAGACTAACCTCAACACAACCACATAATAGACAAATAATGAGAAGATGAACACAAGTATGGGAAGCATGGCCACTACTACTCACACAAGCATATCAACAAACACATAGAATGCCCAATATGTGACTAACAACAAATATTCACCCTTTACCCCTAATCAAACCCTAATCACCCATAATCTACCCTTAATCCCCCTACTAACCCACAAGGAGACTACTCACTCATTATCAAGAATAAACTAACAATAGTAAGAGAAAACAACATCACAAACCAAACATCCATAATGAAGAACAAGAACAATAACAAGAACAATATAAAAAGATTCAAACTTGATTAAATAAACAAGAACAAGAGTAGAGTAGAGAAGATTATACCAACAACAAGATGAAGAAAAAGATGTAAACTTGCATAAACAAAAACCCAAATCAATCCCAAGGATGTCAAGCTTGGAGAAATCTTCAAGTACCCACTTAATACAAGACTAGTTACAAATTAGGTTAAAAGGAGATTAACTAAGGATTAAGGGAAGATTAATCAAAAAGGATGAACTCTAAATCTAGGGTTTATATCTTGTAAAGAGGCTTAAGAGAGTCTAATGTAAGGTAGTCCCCATAAACAATACAAGAGGGAAGTATTTATAGGGTTACAAGAATGAAGGAGGAAGAAAAGAGTCACGCGGGCTACAGCTGCATGGTCCCGACCGGGACGGGTAGGTCCCAACCGGGACGGGTTGGTCCCGACCGGGACGGGTCCAAAACAGCAGCTATGCTAAATGCGCACCTCATCCCGGACGGGATGAAGCCATACCCGTCGGGGATGAGTCTTGTAGGCCTCCAATATGATCTTTAAGGTTCCTCCTTGCTTCACATGGACTTCTCGTTGACTCTCGGGTCTCGGGATCGAGCCTAAGGGGCTCGGGATCGGGTCCCAAGGTCTCAGGGTCGAATCCAAGGCATCGAGTGATTGTTCCTCCGCTTCGTTGGCTCCGAAAAGTGTATGTATTGAGTCGGAATCGCTCCGACTCTTCATGAATGGTCTCGGGAGCCTGAAACGAGCTAGAGGAAGCATAAGTAGCCCATGAACCGCTCCCAAGGAGCGATTCCGCAAGGAAATGGGGCCAAAATACAGCAAATTAGGCACTACAAACTACACTTATCAGAGACACTAAAGAAAAGAAAAGAAACTACGAAAATAAAGTTAAAATTCAAAACGAAAAGAGGAGAAAAAAAAAGTAGAATGTGTCCGGCCGGGGTGTAGTCAAGTCATCATGGGCCGAGACGAGAAAAGATATGGAAGGGGGGAGAAATGGAAAGAAGGAAATAAAAGGAAATGGGAGGGGAGGACTAGGTGTAATCAAGTCACCTAGCCCGGATTCCACCCAAAACCGACTAAATCCTACAAAAAGGGTGAAAATCTTGTAAATTTGGATTTTTCAAAATGACTCTCGATGTAGTCACGTCATCGAGAGTCAGGAGCAACAATTACCAAGGCCCCGAGGGCCACCATGACACAAAAGTGTATAAGGGGAGGGGAACATGCAAAGGGAGACAAGCAAGAAAAGACGGAAAAGAAATTAGAGTCGCCATACCGATAGGTTAGCAACTCACGAACTCCATCGTCTCAATGATCAATATAGGCACTTTTGCTTGACTTCGTCAATGCAATTCCTCTTCATTCTCGATAAGGTTCCATGGTTGAGGTACAAAGGTATAAGAAGGTGGGATTTGATGTGAAACTCGGTGCAAGGGTATAAAATGAGGTGAATGTGTATATATGAAGTGTAGGGGTCATATGATAGGTGCAAGGTTAGGTAGGGAGGTTGGGAGGGGGTATAAAATGGTTGGGTGGGCTCAAATGACAAAGAAGAGGCCAAAAGAAGGAGCAGGGCGCGTCCCGGTCGGGATGGATGATCCCGGTCGGGATAACACACCCTTCCCGGTCGGGAAGCTCTCATCCCGGTTGGGAAGCTCTCGTCCCGGTCGGGAAGACACTCCAAAAAGTTTGATTTTTGGTACCCTCATCCCGATCGGGGTGGCTCCTTCCCGGTCGGAACGGCTCAACCTTCCCGGTCGGGATGCTCTGTTCTCGGCCGGGAAGAGTCCTCAAACCCTCTATAACCCCAAAAGCTTGTCCAAAGCTTCAAAAACCGACTCTCATGCTCACAATCCAAGCTCTATCAATAACCACTCCTCTCTAAGATTCATCTTCACTTCAAACCTACAAGTAAGCTCAAACACATTCATCAAAATCCCTCCCTCATATCGTTCATCAAAATACCAAATCACAAGAATTTCACAAAATCTAAAAGAATTACAAGAAAGAGATATATACAATAAGACGGTTCTTTTGGAACTCCGTCAAACCAAAGGTGGTGCATTCTTCAATCATTTTTTTAACAACACTTGGCCAACTCCATCTCCATCAAGGGCTCGAAGTAACAAATCGAAGGCTCTCGCAAAGTCTTCAATCAAGCTTGTGGTATAACCATCCACACTCCAAGGGTCTTCATGATCTAATCTCAACGTTCCCGGGGCATCCCGATCTACTAAGTTCAATGGCTTGAACTTGTATTTGCGATCTTTCGGGATATACCCAAACGTCCATCTATCTTCATGTGGCCCCAAGGGAGGCTCATCTTTCTACTTGCTTTGCGACTTGTCCTCAATCTCATGATATGGGCATTCATCCGCCCCAAGCTCGGAATCATCATCCTCAATTTCATAGAAGTTGTTCTTCAAGCTTTTACCCGACTCATCCCTAGATCGATGTCTTTCATGGCGGTGATCATTTTACAAGACGCATCATTAGTAGGCGAGGTGTTGCCTTGGAGGTCAAACGCGAGCTTCTCGTCGCCTAGCTCAAATGTGATCCTACCGTTCTTTACATCAATCATAGAACCGGCGGTATGTAGAAATGGGCGCCCAAGGATAATGGGAGTGATAGCATCTTCTGGCATGTCAAGTACAAGGAAGTCGACCGGAATGAAGAACTTCCCGATTCTTATTAGCACATCATCCAACATCCCCAAAGGTCGGTTGAGGGAACTATCGGCCATTTGGAGCGTAATGGAAGTACACTTGAGCTTCTTCATCCCAAGTCGCTCACAAATGGAATAGGGAATGATGCTTACACTCGCACCCAAATCACATAGTGCTCTCTCAATCTTAAAGTTGCCTATGGTGCACGGGATCGAGAAACTACCCGGATCCTTCAACTTGGGAAGCGTAGAACCTTGAATAAGCTCTCTCACCACTCTTGTGAACGCTATGGTCTCTTCCTTGTCGACGGATCTCTTCCTAGCCAAGATTTCTTTCATGAATCTTCCATATGCCGGGATTTGGGTAAGTAGATCGGTAAAAGGGACACTAACATCCAATTTCTTCACAATATCTAGGAATTTGTCATATTGAACATCCACCTTAGTCTTCAATTGCCATGTTGGGAAAGGCAACTTGTTATGTACCTTGTCTTGCTCATTAAAGTTGGATTTTTCGAATGACATTTTCCCTTTTCCTTTGTCTTTTCCTTGGAGTGGGGGAAGCTTGTCTTCATGGGGTTTCTCAATCTCTCACAAAACTTGTTCCTCCATTGGATTTCCCAAGCTTGCATTATCTTGAAGTGGAGATACAACCTCTTTCATTGGTTCTTGCTCATTAGGAAGTAAGGGGGAGTTATAAGATGAACCACTCCTCAAGGTAATAGCATTCACATGCTCAAATTTCGCCGTTTCACCTTGAGGAGGTAGTTGTCCCTTTTGCCTTGAAGAGCTACCCGAAGCAAGTTGTGCTATTTGGGTTTCGAGCATATTCATATGAGCATCTCTTGCCAAGTTATCCCTTTGAAGTTGAGCAATAATCTCTTGTTGGGTTCTCTGTGTCTCCAATTGACTTTTTTGCATTTCAAACATTGATTTTTGCATGTCGAAATCCCGAGGGGGAGATTGTTGGTTATGAGGAGTGTTGGTGATGGCTAGAGGAATGCCATAATCATGAATAGGAGATTGACTCCTTTGCTTGCTTTCATGTTGAGTACCTTGAGATCCTTGTTGTTGTTGATGGTTCCCTTGGAACCCATGAGAGTTACCTTGATTAAGGCCTTGATTGTTACCTTGGTTGTAGTTATGGTGTCCTTGGGAGTGTTGGTTCCCTTGGAAACCACCTTGATTGAGGTTCCCTTGTTGGAACCCTTGATTGTTGTTGAAGGTACCTTGGTTGTGTTGCTTGAAATTGTTGAATGGCCTTGGGTTGCCTATATAACCTTGGTAGCTTTGATTGTTGTCCCTTAAGGGAGGTGGCACATATGGACGGTGTTGCAGAGATTGTTGTTGGGGAACTTGTTGGGAAGCTTGAAACATATGGGGATAGGGAGCACCTTGCTTGAACGTTTGAAAGGCGTTCACTTGCTCAATACTACCTCGACAATTTAGAGGCTCAAGTCCAAATATCCCGCAAGTATCGCATATCCCATAATAGGTTGTAGGAGATACAACTCCCAAAGCATTAACTTGTTGAATGGAATGTTGGTGGGAGGCACTTGCACCTTGACCTTGATCAAAATGGCTTTGGAGCTTCTTGTCAATAGATTCCATGTGGGTTTTTAGTTGAGTTCCAAGATCAATGCTTAGTTGTGTAATGGCATCGATCTCGTGCCTTCCTCCTCGATTTGCCTTCCTAAGCCTTGAGTATTGGGAGTTGTCTACCGCCATCTCCTCAATTCTTGACCAAGTTTGGTCATCATCCACCTCGGTAAACCTTCCATTTGATCCCATGTTGAGAATGGCCCTTGAGTCTTCATATAAACCGTTCCAAAATTGTTGTACAAGGAACCATTGGGACAACACATGATGGGGACGAGAACGGATCAAGGCTTTGAATCTTTCCCACGATTCATAGAGGCTTTCTTCATCACGTTGCACTAGTAGAAAAAGTGGATTTGGCTTATACATAGGGCTTCGGTTGTTGTTAATAACCGTAGCCTTTTATTTGAAGAGAATAGGATCTATATAATTGCTTCGGTTGCTTAAAAACAACCGTAACCAAAAATAAATGGATACGGTTCTTAATTTGACCCGAAGCCAAAAGTATCTAGAATAGGTTTCAGTTATTTTAACAACCGAATCTAAAGTTAAACAAATGCGGTTCAAAAATAGAACTGAAGTTAGTTCAAGATCTCTTCTCCCTTTGTAAAATTATTACTCCATACCGAATTAAAACCCAAATCTTCTTAATGCTACCTCTCCCCAAGTCCCACCTCTTCTTTGAGCGCCTACCACTTCTCCACACTCGATCGACCTCTCCTACCACTGTCAATTGCTCGCAACCGTCTCCCATAATCATCACCCCTATGAGACCTCAAATACAACGGATTTGTCCTTTTTGTTGTTCCCAATCTCCTAGCGAGATACAAACATAAAAACCGATAATTTCTTTCCGCCAAAAACAATGGCCAAACAGACCACCACGATGCTCACAGCCTCCGGTGTCTCCTTCACCATGGCATACCCCTCATATCCTCTAAACTTCCGCCGTCCCCAATATCTACCTAGTACTCACTCATTTCTCCCATTTAGTTCCTAGTGATCTTGTTACTGATATTGTCGTCGTTAGGTAGGTATGTTGTTTTTAATAGCTTTATATTTAATTTATAATTTGCCGATTTTGATTTTGATGTGAAAATTTGATGAAATTGTCATGTTCGCAATTATGATTTTCAATTGGAATATTTTTTTACCGATTTTGCTATTAATATTGTTGTTAGAAGGTGAATTTTGATTTGGATTTGTCTTTTCTATTGGTGATTTGGGGAATTATCATACTTGTGATGAATCATCATTGATTTGGAGGGGTTGTTTTCAATTGAATTATATTAGGTATGGTGTTTCAATAGTTATCATAGTATAATTTCTCTAGTTTAACATGCTATATTGCTATACACATAGAATAGTTAGTTTAACTGATTTGCAATGACTTAGGTTGAGCAATTCTGTGGAATCTTTTTTAAATTATTGAGCTAATTTGAATTGATTTAGTCATCAATTTATTATGGGTCATCTATACTCTATATAAATTGATTTACAAAGGCTAATGGGAGAAAGTATCAATTTATTTCCACATCCAGACTTAGTAAGAAAGTTACACAATGAAGCTTGAGCGCAAATTTTATTATTGGTCATCTATATTCAATATATAGTATCTGTAGGTGGTTATCCTAGTGGCCGCTTGAGCATATTTAGCCCCCATTACCAGCTCGCTTGAGCATACATAAAACTTAGTTGATCCGTGGTTGAACCGTCATTTTTGCGACTTTCTGCCACAAGCCCTCGGTATCTCCTTGCATCTCGCTCCTTGTAAAATTAGGATTGCGTGTTTAGTAATGGAGAAGTATATATTCATTTAAAAGTACCAATAACCATTGGTTTTGTTTTTCAGTGGACCGAGTTCTGGTGTAAAAGTATGCTCTTGTGACATGTTTCTACTTTCTACTACAAAATTGTGTGCACCTTTTCCAATGCTATAGGACTTTTCCTCTACACTTTAAACACTACTAGTATTTGTCTAGCATTCCTTTCTTTTCTATTGTTTAGTATTCCGTATATTTCTAACATATCTGGTTGTTTTAGCCATTCTCTGATGCTGTACTCAGTAGTACTACGTATTTACTATTGAGTACAATGATTAACATAAAAAGAGATTGATCGTGTATGATAGGTATTATATCGAGTGTATGATTTATGTGAAATATAAATATATGTCAGCGAATACAGTAGCGAAAGGTTTAAAAGGCAATATTAGGAATTGGCAAGATTTATTAGGTTATTACATTCGTTTAGCTTCTGGTAAAAGGTCGACAACCTAAAAGACATTATAATTATTATAATTATTATTATCCAGCTAAGCTAAAGTTAGGTTTAAGTGATGAATCTAGATTAAATGTACTTAGAAATAAAGTAGCACAGTGTGGGACATCATTTTTTTAATTTGTTTTTGGGTGTGTGATTGTGTGATGCTGTACAGGTAAAGCTGAGGTAAAACTATTTTGAATTAATTTGTATCAATGCATTCAAGATGCCACTTTCCATATTCACGTGGGACTTGATTATTTCAGAGATAAACGAAACACATCTCACATTCTTGTAAAGGATTGACGCGCAGCATGAGGATCCATCCATCACTCAGCACGTTCCATTTGGGTTTGCCATTTGAATAGCGCATGACTTCTGTTTTGGAAATTGTTCATGGAAATTTTTTATATCATTGGTTGGTTTTCAAAAGCTAGCCACTTTTAGGTGCTATTGTTTTGGATAATGTACAAATTCGTTTCGTAGTTACTAAAATTAGTTTCATGTGAAACTACGGGAATATTTTTTTTTGAATTTTCAAATAAGAAATGGCTTCGGTTATTTATTATGAACCGATGCCTTTAATGTAGTTTTAGCTTCGGTTATAGTCGTCAACCGAAGCCTTTTATCAACTTTTGGCTTCGGTTCCTATTAAACAACCGTAGCCAAAGTGTACTTTTGCCTACGGTTCATCTCAACAACCGAAGTCGTTACCAGTTTTTGGTTTCGGTTCACAACTGAAGCCACAACTCATAGACTTAATGCTACGCCTTGATATACTACGCCTATATAACCGAAGCCAAATGTCCTTTTTAACCGTAGCCATAAGTGGTTTTTGTACTAGTGTTGTTGAAATCCCGTGATAGAGGCTCTCAATAGATTTGTCTTCTCCGGGGGATAAAATTGTTGGTAGAAAGCTAAGGCTAGCTTCTTCCAAGTATCAATACCAAGAGTCACCTTGTCTAACCCTTTGAACCATTGCTTTGCTTTACCGATCAAAGAGAAAGGAAATAATACCCACCGAATTTGGTCTTGGGTTATTCCCGTTTGTTAGATAGCATCGCAATAATTCGAAAAGGTTTCCATGTGTTGATGAGGATCTTCGGTTGGTAACCCACTAAATTGACTTCTTTCGACCAATTGGATGAATTGCATTTTTGCCACAAAGTTGACGGTATAAGCCTCCGGTAAAGCGGTTGGACCGGGCAAAACGTCTTCCGTAAAGGTTGAATGAGAAGAGAACTTAGGCATTATTGGATATGCGGGAGAGGACGGTGTAGATGGTGTTGATGTAGAATTAGAGGGAGAACTAGGTTGAGAAGTACCAAAAGGATTAACGAAATTCCCTTTGGCCGTCTCTCGAGGTGTTTCGTCTAAGTCGGATCCTTGAGCTTGTTCTTGATTGGTATTGCTAACACTTGGTTGAGAGATTCTAACCCGGTCAATCGTCAGTTGGCAAAAGGCTCTAAAGAGTCTTTCCGGCTCTGGATTGAAGAGAAAGAAATCACCTCCCCTCCTAGGCATACACTACGCACTCAAACAAACGTGAGAACACCTAGTGCTTTATGGGCACTAGGCAAAGACAATAAACGAACAGAACGGGAGACAAAGAAAAAATAAGGCTATGAAAATAGGAAAAACCTACAAAATATGCACAAGAGAAAGAAGAAGAGCACAAGAAGGGTAACTAAGTCAAGCTAATAAGCAAACTAAGTCTAAACATGCACCGTCCCCGGCAACGGCACCAAATTGATGGTAGGAAAGCCGTGGGTCCCCACCGATCAAGTAGAGTCCAACTAATCCTAACGGTAGCTAGGGTAAGCCGGGTCGTGTCCATGGAGACGGTTATGGGTGTCTAGACTAGGTCTACCTAGAAACAAGGCTAAGTTACACAAACAAACACAAAGAAGGCAATAATTGACAAACTATGATGGTTGAGAGGTATGGAAATGGACTAACAATGAACTAGATAAAACAAAAGTTAATTAAAACAACTAAAGATTAGAAACACTAACAAACTAGAGAAGAAGGCTAAAGAGGTAGAGAAATCAAATAGGGTAAGGAGTAGGGTTAGGTCGGGTTCATAAGTGTAGTAGGATGATTGGGTAATCAAGGGTGTAGGTGCCACTTAGTTACTAAGGTCGGTTTTCGCTCTCGCGCCAAAGCCAAAGTCCGCACTCTTGTGTCTAAGACTAGACCCGAATATTCATGCAAGATGCTACTCAAAACACAAACATTCAACCACAAATCGAATACACAATGAGAAGATGAGAACAAGTATGAGAAGCATTGGCCACTACTACCCACACAAGCAATACAACAAACACATAGTGTGCCCAATAAGTGACTAGCAACAAAGGAATCACCTTTACTCACAATCAACCTGGCCTAATCACCCATAATCCACACTTAATCCCCCTACTAACCCCACAAAAAGTCTACTCACTCATAATGAAACTATCAATAACAATGATAAGAGAAATCAACATAAACAACCAAACATTCATCATGAACAAACAAGAACAATAAACAATATGTAAAGATTAAAACTTGAGAGATTAACAAAGATTAAGAGAAACGAGATTATAACAACTAATAAGGAGGTAAAAAGGTGAGAACTAGCATTAATAAGAAACCCAAATATTCTCCTAGGTTGTCAATCTTGGATGAGTCTTCAAGAATCTCTTCAATACAAGACTAATAAAACTAGATTAATCTAGGGTTTACAAAAGTTTAAAGAGAGATTAAGCTAATGAAAAGAGGCACTTTATCTAGGGTTTTGTCTAATGTAAAGAGGTCTAAGATAGTGTAAGATAATGTAAGATGCTTAATGTAATCCCTTATAAAATCTAACGCAATACAGTGGCGGAAACACTGTAGAGTTGGGATTAAAAGACACTGACAAACTATATCTTATTAAAAGAAATGGTAAGTCAATACAAAGGCCACTTTTTACAAAAGGGCTAAATAGAAAATTCTCCAAATGGGTTATACAAATTCGTAAATTTCAAGAATAAAGAAAGAGTAGGATCCATGCTACTCGCTAGCTCACACCCAAAACCCAGCAGCAAAAACCTGTCATGTTACAAACATAACAGCCACGTCAGTGGGGAGTAACTCGGACGTTCTCCCAGCCAAATTACATCATATGGAAAAATAATAGTATTACTATATCAAAATAATTAAAAAGAGAAAACATTAAAACGATATAATAAAAAGAAGTTTTCACTGAAAACTTAAAATATTGGAACAATAAGATCATAACAAGTTTTCAGAAGAAAACTCAAATATTTGTCAACCTGCAAATCAAAAATGTATTGATAATAATAAAAATATATTCAAAATGGCGTTATGGATAAGTTTAGTGTAGACGGCTAAACTTTCACTAGGAGAATACTAAAACTAGCTTCGAGAACTTAGTTCAAACAAATCAAACTTCGGTCTCTAACTAGGCTACTCAACCATAATAGGACGGCGACTTATAAATACGTGGCCCTAGTTTAAGATAATATGCACACCCCTCCCAAGCACCATAAATACTCAGTTCAACCCGATGGCGTCTTACACTACGAGGCACGAGTTTAAGGTCAAAATGTACACACACTCCCGAACACCATATATGATGTGAGTTAGAATGAACTTTGAACAAGTTATATGGAGGTTGATAGTATTGTGAGATTAACGACAAACAAGCAACAAAAACAGAATGTAATGGTTGTTGTAAGGATGAAAGAATGTAACCAAGGATAGTATGCTTAGTGAGATAGACCTATACCTCAACAAAGCGGGTGCTAATTCAAACACTCGATTGAAAAAGCGAGTATAGAGCTTGTAACGCGACTAACTCTAGTACTTTGTCTTGTAAGCTACAAAGACGAAAAAGGAAAAGCAAGGCTTTTACTCAGGTTTGTTTTATGCAAGTTTAATCATTTTATTCATCAAAAGGATGGCTATATATAGCCTTCAAACGCCCCAAACCAGAATGGTCAAGGGTGATACAAACAAAGCTAATGAAAAGAACTTAGACAAAGCAAGAATGTGAACACAATCAGCCTACAATCAGCCTACTAAATCCGATGCACAGCCTTGTTTGCTCGAGTGTGAACCCAAGTTAATCCATCCATATGGTCTTGATTATTTGACTTGTAAATCAGATTAGAGCCATGTGTGTTATTGCTCTTTTATTCGGTCCAAGTAGGTGCTTGCACGAGCTAGTTCAGCACTTGAAGAAGGCACACTACTAGACTTGAAGGAGGGGCTAAGGAGGTTGGACTAGGACCATTTGGAGCTAGTGTGACTTCATTGAACTCTTGGTTTGTTGATTCTTCATTCGGATCATCTCCTCCCCCTTGAAAAGGAATTGTCCTCAATTCTGAAATGCCGTCATCATCAAGATAAGGAGAAAGGTCTCTCACATTGAACGTGGCATGAACTCCATAATCATCCGATAACTCTACCTTGTAGGCATTGTCGGTTACCATTGATATGATCTTGTATGGACCTTCTACTCGTGGCATCAACCTGTTCTTTCTCTTGCTTGGAAACCTCTCCTTTCTTAAGTGAACCCAAACCAAGTCACCCTCTTGGAAGAGTCTTGGTTTCCTGTTTTTGTTGGACCTTCTTTTGTAGGCTTCATTTACTTCCTTGATCCTTACCTGAATCACTCCTCGAAAGTAAAAGTCAGGCCTTTTGCTAGCATCATCAGTTATGTAACAAATACTGAAGTGAGCCATTTTGGAGAATGGCAAGTACCCTCTTGGTTTGAAAGGACTCTTTGAGAAATGACTTGTTACGCATTTGCCCACAATGCTTTGAATACTCCCTTGTATCTTTAGCCCGAAGAAGTGTTCTTTTAACAACTCTTAGGTCCCGGTCATGCCAAAATGTCCAGCTGGTCCTCCTCCATGAGCTTCTCTAACTAGAAACTCTGAAATAGGATGTTTAGGGACACAAAGATGGTTCCCTTTAAAAAGAAGATCTTCTTGCAAAACAAACTCATCAAAAGTACTAAGAGCACCAGCCTTGTACTTGGTGAATACTTCACCAAAATAAACATCCATAGAGTAGTAGTCCTTCAAAGTCTCAAATCCAAGCGATCTTACATCTAGGGTGGATAAGTGTGTGTAGCGACAAGATAAAGCATCAGCCACGACATTGCTCTTACCATCCTTATACCTGGAAGAGAAATGAAAGGGTTGCGAGGGTTCCACCCATTTGGTATGTCTTGGACTTAGCTTTTGCGAGCCATTGATATACTTTAAGAGTTCATGATCTCTACTAGGTGTCAAACCAGCTGGTAATTCATTAGGAATGACAACACCCAGTTCCTTTAGCAACTCCTCAAATCGTTTCCCTCCAAACCCATTATCAACCCTAACTGGTTCCTCTTTAGTAACCATGACAAAGACACACTCTCCCTCTTCTATGGCATGTTCTACCACATTTTTACTAGCAAATATGGAGAGATTGGGTTTCTTGACTCGATTAGCTAACATGGTACACACATCTTGAGGTGTCATGGGTTTTAGCACAATTTTCTTTCCCTTATCTCTCAATTCATATTCATTCTTTCTCCCATGGTGAACTACATCCCTATCAAACTGCCAAGGACGGCCTAATAGTATGTGACAAGCATCTATAGGAATAACATCACATAAGACCTCATCAACATAGGAACCCATGGTCAAACCAACCCTTACTTGTTTAGTGACCCTCACTTTGTTCCCGTTATCTAACCAATGTAGTGCATAAGGTTTAGGGTGATTAGTAGTAGCTAGACCTAGTTTGGTTACCATTTCAGCTGAGGCAACGTTGGTACAACTACCTCCATCAATTATTAAACTACACCATTTGTTGTTAACTTGACACTTAGTATGGAATACTTGGTCTCTTTGTTCAGTATCGTGTTGAATGGGGTTGGCATGTAGAGTACGTAGTACTAAGAGTGTATCATAAGTTGGGGGTTCATAAGCCTCAATATCTTCCTCTTCCTCTTCCTCGTTAACATTGAAAACGGCCCCTATACGTTGTTCCTCTTCCCATATTTCATCCCTAACAGTGATCACTTCTCTTAAGGTCACAACTCTCTTATTAGGACAAGCGTTTTTGTAGTGACCAAACCCTTGACACTTGAAACAACGTACTTTGGATAGACTAGTTTCAGTGGGTGTTTTAGTAGTAGATTGAAGTGGGCTTGCTGGGTTATTCTTAATAGTGAGGGGTTGATTAGTATTAGTAGAATTGAACCTATTACCTTCATCAGTTCGTGGCCAAGTATGACCCTTACTAGACTCACCCTCATGTTTTGCCTTCCCTTGTGCCTCAATTTTTAAACACAACCCACACAAAGTATCAAAATCAGAGTATGGACATAAATCAACTGTATTAGCAATACTACGATTTAACCCACGTAAGAATCTAGCCATTTTTATCTCTTCGTTTTCTTCTACTTCCACCATTAATACCAAGTTCTCAAACTCCTCAATGTACTCGCTAACACTCATCCTTCATTGTACGAGATTAGCAATCTTTTTGTATAAGGATAACTTATGCGTAGTTGGAACATACCTCTTACGTAGCTTACGTTTTAAGGACTCCGAAGAAGAAATCTTACCCTTTCCATCCCTGGTGCGTTGTATTTTCAGCCCTTCATACCAAAGAGAAGCCCCTTTGCTTAGCTTCAGAATCGCATACTTGCACCTCTCCTCGTCCTCCAAGTCTTTGAAATCAAAAAGCTTCTCAATGTTTCTTTCCCATTCCAAATAAACTTCAGGATCAGTACCTCCAATGAACTCAGGGAGTTCATTCACTTTGATTCTGTCCACCGGCTCTCTTCTTGCTTGGAAACGAGAATTCATGGGCTGGTAGTTCTCCAATGCTTTCTTTAGGTGTTCCAAGAAGTTAGGGTCGTCAAAGTTCACTCCTCCTGCCATGTTTTACGTCTTAGGAAGATCAAAGCTCTGATACCACTAATGATGTGAGTTAGAATGAACTTTGAACAAGTTATATGGAGGTTGATAGTATTGTGAGATTAACGACAAACAAGCAACAAAAACAGAATGTAATGGTTGTTGTAAGGATAAAAGAATGTAACCAAGGATAGTATGCTTAGTGAGATAGACCTATACCTCAACAAAGCGGGTGCTAATTCAAACACTCGATTGAAAAAGCGAGTATAGAGCTTGTAACGCGACTAACTCTAGTACTTTGTCTTGTAAGCTACAAAGACGAAAAAGGAAAAGCAAGGCTTTTACTCAGGTTTGTTTTATGCAAGTTGAATCATTTTATTCATCAAAAGGATGGCTATATATAGCCTACAAACGCCCCAAACCAGAATGGTCAAGGGTGATACAAACAAAGCTTAAGGAGATACAAACAAAGCTAATGAAAAGAACTTAGACAAAGCAAGAATGTGAACACAATTAGCCTACAATCAGCCTACTAAATCCGATGCACAACCTTGTTTACATGAGTGTGAACCCAAGTTAATGCATCCATATGGTCTTGATTATTTGACTTGTAAATCAGATTAGAGCCATGGGTGTTATTGCTCTTTTATTCGGTCCAAGTAGGTGCTTGCACGAGCTAGTTCAACACTTGAAGAAGGCACACTACTAGACTTGAAGGAGGGGCTAAAGGGGTTGGACTAGGACCATTTGGAGCTAGTGTGACTTTATTGAACTCTTGGTTTGTTGCTTCTTCATTCGGATCAATATATGCTCGGTTCAACAACCAGTGTGCCCCATAAAGACACACCAGCCTTATAGTTGATGGCAAAAACGTAAACCCCAGAATATATTACTCTAAACCTCACACTTGTCCTTATTCCATAATCCAAAACAGCCATTATCGATATATACAAGAGATATAATCATTATGTATAATATGAATATAAAAGAAATAAACATTTTATATTAAAAGGGAAACTTTCTATAAATAGAAACTTACTAATTTTAGAAACTTGCTTAAAATAGAAATACTCTTATAGAAAATACGTAAGTTATTAGAATAAGTGAAATGTATTAAAAATCGCATTTCTAACGAAATTGACATTTTTTATTAGGGAAATTCCCACTTCTACCCTCTAAATTTTCACTTTTCCCAACTGTACCCCTGCGTATGATCAATTCCCAACTGTACCCCTGAACTTCATTAATTAGCCCAAACCGTGATTAAACTCTACTTAAGTGTTAATTCTGTTCGTTAAGTGCCACATTGCAGCTGACATGTCGGTCTACTTGTCATCATTAATCCCTAGTTCACATTTCCCCCCAATTTTTCCCTCCAATTCTTTCCCTCCAATTCTCAATCTTTTCCCTCCCAATTTTTTTCCTATTTATTATCATCTTACTCTTACTTATTTACCTCAGCAAACACTTCTCTTTCTTCCTCTCTCTCTCTCACTCTCTCATTTTTGTTCTCTCTTATTTTGCATTATGTCATCTTCATCTACAAGTTGGGTTTAAGAGCTCTATTGAGACAGCTTGGTGGTAGAGTGTTAGTTCAACTACTTTTTAACTACCATTTTATAGTACTCCATCAACCTAGAAAACTGGCGGATTCTACAATGTTCTTCATTCTGATCAAATTAAACTCCCAATTTCCCCCTTTCTTATTCAATTCCCTTACAAACCCAACAATTCACTCGTCACTCATTCATTCATGATTTATTGTGATTCATTTGTGATTCATGCCATAATTTTAGTTAAGGTAAATTCAGAATCGATCTCTCTGTTTTCTGTTTGAAATTATGGATTTTCCATTATCCCGATGTCATAGCATTTCATTAGGACAGATCCAAGAAAGTCTAAGATGTTCTTCATAATAAATCATGAAGATCGAGCATAATCGAGTTAGGCAAACCCGATTTCATAATTAGGCAAACCCGAGTTAGCGAATCGAGTTCTAGGATCTGTGATCAGAATCAGAAGTAGGAGGGACGCATTTGATTAGACTGTAATATTCAACAATATCCACAAAATTCAACAAAAATTGATAAACTTGGCAACACATGAATATAAATAGACGGAATAACAGAAGGGTACCTTAAATTTCGAATGCCCTAAATAACCCAAATTTAAGAAACCCTAAACCCTAATCGGAGTTTTCAGAAAACCGTCGTAAATTTCGAATGCCCACATAAATTAATCACAAGACACTTGAATTGTTAATGTAAAAGAAACCAAATTTCGACCATTGCTTTCAAAAACAAAAAAAACAAAACTATTGTTGGGATGACAAAGAAGATAACAGAACATACCTTATTCAGTTGGTTACTTGAATCGGAACTTGATTGATCCACTATGACATAGGCACAAATGGCGGGCAAGGTCGAAGTAGGTGCAGTTCGAACAGAGGAAGGAAGAAAGGAAGAAGAAGGGTTTAGGGTTTTAATTTTTTTTGAAAAGAAAATGAGACATGTCATTGAAAAGAAGAAGGGGAGTACGTCTACTGCCAAGTCAATTAGACATGTCATTAAATTATGAGTGCCACGTTGGCACTTAACAGATAGAATTAACGTTTAAGTGGAGTTTAATCACGGTTTAGGCTAATTAATGAAGTTCAGGGGTACAGTTGAGAATTGCTCATACGCAGGGGTACAGTTGGGAAAAGTGAAAACTTAGAGGGTACAAGTGGGAATTTCCCTTTTTATTATTATCGTCGTTATCGTAACTTTAATAAATTTCTAAATTCGTTACTCAAATATAAATAAAATATAATAAGTCATTTTATAGTATTTTATAAATAATTAGAAAATCGAGTAAAATCGAGTAACGTCCTAAAGTTACCTTGAGTCGATATCCGAATGCTCAAGTACTTGCCTTTCTTGATGATTCCAAACTCCAACCGTTCTTACACTTGTCTAACAAAAGGACTTCGGGGCTCCGACGGATATCGAGACAAAAGAAATAGAAACAAAGAAATCGGATTAAGGATCGAAGGAAACGAATGACGAGAACAATAGAATAGGAGGACGGAAAAAGAGGCTCGCGAATCTGACATAAGACGGAAAGGAATATATCGAAATAAGAATGTGAAGTCTCAACGGAACCGAGTCGATAAACATGGTAACGAATCGGTATGGATAAGCCTGAAATCGACTCACTACTACAGTACGAAACATACACAACGGAACACAGTTACGAAAGTCGACTAGTAAGAATTACGACAACAAAACGAAATCAGATGAAGGAGAAAAGGGAAGAAAAACAAGGGACGAAGAGGAAGCAGGCAGAACAGCACCCGAAGGTCACACAAAATAGAAGCATCATCAATTATTAGGAACGATTAACGACAACGCAGCAGCCCGCCAACAAACAGGAACGACAATAACATCAGCAGCAACACAAACAAAGAACACAAGAGGAAGAAAGGGAAATGAAGAAGGAAAGGAGAATAAGAGCAGAACAGTCGGTGAAGTAGTAGTATCGTAACAGCAGAACAATAACAGCATCAACCGTAAGAAAAGAAAAGGACAACGAACATCAATCGGCTGAACAAACGAGGACGAAAAAGAAGGAAACAGAGGAACGATAAAATGAAACGATAATAGATTCGTAATGGGCAGAAAAGCGCACAATCAGCGAATAGAATATGAACTCGAGGAAGAGAAACGGACCACAAAACAGACGCACAAAACGAGATGAATTCAACGAACAAAACAAAAGAGGAAGAAATAAGAAGGGAAGACAGATACAGAAGAGCAGCAGCAGGTACAAATTAGGAGCAATAACAAAGCAGCAGCAGGAAGACGAAGAACGGACAGCAAGCAAAAGAGCAGAAGGAACGCAACACTAAAACAACATCAGGCAGCAGCCAAAAGGGTGACACAGAAGACAGCAAAACGGATTGAAGAGAAGAAGAGGAAGAAACGAAAATAGCCAGAAACTGTACCGTAACAGCAGCAGAACGCAGCAGCAGAATCGAACGAAGATGATGAAGGGGAACGATTGATGACGGACGAAGAAGAACGAAAAGGGAAGAAGAAACAGACAATAACAGTAGCAGCACAACGAAGAAAAAAGACTGAGATGAAAAAGGTGAAACGGAGAGGAGGAGATGAAGGGAAAACGGTGGAATTAAAATAAAAAGAAAGGGGAGTGAATGTGATATGTAATGAACCGGTGGATGACAGGGGAAGGCAAAAAGGATTACGTTAAACAAGTGGGAAAAGAAATGAATAAAGTGGTGCCTTGAATCAAACAAAATTAAATGAATCGGGTTAGAATACGGATTAAACAAACTCCGTGTCGAAAATTTGGCTGACCCACGAATCGAATTAAACGGGCTAATAAAATTAATAAATAATCGGGCCGACAAATAAAATGAGTAAATAAAATACTCAAGACGAAAATGAAACTTATAGAAATAAATAATTAGACGGTGAAACGTATTTCCCGATAAATAATAAATTTTCGATTAAGCGAATTAAATTGACTTCTCGAGGAAAAGAAATAAATGTTTTGACGAAACTTAATATAAATAAACTTCGAGCTGAAAATAGAAGTTCGAGCGTAAATAAAATAAATAAAAAGAATTTAGAATTTAAATCGTCGAAATAAACTTTCGATAACAATTAAATCAAAAGTATCAAATAAATCGAAACAGAAATAAGAATATGTTTTAAATATAAGAAGGGTTTCCGAGACAAATAGAATTTTAGGATTTTGAAACAATTAAACGATAGATTCGTTTTGTAATAATTTTAAGAATTTACGAGTTAAAACGTAAAATATATATATATATATATACGAACATAATTTTAATTAAATTTAATTTTATAAAATCAGGGGTGTTACAACCTTCCCCACTAAAAAGAAGTTTCGTCCTCGAAACTTGATTAGTGTAGTTTGTAGTGCCTATTTCGTAGTATTTTGGTCCCATTTTCCTTGTGGAATTGCTCATTGGGAGCGGTTTAGGGGCTTCTTATGCTTCCTTTAGTTCGTTTCAGGTTCCCGAGACTGATTTGGAAGAGTTGGAGCGATTCCGACTCTATACATACACATTTTGGAGCCAACGGAGTAAAGGAACGATGACTCGATGCTTCGGAATCGACCCCGAGACCTTGGGACCCAATCCCGAGCCTCCGAGACCCGATCCCGAGTCCCAAGAATCGATGAGAAGCTCATGTGAAGCAAGGAGGAACCAAAAGGATCATATTGGAGGCCTACAAGACTCATCCCCGACGGGTATGGACCTCATCCCGTCGGGGATGAAGTGCACATTTAGAGGTGTCACTGCCAGGCCGTCCCGGTCGGGACCAACCCGTCCCGGTCGGGACCACCAGCCGCCCCGGTCGGGATGATCCCGTCCCGATCGGGAGCGATGTGCTGTAGCCGAACTTCCTTATTTCATCCTCCTTCATTCTTGTACCCATATATATACTTCCCTCTTGTATTGTTTATGCATCCTACCTTAGTTTAGACTCTCTTAAGCCTCTCTACATCATATAAACCCTAGTTTAAATTCTCCTCTCATTAGTTTAATCTTCCTTTAATCATTAGCTAATCTTAGTTAATTAGAGTTGTAACTAGATCTTGTATTAAGAGGGCACTTGAAGATCTTTCCAAGCTTGACAACCTTGGGATTATTTTGGGTTTCTTATTTATACAAGATTGCATCTTTTCTTCATCCTAGTGTTGGTATAACTTTCTTTACTCTTGTTCTTTGTTATTATTTCAAGTTTGAATCTTTATTAGTGTTGATTGTTATTGCTCAAATTGTTCTTGATGATGAATGTTAGGGTTATGGTGATGTTTTCTCTTTTTATTGTTGTAGATAGTTTGATTATGAGTGAGTAGTTTACTTGTGGGTTAGTAGGGGGATTAAGGGTAGAATATGGATGATTAGGGTTTGATTGGGGGTAAGGGGTGAATCTTTGTTATTAGTCACATACTTGGCACACCATGTGTTTGTTGATATGCTTGTATGAGTTGTAGTGGCCATGCTTCTCATGCTAGTCTTCTTCTACTCATTGTTTGTTTTGTGTGTGGGCATGTTGAGGATAATAGGGTTTAGACACTATCAACGCTAAGCCCACCTTGACATCGGTTTAAGTTGCGACCGCCCGGACCGAATCTAGCAATTAGGAGGCACCCATACCCATGACCACCCAAGTCACCCTACTATTCTTATGAACCCGACCTAACCCACTTCTTCTTCATATTTGATTCATCTTGTTAGTTAGTCATCATCTCTTTAGCTTGCTAAGTTAGTTTGATTATTAGCATTGTTTAGCATTTTGTAGTCTAGTTCATCTTTAGTTTAGTTCTTACTTCTCCTCCATCATAGTTTTCCATTTATACCTTCTTTGTGTTTGTTTGTGTGACCTAGTCTCGTTTTAGGCCGATCTAGTCTAAACTTTGCAACACCGTCTCCGTGGACACGACCCGACTTACCCTAACTACCGTTAGGTGCTAGCCGGTTGTATATTTGGTGGCGGGATCCACGACAGATCCCACCATCAATTTGGCTCCGTTGCCGGGGACGGTGCATTGTTTAGACTTTGTTGGCCTATTTCTAGACTTAGTTACCCTTCTTCGTGCCCTTCTACCTTCTCTTGTGCATATTCTCTAGTTTTTCTTGATTTCTTAGCCTTCTTTTCTTTTTGTCTCTAGTTGTGCTTGTTTATTGTCGTTACCTAGTGCCCATAAAGCACTAGGTGTTCTTACGTTTGTTCTAGTGTGTAGTGTATGCCTAGGCGGGGAGGCGAATCCTTTCTCTTTAATCCAGAGCCGGAAAGGCTTTTTCGATCTTTTCGCCAACGGACGATTAACCGGGTTAGGATCTCTCAACCAAGTGCAAGCAACACCCATCAAGAGCAAGCTCAAGGAAGCGATATTGAGGAAGCATATCGAGAGACGGCCGAAGGGAATTTCACCAATCCCTTTGGAGATTCTAGTCCTAGCTCCCCTTCTACATCTACTTCAACTCCATCTACACCATCTTCTCCCTTACATCCAATAATGCCGAAGTTTTCCTCCCACTCTACATTTACGGAAGATGTCTTGCCGAGACCCAATGCTCTACCGGCCGCTTATGCCGGAAATTTTACGGCCAAGACCCACTTCATACAACTTGTGGAAAGGAATCAATTTAGTGGTTTGCCCACCGAAGACCCGCACCAACATATGGAGACCTTCTCCGATTATTGTGACGCTATATCTCAACCCGGGGTTACTCAAGATCAAATTCGTTGGGTACTCTTCCCGTTTTCTCTTATTGGGAAAGCGAAGCAATGGATTAAAGGTCTCGATAGGGCAACCATGGGCATCGACACTTGGAAGAAACTTGCGTTGGCATTCTACCAAACTTTCTACCCTCCGGAGAAGACTAATTTGCTTAGGGCCTCCATCACCGGTTTCCAACAACGGGATGAAGAGAGCTTATATGAAGCTTAGGAGCGGTTTAAGTCTTTGGTTAGATCATGCCCCCATCATGGACTCTCACAATGGTTCTTAGTCCAACAATTTTGGAACGGTCTTTATGAGGACTCAAGAACTATACTTAACATGGGCTCCAATGGTAGGTTCACCGAGGTCGATGATGACCAAACTTGGGCGAGAATTGAAGAGATGGCGGTGCATAATTCACAATACTCAAGGCCTAGGAAGGCAAATCGAGGAGGTAGGCACGAGGTTGATGCTATAACTCAATTAAGCATTGACCTTGGGGCTCAATTGAAGACACACATGGAAACCATTGACAAGAAGCTCCAAGGTCACCTCACTCAAGTTCAAAGCATCGGTTCCTCCAACCAAGCCTCAATTCATGAAGTGAATGCTTTAGGATTTGCACCTCCTTTGCCTTATTATGGCATGTGTGACACTTGTGGAATCGTTGGTCATGACCCTATGAATTGTAGAGGGAGTATTGAGCAAGTGAATGCCTTTCAAGCATTCAAGCAAGGTGCTTCATATTCTAATCAATACCAAGCTTCCAATCAAGTCCCTCAACAACAAGCTTTTCAACACCAACAACAACATCGTCCTTATGTTCCACCTCCCTTAAGGGACAACAACCAAGGTTACCAAGGCAACTCAAGGCCTTTCAACAACTTCAAGCAAAGTAACCAAGGTTCATTCAACAACAATCAAGGGTTCCAACAAGGGAACTTCAACCAAGGCTATCAAAACCACAACCATGGCAACAACCAAGGCCTTAATCAAGGCAATTCTCATGGGTTCCAAGGGAACCGTCAACATCAAGCAACTCAAGGCAATCAACAACAAAGCAAGCCTAGGAGCCAATCTCCTATTCATGACTATGGTACTCCATTAGCCCTCACCAATACTCCATATAATCCATCATCCTCACCACGGGATTTCGACATACAAAAGCAAATGGTGGATATCCAAAGGGATACTCAAGAAATGCAAAAGAGGCAATTGGATACACAAATATCACAACAAGGAGCCATTAATCAAATTTTAATGGACAAAAAGGAAATGAAAACTCACATGAAGATGATTGAGAATCAAGTAGCACAACTTGCATCGGGAAGCTCTTCAAGACAAAGAGGGCAATTACCTCCTCAAGGTGTAACTCCGACTTTTGAGCATGTCAATGCCATCACCACAAGGAGAGGTACATCTTATGACTCCCCTCCATTCCCTAGTGAGCAAGAGACAATGCAAGAACCGACAAGGAAAATGACACCTCCAACTCAAGAAAGCTCAAGCTTTGATAATCCAACGGAGGAGCAAGTCTTATGGGAGGTTGAGAAACCTCAACAAGACAAGCTTCCCCCACTTCAAGCTAAAGATAAGGGTAAAAAGAAAGTGTCATTTGAAGAGTCCACCCCGATTGAGCAAAATAAATACCAAGTCAAGTTGCCTTACCCAACAAGGCAAATGAAGACCAAGGTAGACTCTCAATATGACAAGTTCCTTAATATTGTGAAGAAGTTGGATGTGAGTGTCCCATTCACCGAGCTACTTACCCAAATCCCAGCATATGGAAAATTTATAAGAGAAATATTGGCTAGGAAGAGATCCGTCGACAAGGAAGAGTGGTGAGCGAGCTCATTCAAGGTTCTACGCTTCCAAAGTTGAAGGGGTAGATTCTCGATCCCTTGCACCATAGGGCACTACAAGATCGAAAGAGCATTATGCGATTTAGGTGCGAGTGTGAGCATCATCCCTTATTCTATTTGTTGCCGACTTGGGATGAAGGAGCTTAAAAGTACTTCTATCACGCTCCAAATGGCCGATAGTTCATTCAACCGACCATTGGGGATGCTAGAGGATGTGCCGGTGAGAATCGGTAAGTTCTTCATTCCGGTTGACTTCATCGTGCTCGATATGCGGGAAGATGCAATCACTCCCATTATTCTTGGACGCCCATTTCTGCACACCGCCGGTGCTATGATTGATGTGAAGAATGGTAGGATCACATTCGAGTTAGGCGAAGAGAAGTTAGTGTTTGACCTTCAAGGTAACACTTCGCCTACTTATGATGAGTCATGCAACATGATCCAAGCCACTAAAGACATCGATCTAGGGGGAGAGTCGGGACAAAGCTTGAACAAGAGCTCTTATGTACTTGAGGATGATGACTCCGAGATTGGAGAGGATGAGTGCCCACATCATGGGCTTGATGACAAGTTGAAAAGCAAGGAGAAGGATGAGCCTCCCTTGGGGCCACATGAGGACCGGTGGGCGTTTGGGTATGTCCCCAAAGACCAAAAGTACAAGTTCAAATCGTTGAACTTGGAAGATAGGGATGCCCCGGGAACGTCGAGGCAAGGCCATGAAGAGCCTTGGTATGTGGTCGGTTATATCTCGAGCTTGATTGAAGACTTCGCTAGGGCCTTTGACTTGTTTCTTCGTGCCCTAGATAGAGATGGAACTAATTTTGGTTGTTGAAAAAGAATGAAGAATGTACTACCTTGGTTTGACAGAGTTCCACAAGAACCGTCTATTTGTATATATCTCTTTCCCCTATAGTTTGTTTGCTTTTGTGAAATTCTTGATTATTTGGATGATTGATGAGCGTTGTGAGGGAGGGAATTTGATGTGTTGTTTGAGTTTATTGTGATAGGTGTGAAGTGGAAGTGATTCCTAGGGAAGAGCGGTCATTGTTGGAGCTTGGATTGTGTGAAGGGAAGTCGGTTTTTGAAGCTTGGTACGAGCTTTTGGGAGCTATAGAGGGTTAGGAGACTCTTCCCGGCCTAGAAGAGGTCATCCCGTCCAAGATGGAAGGCCCATCCCGATCGGGAAGGATGCCATCCCGTCCGGGATGAGGTGCACAAAAGTTGGGTTCACTGACAGCCCATCCCGACCGGGACGAGGTCTTCCCGACCGGGACGAGACGGTCATCCCGATCGGGACCACCCATCCCCACCGGGATGGACCCCCTGTCCTTCTTTGGCTCTTTTCTTCGTTGTTTGAGACCACCCAACCACTTTATACCCCCTCCCAACCTCCCTACATGTCCTTACTCTCATTGTATGACCCTTACACCCCACATACACGTTTTCACCTAACTTTCTATTCACTTCAAACCGACTTTCGCATCAAAAACCCGCCTCATTTTGCATTTGTGCCCCAACCATGGAACCGGATCGCAATTGGAGAGGAATAACGACGACATGGACAAGCTAAGTGCCTATATTGACTTATGAGACGATGGAGCGAGTGAGTTGGTAACCGTATGGTACGACAACTATCCTCTCTTTTCCGTTTTTATAGCTTGTCTTCATTTGTTTATTCCATTTCCCTCTTATCCTTTGTGTCGTGGTGGCCTTCGAGGCCTTGGTGTGCTTGCTCCCGACTCTCGATGACGTGACTACATCGAGAGTCGTTTCAAAATCCAAATTTCTCAAGATTTTCACCCCTTTTGTAGGAATTAGTCGGATTTGGGCGGAATCCGGGCTAGGTGACTTGATTACACCTAGTCCTCCCCTCCCATTTCCTTTTATTTCTTTCTTTTTATTTCTTCCCCCATCCATATCTATTTCTCGTCTCGGCCCATGGTGACTTGACTACTCCTCGGCCGGACACCTTCTACCTTTTATTCATCTTCTTTTTTAATTTGTAGCTTTATTTTCGTTGTTTCTTTTCTTTTTCTTTTGTCTCTCCGCACACTACGACTGAGCATATGAGGACATTGCTCGATTTAAGTGTGGGGGAGCGATATTCTAGCGTAGTTATTTTTATTTTCTTAGTTTTTGGAAAAAATCTTTAAAATCCATAAAAATTTGAAAATTTTTCACAAAAATCAAAAAGATTTTCCTTTTGTGTGTTTTTCTTTTATGTCGTATATTTGTTTTGTTGTGTGTTTTGCCTCCCTTTTTCCTTATAGGTTGCTTAATCACCACCAGTTTTGGAAAGCTTTCAAGACATCCGGTAACATCTTCTATCCCTTTCCCGCTTTATTTCTTGTGAAGTTTGGAGAAGGATTGTGATGTGGTGTGCTCGGGAGGAGCTTTGTAAAGTTTGATATTGGTTGGTTGCTCATTTGGAAGATAGGGGTGGTGTTTGTGTTGTTCATGTGTTCGTTATGTGTTGTTTTTGTTTTGTCGCTTTTGCTTCTTTTTCTTTCGTTCATTTTCGTCATGTCTTTAATTTTGTGTTGTGCTATGTTGTGTGTCTTGTGTGTAAACCGTTTTTGAAAACCCGGTTTAGAGGCTAATGTGCAAGCGTTTACTTTCCCTTCTTAGTAGTATAAATCGAGTCTTGGACTTTAGTCTAGTAGAATGACCCTAAATCAATTATTTTGTTGGTTTCTTACCTTGAGTCCACCTAGCTTACTAGGGATTTACTACGGGATTTGCATTTTGACCATTATGACCTCCCATGGTGTGAAAAGGCCTTGGTTACCGAGTCCCGTTCCCTAGGTGACCGTGTTCGGAATTGTTTGATTAGTCCAAGTTCTCCACTTTTTGTGGGTTTGAAGAGGGATCGCGACCCCCAACTTACCCATTTACCTACCTCCCACACATATCCACACAATAAGTTGCAATTTGTTGAATTCTCCCTTTCTTGTCATACAAAGAAATGCCAAAAAAGCCAAATCTTGCCAAAAAGGGCAAAGAAAAGAAAATGAAAGAAAATGAAAGAAAGAAAAGAATGAAGAGAAAGAAAAGGCACAAAAGCCAAAAAGAAAATAGAAAAGAAGAAAAAGAAATGGCATGGCAAAACAAAACAAAAATGCAAAAGAAAAGAGAAAATGCCAAAAGAAAATCGTCTCACAAAAAGATCTTAACCCCACAAAAATAAGCCTTTTTTCCGACTTTTACCGTGAAGAGCCTACCAAAGGACCGAGTCCCGAGGAAGGATGATAGCGGCATTAGTCGGTCTTCCCTCATTTTGCATGTTTTCCACCTTTTTACTTGGACTAGTTAGGCGGTTTTGGACACGGGACGACCCTCTTGGCTCACGCTAAAGGGGGCGGGGTCTCACTTACCTACAGTGTCGACTAACACCGTGGATCATCACTTCCCACTCCGCCGATCGTCCCTTAGTATGTTTTTAGAAAGTTAGGAGGACCGAGGTAAGTTACCAACGTTTTTGTTGCTTTGTCGTCATACTATTAGGGTTTAGTCCATCTTGGTTTGTATTGCTAGCTTGGGAACGTTGTCACTTGCCTTGAGTCCTAAACCGGCGCTTCTTTCACCGCTTGTTTGAGGGAAGCGGTATTTGTTTTTCTTTGGGTGCAACCGATTATGTGTTCGTTTGTGTGTTTGTTTGTTTTTGTGTCTTGTGTCCGGTTGCATCCACAGTTTTGTCGCAAGACCCGACTTGCCTTGCGGAGTGCACTTTTCCTCTCAGTGCACTCGCGTGAGTTGAAAGGGCGTAGGGTGCGCTAATACCCATTCGGCTAGTATAGTAGTTAGTATGTGCTTACTCGAGGGCGAGTAAGGGTTAAGTGTGGGGGAGTTGATTAGTGTAGTTTGTAGTGCCTATTTCGTAGTATTTTGGTCCCATTTTCCTTGTGGAATCGCTGCTTGGGAGCGGTTTAGGGGCTTCTTATGCTTCCTTTAGTTCGTTTCAGGTTCCCGAGACCGATTTGGAAGAGTTGGAGCGATTCCGACTCTATACATACACATTTTGGAGCCAACGGAGTAAAGGAACGATGACTCGATGCTTCGGAATCGACCCCGAGACCTTGGGACCCAATCCCGAGCCTCTGAGACCCGATCCCGAGTCCCGAGAATCGATGAGAAGCTCATGTGAAGCAAGGAGGAACCAAAAGGATCATATTGGAGGCCTACAAGACTCATCCCCGACGGGTATGGACCTCATCCCGTCGGGGATGAAGTGCACATTTAGAGGTGTCACTGCCAGGCCGTCCCGGTCGGGACCACCGGCCGTCCCGGTCTGGATGATCCCGTCTCGATCGGGACCGATGTGCTGTAGCCGAACTTCCTTATTTCATCCTCCTTCATTCTTGTACCCATATATATACTTCCCTCTTGTATTGTTTATGCATCCTACCTTAGTTTAGACTCTCTTAAGCCTCTCTACATCATATAAACCCTAGTTTAAATTCTCCTCTCATTAGTTTAATCTTCCTTTAATCATTAGCTAATCTTAGTTAATTAGAGTTGTAACTAGATCTTGTATTAAGAGGGCAGTTGAAGATCTTTCCAAGCTTGACAACCTTGGGATTATTTTGGGTTTCTTATTTATACAAGATTGCATTTTTCTTCATCCTAGTGTTGGTATAACTTTCTTTACTCTTGTTCTTTGTTATTATTTCAAGTTTGAATCTTTATTAGTGTTGATTGTTATTGCTCAAATTGTTCTTGATGATGAATGTTAGGGTTATGGTGATGTTTTCTCTTTTTATTGTTGTAGATAGTTTGATTATGAGTGAGTAGTTTACTTGTGGGTTAGTAGGGGGATTAAGGGTAGAATATGGGTGATTAGGGTTTGATTGAGGGTAAAGGGTGAATCTTTGTTATTAGTCACATACTTGGCACACCATGTGTTTGTTGATATGCTTGTATGAGTTGTAGTGGCCATGCTTCTCATGCTAGTCTTCTTCTACTCATTGTTTGTTTTGTGTGTGGGCATGTTAAGGATACTAGGGTTTAGACACTATCAACGCTAAGCCCACCTTGACATCGGTTTAAGTTGCGACCGCCCGGACCGAATCTAGCAATTAGGAGGCACCCATACCCTTGACCACCCAAGTCACCCTACTATTCTTATGAACCCGACCTAACCCACTTCTTCATATTTGATTCATCTTGTTAGTTAGTCATCATCTCTTTAGCTTGCTAAGTTAGTTTGATTATTAGCATTGTTTAGCATTTTGTAGTCTATTTCATCTTTAGTTTAGTTCTTACTTCTCCTCCATCATAGTTTTCCATTTATACCTTCTTTGTGTTTGTTTGTGTGACCTAGTCTCGTTTTAGGCCGATCTAGTCTAAACTTTGCAACACCGTCTCCGTGGACACGACCCGAATTACCCTAACTACCGTTAGGTGCTAGCCGGTTGTATATTTGGTGGCGGGATCCACGACAGATCCCACCATCAATTTGGCTTCGTTGCCGGGGACGGTGCATTGTTTAGACTTTGTTGGCCTATTTCTAGACTTAGTTACCCTTCTTCGTGCCCTTCTACCTTCTCTTGTGCATATTCTCTAGTTTTTCTTGATTTCTTAGCCTTCTTTTCTTTTTGTCTCTAGTTGTGCTTGTTTATTGTCGTTACCTAGTGCCCATAAAGCACTAGGTGTTCTTACGTTTGTTCTAGTGTGTAGTGTATGCCTAGGCGGGGAGGCGAATCCTTTCTCTTTAATCCAGAG
This sequence comes from Agrostemma githago, assembly GCA_958450325.1. NCBI lineage: Eukaryota > Viridiplantae > Streptophyta > Magnoliopsida > Caryophyllales > Caryophyllaceae > Agrostemma > Agrostemma githago. The sequence continues at coordinate 40,073,910 of OY288244.1, forward strand.
CCGGAAAGGCTTTTTCGATCTTTTCGCCAACGGACGATTAACCGGGTTAGGATCTCTCAACCAAGTGCAAGCAATACCCATCAAGAGCAAGCTCAAGGAAGCGATATTGAGGAAGCATATCGAGAGACGGCCGAAGGGAATTTCACCAATCCCTTTGGAGATTCTAGTCCTAGCTCCCCTTCTACATCTACTTCAACTCCATCTACACCATCTTCTCCCTTACATCCAATAATGCCGAAGTTTTCCTCCCACTCTACATTTACGGAAGATGTCTTGCCGAGACCCAATGCTCTACCGGCCGCTTATGCCGGAAATTTTACAAACGTGATATGAAATCGAAATCAAAGACAAAATTTATTTCAAGACAACTGGGGCTCGGTTCCCAAAGTTTAAAATCATTTAATAAAATCGCAAGTTAAAAATTATTTGATAAAATAATGACGATAGATATTATTTTTATATGAACTCGAGGGGAGAATACCCAAATATCTTCAAGGCAATAATGAAATGTTTTGATTAAGAAATTCGACAATATTTTTTTTTAAAACTAAACAAAATCTTGAGAAACCAAATTTTGTAGTTAATAAATGAAAATCAAACCATTCGTCAAACATTTCTAATAATAGATTTAAAGTTTATCGACAATAAAAATAAAAATTTAGACATAACAAGTTTTTCGAAAATGTTCAACCATCTTACCTAATAATCTTATAGAAATCAAAATATTAGCGATTATGAAAATTTTCGTAAAAATTTAAACACGCTTGAAAATTGAAATTTGAAACAATTTCGAAATACTTTAAAATAAATTATTAAGGCATTTTGAGAAAAAAAACGAATACGAAAACGAAGTTTTAAAATTTATATCTCAAATGTTAAAATTTCACGATAGCCCAAAATTTTAAAATAGTCAAACTTTTCATAACACAGGTTCGGGAAAAATATAAAAGGATAAATAGAGTCAGAGTCAATGACAAATTGAAACAGAAATTTTCAAACCCGATAAGGAAGTCAAAGGGATTGGCCGAAGAAAAGTAGCAAGATTTAAGAAAAGCTAAGGGAAGGAACGAAATTGAAAGTCAAATAGAGCTCCCAAGGATTGAAGAATAAATTGACCATCTCGAGACTCCCGGTACGACTCTGCACAACACGGGTTCCTAATTCCATCAAATACGTTAAATCCAATATTAGGCACTAGGTGGTACTACTGGTCACAATCCCAAAAATGTCTTACGTGACTATCCAATCATTAAAACGACACGTTACCAATCCACAATTGTTTTACAATCTAATCTCATAGTTAAAATTCCAACGGCAATCGAAACACTCCCAAAACTCGTAACCGAGAAGGCTCCTAAATCCAAAGCTCATAAGGTTTGAACTCGAGGTAAGCTTCATATTCTCGAGTAAGGGACACTAACCAGGGTCTACCAAATTAACAAGGCTCGGGTACGAAATCCTCAAGAAAGATCATCAACATATTTATAATGCCACCAGTACAGAAGTTGGGAAAGTGTAACAAATCCTCAAACACGCTCAAACCTATAGGTAATGGCGCAAACACCCACATCCTCAAACACGTCATCGGCTAAGGTTTCTAAAAATTCCACCAAATTTCATATTGTATTAGCGAAACCACCAAAATATTTATTAACTCAACGAAGCCACAATCTCGTTGGTCCAAGGGTTCTGAACTATAAATCCATCAAGATGATTCGCATTAAGTATTCCTCAAAACAACGCGATAAATCAAACCTTTATTTGTACAATATGTTTCTCTTCTTCAAGGTTAACAACAATTTAACCAAGTTAGATCACTCAACTTCCAAAGTTCATGGGTTACAACCTTAAACAATGATCAACGATCTAATCCACAAGGAAAACGAGTAATCTATGTCAACCAAAATTTCTAACAACATTAATGAAAACCTTCAATGTTACCAACACTCAGGCTAACACTTTAACAATACTCTATGATCCCGAATATTCACGACGCATCCATCAAATAAGCATTAGGTAAGAATCCCAAAGTAATATTATCACTTACACTTGGTTCAGTTCTAGGTTAGGTACTAGGTATCCATCAAATATGACACACTCTTATTATTCCAAAAATATATTCAACTCTAAGTACTCCAAAATAATCAAGTAACCTATTACCCCGAAGTTCAGTGTCTAAAGTATCGTCCTAACTCCATCAATCAACAATTTGTTATTCAAATAAATCCTTAAGAATTTCTTACTTGCTTAGAAGATAGGGTAGACTCACAATCCTCAAACCAGGTAACAAGGGTCTACTAAACCTCAAACATCAATACCTTAACTCTCACGGGATCTACTAAGACAGAAACGGTCAAACCAAGAATCTCAAAAGAAAAGATGGTAAAGTATGGGAATAGAACAAGGATTCATCAAGCGAATGAAGATGAGAATATAAAATAAAATAAAAGAATTGGAAGAAGGCAGAAGCAGGAAGAAAAGAATCAAAGATAAAAGATAATAAAGACCTAAAACGAGAAGGGAAAGTTTCGACCTTTAAGGTTCAAGAGGGAACAAAAAGATTACTTTATCTTCTTGCAGAGGAACGAGCATGTCAGTCTTGGGTCGCTCCATCTGGATCTACTGCAACATCATAGAACAAGAATCTACTCTTGATCATCTAACCCGCAGCTTGAGCAAACTAAACCTGGGCTGAGAGGTTACCATCGGCATCTTTCTTGGAGCACCAAGTTGTCCACTCGAGTCAACAGGTGTTGAGAGTTCTAAGCAGGTCTTGTCCCGATCTTAAGCAGCATCATATCAGCATCTTTTTCATCCATCTTCTTCCAGACAAAAGCAGCAAATATTCAATGCTAATCATTGAGTTACAAGAACATATAAAACTAACAGTTAAGTCCTTATTTTGGTTTCTACCCATTTCTCACTAATATTTCTTTAATGTTCAAATCATTTACGAGTATTTTTCCTAGAATCAGGTGTAAGCGTCGGGAGCAACAATGCTCTGATACCAACTGTAATCCCCTAGAAAATCTAACGCAATACAGTGGCGGAAACACTGTAGAGTTGGGATTAAAACAGACTGACAAACTATATCTTATTAAAAGAAATGGTAAGTCAATACAAAGGCCACTTTTTACAAAAGGGCTAAATAGAAAATTCTCCAAATGGGTTATACAAATCCGTAAATTTCAAGAATAAAGAAAGAGTAGGATCCATGGTACTCGCTAGCTCACACCCAAAACCCAGCAGCAAAAACCTGTCATATTACAAACATAACAGCCACGTCAGTGGGGAGTAACTCGGACGTTCTCCCAGCCAAATTACATCATATGGAAAAATAATAGTATTACTATATCAAAATAATTTAAAAGAGAAAACATTAAAACGATATAATAAAAATAAGTTTTCACTGAAAACTTTAAATATTGGAACAATAAGATCAGAACAAGTTTTCAGAAGAAAACTCAAATATTTGTCAACCTGCAAATCAAAAATGTATTGATAATAATAAAAATATTCAAAATGGCGTTATGGATAAGTTTAGTGTAGACGGCTAGACTTTCACTAGGAGAATACTAAAACTAGCTTCGAGAACTTAGTTCAAACAAATCAAACTTTGGTCTCTAACTAGGCTACGCAACCATAATAGGACGGCGACTTATAAATGCGTGGCCCTAGTTTAAGATAATATGCACACCCCTCCCGAGCACCATAAATACTCAGTTCAACCCGACGGCGTCTTACACTGCGAGGCACGAGTTTAAGGTCAAAATGTACACACACTCCCGAACACCATATATGCTCGGTTCAACAACCAGTGTGCCCCATAAAGACACACCAGCCTTATAGTTGATGGCGAAAACGTAAACCCCAGAATATATTACTCTAAACCTCACACTTGTCCTTATTCCATAACTCCAAAACAGCCATTATCGATATATACAAGAGATATAATCATTATGTATAATATGAAGATAAAAGAAATAAACATTTTATATTAAAAGGGAAACTTTATATAAATAGAAACTTACTAATTTTAGAAACTTGCTTAAAATAGAAATATTCTTATAGAAAATACGTAAGTTATTAGAATAAGTGAAATGTATTAAAAATCGCATTTCTAACGAAATTGACATTTTTTTATTATTATCGTCGTTATCGTAACTTTAATAAATTTCTAAATTCGTTACTCAAATATAAATAAAATATAATAAGTCATTTTATAGTATTTTATAAATAATTAGAAAATCGAGTTAAAACTATAAATTTTAGAAAAGAGATGTTTTAAGAAAATGATATCAAAATTAATTGAGTCGACGAACTTTATGAATGAAATGAAATTTACGAAGAATTCAAATTATTTTTAACAAATAGTTTTTATTAATAAATAATATGGATTTTAATAAAAATAGTCAATCAGAAACAAATAGAAAATTATTAGTGAAAATAGTCTCGACTAAAAATATATTTAAAAGCAAAATCGACTATTTTCTCATTTATTAGAACAAATCGTAAAACGAAAATTAATTTATTAAAAGTATACAAATTTCGATTAAAATATAAAAATACGATTTTGAGTTAAAAATTAGAAATTAACGAAATATGACGAAAATATGAAATCGATATTATTTAGTTACTAGTGTCACGATAACCAACAAAATATTATAACGATCATAAATAATTAAATTACGAACGATTTGTAAAACGATCTCGAAAACTTGTAAAATATTTTATAAGTACGATTCAAATTAATGTAATAGCAATAATATATAGCCAAAATTAGAAAACCGAAGTTAAAATATTTACTACATACTACTACTCAAACATACGATATAAAATCGAGTAACGTCCTAAAGTTACCTTGAGTCGATATCCGAATGCTCATGTACTTGCCTTTCTTGATGATTCCAAACTCCAACCGTTCTTACACTTGTCTAACAAAAGGACTTCGGGGCTCCGACGGAAATCGAGACAAAAGAAATAGAAACAAAGAAATCGGATTAAGGATCGAAGGAAACGAATGACGAGAACAATAGAATAGGAGGACGGAAAAAGAGGCTCGCGAATCTGACATAAGACGGAAAGGAATATATCGAAATAGGAATGAAAAGTCTCAACGGAACCGAGTCGATAAACATGGTAACGAATCGGTATGGATAAGCCTGAAATCGACTCACTACTACAGTACGAAACATACACAACGGAACACTGTTACGAAAGTCGACTAGTAAGAATTACGACAACAAAACGAAATCAGATGAAGGAGAAAAGGGAAGAAAAACAAGGGACGAAGAGGAAGCAGGCAGAACAGCACCCGAAGGTCACACAAAATAGAAGCATCATCAATTATTAGGAACGATTAACGACAACGCAGCAGCCCGCCAACAAACAGGAACGACAATAACATCAGCAGTAGCACAAACGAAGAACACAAGAGGAAGAAAGGGAAACGAAGAAGGAAAGGAGAATAAGAGCAGAACAGTCGGTGAAGTAGTAGTATCGTAACAGCAGAACAATAACAACATCAACCGTAAGAAAAGAACAGGACAACGAACATCAATCGGCTGAACAAACGAGGACGAAAAAGAAGGAAACAGAGGAACGATAAAATGAAACGATAATAGATTCGTAATAGGCAGAAAAGCGCACAATCAGCGAATAGAATATGAACTCGAGAAAGAGAAACGGACCACAAAACATACGCACAAAACGAGATGAATTCAACGAACAAAACAAAAGAGGAAGAAATAAGAAGGGAAGACAGATACGGAAGAGCAGCAGCAGGTACAAATTAGGAGCAATAACAAAGCAGCAGCAGGAAGAGGAAGAATGGACAGCAAGCAAAAGAGCAGAAGGAACGCAGCACTAAAACAACATCAGGCAGCAACCAAAAGGGTGACACAGAAGACAGCAAAACGGATTGAAGAGAAGAAGAGAAAGAAACGAAAATAGCCAGAAATTGTACCGTAACAGCAGCAGAACGCAGCAGTAGAATCGAACGAAGATGATGAAGGGGAACGATTGATAACGGACGAAGAAGAACAAAAAGGGAAGAAGAAACAGACAATAACAGTAGCAGCACAACGAAGAAGAAAGACTGAGATGAAAAAGGTGAAACGGAGAGGAGGAGATGAAGGGAAAACGGTGGAATTAAAATAAAAAGAAAGGGGAGTGAATGTGATATGTAACGAAGCGGTGGATGACAGGGGAAGGCAAAAAGGATTACGTTAAACAAGTGGGAAAAGAAATGAATAAAGTGGTGCCTTGAATCAAACAAAATTAAATGAATCCGGTTAGAATACGGATTAAACAAACTCCGTGTCGAAAATTTGGCTGACCCACGAATCGAATTAAACGGGCTAATAAAATTAATAAATAATCGGGCCGACAAATAAAATGAGTAAATAAAATACTCAAGACGAAAATGAAACTTATAGAAATAAATAATTAGACGGTGAAACGCATTTCCCGATAAATAATAAATTTTCGATTAAGCGAATTAAATTGATTTCTCGAGGAAAAGAAATAAATGTTTTGACGAAACTTAATATAAATAAACTTCGAGCTGAAAATAGAAGTTCGAGCGTAAATAAAATAAATAAAAAGAATTTAGAATTTAAATCGTCGAAATAAACTTTCGATAAGAATTAAATCAAATGTATCAAATAAATCGAAACAGAAATAAGAATATGTTTTAAATATAAGAAGGGTTTCCGAGACAAATAGAATTTTAGGAGTTTGAAACAATTAATCGATAGATTCGTTTTGTAATAATTTTAAGAATTTACGAGTTAAATGGTAAAAAAAAAAAAAATACGAACATAATTTTAATTAAATTTAATTTTATAAAATTAGGGGTGTTACACTTAAACAATACAAGGGAGAAGTATTTATAAGGTTACAAGAGTGAAGGAGGAGAAAAGAAGAGTTTCGTGCAAGCAGCTGCTCATCCCGTCCGGGACGAAGTGATCCCGACCGGGATGACCCCAAAACAGGAGCTGCTGTAAACGCGCACCCCTTCCCGGTCGGGAAGGCTACTATCCCGCCCGGGAAGGGTCTTGTAGGCCCCCGGTCCAATATGATCTTTAAGGTCCCTCCTTGCCTCTCATGGGCCTCCCATCGATTCTCGGGGCTCGGGATCGAGTCTGAGGGGCTCGGGAATGGGTCCCAAGGTCTCGGGATCGTATCCAAGGCACCGAGTGATCGCTCCTTCTCTTCGTTGGCTCCAAAAGTGTATGAAACGAGTCGGAATCGTTCCAATTCTCCATGAACGGTCTTGGGAACCTAAAACGAACTAGAAGAAGCATAAGTAGCCCAGAATCCCTCCCAAGAAGCGATTCCACAAGAGAAACCGGGACCAAACACAATAAATTAGGCACTACAAACTACACTTATCACCTATGCCCAGGACCGGCCCTACACTTAAGCTTACACGCACGGGCGTACCACCCCCATCGTCCAAATCGCACAACGTACCACCTATGGACGTTGGTTTGACCCTAGTAACCAAGTCCACCGCCCTAAATAGGGTTTAATTAGAATAAATAAAGAATTGAACAATGACATAACATGATTATTCTAAAAACTGAAATTATTAAATATTAATAAGAAAAGAAAATCACTTGTCTTGCAAATTATTATCATAATCGTACACTTATCGAAGAATTTGATTAGGTTTTGAAGGATTTAAAAAAATTGTTTTATTTTCTCTTAAGAAAAAAAGGTATCAAAGAAAAAAATAATGAAAATTTGAGCAATGAAATAGTCAAATAAGGGTATGGTTTAGCAATCACGTAAATTTAATGAGAGACCGTCTCTAGTAGATCTACTCATTTTAACGATAAAATCTCAAAACACGTTATTGTTCGATCATGTTTAGCTAAAATATTACGACAGTAAAACGTAAAAAATATTGTGAATAATATGGCGTAAAAATTTAGTCCAGATGCCGCGGATACACACCGTTGCTGGTTATGCCCATGGTGATAGAGTCTCTTTCTCAGTTTAGAGAAAGGCGGAATACAATAAGAAAAGACAAGTCAAACAAATAAGCAGTATGAAATTGAAAGTGAGTATCAACCACTAGATTTCTACAATGATTTTATAATAATGACTTGAGTTGTGAAGATGACTACATGCCAATATGCCATGCGTATGGTGTGAACAAGAATTTACCAACAACTATCGAAGTTGCTAAAATATCTAATGACGGATTTAAGCTCGTCCGGAAATGCATCGGAAATTTTGCAACTCCCTTCATGCATAATTGAATATTATGCGTTGTTTTATGATGATTTTGGTTTGCAAAAAAAAAATATAATCCAAAAACTACGAATTTTATTTTGCTGATCTTGAGACGATGTAAACCATATATTTTATGTTTTGGTAAAAATTTACCGGGTCAACGATTTCGGTTGCGGGTTAAAGCGATCGTCCTATAACTATGGGTTGGCTAAATAGTATTGAATCTAGTAAACGAAGAACAACGAAAGAAAGAGAATGACACGCAAAGTTTTGGTGACGCGTAAACCCGATGTGGGAAAAAACCGCGGGGGAAGTCGGAATCCCGCCAAGATTCTACTATGAATGAAAAAGCAAGGAAAGTAGAGGGATACAAATTTGAGTAATTGAACTATGATAGACAGTAAGTATTTTGCTATGGAATTTGCTTGATGTTGATGAATGTTGAGGATAGGTTGAATGTCCTTCTTCTCTCTCCGTCCTTGCTTATATGGCTGTTGACCCTTAGAGTCGTTTCCCTTAACCTCCTTCTGGTCTCTCTCCTATTCTGCAAGGATCATCCCTTGAATATAGGAGGGTGGTTCTTTGACTTCTTCCTGCTATCTTTTAATTGAAGTGAGCATGGGTTGCTGGTCTTCATTGGGCTGTTTGGTTGTCTTACCCTAGCTCGGCCCACCTTCCTTTTTATTGTGAACTTTGACTGGCCCATTGTCTTGTGTTACCCCGATCTTGGATTAATTCACCGATCTTCGATTATGTTGACTTCCGACTTTCGATCTTTGACTCTTTGACTTCTTGACTTTTTGACTTTTCGACTGTTGACCTTCGAATGATAATAAGCCACGTAGTAATCCGGGGGATGTGAATTTTATCCCAAACAAATGCCCCCAAATTTCCGACTAAGCTCATCTTAGGCGGGAATTTCTGTTTCTTTCCGTTGTAGGCAGTTCTAGTGACGATCGATTTTTGGAGTGTTTGCTTTCAAATCTAATGCCTCAGCCTCCCTAATTTAATGTATTACCCTCTTTTCATTATTACTTCACCTTTCTCAATTTTCATCCTTCCCTCCTCACCATAATTACTTCATCCCTTTCCATCTTCCTCATAACTCCTACTTCCTCTCTCTTTCAAAATTCAAAAAGATCACCGAAAATCCTCTCCTTCTCCTGTCTGTGGAAGCGCAAGGCGTTGGGTTTGTCTTCCTTGTTCTCTGATCTCCAGGTGACTTTTCTTTGTAGTGACTCCATTTTCTGTTTTTGATTTTCTTTTTCTCTTCCCGTTTTGTAGTTACTGCTTTCCTTATGGCTCCCAAGTCGATCCACGCTGAGTCTCTGAACCGAGTGTGACTAGAATCTTATCCAGGTGCATTATGATGTCTAAATGCACTACCTAGATTACGCCATATCTTGAAAATATGGAGGAAATCTCATTATCTTCACAATGGTGGGAGGGAAATAAAGAAAGATATGTTTATTATTATCTTGAAGAGATATGACAATATCAAGATAGGGGAAAGAATAAAGCAAGATGATCTTCACCAAAGATGTGGAGATGTCGTGATCTCCCATGATCTAGCCTATCTTTTATTTCAAGTAATAGAGTAGAATAAAATCACACACATAAGGAGAGTATATGTGGAGTGATATTAGTTAGTGTTTTATTTATTATTTCCTACTTGAGCACTTGTAATTTAGGCAACAATCACTCTAGTGATTTCGTATTGTAGGCTATTTAAAGCCACGACAATAATGTATTAGAGGAGAAGAATATGAATTATGAAATGACAAATAAAAACAGATTCCCTGCGTTTTGATCTTTTGATCATGGTGTTTACTAAATTCGAGAAGGTACTTCGAATTGACGAGAAGGTACTTCGAATTGGCGATAAAAGATTGGGCTCCAATCTCTTTCGTGATTAGTTCCGGGTTCAAGGTCGAACTACGTGCTAAATATCCCTTTATATTTATCGTTTATTTTCGTTCGTCAATAAACTTCAAGGTTACATTAACCTTTTTCCAAAAAAATACAAAAAAAAAAGTTTTCATTGGAGCTTCCGCATTTTTATTTCGCATCAGAATGGTATCAGAGCTACAACTCTTGATTTTTCTCAAAATCAAGACGATCCTAAAGGTCTGTCCAAGCCAAGTTGTTGGTTGTTTTTCAAGTTGCGGTTGAAAGTCAAAGATTAAACTTGAGCGAGGTAGTTCAAGGGTTAATCGGTTTTGACTAACTTTTTTGTTCGTTGTTGAATTTGTGATTTCTTAATTGTGTAGTTTTTTATACCAAAAAAAATCAAAAAAAAATATAAAAAAAATCAAAAAGAAAAGAAAAATGGGATATCAAAACTACAATTTTGATTTTTCTTAAAATCAAGGTCCTAAAGGTGTGTTGAAGCCAAGCTTTTAGTTGATTTTCCCGTTGCGGTTGGAGATCAAGGGTTAAACTTGAGCGAGGTAGTTCAAGGGTTAATCGGTTTTAACTAGCTTGTGGTTCAGTGTTGAATTTTCGATTGTGGTTGGGGTTCAAGGGTTAAACTCGAGCGAAGTATTTCAAGGGTTAATAAGTTTTTATACAAAAAAACGAGGAAAAAAAATATGGTATTATTCACGCAGTACTGTTCACAAAAAAAAAGAAGTCATTGTGAGATTTCACCCACGAGATTCTGATCATAATGTTATGCGTGCCTCGATTACATCTTTGAATTGAGGACAATTATTTTTGAAGAAAGAGGGGATGAACCGAGTGTGACTAGAATCTTATCCAGGTGCATTATGATGTCTAAATCATTGACTTCATGAATCGTGTGTTGGTTGGAGAAACTAGTGCTTTGAACTTGATTAAGGTGGCTTTGGAGCTTCTTATCAATAGTATCCATGTGAGTTTTCAATTGGGCTCCAAGATCGGCACTTAGTTGTGTGATGGCATCAATTTCATGCCTTCCCCCTCAATTCTCCTTCCTAGGCCTAGAATATTGGCAATTGTGGACCGCCATTTCTTCAATTCTAGCCCATGTTTGATCGTCATCGACCTCGGTAAACCTTCCATTAGATCCCATGTTGAGTATGGCCCTAGAATCTTCATATAAACCATTCCAAAATTGTTGTACAAGGAACCATTGGGCCAACCCATGATGGGGACAAGAACGGATCAAGGCCTTAAACCTTTCCCACGACTCATAGAGACTTTCTTCGTCACGTTGTTGAAACCCCGTGATAGAAGCTCTTAAAAGATTAGTCTTCTCCGGTGGGTAGAATTGTTGGTAGAATGCTAGGGCTAGCTTCTTCCAAGTGTCTATACCGAGAGCCGCCTTATCTAGGCCTTTGAACCATTGCTTTGCCTTGCCGATCAAAGAGAAGGGAAATAATACCCACCGGATTTGGTCTTGGGTTATTCCCGTTTGTGATATGCCATCGCAATAATCTGAGAAGGTTTCCATGTTTTGATGTGGATCCTCCGTAGGCAAGCCACTAAATTGGCTCCGCTCGACCAATTGGATGAATTGAGTCTTAGCCACAAAATTGCCGGTGTAGGTCTCCGGTAAAGCGGTGGGACCGGGCAAGACATCTTCCGTAAACGTCAAGTGCGAAGAGAACTTAGGCATTATTGGATATGCGCGAGAGGACGGTGTAGATGGTGTTGATTTAGATGTAGAAGGAGAACTAGGTGTAGAACCGTGACTAGAAGTACCAAAAGGATTGATGAAATTCCCTTCGACCGTCTCTCGAGGTGTTTCGTCTAAGTCGGATCCTTGAGCTTGTTCTTAATTGGTATTGCTAGCACTTGGTTGAGAGATTCTAACCCGGTCAATCGTCCGTTGGCGAAAGGCTCTAAAGAGTCTTTCCGGCTTTGGATTGAAGAGAAAGAAATCGCCTCCCCTCCTAGGCATACACTACACACTCAAACAAACATGAGAACACCTAGTGCTTTATGGGCACTAGGCAAAGACAATAAACGAACACAACGAAAGACAAAGAGAAAAGAAAGCTATGAAAACAAGAAAAACCTACAAAATATGCATAAGAGATAGAAGAAGAGCCAACACAAGGCTGTTTCACAACAGCATAAGAAAGTATCAGTCCAGAAATAGAGTTTCTCAAATTGAGGACATGAATGGTCAGGTTCACACTGATCAACAGCAGATCCAAAAGGCGTTTCTGGATTACTATCAATCGCTTCTGGGAAAACAGGCCAAGACTGAAAGGGTCAGACCTGAGATTATGCAACAGGGTAAGACTTGTACTGATAATCACCAGGCCATTTTGAATTCTCCCGTGGATGATGAAGAAATTAAGAATGCCCTCTTCTCAATCCCGAATGACCGCAGCCCTGGGCCGGATGGCTATTCTAGTGGATTTTTTAAAAGTTTATGGGAAATCGTTGGTCCTCTTATATGTCGGGCAGTCAAGGACTGTTTTGTTACGGGTAAAATTCTTACGCAGCTGAATGCAACAAATATTACTCTGATTCCCAAACTTGACAGACCTGAAAATGTCAGGCAGTTCAGGCCGATAGCCTGTTGCAACGTATTGTACAAGATCATTTCAAAGCTTATCTGTAATAGAATGGCTATGGTTCTGCCCGATCTAGTCCATGATAACCAGGGAGCTTTTGTCCAAGGGAGGTCCATAATGGAAAATATTTTAATCAGCCAAGATGTACTCCATCAGTATACTCGAAAGAAAAGCAGCCCTCGATGTCTTATGAAAATCGACCTCCAAAAGGCGTATGACTCGGTTGAATGGGGTTTTGTGGAAGACTTGCTGACGCAGCTGAACTTCCCGGTTAAACTGAGAAGACTGATTATGGACTGTATCACTACTCCATATTATACTCTTGTGCTTAATGGCCACAATTTCGGGTATCAAGGTAAGAGGGGGCTTAGACAAGGGGACCCTATATCCCCCCTTGTGTTTACCCTATGTATGGAATATCTTAGCCGTATGATCAAGTTTGCTAGTGAAAAATGGCCCTTTCAATTTCATCCAAAGTGTAAGCAAATGAAGCTCACCCACCTAATATTCGCGGATGACCTGATGATGTTTTGTAAGGGTAATGTGCAGTCTATTATGCTTCTTGTCCGAGCGCTCTCGTCATTCTCGAGAGCATCAGGACTCTCTCTTAATAGTAGCAAATCTGCGATCTATTTTAATGGGATTAATCGGGGAGTAAGAGACGACATCCTCTATGCTACGAATTTTACAGAAGGGGTTTTGCCTTTCTCCTACTTGGGAGTCCCTATGCAGGCTAAGAAAATTGACAAACGGGATAGCCAAGTTCTCATAGAAAAAATAGTGAAAAAAATAAGAGGTGTCCGGGCGAAACACCTTTCTTATGCGGGTCGAGTCATTATCATAAACTCAGTGCTTAACACTATGCACAATTATTGGGCTTCGATGTTTCTCCTTCCTAAAGGAGTTATTGACAGAATAGAATCTATATGTCGTAATTTTATGGGACGGAGAAGCTGAGTATAGACGAGTGCCGACGGTCCCCTGGGATAAAACTACCAGACCAAAGAAGGAGGGGGGACTTAACATCAAAAAACCCGGAATTTGGAATATTGCAGCGGTTGGTAAGCTGGTCAATTGGGTTTATACTAAGGAGGATAGAATCTGGGTTCGATGGGTGCAAGTGAACTACCTTCGAGGAAGGGACTGGCATACTTACAATCCTCCACAAGACTCAACTTGGACTTGGCGAACTATATGTAAGGCAAAGGAGAAACTCAAGACGGGATACCAAAGCAACATCTGGCAAGCTGAACCGAAGGGATACACTATTCGGGGAGGATATAAGTGGCTAATAGGAGACGAACCGGAGAAAAATTGGTACAAGACGGTATGGAATGGACTTAATATCCCAAAACATGCTATGACCCTTTGGATGGTGATGAATGAGGGACTGAGAACAAAAGATAAACTATGCAGATATGGGGTAAGTTATACGGATGACTGCTGTATGTGTGGTAGGCAGAAGGAAACCTCAGAGCACTTGTTCATGACATGTGACTGTAGTATTCAAATCAAGAGGGAATTGGAATTATGGATGAACAAAAGATGGTGCATTATAGTAGCCACGGTCAGCAGCAGCATGACGCGAAAATGCAGATTAACATTATGGTACTGGCGGCTTTTTGCCACCGAATGTGGAGAGTTCGGAATCAAGCTCTGTTTGAAGGATATGTTCGTCGACCTATAAAGATTCTGAAAGATATAAAGGATGAGGTTATGAGGCATATACAAGTGAATCTAAATAATAAAAAGATGGACAATGATCTGATAAAGGAGCTGGAATTTCTTCGACAAAATTCGAAATAGCTTCCTGTTTTGTGTTTTTTTGTCTTAAGATTGCTATCTGTATATGGTTGTAAATTGTCCCGTTTTTTGAAGTAATATAACCCTCACATTTCACCAAAAAAAAAGATAGAAGAAGAGCACAAGAAGGGTAACTAAGTCAAGCTATAAGCAAACTAAGTCTAAACAACGCCGTCCCCGGCAACGGCGCCAAATTGATGGTAGGGATTGCCGTGGGTCCCAACCGATCAAGTAGAGTCCAACTATACCTAACGGGTAGCTATGGTAAGTTGGGTCGATATCCACGGAGACGGCTATAGGTGTCTAGACTAAGTCTACCTAAAAACGAGGCTAAGTCACAAACAAACACAAAGATGATGAGAATTGACTAACTATGATGGTTGGAGGAGATGAAAGTGGACTAGCAATGTACTATGTATGATATGAACTAATGAAATAACTAAAGATTAACTAAGCAAGTAAACTAGAGAAGATGATCGACTAAAGGGGTAGAGGAATCAAATATGGGAAAGAGTAGGGTTAGGTCGGGTTCATAAGTGTAGTAGGATGATTTGGTAATCAAGGGTGTAGTTTCCACTTAGTTACTAAGGTCGGTTTGCGCTCTCGCGCCAAAGCCAAAGTCCGCACTCTCGTGTCAAATACTAGACCCGAACATTCATGCTAGATCGCTACTCAAAATACAAGCATTCAACCACAAATCGAATACACAATAAGAAGATGAGAACAAGTATGAGAAGCATTGGCCACTACTACCCACACAAGCAATACAACAAACACATATTGTGCCCAATATGTGACTAGCAACAAAGGAATCACCTTTACCCACAATCAAACCCTAATCACTCATAATCCACACTTAATCCCCCTACTAACCCCACAAGGAATCTACTCACTCATTATCAAACTAATACTAACATAAATAAGAGTAATCAACATAAACATCCAAACATTCATAATGAACAAACAAGAACAATAAACAATACGTAAAGATTAAAACTTGAAAGATTAACAAAGATTGAGAGAGAAGAGATTATACCAACTAACAAGGAGATAAAAAGATGAGAACTTGCATTAATAAGAAACCCAAATAATCTCCAAGGTTGTCAAGCTTGGATGAATCTTCAAGAATCTTTTTAATACAAGACTAATTAACTAGATAATCTAATTTTAACCAAAGTTTAAAGAAAGATTAGGCTAATGAGAAGAGCACTAAATCTAGGGTTTTTGAATGTAGAGAGGTCTAAGATAGTCTAATGTAATGTAAGATCCTTAAACAATACAAGGGAGGAGTATTTATAAGGTTACAAGAGTGAAGGAGGAGAAAAGAAGTCACGCGGCCTACAGCAGGCACGTCCCAGTCGGGATGACACACCCTTCCCGGTCGGGAAGCTCCCGTCCCGGTCAGGATGACACAACAGCAGCCGCAATAAACACGCACTCCTTCCCGGTCGGGAAGGCTACCCATCCCGCCCGGGAAGGGTCTTGTAGGCCTCTATTATGATCATAAGGGTCCCTTCTTGCTTCTCATGGGCTTCTCATCGATTCTCGGGGCTCGGGATCGAGTCTACGGGGCTCGGGAATGGATCCCAAGGTCTCGGGATCGAATCCAAGGCACTGAGTGATCGTTCGTTTTCTTCGTTGGCTCCAAAAGTGTAGGAAATGAGTTGTAATCGTTCCAATTCTTCATTAATGATCTTGGGAACCTAAAACGAACTAGAAGAAGCATAAGTAGCTCAGAAACCGCTCCAAAGAGCGATTTCACAAGAGAAACCGGGACCAAACACAACAAAATAGGCACTACAAACTACACTTATCAACGTACTCTCAATAATTTTTAAATCCCGTATTAATACTATATCAAAATGTAGGTTTCTTAATCACTTGAAAAAAAATGGGTAATAAAGCACGTGTGGAAGGTTCTACTTGCAATGCTTTCTTAACTGAAGAAATAACAAATTTTTGTTCTCTATACTTTGAAGACCACATAGATACCAAGGCCAAGGATTTGGATGTGGGCACAACAGATGAAAATGATTCATCTTTACCCGAGCTCTTTCGACAACACAGAGGTAGAACATTTGCTAAACCAAAACACAGATACTTGGACGAACAAGAGTTCGATCGTGCCCATCTTTATGCCTTATAAAATTGTGAACTACTAGGAGAATATGAACGGTACGTAAATAGTAAGAAATTACTTATTTATTTTAAAAATAATAAATGTAGATGTCACAACTAAACTGGGAAATTATAGCTTATTTGAAAAGTTCATTATGGAGCAACATCCACGAGCTAAAATGGATGACGTTTGGAGTACATATGAGAAGTTGTTTCCAAATTGGTTTAAAGGATATGTAAGTTTCACTATTAATATATTAGAATGAAATAAACTTTGAGCACGTCACACATGCACTAACACTACGCAATTAGGTATCTAAGATGAATGTCAAAGATGATGTGATTCAAGCCTTAGCATTTGGTCCTTCTAAAGAAGTAAACACTTGGCAAAGATATTCGATTAATGGGTTTAATTTCCACACACAGAAATATGGGAAAAACAGAGCTACCATGAATTACGGGGTTTGCGTAAGTAATGTTGAAGGAAACTATTATTACGGCACTTTAGAGGAAATTATTGAGTTGAGGTATTGTGGGGAAAAGAGAATTTATAATGCAATCGTGTTCAAGTGTTCATGGATGGATAATTCCACAAACGGTACAAGTGTTCATGGCCTTTATAAACTTGTAGAAGTTAATAGTAGGAGGAAATATGGTAAATATGATCCTTTTGTACTTGCCCATCAAGCTAGTCAAGTTTATTATGCTCCATACCCAAACCCAAAGAAGGATAGAGATCATTTGTGGGCGGTTTTCAAGGATCGGGCGAAGTCACAATTTAATGCACCAGTGGATGTCACAGTATTTAAAAAATATGTGACGTGTACTTCATTATTATCTACGCTTGCCGACGATGATGTCTTAGAAAGTTTTAATGAAGGGGGGGACATCGAAGAGACGGTTGATATGGGTGATGACGTGGTTGTCGAAGATGATCACATTGAGGAGGAGGGGGAGGAGGAGGAATTTGAAGATGAATTTGAGGATGAAGAGTTGGATGAATTTGAAGAAGAAGAAGAAGAAGAAGAAGAGGAAGAAGAAGAGGAAGAAGAAGAAGAAGAAGAAGAGGAAGATGATGATGATGATGATGTTGAAGACGACGACTGCTAACTTGTATTTTTGTAGTCAACGAAATAGTTGTCGATCAACACTTATGGATAATTCTTGTTATTTGTATATGTTTGTTTGTTTTTAGACAGGGTGATTTTATTTGTTCAATGATTTGTTCGATTGCATTTGGTAAGTGTTATTTGCGTATGTTTGTTTGTTTTGCCATTCAACAGATCATATCTGAAAGATGGTCGGATGTGGACGTGGACGTGGACAACCGGAGGAGGTGGAAGAGCAGGAGCAACAGCAACAACAACAACAACAACAACAACAACAACAACAACATGCTAATCAACCATCTCGAGTGTCCATAATTAACATAGAACCCAAAGGGAAATGGTATTGCTTATTCTATCCTTATCGAAGTAGATGTAGTATATAATATATTTTTATACAAAAATATAATTTGTTCTATTTGTGTTGCTTAAGGTTTGATGACTCCGAGGTGGTAAGAAGTATAACAAAGTCAATGAAGGGTTACTACCACGAACCTCATATGAACTACCGGGAGACCC
This sequence comes from Agrostemma githago, assembly GCA_958450325.1. Classification (NCBI taxonomy): domain Eukaryota; kingdom Viridiplantae; phylum Streptophyta; class Magnoliopsida; order Caryophyllales; family Caryophyllaceae; genus Agrostemma; species Agrostemma githago. Next base: position 40,092,208 of record OY288244.1, read on the forward strand.
CGAAGTTGGTCGAAAATAAATGGTTCAACAATTTTAGGGTATACATTCACTTTATTTTATATGTGTAGTTTGATATATATATATATATATATATATATATATATATATATATATATATATATATATATATATATATATATATATATATATATATATATATATATATATATATATATATAAATGAATTTTTGTTCAAGAATGAAATCTTATCGGAACTGTCCATATCTGGTTCATCCTTCGGAACCATATCACATCCATATATAAAGTTATATGTACTTATACATATATATACATATATATATATATACTTATATGTAATTCTTAATATGTAATTATTAAATTATGATTGGTACCATGTCAAGGCTACTGCACATGGAAACCCGAGCACGAAGAGCTCGTTAAAACCAACTTCGACGATAATGCTAGGAAACGGCTAAAAGATACCGTCAACGACATTTGTGAACTAAAGAATGGGAAGAACAAGCCTTGTCCGGGGTGGATGATGCCACAAGTATACAAGGACTTGTTGGAGAAACGGAAGAGCAAGGCATTTCTCAAGAAATCGAAGATAGCGGCAGCCAACGAAGCTTGTGTTCAGCCTGGCCCTACACACCACGGGGGGTCTATTAAGGCAACAAAACATGCTTCTAGGCTGGTAAGAACAAAATATATTAAAATGTTCAATAATGACTATATATATATGTGGACATGACGTAGGTCCACCCCGACGCGGCCACGCGCGGGTTTGGGTAGGCGAATGAATCTCGTGGCGAGATTGTTCTCGGGTTCGAAATTTAAGTCAAAATGGAGTCGCCACCGAATTTTGTGGTTATTCGGAACCATACGAGCCCACTCTATGTCGTCATGGGCTATACACAAAGTAAGCCCACTTCGATTTCAGAGTTCATTGGGCTCGTCCCTTTGCATTGCAATACCGATTCCGTATAAACCGGCTTTCGTGTATAGAATGACTCTCGTGCGCCAAGGGTTTCGGGCATCCGGAAACCAAAGGTTCTGAGTAAGGGGTGAGGGTACGTGTTGGGAAGCCCACTAAGGACACCCAACCCCGCCCGCACATGGCGGCCTCTACTAAGACATCGTTCGTGTTCGTGTGTGCGCACTAGTAAAACGATTAAATGATATGCAAACAGCGTTTTCGGGCTAAGCATATTAATAGTTTGTGAACTACGTCATTTAATGCATCTTATTCTTGGTCAAAGTGGTTTAGCATGCGAGGTTCGTTTATAAAGCGTAAAAGCAAGTAAATAAACAAAGCTCGAAAGTAAATGAAAAAGGTAACGTACAAGTTACACGGGCGGAAATACAACCCGGAATTCACAATACAACATTACGTAAAAATAATAAAAATAACGCGATACAAAGATATGGACGGACCCGTATGCAAGCTAAACCGCGAAATGCGTAGATGGACTAACCCCGATTAAATACACATTGTATTGTGTACTAAACGAAGGACGGAAACATGAGACTGTGGCGTATTGCTAGCCCGATCCCATATCCCGTAGTCTGGTCCCGACTCATCACGTCAAAGGTGGTCAAAGTCGTTCTACGTGTCGTGTTGTGCATGGTTTTGAAAATAGGTTAGTCACGTGATAGTCTTTACACGTGATGACTAATGTCGATAAAAAAAAGCGAGGCTTGAAAGGTGTGTCAAGGCCCTCGGTTATGGGGCTACAGGACTCACTCGGTCGAGTCATGGCCTGACTCGGTCGAGTGCGTCCTAAAAGAAGCTTCTGCCCACGGTTTGGGGTGGTACTCGATCGAGTAGCAGGTGTACTCGGTCGAGTGGCACCTGTACGAGTTGTGACTCGTGTTTTTATGTGTTTTAAATCGAGAGTTGGCCGAATTAAATTAAAATATGGACGAATTTAAATTTAATTCGGTTTGCCGATAATATAATCATGTCTCATATGATTATAATACCGTTATCGGATTTTTGGAAAAGGAGTTGCCACGATAAACGTGGGTTTTGGAAAATGGATTCACGTGATCGGCTTTACACGTGTCGACTAAGAGTCGTAAAAACAAGACGAGGCTTAAATGTTGCATTTAAGCTCTCGGTTTACTGGGCTACAGGACCCACTCGGTCGAGTCATGGTTTGACTCGGTCGAGTGCGCCCTCAAGCATAGCTACTGTCCAGATTTTTGGGTGCTACTCGATCGAGTAGCCTACGTACTCGGTCGAGTAGCCCCTCTGTACGGGTGTTTAATTTGTGTTTTAAAACGACCCATTTTATAGGTTTTATGTTTTTGAATCGAGATGCAATTACGCTAAATATAAATATTGTCCAATTTATATTAGTTTAAATCTCGATGGCTCGTCATACTCGACATTCGGTTATAGAACCGACATCTAGTATTTAGAGCGAATTTGCAAAATCGAGTTTGATCGGGCTAGAACAAATATCGATTCCCTCCGCGTCATAATGTCGTAATCAATCCTTTCGGATCGTGTGACAATTAATTCGGCGTCAATGGGTTTCGTTCTAATCCGATTTGTCGATGATTCTTTAGAATAATATTTTGAAAGAAATGTGGTCGGACATATTTAACGACGAATCTCCACGATCTATTACGCCCTTAAGTGTTTAGGGCGGCGCACCTCGAAGGGCGCCACCTCCAATACGACTTGTAAAGGGATTAAATAGACTTTAGGCGGAATTCGTAATTAAACATATTCGACCAAAAAATTCGACCGTCGTTGCAAACTTAAGTCCTCGGCATTTTAATATCGTAATTTGGCCTTAAGGCCTACGATCATTAATTTAGCCTCAACGGACGTTGCTCGGATCGTTTTGAAAATAGTTTTGTTAAATAATTATACGCGGTATTAATATTATAATGTTAGCAACGAAAATGTAAAAGTTAGTATGCAAGAAAAAGTAAAATGTTAGAGTGTTAGATGTTAGAGTGTTAGATTTTAGAGTGTTAGATGTTAGGATTATGATACTAGTAAAAGTACAAAATAAACGATACAAAAACATAAGCGTAAATAACAAAGATAGAAACGGGGTTTGGGACACCCTCAACATACATGTTTAGTAAGGACCTCGGAAATGGGCTCGCAAATAGTGACGGGACTATGGAGTATCGAGGATGTATGTAAGTTATGGTGTGTGTGTGTTGTCGGTTTATCGAGGGACAAGGGACTCGGTCTTTTGTGTATAGGGCTTAGGGTTGCTAAGGCTTGTAGTGTAGAGAGTATAGATAGATTAGGGTAGAAGCTTAGGGTAATTTTGCATTAGTTGAATCCTTGAATGCAATGGGTTTGAAGGGGTATTTATAGGCTTCACCCCGTCCTAGGGTCACTCGATCGAGTGCCCTAGTGCACTCGGTCGAGTGCCCTCGTGAATGTATCTGGACGGGTTCGAAGAGGCTCCACTCGATCGAGTGGCCAATCCACTCGACCGAGTGGATCAATTAGGCCGGGCTATTTTGGGCGTGATTGCCCTTGATTTATGTTTAATTGATTATGTTTGATTTGGATTGATCTTGGCTGATTTTGTGAGCGATTTGGATAGATTTGTGAACCTGGTGCATGTTTCGGGAACGCACCCGGTCGCTCTTTGTGTCGGGTTTGTCTTGACCGGGTTTTGACCTGGTCGCTAAAAGACGGGAATTATTTTTGGTGCCGGTTTTGGCCCAAATTAGTCTCATTTTGCTCGGAACGACCCACTGGGCCTGAATTTGAGGTCTGTTTTGTGAGATTATTACTCCGCTAAAAGTCCATGGTCAGATATTATTAATTTCGGGCCCAAATCCGAGTATACTAAGTCACGTTTGCGTCCGATCATCATCGGGTGTTTGTCGAGAACTGCTATAGACACTAGCAGGCAAAATGCGGGTGTCTACAGAGCCCCCACTCTGACTGAGGCTTGGACAAGGCGAAAGTCAGAGTAGCCACCAGGCCAATCGCAGATTACGACCTGGCAGCCTTCCGGTCGGGTCGTTTATAGTCCAGTAGACTTGCGTGAAGGGCTCGCCAGCCATAAGCAGGGGGTCATACCTGTCCTGCCGACGATAGCTCCGCGGGGAGTCAGACTTGTCGCATAAGTCCTAGGCGTGCCTATATGTGGGCCCGTCCTGTACCATTTTGGAGAAAATGCCGCCTCGGGCGTTCTGCCGGGGAGATATGTGAGCTGCACGGGCTTGCTTTTGAGGCCCCGAGTCGTACCTGACCTGATGATGATGCTCCGTGGGGAGTGAAACTTGCCTTTTGGGGCGTAGGTGTACCCGTATGCCGACACATCGCGTCTTGGATGTAGCATACCGGGGAAGGTTGTCTCCGTTGGGGAATAAAACTTGTGCTTGGAGGTGTAGGAGTACCCGTATGCTGATACATCACATTTTGGATGTAGCGTTCCAGGAGAACACCGACTCACGCTGGGGAGCAAAGTAGCTGCGCGGGGACTTGCTTCTGAAGTCTTGGGGTGTACCTGCATGCTGACACATCATATATTGCATGTAACACATAGGCAAAACACCGACTTGTGCTGGGGAAAGTGTACTGGATTTTGAAAAAAAGTTGGAATTTTCGAAAAAGCGATTTTTTTTTTTAGAAAGAATTTAGGAAAGCTCAGGATAACTAGATTCCTATTCTGGGTTGAAGTCAGGCCTGCGCATGTTGGGGCCCAATTTGCTGAGGAGGCAGGGTTAGTCAGGTTACTGCCAGGCTTCCATATTATAAATACAGGTTTCCTGCTTCAGCTTTCTGCACCTCAAATCAAAACCCTTCTCTTCTCTAAAAAAAAATCTCTCAGTCTTTTAAGAAATCAAGCTCCTGCCATGGGTATCGAGCATCTCACTTCAATGCTTTTTGCCTGGTCCCAATACTTTCGGGATGATGACAGGATTCAGCTGACCCAAATGGGGATTACCAGCCTATTTCCTCTTAGGCGTCTGGTGCCTGATGTGCATTTTCTGGACGCTTGTTTGGTGCTTTGGGACACTACCCATCACGTCTTCGTGTTCCCGCGGGGAGAGATATGCCCTCTTCCCGAGGAGATCGCAGCCATTGGCGGTTGGAGCCCTGTTGCTCGCCCTGCCATTCCTCCGTTCTACCCGGACCCGAGGAGGAGACTGAGGGAATTCTTGGGTCTGTCTCATGCTGAGACAGATCGAATGGTGCGGGGAGATACTGTCTCCCTTTTTGACTTGGCTGACAAGTTCATGAATAGCCAGGATGTAAGGGCTACGCCTTCTCACCGGCGTAGGGCCTTCGCGTTTTGCATGCTGCACCGCTACGTCTTCGAGGGGTTGATGGATGCTGACTCGTGCGTGGGCCAGATTAGACTGATCGGAGTGGTTGACCAGATGGAGACTGGTCATAGCCCTGCTTGGCTAGTCACGGGAGAACTCATCATGGGTCTGGATGCTAGGCGACTTGACCCGACCCGGCAACTGACGGGGAGTATCCTTATTCTGCAGGTAAACGTCTTTCGATTTTTCAATTTTGGTTTGCGCGATTTTTTTTGTTTCGCGGCTTCTTGAAGTCCGTAAGTCACTCGATCGAGTGGACCTACCACTCGATCGAGTGGCGCCTGTTAAGTGCTTCTGCCGGCCTGTGAAGGGCTTACTCGATCGAGTCATAGGGTGTACTCGATCGAGTGTCATACCTGATAGGCTTCTGTTTGTTTTAGCGAGTCTTACTCGATCGAGTCAGAGGGTGTACTCGGTCGAGTGCCATACCTGACGAGCTTCTGGTTGTTTTAGTGAGCCTCACTCGATCGAGTCAGAGGGTGTACTCGATCGAGTGGGCTGTAGCGAACCATTCCGTTACTCATGAGTTGCGTGTACATGTTTGCAGGTTTGGTTGTCGGAGCGCTTGTCGATCATAGAGCCTCCTCCGAGCGTTCCAAACTACCGTAACAACCAACTCAGTTCCAGGGGGCGCAAGATAAGCTCGAACCACCATATAAATCGAGCTTACTGGGATGAGGAATTGGTGTTCCATGGTGGCCCGTTGATTAGGTGGACGGTTGCTTGGTGGTTCCTTTCCAAGCTGACGGGATTGGCCAAGAGGGACCAAGCTCGTTATCTCGTGATCCTGTCCCTTGACTGGACAGTTCACATCTGCCCGGACCGCATTCTGAGGCAGTTTGGTTCGTCTCAGCGCATTCCTGAGACTGAAGCCATCATTAGTGTCCCGCTCCAACTGACGGATGCTATGTGCGACACTTGGTTGCAGAGGTGGTTCACCCGTCCTACATGGACTATTCCCAACCCTTGCCAATCTGCTTGGGTTTCTCGAGCCTACGAGAAATGGACTTCTGAGGAGTCCGAGGAGGCTCGCAAAGCTCTGAAGGTCGATGAGGCCTTCGAACTGGTCCGCCGGGAGACGGTAAAGGACAATAGGGGATTCTACGATGAGGGAGAGACCCCTGCTACCTTAGTCCGATTAGAGTCGGGTCTTAAGTCACATACTAAGACTCGAGCTAAAGATGCCGGTGCTAGTGGCACGCGGGGGCGGCAAAGCCCCCAGACTGACTTGGAGCGGCGACTTGGGCCAAGGCTGGCGGCCCGGGACCGACTAGGTCCGCGTGACCGGCTCCCCGAGCCCGTAAGGGCCCGACTTGGGCCAATCGAGGTGGATGAGGACTCAAGTTCCAAGAAGCGAGTCCGAGCTAAAGAGGTTCCTGTGGTGATTCGGGAACGCTCTCCTCCGCGTCGTCGTCAGTGGACGGCCAAGGAGGCCAAGGACAAAGGGAAGGGCAAGATGCCCTGAATACCGAGTCCTTAGTTTTATTATTTAGATATTATTATTATTATTTTCGTGTGCTTTTTTTTTTTGTAGTTTTTTTTTTTTGAATTCCTGCACTTGTAATTTTCCCAAGCTTTTGGGATTTTTTTTTGTGATAAATAAAAGGAAGTTTATTATTAAAACCGTTCCTGTCTTTTCTCGATTGCATTGGTTGTGCCCTTTTGAGGGGCTGCCTACGTATCCGCAATTAGCAGAATCAAACCAAACGTAGTTCAGGCTTAGGAAATTGCAATCTCGAATTACACCAAGACTATTGGTTCAAGATGTTTTGCGACAGTAGAATAAATAATTCTAGCTCATTGACTTGCTTTTTGTAAAATAAATGATTTTGATAAAAATTGCTAATGACATTGAGAAATGGCTAAGGGTAGTAACGCTTCAGCTGGTCCAGGTTGGTTGGGTTGACAAATTCATTCCCGTCCAGGTCCGTCAACATTACTGCTCCCCCTGATAGGATTTTCCTCACCAGATACGGCCCAGCCCAATTGGGTTTGAATTTTCCCCTTGGGTCAACCGGTAACAGAGCCCGAATAGACTTAAGGACTAGATCCCCTTCTCTAATGTTCCTGGGCCTTACTCGCTTGTTGAAGGCCCGTTGGATCCTTTTTTGGTAAATTTGAATGTTGTTGAGAGCGCGGGACCGTCGTTCGTCTAGTAGAACCAACGAATCGTACCGTGCTCGAACCCAGTCAGCTTCGGGTACTTGACTTTCTAGCAGAATTCTGAGGGACGGTACCTCTAGCTCTACTGGTTGGACGGCCTCCATCCCATAGGTTAGGTAGTATGGTGTTGCTCCGGTTGCGGTGCGAATTGACGTCCGGTACCCCCATAGGGCAAAAGGTATTTTGTCGGGCCAGTCCCGATAATTATCAGCCATCTTTTTGAGTATGGTGACAATCGTTTTATTGGCTGCCTCTACTGCTCCATTGGTTTGGGGACGGTAGGGCGAGGATGTGTGCCTCTGAATTTTGTATTTAGCCAGTAGGGCCGCGGTCTCAGCTTGGAAATGGGTTCCATGATCACTGATTAATTCATGCGGGATTCCATACCGGCATATTATCTTGTTTTGGATAAATTTGGCGACATGCTTAGCGTTGAGGATGCGATATGATTCAGCTTCGACCCACTTGGTGAAATAGTCGATAGCCACCAAAATGAAGCAATGTCCACCAGTACCGGAGGGATTTACTTTCCCGATCATGTCGATACCCCAGGTTGAGAATGGCCAAGGTGACGTCATGGTATAGAGCAGAGATGGCGGCATATGTTGCACATTGCCAAAGATTTGACAGTTATGGCAATGTTTGACATATAACTGGCAGTCGGCCTCCATGGTGTTCCAGTAATACCCGAGCCTCATGATTTTTCGGACCAGCATGTGAGCATTCATGTGTGGACCGTTTTCGCCATCATGTACTTCGGCCATTACCTTCTCGGCCTTATATTTGTCAACACAAAGGAGAAGAGCCCCCTGTGCCGTCTTTTTGTACAGTTGCCCGTCATCAGTACGGATGAACTGGGTGGCTAGCCTTCGTAAGGCTTTCTTGGCTCGGTTTTCCGTCCCGGGGGGATACTCTCCGTTGGTCAGGTATGTTAACACGGCTTGGTACCATGGTTCGGGATCGGTTATCTCGATGTCTTCAATGTCATAGACGTATGCCGGCTCGGACCGTCTTTCGACGCAAATTGGCATACTGGTCACATGGTCGGGAATGTTCAGTAAAGATGCTAATTTTGAGAGTGCATCTGCAAACTGATTTTCTTCCCGAGGCAGGTATATGTATTCTACCTTTTGGAATTGTTTCTCGAGATCCCTTACTCGTGCCTGGTAGGCCACGAGATTAGCATTCCGAGTCTTCCATTTTGAAGTGCTTGGTTAATGACCAAGGATGAGTCACCATGTACCCGGAGATTTGTGATCCCTAGGTTGGCGGCGGCTTGTAGCCCATAAATGCATGCTTCGTATTCTGCTACATTGTTAGTGACGTCAAAGTCCAGTTTGATGGAGACGGGAGTATGCTCTCCTCTTGGTGAAATTAGGAGGACCCCGACTCCGAACCCTCGAAATTAGATGCTCCGTCGAAGTATAAATCCCATGTTTCGGCATCGGTATGGAAGATATCTTCGTCTGGGAAGGACCAGGTGTCGGTGTGTCCTTCCTCGGTTACCGGGCTGTCGGCGAGGAATTCAGCTACTATTCGCCCCTTAATAGCTTTTAAAGGTACAAATTTTAGGTCGAACTCTGCCAACATTAGAGTCCATCTTGAAATCCGGCCGTTGAGGATGGGTTTCTCGAAGAGGTATTTGATCGGGTCCATCCTGGATAGCACATGGACCTCATAGCTAAGCATATAATGTCGGAGCTTTTTAGTGGCCCAGACTAGAGCTAAGCACGTCTTTTCGAGCATGGTATACTTGCACTCATACTCTAAAAACTTCTTACTGATGTAATAGATGGCTCGCTCTTCGGAGTCAACTGTCTGAGCCAGCATAGCCCCCATGGCTGTCTCGGTCGTTGTTAGGTATAATGACAGAGGCAAACCGGGTTGAGGTGGCATCAAAACCGGCGGTGCAGACAGAATTTCTTTGATTTTGTCGAAAGCAGCTTGGCATTTGTCATCCCATAGTACCCGTTCCCCTATTTTCAGTTTCTTGAAAATTGGTTCACATACCATGGTTAGCTTGGAAATGAATCGACTAATATACTGAACTTTCCCGAGAAATCCCCTTATCTCTTTTTCGGTTTTAGGAGCTTGCATCTCGGTAATGGCTTTGATTTTAGCTGGGTCGACTTCGATACCTCGTTGGCTAACGATATGACCCAGTAATTTGCCTGACGTTACCCCAAAACTGCATTTCTGAGGGTTTAGCCTCATGTTGTATTTGCGCAGTCGGGTGAAGAATTTTCTTAGAGCGGTGATGTGACCGTCCCGCTCTTTGGATTTGACGATCATGTCGTCTACATAGACCTCTACCTCTTTATGCATCATGTCGTGTAGTAAAGTGGTAGCGGTCCTTTGGTATGTGGCCCCGGCATTAATGAGACCAAATGGCATGACGGTGTAGCAGTAAGTACCCCAAGGTGTAGTGAAGGTAGTCTTACTCATGTCTTCTTCCGCCATCTTGATTTGATTATACCCGGCATACCCGTCCATGAATGACAGAAGGGCATGATCGGCCGTGTTATCCACCAGTATGTCGATGTGTGGTAACGGAAAATCATCCTTCGGGCTTGCTTTGTTAAGATCCCGAAAGTCTACGCATACCCGCACCTTACCGTCCTTTTTAGGAACCGGCACGATGTTTGCAACCCAGTCCGGATATTCGGACACTTGTATGAAGCCGGCTTTGAATTGTTTGTCGACTTCTTCCTTTACTTTGAGAGACCACTCGGGCCTCATTCGACGAAGCTTTTGTTTGACCGGTTTGCACCCATCTTTGATAGGTATGTGGTGCTCGGCTATTTCCCGGTCTATCCCCGGCATGTCCTTGTAGGACCACGCGAAGACATCTTTGAACTCTTGGAGGAGGTTTATGAACTGTTGTTTCTCCTCGGGATCTAAGGATAACCCTATCTTAAGTATCTGAGGCTCTAAGGTTGTTCCCACGTTTATGGATTCGGTCTCTTCAATTACCGGATTCCGGGATTCCCTTTGCTCTAGTTGCTCGATCAGATGTGGAGGTAAGGGTACCTGTTCGTCGGATTTCTCAATGTCATAGCATAAATCATTTTTGAAAACAGGATTTAAAAGAGACAAGTCGTAAGCAGAACGGTTGTTATTATTAATTGAAAATTTGGAAAACAGCTCAAAGAGAGCAGCCATCTGATCATTGGTCAGAGGCGGAATTGGTAAAGCACTCGGGACAGACCCCGAGGTGCTAGTAGCAGGAATGATAGAAGGGAGGGGGGTTACAGGAGTGACTCTAGCACCGACTTCTCTAGACTCGACCTCAGACTCTGACTCAGACTCCGACTCAGACTCCGACTCAGACTCAGGCATGTCTCCCTCTCCGGCGACCAGCTTGTAGATCCTTCCTTGACTGTCAGTCCACTTGACAGTCTTCCTCCAGGCCCTTTTCCCGTCTCGGAGCCGACATCCGAGATCAGCTTGGTCGGGTCAAACCTGTTGCTGCGGAGAATCAGGTTGACCAGGTCTTCCTTTGGAGTCGGGGCTACGGTGTCTTCCCCGAAGAGTAGCCCCAGCGTGGGCTCGATATCGTCCGCTCCGTCGGACTGGGTGAGGGTGAACACCTCATCTGGGATGTAGTTGCAATCCCGGGCCAAGTGGGTCCCGAGGTGCGTTGCATTGGGTTGGTATAGTCCAACCTGGACAGCCCCGAATACGGGTGTGACAAAGTAGTCAGACAACCGTGGGCTATAAGGGCTCAAGTAGGTACCCTTCATAATGTTGCAGGCTTTTTGAATTCCTGCTCGGACAACGTTGTCCGGAGTGAGGGCATAGCCAAGGCCGAAGTGGGAGTCTTCGTCCTTAAGGACCTCGATGATCTTCCCAGCTGGAAGGTCGGGTCGAGAGGTAGCCCCCGGAAGGTACCCTAGGTTCTGGAGCATCGTGTCAATGCTCGTGGTGAAGTAAGGCCTGAAAAGGTACTCTTCCTCAATCATCCCCACGAAGTCGAACCCCCAGAGGTCCGTGCGGCCCGTGGCGTTACAGCTAGCCACGGTCATTGGGGTCGCCTCTAGAGTAATAATACCGTCGAGTAGAGGCATCTTGATCTTGCGGTGGAGGGTGGAGGATACAGCTTTCACCGCGTGAATCCACGGCCTTCCTAAGAGTAGGTTGAATGAGGAGGTGACATCAATCACCTGGAATTCAAGCTCCTTTTCTACTGGGCCCGTGATGATGGTCAGTTTTATGGCCCCAGCTACCGACTTTGGGCTCCCATCAAAGGCTTGGATGGTTTGAGCAGTCGGGATATAGTCAGCCTCGGTAATGCCGAGGGCTTTGGCGGTCCTTAGAGGAAGGACATTCACGGCCGACCCGTCGTCAACTAGGGTCATCGGGAGGTACTTCCCCCGGCAAATCACCGTGATGTAAAGGGCTAGGTTGTGGGAGGTCCCGAATGGCGGTAGATCGGCTTCGGAAAATGTGATCATTGGGCCTCCTACTTTGGTCTTACTCTTTAGGTGGGGTAGGACCGTGGCTACCATTTCAGCGGGTGTAGCCAGAGAGTCGATCTTGACTTGATCGAGAGCCTTTGTAAGTGCCTCTCGATGTTCTTGAGAGCTAACAAGGAGTTGCCATATAGTGAGGTCAACTCGGGTTCTCTTCAATTGTCTCACGACGGCTGTTTCAGCGGTCGGCTCTTCAGGGGCGACTTCCATCCCGAGTGGATCGGTGATGGTTGTCGGGGTAGGGGTGTCCCTAGTGCTTGTGGCTAAGTAGGGACGACCAAGGTTGTTGCTGGCTAGGACTCGAGTTTTGACCTCTCGAATCTGTTCAAGGGTGATGGGAACGGCTTCCCCTTTAGCGAGGTAGATATCATCTTCGTCGTCAAACCAGATCCCATTCACTTGCGGGACGTAGGGGGAGATAAGGTGAGAGCAGTCGATCACCTCCCCGGCAAAAATGGCATGGGAGGTGAAAGGGTTCTCCTTGTTGCTGGGCTTATCACCGGGTAGCGGGATTTTTCCGCTTTCAATCAGGTCCTGGATCAAGTGTTTTAGCTTCCAACACTTCTCGGTATCGTGCCCATTGCCTCGGTGGTATTGGCAGTAGGCCTGGGCATTGTAGTTCTTGGAGCGTCGCTCGACCGGAACTTCAGGAGTTGGGCCTATCGGTTGGATTAGGCCTTTGGAGGATAGCCTTTGTAAGGCGTAAGTATAGGTAGTACCTATATCAGTGAAAACCCGAGGTGGGGTGCTCTTCTTGGACGGGGCATCTAGTAGATTGACCGCGTCAAAGATGCTGCGGGTTGCAGCCTGGGGCTTAGTGGTGGATGAAGAGGCCCCTTGGTATCCTTTGCTAGTAGCCTTGGTGAGGCTTTCTAGTCTTAGGTCATCTTCGATCCTCATACCCATTTCAGTAAGGGTGGTGAAATTGGGTATGACTGCGTACCGGAGGTGAACCCGGTAGGAAGGGAGGAGGTTCTTGACAAAAGCCTCCACTAAGGTCTTCTCGTTGGGCTTATCGACCAACTTCACGCTCTCGGCCCTCCAGCGTTGAAGGTATTTAGTGAAACCTTCTTTTGGCTCTTGGGCCATGACCTCCAGAGATCGCATTGTGGTTTGGATCTCGGTGTTGTCAGCATAGTTCCGAGCGAACTCGGTAGCCACATCATCCCATGTAGGGTATTTTTTCGGGTCTAGCCTATAGTACCAGGCCCGTGGGTGCTTCTCAAGGGATGCAGCAAAAAGGTTTTTGAACATGGATGAGTCCACTCCCTTGATGGCCATGAATTCCTTGAAGGCCCGTACATGTAGTAACGGGTCCTCAGTTCCCTCGAACATGGGCAAACCTGTGAGGTTCAGGTTTGCAGGCAGCTTGTCACTCACCGTGGAGTACTCTCGGCTATTCTCCCGGTGGATATTGTTACTCCCAGTCAAATGGACTTGTTCTTCTAGCCGGCGCACTGCGCTGACCAGTTCAGTTATGGGCCCAGTAGTTCCGACATTAGGGGTCCCTTGCTCCACCGTAGCTAGGCGAGCAACAATGGCCACTTGGCCAGCCCTCATCTCGGTTAGTTGGGCCTCGATGTCGGTTTGCTTCGCGACCATGGCGTCTAAAGCAGTTTGCAGACTATTCAAAGTAGCCATCCTTCGAGCGTGTCTGGTTGCCGGTGGCCTGTCTGTAAGAACACCGCGTAATCAGAAACTGAACCCAGATCTCGGAAAAGGAAAGGAAAAGTACATCCCGAGCAACCCTAGGAAAGGAGACTAAAGACTCGAGAAAGACATCTAGACGGGTGACTCGATGGGTGGTATAACTTCCTTAGGATTTCGGCTTTGTGGGCCTAGTCCCGTTCGAAGGAAGGTCCACGTGAGACTTTTCCCCAGACTTTTGACTCGAGTGTATGGACGGACTTTCCTTTGTAGGGGTATGCCCTACGCGGGTCGGTCGTGCCTTGACTGATAAGGCGGACTCGGGAAAGGGGGGAAACTCGTGATATAAGATCAGCAGAGTTTCGACGCTATAGACCTTCGACATACTATGCAAAGACCCGACACACGACTAGACGGTAGGTCCTATAATAAGGAAGGTTTACTAGGATAGTTGGATGTTTGAAATTTGAATGTTGAATGAGCGGAAGAATTTCCGGGAGCTTTGAAAAAAAAACGGAATTCCGAAAACCAAGATTAGAATTTTGAAAAGTTCAGAAAATCGAGATGGTGTTGGAAATTCACGAATTAAAATGGGCAGCACGCCGGCTAGAGAAAAAGGATATTTTGAGTCAAATCAGTTGATCCTAAATTTCGGCGGCATTCCGAGTTTTGAAAATTGGATATTTTGAAAAGACGGGTCCCGAAACGGACAGCATTTCGGGTTTTTCAAAATTTGGTATTTTTGGAAAGATGCATTTTTTGAAATGACGGTTTTAAAAAAATGACACGGAAACCAAGCAGCACGTAGTCAAACAAGCATTATAACGACGCTTATGTATGCTTTACACTAAGTCTCGGTCAGTCACAATAGGGTCTATACCAACAACGATCGCATTCTCACGAAACGGGACGGACTTCCTAGCCAATTTTGAACTAGAACCTGCCGTAAAACCCCGGTGAGTTCCGCCATCGAAGTCTTTAGTGCACCCATGTAGGAATGCACCGTGGTATAGTGGGACGTCGGTCACAAGTAACCGGCCCGGGCAAAATTTGGGTTATGCATGAACCATTAAACTAATGCGCACACACTAATATTCGAACGATTTCTCTTCGAGTCTCACCCTAGGAACCCCGATGCCATGTAGTACATCAGGTATCCCCAGCGGAGTCGCCAAATTGTGGACATGACGTAGGTCCACCCCGACGCGGCCACGCGCGGGTTTGGGTAGGCGAATGAATCTCGTGGCGAGATTGTTCTCGGGTTCGAAATTTAAGTCAAAATGGAGTCGCCACCGAATTTTGTGGTTATTCGGAACCATACGAGCCCACTCTATGTCGTCATGGGCTATACACAAAGTAAGCCCACTTCGATTTCAGAGTTCATTGGGCTCGTCCCTTTGCATTGCAATACCGATTCCGTATAAACCGGCTTTCGTGTATAGAATGACTCTCGTGCGCCAAGGGTTTCGGGCATCCGGAAACCAAAGGTTCTGAGTAAGGGGTGAGGGTACGTGTTGGGAAGCCCACTAAGGACACCCAACCCCGCCCGCACATGGCGGCCTCTACTAAGACATCGTTCGTGTTCGTGTGTGCGCGCTAGTAAAACGATTAAATGATATGCAAACAGCGTTTTCGGGCTAAGCATATTAATAGTTTGTGAACTACGTCATTTAATGCATCTTATTCTTGGTCAAAGTGGTTTAGCATGCGAGGTTCGTTTATAAAGCGTAAAAGCAAGTAAATAAACAAAGCTCGAAAGTAAATGAAAAAGGTAACGTACAAGTTACACGGGCGGAAATACAACCCGGAATTCACAATACAACATTACGTAAAAATAATAAAAATAACGCGATACAAAGATATGGACGGACCCGTAAGCAAGCTAAACCACGAAATGCGTAGATGGACTAACCCCGATTAAATACACATTGTATTGTGTACTAAACGAAGGACGGAAACATGAGACTGTGGCGTATTGCTAGCCCGATCCCATATCCCGTAGTCTGGTCCCGACTCATCACGTCAAAGGTGGTCAAAGTCGTTCTACGTGTCGTGTTGTGCATGGTTTTGAAAATAGGTTAGTCACGTGATAGTCTTTACACGTGATGACTAATGTCGATAAAAAAAGCGAGGCTTGAAAGGTGTGTCAAGGCCCTCGGTTATGGGGCTACAGGACTCACTCGGTCGAGTCATGGCCTGACTCGGTCGAGTGCGTCCTAAAAGAAGCTTCTGCCCACGGTTTGGGGTGCTACTCGATCGAGTAGCAGGTGTACTCGGTCGAGTGGCACCTGTACGAGTTGTGACTCGTGTTTTTATGTGTTTTAAATCGAGAGTTGGCCGAATTAAATTAAAATATGGACGAATTTAAATTTAATTCGGTTTGCCGATAATATAATCATGTCTCATATGATTATAATACCGTTATCGGATTTTTGGAAAAGGAGTTGCCACGATAAACGTGGGTTTTGGAAAATGGATTCACGTGATCGGCTTTACACGTGTCGACTAAGAGTCGTAAAAACAAGACGAGGCTTAAATGTTGCATTTAAGCTCTCGGTTTACTGGGCTACAGGACCCACTCGGTCGAGTCATGGTTTGACTCGGTCGAGTGCGCCCTCAAGCGTAGCTACTGTCCAGATTTTTGGGTGCTACTCGATCGAGTAGCCTACGTACTCGGTCGAGTAGCCCCTCTGTACGGGTGTTTAATTTGTGTTTTAAAACGACCCATTTTATAGGTTTTATGTTTTTGAATCGAGATGCAATTACGCTAAATATAAATATTGTCCAATTTATATTAGTTTAAATCTCGATGGCTCGTCATACTCGACATTCGGTTATAGAACCGACATCTAGTATTTAGAGCGAATTTGCAAAATCGAGTTTGATCGGGCTAGAACAAATATCGATTCCCTCCGCGTCATAATGTCGTAATCAATCCTTTCGGATCGTGTGACAATTAATTCGGCGTCAATGGATTTCGTTCTAATCCGATTTGTCGATGATTCTTTAGAATAATATTTTGAAAGAAATGTGGTCGGACATATTTAACGACGAATCTCCACGATCTATTACGCCCTTAAGTGTTTAGGGCGGCGCACCTCGAAGGGCGCCACCTCCAATACGACTTGTAAAGGGATTAAATAGACTTTAGGCGGAATTCGTAATTAAACATATTCGACCAAAAAATTCGACCGTCGTTGCAAACTTAAGTCCTCGGCATTTTAATATCGTAATTTGGCCTTAAGGCCTACGATCATTAATTTAGCCTCAACGGACGTTGCTCGGATCGTTTTGAAAATAGTTTTGTTAAATAATTATACGCGGTATTAATATTATAATGTTAGCAACGAAAATGTAAAAGTTAGTATGCAAGAAAAAGTAAAATGTTAGAGTGTTAGATGTTAGAGTGTTAGATGTTAGAGTGTTAGATGTTAGGATTATGATACTAGTAAAAGTACAAAATAAACGATACAAAAACATAAGCGTAAATAACAAAGATAGAAACGGGGTTTGGGACACCCTCAACATACATGTTTAGTAAGGACCTCGGAAATGGGCTCGCAAATAGTGACGGGACTATGGAGTATCGAGGATGTATGTAAGTTATGGTGTGTGTGTGTTGTCGGTTTATCGAGGGACAAGGGACTCGGTCTTTTGTGTATAGGGCTTAGGGTTGCTAAGGCTTGTAGTGTAGAGAGTATAGATAGATTAGGGTAGAAGCTTAGGGTAATTTTGCATTAGTTGAATCCTTGAATGCAATGGGTTTGAAGGGGTATTTATAGGCTTCACCCCGTCCTAGGGTCACTCGATCGAGTGCCCTAGTGCACTCGGTCGAGTGCCCTCGTGAATGTATCTGGACGGGTTCGAAGAGGCTCCACTCGATCGAGTGGCCAATCCACTCGACCGAGTGGATCAATTAGGCCGGGCTATTTTGGGCGTGATTGCCCTTGATTTATGTTTAATTGATTATGTTTGATTTGGATTGATCTTGGCTGATTTTGTGAGCGATTTGGATAGATTTGTGAACCTGGTGCATGTTTCGGGAACGCACCCGGTCGCTCTTTGTGTCGGGTTTGTCTTGACCGGGTTTTGACCTGGTCGCTAAAAGACGGGAATTATTTTTGGTGCCGGTTTTGGCCCAAATTAGTCTCATTTTGCTCGGAACGACCCACTGGGCCTGAATTTGAGGTCTGTTTTGTGAGATTATTACTCCGCTAAAAGTCCATGTCAGATATTATTGATTTCGGGCCCAAATCCGAGTATACTAAGTCACGTTTGCGTCCGATCATCATCGGGTGTTTGTCGGGAACTGCTATAGACACTAGCAGGCAAAATGCGGGTGTCTACAATATATATATATGTATGTATGTATATGTATATGTATGTATATGTATATATATATATATATATATGTATGTATGTATGTATGTATATATATATACATACATATATATATATATATACATACATATATATATATATATACATACATATATATATATATATACATACATATATATATATATATACATACATATATATATACATACATATATGATTGGGGTCGGCCGCCTGTCGAGTAGCCGCCTGCTAGGCAAGCCCTGAGACGGTCCTTATCAAAGAGTTGAAAGATCAGCCCCTAGCAAGAAATTAAAACAAGAAGCATAAAACACTAAGGGTGGCCGTCAGCTGCAGGGAGCATAGGCCAACCCAGCCTGTCGGGACTTGGCAGCCCCCTGCCAGAAGACTGTCTGCCCTGGGAAAATCCCTGGCCAACAGGGCCAGAGCCCCCAGGGGCCCTCTCGTCATTTTGCCTAAGGTAATTAGGAATGGATGGATGAGAAGCCGCCACTTGTCACTTCTCTATCCAACCATTCCTCTCCCACTTCTCTCTCTTGTGGGAAGGTATAAATACCTCCTCATTTCCCACATGAGAGGGGTTGGATTTTCTCTCTCTAGACTCTTACTCCTAAAAAACGCCGCCTAGTTCCTCACGAGCTAGGTTCGTAAAGGCATTTCACGGACTGACTTAGGCATCGGAGAGGGTTTCCTCGGACAACCTCCGAGGCCCTGTGCGTTCATTGTGCAGGGAGCAGGCCATTTCCGCCGGGAAGGTCCGATCCAGGGAGCGAGAGAAAGGGGAGACCAAGGGAAATCAACGATCAATTGTTCACCATTAACCCGATTGTACAACCCGGATCCTAGGCCGGGTGAATTGTTTCCGTGACCGGAACAATTTGGCGCCGTCTGTGGGGAACTTACGGTTGTGCTCACGAGTTACCCACTAAAATCAACCACTCATAATCACAAAACTAAACACAATCATGCCAGAAATCGTTGATGCCAGTACAGGAGCGGGTCCGACGGTCCCACCGGTGACCGCCCTGTATGGTATGCCGCAGTCGGAAAGGGTTCCTCCTGCCACGATCCTAGGGGTGGAGGGAACCAATCCCCTCGGTGGGTCCAACACCGCTGTGACACCTGAGTTGGGGACACACCCAGGACGTGCTCTCAATTTGACCCCAGCTCAGATGGCACAGGCGGCCGCGTTCTTCTCTGCGATGCTGAATCAGGAATTCACACCCGAGGACTTGGTAGGCAGGGTCGCATCGGCTCCCAGGCAACCGTCCCCAGTCAGCAGGGACGAGGCCGGGGGCACGAGGCGGACCGCCGCCAGAAATGCTCAGAGAAAAGCGAGAAGAACAGCTCAAGTGTATACGCACGTGCAAGGGCGCATCACTACCGGCAATCCAGAGCCACCTGTCCAGCAGGCGTTCTCCATTCATACAACAGAGTCAGCGTCTGGAGGACAGGGAGGCTTATCCCAAGGATTACAAGAGCGAATGAGGCCCAGGGAGCCCATGTCGAAACGCTTAGGGGAAAGGCCGGGCGGAGTTTTCTCCAGGCTAACACCTGCAGCCAAGGAACAGTCGGCCCCCGGCTTATCCCAAAGCCTGCAATCCCGGCTCAACCGGGGACAACCGCTCGAGTCCAGGCACCATCAGGGTGAAAACCTCTGCCACTCTCAGAGGAAGAGGCCCAGGCAGATCTCCCCGGAAACAGAGGATGAAGCAGCAAGCAGGCCACCACCAAGGCACCGCTCCCCCAGTGCGAGGAAACCGACCCATAAACAATGGGATTCTCACGGTAACCAGTCTGGGGAAAGCAGGTCACGACTGGTGGGCAGGCCCACAAAAACCCCGCTGCACCCTGAGGTACAAGAGTACCCCATTCCAAAAATCAAAATGCCAACCATCAAATTTGACGGGACGACAGACCCTGAAGACCACCTGGCAGCCTTTGAAAGCCACATGGGCATGTATGACGTAGATGATGCCATCTGGTGCAAAGTTTTCCCAACCACCCTGGTAGGGCTCGCGCAGGGATGGTTCAGAGACCTCCGCCAGGGGTCAGTCAGGTTCTTCATAGAGTTGGCTGAAATTTTCCTCGAAGAGTATGCCGGAAATAAGAGAAGACGCCTTACCCGTTTCGATCTCATGACCCTGAAACAGAAAAAGGGTGAGAGTGTGAGAGAATACATGAGAAGGTTTGATCTATCCTACCAACAGGTCAGGGAGATCGATGATTCCACTGCCGCCTACGCCCTGACAATCTCCCTACTTCCAGGGGAAATGAAAAACCAGATGATCAGGGCCCAGCCAGAAACCTTGGCCATGGCCAGGAAGATTGCCGAAGGGTTCATTCTGCAAGAGGAGTTCCACGGCCTGACGGATACCCCTGCAGGCCAATCGAAGCCTCAAGGGGGACCGCAGGGTGGAAGGGGCAGAAGTGAGCCAGGCAAGCAAAGGGAAGAAGGAGACACTCCCAAGAAGGAGCGCACAGTCTACCAACCCAGATTCGACAGTTACACTGCTCTGAACAAATCCAGGGCGGAAATCTTCGAACTGGAAAAAGAAACTGCTAAATGGAACTGCCCGAACAAACCTCGCAGCCCAAAAGGAGACCCCAAGAAATTCTGCACTTTCCACGACTGTATAGGCCATACCACCGAAGAATGCCGTCACCTGAAGGACGAAATTGAGAAATTAATCAGGAACGGATGGTTGGCCAACTACGCAGCTAAGAATAAGTCTCAGAAGGAGGTGTCTGAAAAACCCGAGGGGTCAGTGCAAAACCGCATGGTGATCCATGTAATTTCAGGGGGCACTGAAGGCCAGCTCAGTCGAAGAGGCCAAAAAAGACAAATGCGCGAGCTGAGGAACCAGATCTGCTATGCTGAGAAAGCAGGGAGTCCAAGGGGAGTGACATTAAGCATCACCCCTGATGATGCAGGACGCGTGGTATATCCGCACAGTGATCCTTTGGTGCTGTCCCTAGAGATCAGCAACCATATTGTGCGAAGGTGCATGGTGGACACAGGCACGTACACAAATCTATTGTACAAGGACGCCTTCGAAAAAATGGGCCTGGAAAAAAGGCACCTGCGACCTGCTCCCGGATCGCTGTATGGATTCAGTGGGGCAGGCGTGCTGCCCATGGGAGTCATCGACTTGCCTGTAACCTTCGGGGAAGGCTCTACAGCCAGGATTGTCAGGGCAACCTTTGTTGTTGTGGACGCGAGATCTGCCTACAACGCCCTGATTGGCAGGGCCACTCTGGACGAAATCGAGGCGGCCATCTCCATCAGGGCTCTCACCATCGCGTATGTCACTGACTTCGGGCTGGAAGGAAAGGTACGCGGGGACCAGGAGTCAGCCAGACAATGCTACTCCGTGGCCCTGCAAGAGCACGAGAAAGACGGAAAAGGAAAAAGAAAAGCTGACAGTTCCCCCAGCAGAGAAGGGAAGTCCCAGTCGAGCACCCGGCGCCCGACCGCCTGGAACCAGGGGGCGAAAGTATGCTGGTGGACTTGGAGCCAGGAAGACAGGTCCTGGTAGGAGCAGGCCTAGAGGAATCCTACCAGGCCGAACTGGTCAAACTACTGAAGGAGAACAAAGACGTATTTGCCTATTCTGCAGACGAGATGCCCGGCGTTGATCCATCATGCATCGTTCACAAGCTGAATGTAAGCATGGATGCTCGCCCTGTAAAACAGAAGAAACGAAACATGTCTGCGGAAAAAGACGCAGCAATCAAGGAAGAAATTGACAAACTCTTGAAAGCAGACTTTATTGAAGTCTGCGACTACCCAGAATGGCTGGCAAATGTTGTCATGGTCAAAAAATCGTCAGGCGCATGGAGAATGTGCGTCGACTTTACAAACCTGAACAAGGCCTGCCCGAAAGACTGCTATCCGCTCCCCCGAATCGATCAACTAGTGGATGCCACCAGTGGCTATACCATGCTGAGCTTCCTAGACGCCTTTTCAGGGTATCATCAAGTATACTTGTGGCAGCCGGACAGGGTGAAGTGTGCGTTCATCACTAGTTCGGGCACCTACATGTACAAGATGATGCCATTCGGGCTCAAAAATGCAGGGGCTACGTACCAGCGGCTGGTTGATAAAGTGTTTGAGAAACAAAAAGGCAGAAACATCGAGGCTTACGTTGACGACGCCATCGTGAAAAGCAGAGAAGACAGAGAACACCTGATAGACTTGCAGGAAACCTTCTGTTCCCTGCGCGCTTACAAAATGAAACTAAATCCGAAAAAGTGTACGTTTGGAGTCCGCTCCGGAAAATTCCTGGGGTTCTTGGTCAGTTCTCGGGGTATAGATGCCAACCCTGAAAAAATTCAGGCAGTTCTAGACCTCCCTGAGCCCAAGACCATTAGAGACATCCAGCGCCTGACGGGCCGCATGGCCGCCTTAGCACGGTTCGTCGCCCGATCAGCGGACAAGGCCACTCCTTTCTTCAAAATACTGAAAGGAAACAAACAGTTCAAGTGGGAAAACGAGCAGAAAGAGGCCTTTGAGCAACTAAAGGACCATCTTAAGAAGCTCCCCACCCTGGCTAGGCCAGTAGCAGGAGAAAAGCTTTTCCTCTACATTGCAGTAACCAATATAACTGTCAGCGCAGTCATCCTACGAGAAGAGGCAGGCGCCCAGCAGCCTATATACTTTGTAAGTCATGCACTGGGGGCAGCCGAGAAGAATTACCCGATGGTCGAAAAAGCCGCCTACGCGGTCATAGTTGCTGCCAGGAAGCTCAGACCTTACTTTGACGCGCATCCAGTCGTAGTCCTCACCGACCAACCCCTGGAAAAGGTGTTGGAAAAATTCGAAAAATCAGGGAGATTGTTGAAGTGGGCAATTGAGCTGAGTGGGCTAGGTATATCTTACCAGCCGAGAACGGCCATCAAGGCCCAGGCCTTGGCAGATTTTCTGGCTGAGTGCTCCCATTCAGGGGAGGAAGAAGCCCCTGCCCAGGAATGGATCGTGTATACTGACGGATCCTCGACAGCCAATGGCGCAGGCGCAGGCGTCGTGCTAACCAGCCCACGAGGGACTGATTTTGAGCATGCTCTCAGATTTGTTTTCCCAGCATCAAACAATGAAGCAGAGTACGAAGCAGTACTCGCAGGCGTCAGGCTAGCTAAAGCCGCAGGAGCGGAACGAATTGTCCTGGCGACAGACTCCCAGCTCATCGCCAACCAAATCAATGGAGAATACGAAGCAAGGGACCAAGCAATGGCCGCATACCTGGAGATGGTGAAGGGAGAGTTATCCGGCCTAAAATCTTACGAGGTCAAAGAGATCCCCCGATCCCAGAACAACAGAGCAGACGCCCTGTCGAAACTGGCAAGCTCCAGTCTGCAGGACATCCGGAGATCAGTATGGGTCGACGTTTTCCACGAGAAATCCACTAACCCCTGTCAGGCGGTTAATACTGTGGAAGAAGAGCCAGAAAGCTGGATGACTCCCTTCATCCAGTACAAGAAACATGGTATCTTACCATCAGATTCATTACAAAAAAGGAAGACGCAGGCTAAAGCAGCCTGGTTCATACTCATTAATGAAGAGCTTTACAAAAAGTCTTTTACTCATCCGCTGCTCAAATGTCTGC
Organism: Agrostemma githago; assembly: GCA_958450325.1. Taxonomy (NCBI): domain Eukaryota; kingdom Viridiplantae; phylum Streptophyta; class Magnoliopsida; order Caryophyllales; family Caryophyllaceae; genus Agrostemma; species Agrostemma githago. The sequence continues at coordinate 40,115,735 of OY288244.1, forward strand.
GGGCGGATCAGGCCGCTGAGGTATTAGAGGATATCCACTCAGGGATATGTGGACACCACATTGGTGGGAAAGCGCTAGCCCACAAGGCCCTCAGGGCAGGCTACTACTGGCCTACCATGCTGGAGGATGCCAAGAGCCTGACCCAGAAATGCAGGAAATGCCAACTCTTTGCCCCATCAATCCATGCCCCAGCCCAAGAGCTCAGGCCAATCCTATCCCCCATCCCCTTCGCTCAATGGGGGATGGACATTCTGGGACCCTTTGCGGTGGCCACAGGGGGCAGAAAATTCTTAATTGTCGCCATAGACTACTTCACCAAGTGGGTGGAGGCCGAAGCAGTGCCCAATATCACTGAATCGGCGGTCAGAAAAGTGATCTGGCGAAACATCATCACCAGATTCGGTCTACCAAAGATGTTGGTATTTGACCATGGCAGGCAATTCGATAACGATCCGCTGAGAATCTGGCTGGAAAGCCACAACATTTCAGTCGCCTACTCAGCTGTCTGTCATCCTCAAACCAACGGACAGGCGGAAGCAGCCAACAAACAAATCCTGAACGGCCTGAAGAAAATGGTGGATGACTGCAAGGGTAGGTGGGCTGACGAACTCCCCAGTATACTCTGGTCAATCCGAACTACCAAAAAAGAGTCTACAGGCCAAACCCCATTTGGTCTGGTATATGGAGCAGAGGCACTATTGCCAATTGAGGCAAGAATTCCCTCTATGCGCTCCCTGCAGTACGACCAGGCTGAAAACGAAGCTGCAATGGTTGAAGCCTTGGACCTGGTAAATGAGCTAAGGGAGGAAGCCAGTACCAACATCGCTGCCTACCAGCAGCGAATGAGGAAAGCCTTCAACAGCAAGGTGCGACAGAGGAGTTTTCAGATGGGCGAGCTGGTTCTGAGAAAGACACAGGCGATTGGGAAGTCAAGAGAACGTGGAAAGCTGAGTGCCAATTGGGAGGGCCCATACCAAGTAACTCAGGTTCTGGGACCAGGCACATACAAAATAGCCAATCTGGAGGGACAAGAGCTAAATGCTCACTGGAATGCAGACACACTAAAGAAATATTACGTCTAAGCAAGAATACAGGCAGTTTTTACTTTTACTAAAGAAAGGCGGAGGACGGTCAAAAATGTCGACGGCTCCGACCACCCCAAATGTCAAAAAGAATTTTTAAGAGAAATGAGAAGATACAGATTTATACTCGTTGCCTGTTCACACTCGCGTCTTTCACACACAAACGAGCAGGGGGCAATAGGGGGAGGCCCCCCTGTTGCCGAAATTGGGAAAAGTGAACCCCCCAACGCAAATCAAAAGCCACCCTGCTTACCTCTGGGCAGGCAGGGGGCAGGCCCCCTGGACTTTGGACAAAAGCCAGGGACAGGCCGTACTAACAAGGACTGGGGGCAGGCCCCCCAACCTTGTATAAAAAACGCAAGAGCCACCCTGCTTACCTCTGGGCGAGCAGGGGGCAGGCCCCCTGGACTTTGGACAAAAGCCAGGGACAGGCCGTACTAACAAGGACTGGGGGCAGGCCCCCCAACCTTGTATAAAAAACGCGAGAGCCACCCTGCTTACCTCTGGGCGAGCAGGGGGCAGGCCCCCTGGACTTTGAACGAAAAGCCAGGGACAGGCCAGTCTAACAAGAACTGGGGGCAAGCCCCCCAACCTTGTATAAAAAACGCAAGAACCACCCTGCTTACCTCTGGGCGAGCAGGGGGCAGGTCCCCTGGACTTTGAAACGAAAAGCCAGGGGCAGGCCAGTCTAACAAGGACTGGGGGCAAGCCCCCCAACCTTGTATAAAAAACGCAAGAACCACCCTGCTTACCTCTGGGCAGGCAGGGGGCAGGCCCCCTGGACTTTGAACGAAAAGCCAGGGACAGGCCAGTCTAACAAGAACTGGGGGCAGGCCCCCAAAACCTTGTATAAAAAACGCCAGAACCACCCTGCTTGCCTCTGGGCGAGCAGGGCGCAGGCCCCCTGGACTTTGAACGAAAGCCAGGGGCATGCTATGACAGGCGATTAAACAAAAAAAGAAAAGAATCCCTGAATTTTAAAGCAGTTGGCCGTAAAAAGCGAAGAGAAATATTCTACGAATAAAGCCCATAAAAGGTGGAAAGGTCTTTACAAAGGCTAAAGAAGAAAAAGCAAAGTGCGAATATTACAAACAAAATAGCCATAAACACCGGCTTAGCATGGAAAGATAAAAGCTTTTATAAGAAAAGAGGAGCATCACGTAGCATCCTGGTGAGCATCGGCATCTGCCTCAGGCTGCCTGGTCACCCGAGCTTCATTCTTAGCGGCATAGAGACTCCGGAAGGAGTCCTCATCAAAGGTGGGGAACATCTCCCCAATCACCTCCATTACCAGCTCCAGAGAAGAGTTAGCACCACTCGCAAAGCTGGCATCCACTGCAGCCTCAGTCTCCTCAGCCAGGGTCTCTTTCTCTTTCGTCCATTCCCCTTTTGCCTGTTCAAAAGCCGACTTGGCCTTTGACAGCTGCTCCTCCAGGTCAGTCACTCTCCCCTTCAAGTGCCCCATCTCGGCCAAAGATAGATTGGCTCGGTCCAACGACTGCCGGCTCTCCTTCAGATCAGCCTCTAGTTTGGAAACCTCCTTCACAGCCATTTCCCCCTGCAGCCTCCATTGATCAGCCTGCTTCTTGGCCTCCTCCAACTCCCCCTCTTGCCTTGTCATTTTATCTTTCAAAGAGCTTATCAAGGAGACGTCCCTTTCTATCATGGCCAGGCGGTCGGGAGGAGGGGCCCCAGGGGTAAATGTTAGCTCCTCATCACTCAGGCGGCTGAGAGCCGCCAGTTCCGCAGATGCCAGCATAACCTTGGAGGTACGCTGGATATATTGAAGCACTTGATGAGAAGTGGAAGTCACCATCTTTGTAAGGCGGTCGGCCAAGACAGCTCCGGAGTCAGAAAGCAGGCCTGATACATCCACACTATCACCAGCCGTGTAGTGGAACTCTACATTTTCCTCTGGGAAGGGAATGCTAGAGGGCTCACGTGCAGGGCGTTTCGCCTCAGGGGTGGAGACATCCGCCTCCAGGTCCACCACGTCAGCACTAGGAGGCTCCCTCTCCCTTTTCCTCCTCGATTCCAAGGGAACACTTTCCCCAGTCCCCTCGGAATCTCCAGGCTGCGTTCCCTGCGAGATCCGAAGGCCAGCCGAAGAAGCGCCCTGTTTTTGACTGGGGGAAGGAGTAGCTCCTGAAGTAACCTCCGCTTCCCCCTCATGAATGCTAGGGGTAGGAGTCGCCGGCTTCGACGAAGGTAGCCGGGGGGGAGAGGTAATCTTCGACCAGCGGCAAAATCTTTCACGAGCTTCATTAGGGCTTTACTTCCTTTCCTAAAATTTGCAGGAAGGGAAGGACGCTTTGAAAGAACGTGCAACTCCTCGCTCAAGCCTAGCCTTCTGACCTGCTTCTTGGTCCAGCGCCAAGTGTAGGAATCTGCAGGAAAGGAAAGGCGGTCATCTAAAAGGCAGGGAGAAATAAAATCCCTGGAAAATCGTGACAACAAGAAAACCCTAGAACTACCTTCAAGGCCAGGAATCAGGCCCACGGGAAGCAAGTACTCGTCTGTCGTGATGAGCTCCGCATGAGGGAGCCAGAAAACAGGGCCAAAGTTCCCATGTTTATCCGCCACAATCTCAAACTTTTTTATCAAAATCTTCTCCTTCTCGCTCAGCCTGACTTCCAGAGCCTTCCCCCCAATGCGAGGGTGATACTCCTCACGCGTCTCCATGCGGGTATGGACATGGTTCCTAAAATGTCTAGGAATTTTCCACCCCGACGCACTATGGACATATATAAAATTATTTTTCCAGTCTTTGAGGCTGCTCATAGCCGGCCAGACCAAGGCGTACTTTTTCTGTCTCAGCAGAGACCAGTAACCAGGGGAGCCATCCCCCCCAGATGAAGACACCATTTGGAGGTCAACCATAAAGCGAAGGGCGTCAGTATAAGGCCCCTCGCCATGGAAAAGGCAGGTCCAGGTGTAGGCCACTAATGCTCTAATGGCCGTTGCAGTTAGCTGAGCGATAGCAACGTTCATCCTCCTGAAAGTTTCCTCCAGGAAGGGATGCAACGGGAATCGCAGGCCGAATTCTAGGGCCTTATGGTAGACGGCTACACACCCTTCTGGGGGACAGCACACTGTGTCTTTTTCCCCAGGGACTACCACTGTGTACCCCTCCCCAAAATTATAAAACTGTTCAATGGCCTCAGCCGCGTTACATTCCAAGATCAGGTCCCTATTCTTAGCCTCGGGATAGGTCTGTAAGGGAACCACATATTTTTCTTTGTCCAAAAAGTAGGTCCTCCCTCTCTCCCGGCGGATAAGGGGACCGGCCACCCTGGTAGGGTCCACCTCCAGGGCCTCGTCATCAGAATCAATCACATCAAAGGGAGCTGGCTCGGGTGACTCAGCACCCTCTCCCCTGTGATGATCGTCTTCCTCCCTGGGGCCAACCCCGGAGGAAGAAGCAACGTCATGACGGCTACCGTCGCCGCCGCCAGTTCTCCCGAGCAAAGAGTCAAGGAAAAGGGGACGGACTCGCGACATATAGGCTATGGAAGGGAAGAAAAGAGGCGAGAGATTCGAAAGTTCTAACCTAAGGACGCCGGTGAAGTTGCCGGAGACAGCGACAAGAAGTGTTCCTTGCTCCTCGAAAAGAAAACGCTCGGCCAATGAAGGAGATTCAAGAAGTGTTATGGGGTGTAAGGTGTCAAGAAGAGTAAAAGAAGAGAATGGAGGGGGAGAAGGGTTTATATAAAGCCCAAAGAAGTTCGAAAGGCGAATCCCCTGACAAAACCTTCGAGGATCATCCACGTGTCACATACTGAACACCAATCGCTCACCTTTTTCAAAAAAGAGCCTCGATAAACAGAAACGTCAGAGAGAAAGGTCAATCAAACGACCTCATTCAAAAAAAAAAAAAATATAAAAATAAAAATAAAAATAATAACTCATATTAAAAATTCAAATACACAAAATATTCATTTCATTAAAACCTTACAAAGGAAAGCTACATCGTGGGACGGATATGAAAGAAAAATACATAAGGCCCAAAAAGTTCCGGCCTGACAGAAACCAAAAGCCCTGCCACGCAGGCCTAGTCATCCCCCAAATCTGGGGAATAATCCCCAGGGCTGCCTGGACTCCCGAGAGCCGAACCCCAGTCCCAACTTGGGGAACCCTGAAAAGGGTCATCAGAAGCCCCGTCTCCATCCCTGTCGCTCAGGCAGCCAAGACCCTCGCTGTCATCAGAGTCATGGCTGCTGTCTTCCCAGTCCCTTCCAAAGGGAACAGCTCGGGAGTCGTCGCAGGTGCGACAGCCTGTCTTCTTCACAGGCGAAGAGGGACCCGACGCCAAGGAGGAATCGGTGTCAGAGTTGGGGCCAAATTGTTCAGGGTGCAGCCATGGAAAGCACTCATGGCATCCCCTATCATGACAGCCCCCTCCCTGGGAGCAGCGCCTAAACCTAGGCGCAGCAGGAGGCGAGGACCTCCTAGGGCGTTTGCCCATCCTAACGGAGGCCTTCTGACTCCTCCGGCGGAAGTGAAGTCGTGAACAGCGACTCCGGCGAACAGCTAAATAAGCGGCCCGAGCATATCGGAGCCTCCAAAACCCTCTAAAGATGAAGGAAACATGTCTGACCCCACGGCAAATTACGCTTTTCTAGATCCAAGCCATGTTTAAGACAAAGAAAATGGAAAGATTGAAGATGGGTTGAAACACAAATGATAAAGGAAACTGAGGATTTTATACAAAAGAAAGCGCGGCATTAATGAACGCTCCAACCACCCTGGGAGGAGAGCCACCAATCAGGAACTCTTCACGGTTCCCCAAAATCCGCCCAGAAGAGAAGCGCAATCATTACAAAAGCGCTCTCACCTCTTTGCATACCTGACATGAGCAGTGCAAAGTTCCTTGGGAAGGTGCGAAACATTAAATGCTGCAACAGACATGGAAGTCAACCTCCCACCAAGCAAAGGTCGCCAGCAGAAGGAAAGCCTTACTCTCCCTCTACTAACGAGGGCCAATTGATTGGGGTCGGTCGCCTGTCGAGTAGCCGCCTGCTAGGCAAGCCCTGAGACGGTCCTTATCAAAGAGTTGAAAGATCAGCCCCTAGCAAGAAATTAAAACAAGAAGCATAAAACGCTAAGGGTGGCCGTCAGCTGCAGGGAGCATAGGCCAACCCAGCCTGTCGGGACTTGGCAGCCCCCTGCCAGAAGACTGTCTGCCCTGGGAAAATCCCTGGCCAACAGGGCCAGAGCCCCCAGGGGCCCTCTCGTCATTTTGCCTAAGGTAATTAGGAATGGATGGATGAGAAGCCGCCACTTGTCACTTCTCTATCCAACCATTCCTCTCCCACTTCTCTCTCTTGTGGGAAGGTATAAATACCTCCTCATTTCCCACATGAGAGGGGTTGGATTTTCTCTCTCTAGACTCTTACTCCTAAAAACGCCGCCTAGTTCCTCACGAGCTAGGTTCGTAAAGGCATTTCACGGACTGACTTAGGCATCGGAGAGGGTTTCCTCGGACAACCTCCGAGGCCCTGTGCGTTCATTGTGCAGGGAGCAGGCCATTTCCGCCGGGAAGGTCCGATCCAGGGAGCGAGAGAAAGGGGAGACCAAGGGAAATCAAACGATCAATTGTTCACCATTAACCCGATTGTACAACCCGGATCCTAGGCCGGGTGAATTGTTTCCGTGACCGGAACAATATATATACATATATATATACATACATATACATATATATATATACATATATATACACATATACATATATATATATATAGAGAGAGAGAGAGAGGCAGGATCTGATACATTTGTCATATTTGCTACAATTTACCTCTTAATTGTGACCATTAGATCTCCATGATCAAGGGTTGAGATTAAAACTCTCTAAATCCCAAAACATTTTTTTTCTCAGATTTTTATAGTTATTTCAATGTACAAACAAGATTATTTTAATGAAGAAGAATAGTTATTTTATAGTTAACTCAATTTTTTTACTGAGAATAATGTTATCAGGTTATTTCAATATAGATACGTAATGATTTTAATGTAGAAAGATAATTATTGTATTGAATAACTTGTGTTATTCCAATGTAGAAACTCAGTTATTATAACTCATGGTTTTGTATTGAGATGAAATTCAAATATAATTAACTTTATAATAATGTTATTCGATTTTAAGTAGTTATTCTAAAGAAGAAACTCAGTTATTGTAATGAATATCTCATGTTATTATATTTGGCCGACACTAAAATATAATCAGTTTTAAAATAATGTTATCTCATTTTACGTAGTTATTAGTCCAATGTATACTCAGTTATTGTAACAAATGACTCGTGTTATTTTATTGGGATGAAACATCTCGCATGTCATTGAGGGTGCACCCAGCGAAAGACACTTCACAGAAAGGCAAAAACAAAGAGGGTATTAGTTACAATAGAAAAAATAAAAAAATTGAAGTACAATAATCACATATGTGCTATAGAATAATTATAAAAACACAATAAAATAACCCTGGTTATAAAACATAGTAACTAATATAACAAAATAACTTCAAGAATAATATAGAATAACCTCAATAATAGTATAGAATAATTAGAATAACATAATAAAATAATTGGGTATTTCATAGTAATAATAATGTACAAAACCAGAAATTCATGTTATGAAATAATATGTAGTTATTTCAATGTGCATATTCAAGTATTTCATTGTTCATATTTAAATATTGCAATATTCATAATTTCAATGTTTAATCATGTAATCAAAAATCCAAAAATTGATCACGAAATTGATGGACTTTCCTGTTGTCACGAAATCAAAATTACGAAAAATTCTGAATTTTGGGTTGTTATGAAGTTCAATTATTGTGCTCAATCTTTCGCCCAAAATTTTGAATTTTTAGGGTTCAAACTTTAGATTGAAAAAAATTGACAAAACGCAGTACGATTGATTTTTTTTGAAAAAAGGCAGTAGATTGATAAACGCACAGTACGATTGAAAAAAATTGAAATAAATGCAGTCGCAATACGATTGATAAACGTATAAACATGTTTATACGAAATTGAAAAAACATGATATTGAAAAAAATTGAAAAAACGCAGTAGATTCTTCCAGAAAAAACGACTGAAATTGATACAGTACAAAAATTCTAAAATTGAAATTAAGCAATACGATTGAAATTGATCAAACAGTACAAATAAATTGAAATACAAAAAAATTAATCAAACTAAAGATTAAAATACCTTATTTGGATGCAAAATTGTATATAGATATAGGTCAGATTCGATTTCGGGACGGTTTTTCGTGAGATGCGAGAGGGTTTGAGCGTTTTGTTTCAGTTTCGATATAGAAATTTTTGTTTCAGTTTGGGTATAGGGCTTGAACGTGGATTGTGTATAATGATGGGTTGTGTTTGAGGCTTCACTTCTTAAGTTTAATATTTAATCTTGACCCTTGATGTAAATAGATCTGAATGGCTGCAAATTCAAGGTAAAATGTACAAAAAAATAAGGTGGGTAAAAGATCCCACTTCTATATATATACATATACATATATGCATGTTTTTATTAATATTGTTTTTATTAATATTTTTTTTAGATGATAGTAATAATTTATCCAAGTTTATGCATAGTAAGTATTAATTTGTCTTTTCAGATGGAGCAAATGGGTGGTAGGAGGCGCAGTTAGAGATGGCAATGGACCGGGTCCACTAGGATCCAGACCCGGACCCGTCAAAATTACCCTGGACCCGGACGCGACCCGGACCCGGCTGGGTCCAAAATTTTAAGACCCAGATCCAGACCCACCGGGTCCGGTTCGTGTCCGGTTTGGGTTCCGGGTCTACCCGCGGGTCTCACTACTTTATTTTATTTCGTCCTACATTCCTCATTTCTTCCAAATTTCAGATTTCGCCGGTGACTTTTAGCACGTACAAAATTGTCTACGGCATAGGTTGTAGGAGACTTACGAGAGAAGTGAGGGTGAAGGAGAGGGAGTAAGCCCAGTAAGTTGTTTTAGTTGTTTGTTGTTTGCTGGCTTCTGCTTAGGTTGGTAGATTTTAGTTTTTTTTTATTATTATTATTTAAAGTGTCGGGTCCATGGGTCGGGTCCGGGTCCAGTATTTCAGACCCGGACCCGGTTTTTAAAACAAGACCCAGATCCGACCCGGACCCGCCGGGTCTGAAAAAATGAGACCCAGACCCGACCCATTTGGGTCCAACCGCCGGATCTGGATCGGGTTTTGGACCCATTGCCATCTCTAGGCCCAGTGCACCGGAGCTTGCACAAGCAATACACAGCAAGGAAGTCGACGGTAAAAGAGTTTTTACTAGTCAGAAGGCGAAGACAACATTTGTAAGTATTAATTTAGTTAATTATAGAGATTATCTTAAAATTCCTTATTAAATTAGTTCTAATTTGTTCCTAAACATTAACTTTCTCTGTTTGCTAATAGGACCGATTTGAAGAACTAAAGAAGAAGAACGAAGAGGAAGGGAAAGAAAAAACGGACGACGAAGTTTGGTTTGAAGCGGCCGAGGGTTTTCAGAAGGGCCACGTACGTATACGGAATGGGAACCGCCGGCCCATTGTACTTCTCCTCCCCTTCAGAGAACAAGGTGAAGGCTTCATGCTCTTACCATCCCGGTATTCTTGTTCAAGTAGAAAACCGGGCAGCTGAATTTCAAAACAAACTTTTGGAAGCCTTCGAGAAGGAGAAAGATGAGAATCGGCGATTTAGAGAAGAGGCCCAGGCTCGAGAGGAAATGATCATGAAACAACAACAGGAGCTCATGTCACAGCTTTCCACGGTATTGCAAACTCAGAACTGTAATCCGTTTAACTTTACTAACTTCCGTAATCCGAATGATGATAATTCGGGAGGTGGTGGAGTTGGGGGAGCCGGGGTCGGTTTTCAAGTGTAGCTTGAACCTCTAATTGATTACTCTTTTAAGTTGTGTAAACTTTGATTACTCTATTAAGTTGTTTAGACTCTTTAGACTTTAATTAGTACTCTCTTAAGTAGTTTAAAAATGTTAGAAATTATGTCCATGATATCGAATGGTTTTATGTGAATGAATTGTGGAGATGTTGGATTTTGAATGAAGTGAATGAATGAAGGTTGAAGTGAATGATATTGTAGTTTGAATGAGTTGGAAGAATTGAATGGTATAAAGGTTGGAGCAGAAGAGCATTGGATTTGTTGGTTATGAACGAATTGAAATGTTATAATGCAGATTTGTACGTTGCAAATTGGAGGACAACGAACACACTAGACCCCATAACCTTCTTCATTTTACCGACCGCCAGTACCTATTTACCGACCGCCTTTTATTTAAACAGTATAAGCAAAACTCGGTCGTTATTCATTACCGACCGCAATGTTCGGTGGGTAAAAATCACAATTACCGACCGACTTACCGACCGCGCGATGTTTTTCCGACCAAAATTTCTTCCAGGAGCTACTGGTTTGGTATGGTCGGCAAAGCTTACCGACAGCAAATATCAGTCGGTATACCTTGTTACCGACCGCATATTAAAATTACCGACCGACACTTTCGTTCGGTACCAAGCATTTACCGACCAAAAGTTAACTTTACCGACCGTGTGCGTCAGTCGATGACTTAAATTTACCGACCAAAGTTCTTATTACCGACTGAAATTCGGTCGGCAATTACCGACCGGGTTTGCGGTCGGAAAGTTCAGTTTCCGACTAAAGTTTACGACTAAATTTTGTCGGTCGGAAAATTTGTATTTTTGGTTGGTAATGTCATTTACCGACTGATATCTAGAGTTACCAACCAATTTTTCCGGTTGCTAAATGCCGTCATACTTGTAGTGGTTGTCTTACCCTAGCTCGGCCCACCTTCCTTTTTATTGTGAACTTTGACTGGCCCATTGTCTTGTGTTACCCCGATCTTGGATTAATTCACCGATCTTCGATTATGTTGACTTCCGACTTTCGATCTTTGACTCTTTGACTTCTTGACTTTTTGACTTTTCGACTGTTGACCTTCGAATGATAATAAGCCACGTAGTAATCCAGGGGATGCGAATTTTATCCTAAACATTTTATAGAGATATTTAAAGCGAAGGTTATGTGTCATTGTAGTTTCATGGAGATTAAAATTGATTACTTAATACAAGAGTTATCGCAAACAATGCTATATATGCTAGCTTAAGTGGAATCAGATATGCAAGTCGGCATATGTCTTTTTTTTTGTGAAAGGTAAAAAATTGTATCAAATCAAGGTGACAATTTTGTACAACAAAGATCACACATCATCATATAAGACCAAACAAACATAAGGGCATTGGATTCATAGCTGATCAAGCCATTGTTTCTCAGTCGTGGACAGTTTGCCCTTCGTAACTTGATGCGCCTTGGCTCTGAAATCTTCCTGAATCTTTCGGAAAACAGCTCTAGGATGCATTAAGACGCAGTCCACACGAGCTTTATTTCTTTGGACCCATAAGTGATATTCCATATTGCAGCATTTAGAATTCCATTAATAACATTCCTCTTGAGCTTCGATCATCTTCTACTGTCCCATAAGTTATACTCCATATTGCAGCATTTAGAATTCCATTAATAACATTCCTCTTGAGCTTCGATCGTCTTCTACTGTCCCTCCAGGCCTGTGCAATAGCAGTAGGACAACGGGTCTGCAGCCAGTAAGTCGTCATATGTCTCGTATCTTTTAGTTGTCGATAACTAATCTTATTGTTATGATGCAAACTCATGTCCCACCTCGGTTGTGTAAAGATAGAAAAATATAGTCCCTATTTTTTTTAAATACCCACCAATTATAATAGTATGAGGTCTTTTGTGAATGAGCCTAAGAAAAATATATATGGATGGTTTATTTAAAATAAACAATATTGTAGCAGAAAAACTCATACTCATTCAACACGGTCTCACAAGAGACTAATTAATAATCTCTTCCATTCATTCAATCTTTTACATACTCTTTTAGTAAGTGTAAAGATAGGCCCGTTTAACACTATGTGCAGTCCGTTCTGGGAACAGAGGCCCAAGAAAAATAGAGCCCAATAAGACTTGTCTTGAGATTTTTAAAAAAAATTCATAACCGCATATGTGTTGGAACTGTAAACGACGCTTCATTCTCCCCAACTCCATCATCACTTCATCAGTTTTCGGATTAATGGAACCTTGGAGGTTTTCCTCTTGTGGGAAACTGGTAAGTTCTCGTGTTATCCCAAGACTCATTAATTTTTTTATCTGTTTATCACCCATCACTCCATCAGATTTTATTTATAAGAAATTAAGAATAGTCTTTCACAATCAATCACTCATATCTTATATCAATATTATTTAATATCACGTTAATCAGCAATCTCATATTCTCATCCTTCTCTACCTATTTTCATTAGATTCTCTTATTTTCATCTAAATAATTTCCCCCAAATTTTGATGAATTTGATCGGTAGTCTGTGACATTATCCCAATTTTCAAATCGATTTGTGACTGTTGTAAGTTGTCTAATTGTTGTTTTATTTTAATTTTTTGAGAATTAATTCATTTATTTAAAGGCTGACTATTTTTGGCATAAGATTTCTATTTGGTTTTTCATATACTGTATATCATTTTATTGATTTATTGATTATCTAATTGGGTCTGATTTTAATTTTTCAGATCTTAAAAATTTGATCGATGAATTTGCCTCAGTGAGTGCAAGACGAATAACTTTATTTTGTAAAGATTAACCTTGAGAGAATTATTTGCATTATTTATCAAATTATTTTTGTTTTACGTAAAATGTGATGACTTTTGCGATTACTTGATTATTCAATTTGTTTTTCCTTTGTAACGAGGGTCTCATCTTCGATTATAGAACATGGCCACATAAAATCATTAGACGAGCCTGTATAAAGAATTGAATGGATGAAACTATTGTAGAGGCAACATGACATATGACACTAATTTTTTTATAAAAAAAAAAATAATGAAGTTCCTGAAAACAAACCCCAGTTCCCCACCATGAAGTAGAGTATAAGTTTTGGCATCAAATACTCCATTCGATCACTACCGGAGAAAGTAACAATTAACACATAGTACTATCTCTCTAAAAAGAGTTTTCTCTCAATTTGAGAGTTCCCCTTTAATTTCATTCAAATGTCTTTTACTTCCTTACTTGCATATCATCAAATTGCTTATCATCTTGCACCTCATCCTTATTCCTGATACTAACTTCACTACCTGTTTTCTTTTTCGTGTTGTGTTGTCATTCAACCTTCCTACGTCTCTTTAATCCTAATCTCCTAGTTTACTCATCATACACTAATACCTCCAAAAAAATTACCCTCAATTGACACTTAAGCTTGCCTAGTAAATAGGCTATCATTGCACCGTTCTTAACCCCCTCTTTTTAATCCTCATCCTTCTCCTTTCATCATCCACCGTTTACTACAAACCAAACCCATAATAACTTTAAACCCATATAACTTCAAATGGAGAATCCAACCGATGAACATGATCCTTACCAAGCAGGAGCCCTCATCTCCTTACCCTTAAACCTTAGGATAAATCTTATGGGTTTAAATTTTAGTCACTCTTTGGTCGGTCGTTTTATTGATCAACGCCACTTTAAACTAGAACGACTCCAGAGTGCTATTAATATCTTTTGGGATCTTCGAGCTCCAGTAAAAATCCATCCCATGAAGCCTTATTTTGTGTTTGAATTTTCGCATCCAGACGATTTTTCTCAGCTCCTCAACTTACAAGTGCTCAATATAGAAGGAAGCCTTCTTTTTCTTCACAAGCTAGCGTGGAACACGGTTGTGGATGATCTAAATTTTAACCGAGTTCCTCTCTGGATTCGTGTTCATGATCTTCCGCTCCAATACCTCCATCCAACAGTTGCGTCTTTTCTTTTGGAGCGTGTTGGAGATGTCATAGAATTTGAAGATATTGGAGGAAGTCTTCCTCCTAAGCCTTTCGTTCGTGTTCGGGTTTGGGTTGACATTTTGTCCCCTCTAATCCCGGGAAGTTATATCCCATTGGAAGACGGTCAAGTATCTTGGATATCGTTCGGATATGAAAATATTTTCCACTTTTGTCGTAGGTGTGGCCTCGTAGGTCACCAGATTACGTTCTGCAATCTCAGCCACCACCGTGCTACGGCCCAATTGGATCGCCGTCTCCAGGGACTTCATCTTCGAGGAATGCAAGTTGTTTATGGACCTACATCAGCCCCTTTTTACTCCAAACACATTATTGGACTCCCCTCGACCTTCTCAAATATAAACACACATGTGAAACCCCCCTCGACGGAAGGTACTGCTCAACACTCTTCATCCTCCTCTTCAACTGCGGCGTATTTCTCCTCATCATCATCATCTACTTCTAGTACTGGACATCCGCACCCACCTCCTGGCTTTGGTGCTACCTTTGTTGGGGAACCTCATCACACGGTTCAAGCTGACCCATACCCAGACGATGACACCATAAGAGTCTCGATGCTTTATATGAATCAAACAGCTCCTGTACTGCAGTCACCACACCCAACCCCACCTTCACCTCTCCCAAATGGTGACATACATGGTGCTGAGAGGGTTTCTAGAAGTTTCCGTATTTCGGCTCCGGACCCGGACCCGGCGTCCGACCCTTTATTGGGATTCCTCAGTTTTTCTGAACTAAATGGTGATAGAGAACAGAACTCCACTTTAATGCCCACAACTGATCAGGTTGTCCCTTACTCTTCTTCTGTTTTCTCATCTCAATTAAATGTTGGACTGGATTCGCTTTCTCCTTCCGCCCTGCAGTATTTTACAGATTACAGTAGTCCAGTAGCAAATCCCTCGTCGGGTTCTGATTCAGCTGTGAAGATGTCGGTTTACGAACATGTGGACGGTTTGCCTACGAATTACGTTTCTTCTCCTTCTATGACTTAGTCAGCCTCAGCAGATAGCAACCGTTCTACTTCCCCTGATTCAATCTTGGTTATTACTCTAATACTAGCTCTCGTGCAACATCTGATACTTCTTCTGAGCTTTGCGTTCTTTCTCGTGAAATTACTTCAAATATCAGGGAGCAGCAGGTTTTTCTAGTTATCAGGAAAAAAAAATCCTTTGCAGACTCTGACAACGACAATTGCTTGAAAGGTTATATCTCTAACTTCCCAAACAAGAGATTGAAGCTTTCTACCTCTTTTGCAGATAAATGGGTTCAGAGGCCAAATCACTTATCTCTACTGGATACTTATTCACAAGCTTGGGTTGTGGCAGACCCGCCTCTGCCACCGATAATCCCATGAATGCCCTCTCTTGGAATTGTAGGAGTATTGGTAGTGTGGACTCCCCTATAATTCCATATTTAGAATGGTCCGTACGTATGTATGATATCTCTATAGTTTTCCTTAGTGAGACTAAGTGTCTAGTCTCAGATAGTTTCAAGAAGGTATCCTCGCTAGCCTTACCACACTTTTGTGGAGTTGACTCCGACGGTAATAGTGGCGGATTAATTCTGCTATGGAATGATCGATCCAATGTTTTCCCTCTTGTGATTGATCCACATTTCATCCTCTGTAAATTTGAAAATAAGGTACTGAAGTATGAATGGTATGTAGTGTTTGTGTACGGTGAGTCGTGTACTGATCTTCGGCCTGATTTCTGTCTCCGTCTGAAGGACCTTTGCTTGTCCCATTCTCCTTTATGTATAATGGGTGATTTTAATCAAGTCGAACAACATGATGATAAAATTGGTGGTTCTTCCACAATCACTGGATGGAAAATGTTCATGAATTGGAGGCTGAGTACGAGCTTGCTCGAGCTTCCTTTCACAGGCCCTCGGTTCACATGGATAAACAAACGTGACCCTTCTGGTCTGATAATGGAAAGACTCGACCGTGGATATGCTTCAATAGACTGGTTCTCAAAATTCCCAGCTACTCACATAAAAAATCTGAATATTTTCCTCTCCGACCATGCTCCTATTATTCTCTCGACGGACACCAGTAAAAAAACGCCAAAGAGGCCTTACCGAGTTGACAATTGGTGCTTACACCACCCGGATGTCCAAAAACTCATTGGCTCTATCTGGCTTTCCCCTTGGTACGGATCACCAATGTCCTCTGTATATATTAAACTCACTCGCATCCGCTTTCAGATTCTCAATTGGACCCTTCAAAATCGTCGCCATTTTATGATCGACTGGAGTTCCATTTCAAATGAACTTACAAGCGCTGCTTCAAAGATTAAGAATCCTACCGCGGGACAATCTTATTTATCCAGCCTCCGCTCTCTGGAACAAGAAGTGCATATTCAGTACTCATACTGGAAACAACGTGCAAAAACCGAGTTCTCCATCAATGATGGTCTCCCGACCTCTTTCTTCTTCACTAGATCAAAAACATGTCAATCACTTTTCCGTATTATCTCTTTGATTGATAATAATTGTAACTGATGTAATACCGAGTCGAAACTCTCTCAATTGATTACTTCTCATTTCAAAAATCTGTATACGTCCAACGGTAACCCACGATCATTTGAAGAATTACAAGATCTCAACATTCCCGAGTTGACAGAAGAAAAAAGAATTTTCTAACTCAACCATACTTGGCAAGTGAGGTTCAACATGCTTTCTTCTCACAAGTCACCCGGCCCTGACGGTTTCCCACCGCATTTTTACCAGTTTTCTGGGATTTGATCCATAAACAAGTTTCAGCAGCTGTCCTTTCTTTTCTGAATTCTGGTTGTCTTCTGCCCTCTTGGAATACGACTCATATTGTTCTTATACCAAAGGTTGAGAACCCCGATTCTATCTCTCAATTCCGTCCCATTATTCTTTGCAACATCATTTACAGAGCGGCCTCCAAATGTATTGCTTCCAGGCTAAAGAAAGTTGTGGAAGGTATTATAAGTCAGAATCAAAATGCTTTCCTTCCAGGCCGTCTTATTGGAGATAATTTTTTTCTAGCTCATGAGCTTCTCACCTATATCAACCATTAAAAAAAAAAAGGAAACCGATGTCTTGGAGCTATCAAGCGTGATATGAATAAAGCCTTTGATCGAGTTCCTTGCCTTTTCTTTTTCGTGTTCTCAAGCTATTTGGATTTCCGCAGCAGTTTCGTAGGCTTATTAAATCTTGTGTGAGATCGGTTTCATTTCAAGTGCTTATTAATGGTACACCATTGTGGACATGACGTAGGTCCACCCCGACGCGGCCACGCGCGGGTTTGGGTAGGCGAATGAATCTCGTGGTAAGATTGTTCTCGGGTTCGAAATTTAAGTCAAAATGGAGTCGCCACCGAATTTTGTGGTTATTCGGAACCATACGGGCCCACTCTATGTCGTCATGGGCTATACACAAAGTAAGCCCACTTCGATTTCAGAGTTCATTGGGCTCGTCCCTTTGCATTGCAATACCGATACCGTATAAACCGGCTTTCGTGTATAGAATGACTCTCGTGCGCCAAGGGTTTCGGGCATCCGGAAACCGAAGGTTCTGAGTAAGGGGTGAGGTTACGTGTTGGGAAGCCCACTAAGGACACCCAACCCCGCCCGCACATGGCGGCCTCTACTAAGACATCGTTCGTGTTCGTGTGAGCGCGCTACTAAAACGATTAAATGATATGCAAACAGCGTTTTCGGGCTAAGCATATGAGTTATTGGTTAACTACGTCATTTAATGCATCTTAGTTATAGTCAAAATGATTTAGCATGCGAGGTTCATTTATAAAGCGATAAGCAAGTAAATAAATGAAACTCAAACGTAAATAACGTACAAGCTACACGGGCGGAAATACAACCCGGCCAATACGAAAATTATATAAACGATATGGAAATGGTATAATAAATAAATAAAAGTTAGGGACGGACCCGTATGTAAGCTTGACCGCGAAATGTGTAAGTGGACTAACCTCGCTTAAATATACATTATGTTGTACATCAAACGAAGGACGGAGACATAGGGCCTAGGCGTGATGCTAGCCCGATCCTATGCCTCGATGCCTTGTCCCGACTTATCACGTCGAAAAAATCGATCAAAGTCGTTAGGGTGTCGTGATGTGCATGGTTTTGAAAATAGAATAGTCACGTGATAGTCTTTACACGTGATGACTAATGTCGATAAAAGGACGAGGCTTGAAAGTGTGTGTCAAGGCCCTCGGTTTTCTGGGTTACAGGACCCACTCGGTCGAGTCATGGTCTGACTCGGTCGAGTGCGTCCTCAAAAAAGTTTCTGCCCAGTGTTATGGACGCTACTCGATCGAGTGGCCTAAGCACTCGGTCGAGTAGCCCCTCGAAAAAGGGTCTGCCCAGCCTGATGGACGCTACTCGATCGAGTGACCTATGCACTCGGTCGAGTAGTTCCTGTACGAGTGTCAACTTGTCTCGTTTTTTTTGGGGTTGAAAACGACGGTCGGTCGAGTTAAATACAAATATCGCACAATTTGAATTTAACTCGACCTCCGGTACTATAATCGTGTACATATACGATTATAACACCGTTGTCGGGATTTTACGAAAACGTTTACGTTAGAAAACTTGAATTAGTAACGGAATGCTTCCCTCTACGTCACGACATCGAAACTAACCCTTTCGGGTTATGTAATGCCGGTTTTCGTGTCAACGGGTTCCGCACTAATTAAAATGGGATCGAATACGTTCAACTACGATTAGTCGCGATCACGTCACGCCCTTGAGTACATTGGGGCGGGGCTCCTCGAAAGGGCTCCACCTCCGTCGTTGCTCGTAAAGGGATTAGACGGACTTTAGGCGACAATTATAGTCAAACGCATCCGAAACCGAATTTTCGGTATTGATATATATATATACGCGGTATGATAGTAATGTTAGTAACGCGAAATAGAAAAGTTAGTATGCGCAAATGTAAAGGTTAGGATGTTAGAGTTAATGATACTAGTATAAATATAATATTAACGATACAAAAAAAACGTAAATAAAATCAAGGATCGAAATGGGGTTTAGGACACCCTCAACATACATGCTTAGTAGGGACCTCGGAAATGGACTCGCGAATAGTGACGGGACTATGGAGTATTGAGGATGTATGTAAGTTATGGTGTATGTGTGTATGTGGATGAATTGTCGGTTTATCGAGGGACAAAGGATTCGGTTTTGTGTGTGCTTGCTTAGGATTGTGGAATAGGGAGTGTGGCTGAAATGTGAGGTAAAATGTAGGTAAAAGATGGGTTGGTAAAAGTTGAAAAAAGTTGTGAAATAAGTGAGGGTCATGGGGTATTTATAGAGTTTACCCCACGACCTAGGGTCACTCGATCGAGTGGCCCTAGTGCACTCGGTCGAGTGCCCTAGAAAATGGACCTGATCCGGTTTTTGACGCTCCACTCGACCGAGTGGGTCAATCCACTCGATCGAGTGGGTCAGGTAAATCGAGATAAAAGAGGAAAGGGTTGACTTGATTGATTGTGTAATCTTTTTTGAAAATAGAAATGGGCGCCATCTTCTAGAAGGTGTACTTGGGCTGATTTTTGTGACGGGTTCGTCTTTAACCGGGTTTTGACCCGGTCGCCAAAAGACGGGATTTATTTTTGGTGTCGGTTTTGGCCCAAATTAGTCTTATTTTGCTCGGAACGACCCACTGGGCCTGAATTTGAGGTCTGTTTTGTGAGATTATTACTCCGCTAAAAGTCCATGTCAGATATTATTGATTTCGGGTCCAAATCCGAGTATACTAAGTCACGTTTGCGTCCGATCATCATCGGGTGTTTGTCGGGAACTGCTATAGACACTAGCAGGCAAAATGCGGGTGTCTACAGAGCCCCCACTCTGACTGAGGCTTGGATAAGGCGAAAGTCAGAGTAGCTACCAGGCCAATCGCAGATTACGACCTGGCAGCCTTCCGGTCGGGTCGTTTATAGTCCAGTAGACTAGCGTGAAGGGCTCGCCAGCCATAAGCAGAGGGTCATACCTGTCCTGCCGGTGGTAGCTCCGTGGGGAGTGAAACTTGCTTTTGAAGGTGTAGGAGTACCCGTATGCTGATACATCATGGCTTTGACTGTAGCATTCTGGGATAAGTGTCGACTCACGCTGGGGAGTGAGGTGGTTGCGCGGAGACTTGCTCCTGAAGTCTCGGGGTGTACCTGTATGCTGACACATGATAAATTGCATGTAACACATAGGCAAAACACCGACTTGTGCTGGGGAAAAGGTACTGGATTTTGAAAAGAGGCTGAAATTTTCGAAAAAAAAAGATTTTTTTTTTTTTTGAACTTAAGGAATTTTTTTCTTTGAAAGAATTTAGGAACGCTTAGGATAACTAGATTCCTATTCTGGGCTGAAGTCAGGCCTGCGCATGCTGGGGCCCAGTTTACTGAAGAGGCAGGGTTAGTCAGGGTTACTGCCAGGTTTCTCTATTATAAATATAGGTCTCCCTGCTTCAGCTTACTGCACCTCAAATCAAAACTCTTCTTCTCTTAAAATCTCTCAGTCTTTCACGAGAAATCAAGTTCCTGCCATGGGTATTGAGCATCTCACTTCAATGCTTTTTGCCTGGTCCCAGCACTTTCGGGACGAGGATAGGATTCAGCTGACCCAAATGGGGATTATCAGCCTATTCCCTCTTAGGCGTCTGGTGCCTGATTCACACTTTTTGGATGCTTGTTTGGCGCTTTGGGATACTACCCACCACGTCTTTGCGTTCCCGCGGGGATAAATATGCCCTCTTCCCGAGGAGATCGCAGCCATTGGAGGTTGGAGTCCTGTTGCTCGTCCTGCCATCCCTCCGTTCTACCCGGACCCGAGGAGAAGACTGAGGGACTTCCTAGATCTGTCTCATGCTGAGACAGATCGAATGGTGCGGGGAGATACTGTCTCCCTTTTCGACTTGGCTGACAAGTTTATGAACAGCCAGGATGTAAGGGCTATGCCTTCTCACAGGCGTAGGGCTTTCGCGTTCTGCATGTTGCACCGCTACGTCTTCGAGGGGTTGATGGATGCTGACTCATGCGTGGGTCAAATTAGGCTGATTGGAGTGGTTGACCAGATGGAGACTGGTCATAGCCCTGCTTGGCTAGCCACTGGGGAACTCATCATGGGTCTGGATGCTAGGCGACTTGACCCAACCCGGCAATTGACGGGTAGCACCCTCATTCTGCAGGTATTCATCTTGCGATTTTTCAATCTTTCTTTTTTGTTTCGCGGTTTCTTGAGGTCCGTAAGTCACTCGATCGAGTGGACCTATCACTCGATCAAGTGATGTCTGCAAAGTGTTTCTGCCGGTCTGTGAAGGGCTCACTCGATCGAGTCAGATGGTGTACTCGATCGAGTGTCATACCTGACGAGCTGCTGGTTGTCTTAGGGAGCCTTACTCGATCGAGTCAGATGGTGTACTCGATCGAGTGGGCTGTGGCGAACTATTCCGCTGCTCACAAATTCTGTGTATACTTTTTGCAGGTTTGGCTGTCGGAGCGCTTATCGATCATAGAGCCTCCTCCGAGCGTTCCCAACTACCGTAGCAGCCAACTCAGTTCTAGGGGGCGCCGGATAAGCTCGAATCACCATATAAACCGAGCTTACTGGGACGAGGGATTGGTGTTCCATGGTGGCCCGTTGATTAGGTGGACGGTTGCTTGGTGGTTCCTTTCTAAGCTGACGGGGTTGGCCATGAGGGACCAAGCTCGTTACCTTGTGCTCCTGTCCCTAGACTGGACAGTTCACATCTACCCGGACCGCATTCTGAGGCAGTTCGGTTCGTCTCAGCGCATTCCTGAGACTGAAGCCATCATTAGCGTCTCGCTCCAACTGACGGACGCTATGTGCGACACCTGGTTGCAGAGATGGTTTACTCGTCCTACATGGACTATTCCCAACCCTTGCCAATCCGCTTGGGTTTCTCGAGCCTATGAGAAGTGGACTTCTGAGGAGTCTGAGGAGGCTCGCAAGGCTCTGAAGGTCGATGAGGCCTTCGAACTGGTCCGTCGGGAGACGGCAAAGGACAATAGGGGATTCTACGACGAGGGAGAGACCCCTGCTACCTTAGTCCGATTAGAATTGGGTCTTAAGTCACATACTAAGACTCGAGCGAAAGACGCCGGTGCTAGTGGCACGCGGGGGCGGCAAAGCCCCCAGACTGACTTGGAGCGACGACTTGGGCCAAGGTTGGCGGCCCGGGACCGACTGGGTCCGCGTGACCGGCTCCCTGAGCCCGTGAGGGCCCGACTCGGGCCTATCGAGATGGATGAGGACTCGAGTTCCAAGAAACGAGTCCGAGCTAAAGAGGTTCCTGTGGTGATTCGGGAACGCTCTCCTCCGCGTCGCCGTCAGTGGACGGTTAAGGAGGCCAAGGACAAAGGGAAGGGCAAGATGCCCTAGATACCGAGTCCTTAGTTTTTTTTATTATTATTTAAATATTATTACTATTTTTGTCGTGTGTTTTTTTTGTAGTTTTTTGAATTCCTGCACTTTGTAATTTTCCCAAGTTTATTGGGATTTTTTTTTGTGATAATTAATAAAAGGAAGTTTATTATTAAACCATTCCTGTCTTTTCTCGATTGCATTGGTTGTGCCCTTTTGAGGGGCTGCCTACGTATCCGCAATTAGCAGAATCAAACCAAACGTAGTTCAGGCTTAGGAAATTTGCAATCTTGAATTATACCAAGACTAATGGTTCAAGATGTTTTGCGACAGTAGAATAAATAATTCTAACTCATTGACTTGCTTTTTGTAATATAAATGATTTTGATAAAAAATTGCTGATGACATTGAGAAATGGCTAAGGGTAATAACGCTTCAGCTGGTCCAGGTTGGTTGGGTTGACAAACTCATTTCCGTCCAGGTCCGTCAGCATTACTGCTCCCCCTGATAGGATCCTCTTCACCAGGTATGGCCCAGCCCAGTTGGGTTTGAATTTTCCCCTTGGGTCAACTGGTAGTAGAGCTCGAACAGACTTAAGGACTAGATCCCCTTCTTTAATGTTTCTGGGCCTTACTCGCTTGTTGAAAGCCCGTTGGATCCGTTTCTGGTAAATTTGGATGTTGTTGAGAGCGCGGGACCGTCGTTCGTCTAGTAGAACCAACGAATCGTACCGTGCTCGAACCCAGTCAGCTTCGGGTACTTGGCTTTCTAGCAGAATTCTGAGGGACGGTACCTCTAGCTCAACTGGTTGGACTGCCTCCATCCCATAGGTTAGGTAATATGGTGTCGCCCCGGTTGCGGTGCGAATTGATGTCCGATACCCCCATAGGGCAAAAGGTATTTTGTCGGGCCAGTCCCGATAATTATCAGCAATCTTTTTGAGTATGGTGACAATTGTTTTATTAGCTGCCTCTACTGCTCCGTTCGTTTGGGGACGGTATGGCGAGGACGTGTGCCTTTGAATTTTATATTTAGCCAGTAAGGTTGCCGTCTCAGCTTGGAAATGAGTTCCATGATCACTGATAAATTCATGCGGGATTCCATACCGACATATTATCTTGTTTTGGATAAATTTGGCGACATGTTTGGCATTGAGGATGCGATATGATTCAGCTTCGACCCATTTGGTGAAATAGTCGATAGCTACCAGAATGAAGCAATGTCCACCGGTACCGGAGGGATTCACCTTCCCGATTATGTCGATACCCCATGTCGAGAACGGCCAAGGTGACGTCATGGTATAAAGCAGAGACGGCGGCATATGTTGCACATTACCAAAGATTTGACAGTTATGGCAATGTTTGACATAAAATTGGCAGTCGGCCTCCATGGTGCTCCAGTAATACCCGAGCCTCATGATTTTTCGGACCAGCATGTGAGCATTCATGTGTGGACCGTTTTCGCCATCATGTACTTCGGCCATTACTTTCTCGGCTTTATATTTGTCAACACAAAGGAGAAGAGCCCCCTGTGCTGTCTTTTTGTACAGCTGCCCGTCATCAGTACGGATGAACTGGGTGGCTAGCCTTCGTAAGGCCTTCTTGGCTCGACCCTCGGTCCCGGGAGGATACTCTCCGCTGGTCAGGTATGTTAACACAGCCTGGTACCAAGGTTCGGGATCAGTGATCTCGATGTCTTCGATGTCATGGATGTACGCCGGCTCAGATCGTCTTTCGACGCAAATTGGCATACTGGTCACGTGGTCGGGGATGTTCAGTAAAGATGCCAATTTTGAAAGTGCATCTGCAAACTGATTTTCTTCCCGAGGCAGGTATATGTACTCTACCTTTTGGAATTGTTTCTCGAGATCCCTTACTCGTGCCTGGTAGGCCACGAGATTAGCATTCCGAGTCTTCCATTTTTGAAGTGCTTGGTTAATGACCAAGGATGAGTCGCCATGTACCCGGAGATTCGTGATCCCCAGGTTGGCGGCGGCTTGTAGCCCATAAATGCATGCTTCGTACTCTGCTGCATTATTGGTAACGTCAAAGTCCAGCTTGATGGAGACGGGAGTATGCTCCCCTCTTGGTGAAATTAGGAGGATCCCGACTCCGAACCCTCGAAAATTAGATGCTCCAATGAAGTATAAATCCCATGTCTCGGCATCGGTATGGAAAATATCTTCGTCTGGGAAGGACCAAGTGTCAGTGTGTCCTTCCTCGGTTACCGGGCTATCAGCGAGGAATTCAGCTACCACTCGCCCTTTAATAGCTTTTAACGGTACAAATTTTAGGTCGAACTCTGCCAACATTAGAGTCCATCTTGAAATCCGGCCGTTGAGGATAGGCTTTTCGAAGAGGTACTTGATCGGGTCCATCTTAGATAGGACATGAACCTCATAACTGAGCATATAGTGTCTAAGCTTCTTGGTGGCCCAGACTAGAGCCAAGCACGTCTTTACGAGCATGGTATATTTGCACTCATACTCTAAAAACTTCTTGCTGATATAATAGATGGCTCGTTCCTCAGAGTCAACTGTCTGAGCTAGCATAGCCCCCATGGCTGTCTCGGTTGTTGTTAGGTATAACGACAGAGGCAAACCGGGTTGAGGTGGCATCAAAACTGGCGGAGCAGACAGAATTTCTTTGATTTTGTCGAAGGCAGCCTGACATTTATCATCCCATAGTATTCGCTCCCCTATTTTCAGTTTCTTGAAAATTGGTTCACACACCATGGTTAGCTTGGAAATGAATCGACTAATGTACTGGACTTTCCCGAGAAACCCCCTTATTTCTTTTTCGGTTTTAGGAGCTTGCATCTCGGTAATGGCTTTGATTTTAGCTGGGTCGACCTCGATACCTCGTTGGCTAACGATATGACCCAGTAGTTTGCCTGACGTTACCCCGAAACTGCACTTTTGAGGGTTTAGCCTCATGTTGTATTTGCGCAATCGGGTGAAGAATTTCCTTAGGGCGGTGATGTGACCGTCCCGTTCTTTGGATTTGACGATCATGTCGTCTACATAGACCTCTACCTCTTTATGCATCATGTCATGTAGTAAGGTGGTAGTGGTCCTTTGGTATGTGGCTCCGGCATTAATGAGACCAAATGGCATGACGGTGTAACAGTAAGTACCCCAAGGTGTAGTGAAGGTAGTCTTACTCATGTCTTCTTCCGCCATCTTGATTTGATTATATCCGGCATACCCATCCATGAATGACAGAAGGGCATGATCGGCCGTGTTATCCACCAGTATATCGATGTGTGGTAACGGAAAATCATCCTTCGGGCTTGCTTTGTTAAGATCCCGAAAATCTACGCATACCCGCACCTTACCGTCCTTTTTAGGAACCGGCACGATGTTTGCAACCCAGTCCGGATACTCGGACACTTGTATGAAGCCGGCTTTGAACTGTTTGTCGACTTCTTCCTTTACTTTGAGAGACCACTCGGGCCTCATTCGGCGGAGCTTCTGTTTGACCGGTTTGCACCCGTCTTTGATAGGTATACGGTGCTCGGCTATTTCCCGGTCTATCCCCGGCATGTCCTTGTAGGACCATGCGAAGACGTCTTTGAACTCTTGGAGAAGGTTTATAAACTGTTGTTTCTCCTCGGGATCTAAGGATAACCCTATCTTAAGTATCTGAGGCTCTAAGGTTGTTCCCACGTTTATGGACTCGGTCTCTTCAATTACCGGATTCCGGGATTCCCTTTGCTCTAGTTGCTCGATCAGATGTGGAGGTAAGGGTACCTGTTCGTCGGATTTCTCAATGTCATAGCATAAAATGTTTTTGAAAGCAGGATTTAAAAGAGACAAGTCGTAAGCAGAACGGTTGTTATTATTGATTGAAAATTTGGAAAACAGCTCAAAGAGAGCAGCCATCTGATCGTTGGTCAGTGGCGGGATTGGTAAAGCACTCGGGACAGACCCCGAAGTGCTAGCAGCAGGAATGATAGAAGGGAGGGGGGTTACAGGAGTGACTCTAGCACCGACTTCTCTAGACTCGACCTCAGACTCTGACTCAGACTCCGACTCAGACTCGGACTCGGACTCAGGCATGTCTCCCTCTCCGGTGACCAGCTTGTAGATCCTTCCTTGACTGTCAGTCCAATTGACAGTCTTCCTCCAGGCCCTTTTTCTCGTCTCGGAATCAACATCCGAGATCAGCTTGGTCGGGTCAAACCTGTTGCTGCGGAGAATCAGGTTGACCAGGTCTTCTTTTGGAGTCGGGGCTATGGTGTCTTCCCCGAAGAGTAGCCCTAGCGCGGGCTCGGCATCATCCGCTCCGTCGGACTGGATGAGGGTGAACACCTCATCCGGGATGTAGTTGCAATCCCGGGCCAAGTGGGTCCCAAGATGCGTAGCATTAGGTTGGTATAGCCCAACCTGGATGGCCCCAAATACGGGTGTGACAAAGTAGTCAGACAACCGTGGGCTGTAAGGGCTCAAGTAGATACCCTTCATGATGTTGCAGGCCTTTTCGATTCCTGCTCGGACAACGTTGTCCGGAGTGAGGGCATAGCCAAGGCCGAAGTGAGAGTCTTCGTCCTTGAGAACCTCGATGATCTTCCCAGCTGGAAGGTCGGGTCGAGAGGTAGCCCCCGGAAGGTACCCTAGGTTTTGGAGCATTGTGTCAATGCTCGTGGTGAAGTAAGGCCTAAAGAGGTACTCTTCCTCGATCATCCCCACAAAGTCGAACCCCCAGAGGTCCGTGCGGCCCGTGGCGTTACAGCTAGCCACGGTCATTGGGGTTGCCTCTAAAGTAATAATACTGTCGAGTAGAGGTATCTTGATCTTACGGTGGAGGGTGGAGGACACAGCTTTCACCGCGTGAATCCACGGCCTTTCTAGGAGCAAGTTGAATGATGAGGTGACATCAATCACCTGAAATTCAAGCTCCTTTTCTATCGGGCCCGTGACGATGGTCAGCTTTATGGCCCCAGCTACCGACTTTGGACTCCCATCAAAGGCTTGGATGGTTTGAGCAGTCGGGATATAGTCAGCCTCGGTAATGCCGAGGGCTTTGGCGGTCATTAGAGGAAGGACATTCACAGCGGACCCGTCATCAACCAGGGTCATAGGAAGATACTTCCCTCGACAAATCACCGTGATGTAAAGGGCCAGGTTGTGGGAGGTCCCAAATGGCGGCAGATCGGCTTCAGAAAAGGTGATCATTGGGCCTCCTTCTTTGGCCTTACCCTTTAGGTGGGGTAGGACCGTGGCTACCATTTCAGCGGGGGTAGCCAAAGAGTCGATCTTAACTTGATCGAGAGCCTTAGTGAGTGCCTCTCGATGTTCTTGTGAGCTAACCAAAAGTTGCCATATAGTGAGGTCAACTCGGGTTCTCTTTAGTTGCTTCACAATAGCCGTTTCAGCGGTAGGCTCTTCAGGGGCGACTTCCATCCCGAGTGGATCGGTGATGGTTGCTGGGATGGGGGTGTCCCTAGTGCTTGTGGCTAAATAGGGACGACCAAGGTTGTTGCTGGCTAGGACTCGAGTTTTGGCCTCGCGAATCTGTTCAGGGGTGATGGGAACGGTTTCCCCCTTGGCGAGGTAGACATCATCCTCGTCGTCAAACCAGATCTCGTTCACTTGCGGGATGAATGGAGAGATAAGGTGAGAGCAATCAATCACCTCCCTGGCAAAGATGGCATGGGAGCTGAAAGGGTTCTCCTTGTTGCTCGGCTTATCTCCGGGTAGCGGGATCTTACCGCTTTCAATCAGGTCCTGGATCAAGTGTTTCAGCTTCCAACACTTTTCGGTATCATGCCCATTGCCCCGATGATATTGGCAATAGGCCTGAGCATTGTAGTTCTTGGAGCGTCGCCCGACCGGAACTTCAGGAGTTGGGCCTATCGGTTGGATTAGACCTTTGGAGGACAGCCTTTGTAAGGCATAGGTATAGGTGGTACCTATATCAGTGAAAACCCGAGGTGGGGTGTTCTTCTTGGACGGGGCATCTAGTAGATTAACCGCGTCGAAAATGCTGCGAGTTGCAGCTTGGGGCTTAGTGGTGGAGGAAGAAGCCCCTTGGTATCCTTTGCTAGCAGCCTTAGTGAGGCCTTCCAGTCTCAGATCGTCTTCGATCCTCATACCCATTTCAGTAAGGGTGGTGAAATTGGGTATGACAGCGTACCGGAGGTGAACCCGGTAGGAAGGGAGGAGGTTCTTGACAAAAGCCTCCACCAAAGTCTTCTCATTGGGCTTATCAACCAGTTTCACGCTCTCGGCCCTCCAGCGTTGAAGGTATTTAGTAAAACCTTCCTTCGGCTCTTGGGCCATGACCTCCAGAGATCGCATTGTGGTTTGGATCTCGGTGTTATCAGCATAGTTCCGAGCGAACTCGGTAGCCACATCATCCCATGTAGGGTATTTTTTCGGGTCTAGCCTATAGTACCAGGCCCGTGGGTGCTTCTCAAGGGATGCAACGAAAAGATTCTTGAACATGGTCGAATCCACTCCCTTGATGGCCATGAATTCCTTGAAGGCCCGCACATGTAGTAACGGGTCTTCAGTTCCCTCGAACATGGGCAAACCTGTGAGATTCAGGTTTGCGGGCAGCTTGTCACTCACCGTGGAGTACTCTCGGCTATTCTCCCGGTGGATATTGTTACTCCCAGTCAAATGGACTTGTTCTTCTAGTCGGCGTACAGCGCTAACCAGTTCAGTTATGGGCCCAGCAGTCTCGACATTAGGAGCCCTTTGCTCCACCGTAGCTAGGCGAGCAACAATGGCCACCTGGCCAGCCTTCATTTCGGTCAGTTGGGCTTCGATGTCGGTCTGCTTTGCGACCATGGCGTCCAAAGCGGTTTGTAGGCTGTTCAAAGTAGCCATCCTTCGAGCGTGTCTGGTTGCCGGTGGCCTGTCTGTAAGAACACCGCGTAATCAGAAACTGAACCCAGATCTCGGAAAAAAGAGAGGAAAAGTATATCCCAAGCGACACTAGGAAAGAAGACTAAAGACTCGAGAGAGACCTCTAGACGGATGACTCGATGGGTCGTATAACTTCCTTAGGATTTTGGCTTTGTGGGCCTAATCCCGTTCGAAAGAAGGTCCACGTGAGACTTTTTCCCCAGACTTTTGACTCGAGTGTATGGACGGACTTTCCTTTGTAGGGGTATGCCCTACGCGGGTCGGTCGTGCCTTGACGGATAAGGCGGACTCGGGAAAGGGGGGAAACTCGTGATATAGGATCAGCGGAGTTTCGACGCTATAGACCTTCGACAAACTATGCAAAGACCCGACACACGGCTAGACGGTAGGTCCTATAATAAGGAAGGTTTACTAGGAAAGTTGGATGTTTGAAATTTGAATGTAAAATGAGTGGATGAATTTCCGAGAGTTTGGAAATAAAAAAAAAAGACGGAATTTCGAAAACCAAGATTAGAATTTTGAAAATTCAGAAAATCGAGATGGTGTTGGAAATTCATGAATTAAAACGGGCAGCATGCCGACTAGAGAAAAAGGATGTTTTGAGTCAAATCATTTGATCCTAAATTTCGGCGGCATTCCGAGTTTTGAAAATTGGATATTTTGAAAAGACGGGTCCCGAAACGGACAGCATTTCGGGTTTTTTCAAAATTTGGGTGTTTTTGGAAAGATGCATTTTTTGAAATGACGGTTTTTGAAAAATGACACGGAAACCAAGCAGCACATAGTCAAGCAAGCATTATAACGACGCTTATGTATGCTTTACACTAAGTCTCGGTCGGTCGAATAGGGTCTATACCAACGACGATCGCATTCTCACGAAACGGGACGGACTTCCTAGCCGATTTGGAACTAGGACCTGCCGTAAAACCCCGGTGAGTTCCGCCATCGAAGTCTTTAGTGCACCCATGTAGGAATGCACCGTGGTATAGTGGGACGTCGGTCACAAGTAACCGGCCCGGGCAAAATTTGGGTTATGCATGAACCATTAAACTAATGCGCGCACACTAATATTCGAACGATTTCTCTTCGAGTCTCACCCTAGGAACCCCGATGACATGTAGTACATCAGGTATCCCCAGCGGAGTCGCCAAGTTGTGGACATGACGTAGGTCCACCCCGACGCGGCCACGCGCGGGTTTGGGTAGGCGAATGAATCTCGTGGTAAGATTGTTCTCGGGTTCGAAATTTAAGTCAAAATGGAGTCGCCACCGAATTTTGTGGTTATTCGGAACCATACGGGCCCACTCTATGTCGTCATGGGCTATACACAAAGTAAGCCCACTTCGATTTCAGAGTTCATTGGGCTCGTCCCTTTGCATTGCAATACCGATACCGTATAAACCGGCTTTCGTGTATAGAATGACTCTCGTGCGCCAAGGGTTTCGGGCATCCGGAAACCGAAGGTTCTGAGTAAGGGGTGAGGTTACGTGTTGGGAAGCCCACTAAGGACACCCAACCCCGCCCGCACATGGCGGCCTCTACTAAGACATCGTTCGTGTTCGTGTGAGCGCGCTACTAAAACGATTAAATGATATGCAAACAGCGTTTTCGGGCTAAGCATATGAGTTATTGGTTAACTACGTCATTTAATGCATCTTAGTTATAGTCGAAATGATTTAGCATGCGAGGTTCATTTATAAAGCGATAAGCAAGTAAATAAATGAAACTCAAACGTAAATAACGTACAAGCTACACGGGCGGAAATACAACCCGGCCAATACGAAAATTATATAAACGATATGGAAATGGTATAATAAATAAATAAAAGTTAGGGACGGACCCGTATGTAAGCTTGACCGCGAAATGTGTAAGTGGACTAACCTCGCTTAAATATACATTATGTTGTACATCAAACGAAGGACGGAGACATAGGGCCTAGGCGTGATGCTAGCCCGATCCTATGCCTCGATGCCTTGTCCCGACTTATCACGTCGAAAAAATCGATCAAAGTCGTTAGGGTGTCGTGATGTGCATGGTTTTGAAAATAGAATAGTCACGTGATAGTCTTTACACGTGATGACTAATGTCGATAAAAGGACGAGGCTTGAAAGTGTGTGTCAAGGCCCTCGGTTTTCTGGGTTACAGGACCCACTCGGTCGAGTCATGGTCTGACTCGGTCGAGTGCGTCCTCAAAAAAGTTTCTGCCCAGTGTTATGGACGCTACTCGATCGAGTGGCCTAAGCACTCGGTCGAGTAGCCCCTCGAAAAAGGGTCTGCCCAGCCTGATGGACGCTACTCGATCGAGTGGCCTATGCACTCGGTCGAGTAGTTCCTGTACGAGTGTCAACTTGTCTCGTTTTTTTTGGGGTTGAAAACGACGTTCGGTCGAGTTAAATACAAATATCGCACGATTTGAATTTAACTCGACCTCCGGTACTATAATCGTGTACATATACGATTATAACACCGTTGTCGGGATTTTACGAAAACGTTTACGTTAGAAAACTTGAATTAGTAACGGAATGCTTCCCTCTACGTCACGACATCGAAACTAACCCTTTCGGGTTATGTAATGCCGGTTTTCGTGTCAACGGGTTCCGCACTAATTAAAATGGGATCGAATACGTTCAACTACGATTAGTCGCGATCACGTCACGCCCTTGAGTACATTGGGGCGGGGCTCCTCGAAAGGGCTCCACCTCCGTCGTTGCTCGTAAAGGGATTAGACGGACTTTAGGCGACAATTATAGTCAAACGCATCCGAAACCGAATTTTCGGTATTGATATATATATATACGCGGTATGATAGTAATGTTAGTAACGCGAAATAGAAAAGTTAGTATGCGCAAATGTAAAGGTTAGGATGTTAGAGTTAATGATACTAGTATAAATATAATATTAACGATACAAAAAAAAACGTAAATAAAATCAAGGATCGAAATGGGGTTTAGGACACCCTCAACATACATGCTTACTAGGGACCTCGGAAATGGACTCGCGAATAGTGACGGGACTATGGAGTATTGAGGATGTATGTAAGTTATGGTGTATGTGTGTATGTGGATGAATTGTCGGTTTATCGAGGGACAAAGGACTCGGTTTTGTGTGTGCTTGCTTAGGATTGTGGAATAGGGAGTGTGGCTGAAATGTGAGGTAAAATGTAGGTAAAAGATGGGTTGGTAAAAGTTGAAAAAAGTTGTGAAATGAGTGAGGGTCATGGGGTATTTATAGAGTTTACCCCACGACCTAGGGTCACTCGATCGAGTGGCCCTAGTGCACTCGGTCGAGTGCCCTAGAAAATGGACCTGATCCGGTTTTTGACGCTCCACTCGACCGAGTGGGTCAATCCACTCGATCGAGAGGGTCAGGTAAATCGAGATAAAAGAGGAAAGGGTTGACTTGATTGATTGTGTAATCTTTTTTGAAAATAGAAATGGGCGCCATCTTCTAGAAGGTGTACTTGGGCTGATTTTTGTGACGGGTTCGTCTTTGACCGGGTTTTGACCCGGTCGCCAAAAGACGGGATTTATTTTTGGTGTCGGTTTTGGCTCAAATTAGTCTTATTTTGCTCGGAACGACCCACTGGGCCTGAATTTGAGGTCTGTTTTGTGAGATTATTACTCCGCTAAAAGTCCATGTCAGATATTATTGATTTCGGGTCCAAATCCGAGTATACTAAGTCACGTTTGCGTCCGATCATCATCGGGTGTTTGTCGGGAACTGCTATAGACACTAGCAGGCAAAATGCGGGTGTCTACAACCATCTAATCACATTAGTCCACAATGTGGCCTTCGTCAAGGCGACCCAATCTCGCCTTATCTTTTTATTTTATGTATGGAAATATTGTCCCTCATGCTAAAGAAATCAGAAAGAGAAGGCCTTATAGAGGGTATTAAGCTTACTCAACACAACCCTCCGATTTCTCACCTAATATATGCAGATGACTCTCATCTCTGTCTTCAAGTAACACCTTCCAGTTGCTCACATCTGAAACAGATACTGGAGGAGTTCAGCTCCCTCTTAGGACAGATGATTAATCATCAAAAGTTCTATATAAAGTTCAGCCCAAACACGCCACCAGATTTCAAGGAATATCTGCTGAATATTCTACAAGTTCAGTCAAAAACTAATTTCGGGTTATACCTTGGCATTCCTATCGACCTGGGGAGACGGAAATTTGTAGACAAAATATCGACTAAAATTCTTTCTTGGGGACCGACTAAATTTTCCCAAGCGGCCAAATTACTTATTATCAACACAGTTCTTATGTCCACCATCACTCATGTTGCATCGGTTCTTCCTATCCCTCTTCAAATTTGCACAAAAATCAACTACTTGATCGGAATGTTTTGGTGGAAAAAATCACACAAAAGAGCACAACACTGGCTCTCAACAGAAGTTTTGCAGCAGCCCAAGCTACATGGAGGAGTTCTTAAAAAATGCAACCCTTATTAGTCAAGCTCTGCTGTCCAAAGTTTTTTGGAGAGTACATCACCAACCAGGTTCTTTACTCTCCCGTACTCTTAAACTAAAATACCCTAAGGATTTTTCTATTCCCGGTAAACTATCTAAATATCCAGCAGCATCGTTCGCTTGGAAAGGTGTTCTGAAATACTTATCTCCCCTCCATAATGGAATTGCGTGGAAATTTGGAAACGGAGAAAGTATTGATATTCGAAATGATAACTGGGTACATGGGTCGGTACCCCAGTTCCGACTAGAAATGAATGAAAGGCAGGTCAGTGAATTCATCACATCCACAAAGCAATGGGATACTCAGTCTATGGCTCGATTTTTTGACTCAGTTTCCACGAAAGCAATTTGCAGTGTTGAAATTCCCAAAGAGTCGATAGACGATTTCATCTATTGGAAATTCACAAGGGATGGACACTATTCGACAAAGACAGGTTATTACTGCCTCTTGGGACAACAAGTTTCATCCTATATAAAGGGAGCAGGATCCAACTTCAATTGGCGACTTATTTGGGATCTTCCATGTCAGCCTAACATAAAGATTTTCCTTTGGCGATTAGCTCACCAGATCCTGCCAACATCAGAGGTTCTTATTAGGAGAGGGGTATCAGTTAACCCTTCATGTTGTTTCTGTTTACAACATAATGAAAATATAGTGCATCTCTTTAGAGATTGTGTCATCACACAACATATATGGCTGGCCGGTCATCTGGGGATCAATATACACATACCGGCAAGCTTTCCTTTTGGTCAATGGTTTCAGAACTTTCTGTATTTCTTTCATACCTCATCCTCAGCAGACCCATGGAGGACTTTACAATTCCCACTCACTTTGTTTGCGATTTGGAAGCATAGGAATGAAGTCCTTTTCAATAAACATAAGGTTGATCCATTTCGTATATTGCAACTGGTTCAATCGCTTAGTCTGAACCAGCTAGAGTTCTACTTCAAATTCTCCAAAAAAACAAGTTGCACCAATTTGTCAGCTCATCCTCCAAGCAGAATAAATAGCATTTCATCCTCGTCAGACCACGTCTACAGCATATCAGCGCACCTCTGCAAAAAGACAGGCACATACTCTTTTACAATCGCCTGGAATGGTCACCATCTACAGCATACTAAAGATGAAGTCTCTTTTTCTCTTCTCCATACCTATACTACTGCTTTACAGCGAAGCATGGCACATGCTCAGAGACTCCAACATCCATCAACACTCTTCCTTTTACAGCATAAAGAACTGATCAAGTTAATTCACAGAGATAGTAATCTCAAGCCACCTATTACGGTCTGCCATAGCATATATCATATTAGAAAGCTTCTTTTAGATAATGTATCTTTGTCTATTAGTTATATGCACGATCCATGTACTGGTTCACACTAATACAATATATATCGTTATTGTTGTCAAAAAAAAACACATAGTACTACACAATATGACAGTGCATACTACTCAGTACTCACATAACAGGAAATTAAAAGATGCGTGATATTATCTGACACAAATCCACTATGTACAAAAAGAGTTAAAAGGTCTTCATAGACAATTATGCATTAGCATTACAAGATTTACAGTACAACACCAAAACTATTTTTATAAAACTGTAGTTATAATATACTGTAGCTACTTCCGCTTTACACAACTTCAGACATTATTCTTCAACCAGTCACTTGATACCATATATAATGGCCTGGACCGGCACTTTTCCGGGAATACATTATTCCGGCCGCATTAATCACTATTGTCCAATCACAGAGAAATTGAAAGTGTAGGAACAGCAACAACTAAACTGGTGAGTTGTCATTTTGACGGAACTTGAGGGGCACAAGTGGAAATTGGGAGGTCGGGAGGGGTGCATACCATAGCCCTTTGTTGCAAGTGACTCAGGCTTTGCTCCATGCTAACTTGCACCATTTCAGCCAACATCTTCTTTGCCTTCCCCGATTGTTCCTCGCCATCCATCTGTGAGATGATGTTGCAAACAATGTTCTCCAAAGTATCCGCTTGCATCTCAGACCTTGGATAAGGCGAATCTCTTAGCAGCCTCAGCAAAATCTTAGCTTTACTCTGTGACTTTGGTGTCCCTTGAACCGTTAGCTCAAGCAAACCCGGTATAACCCCTTCTCTGAGGATTGGATCTCGGTACTTGGCCCGATCAACCTCACACAATGTCAAAAGGGCTCCAACTGCGTGTTCCCGGGTCTGAGGGGAACCGCTCTCTAGGACTTCCACAACAGCAAGCATCCCACCTTCTTCATTCACCAAAGCGGTCCTCCCCTGGTTAAAGTTGACCAGAGATTCCAATAATGCCATGCATTTTTCCGCGGTTTTTGAGGATTTCTTGCGGGTTTTGAGTAGGTCTATCATAGGAGGGACAGGATCTGCGTCAAGTATCGTGTTGATGTTGTTCGAGTGAGTTGAAAGGTTGTAGAGTGCCATGAGAGAATCAACCTTGGCTTGTGGGGTCCCTGTTTCAAGGACATCTACAAGAAGCGGGATAACTCCGGATGATGTAATGGTCGGCTTGTTTATGGAAGACGCTGAGAGTGTTAGCAACGATGCAGTGGCATGCTCCTGAAGGGTACTGTCACCTGACTGAAGGAAATCGATTATGGAATCCAAGGCACCTGAAGCCACAATGCTGATTTTATTCCTGAGAATGATGCATATTACTTCAACATCAGAATCTCAAAGATAGGTGATTAGGTGACTTGTCAACTGCTCCATATTATTATTATTATTATTGTTATTGTTGTTATTTTGTTGTTGTTGTTGTTACTATTACTACTACCGTTATTATTACTATTATGTTTTATAAAATTTAGCCATTTTATTAATGAATCAAAATGCAGTTTACAAAATATTGGTGAGCAGTCGAGATACAATTATTATTATTATTATTATTAATTTTGTTTTATGAAACGGAACTTGTATTACCACCGAAACAAATTACATGAAGTTAGCGGGAAGCCGAGATAGTATTTGAGCCCCACTCCCTTAACTATCGCAAAACTAATTCTAGTGAAAATAAAGGCAGCAGCACGTGCTCCAGCATCCTGTGATAGTTCACCCAAGGAGGAGAAGGAGAAAGGTAAGAAATCATACCAATCGTCGTACAGCGTGCCAGATACTACACTACTACAAATAAGATTAAAGAGGATGGTTGGATAAGGAACCGTTCTTTAGGTCGACGTCCTATTAAATCAAATAGCGCGGTTCCAAGAAGGTCAAACCGGCCTATTTAATTGATAACAATGGACGGTTCAGTAGAATAACCGTTCTATTTGTAAACAAAGTAATAGGACGGTTCTGCCTTCAATCGTCCTATTTGTAAACAATTTAATAGGACGGTTCTGCAATTAAATAGGATGGTTTGACCTTCTTGGAACCGCGCTATTTGATTTAATAGGACGTCGACCTAAAGGACGGTTCCTTATCCAACCATCCTCTTTAATCAAATTTGTAGTAGTGATGGATTGAAAGTTTAGCCAGGATGAATATAAATGATGACTCATCCATTTGTTTAGGTAATTTTTTGTATAATTAATGTTACTTAGGGGTCGTTTGGTTGCCTTCTTAAATCATGGGAAGTAGAACTTCCCACTTCCGCTAGTTGGTATTATTATTATTATTAAATTACAAGAAGTTAAAGGGGAGCCGAAATACTATCTGGGCCCCCACTCCCTTAGCCGAGAAATTATTATTATTATTTTTAATTTTTTTGCAGAAAATTATCATTTCATATCAGAAGATGTGAAATTACAAGATTTATGCAAAAAAACTACCACACTAGGAGATTACAATTGAGCTAAGATCCTAAAATACTTAGGAAATGCAAAACCATGAAACCGAGCTACAACAATGAATTTGATATGAATGAAAATCTGCTCTACAGGAATGCTCTTGTCTATAAAAATCCTCTTAGGAGATTACAATCCCTTAGCCGAGATATTATTATTATTAGGGAGATATTTCCCACGGTACCCTCGAACTTTGACACATTACACATGGTACCCCTCATTTTAAGTTTTTTCCTATGGTAACCTTGTGTTTTGTGTTTAGTGTCCATGGTACCCCTGATTAATTTTCTGTCATAACGGCGTTAAAAGTTAGTTTAGTTAAAGTGATTAATTTGTTTCAGAGAAAAAATTAGTTAGAACAATTAACGAACTTCTAATTAAAATAATTGAAAATTAAGGGAATGTCCATGATACCCCTGTGTTTTCAATGTTTTAGCCATGGTACCCTTAAATTTTAAATTCTTTGCCCATGGTACCCTTGTGATTACAATTCATTCAGGGGTACCATGGACAATTACTTGAAATCACAAGGGTACCATGGACAAAAAATTGAAAATACAAGGGTACCATGGTTAAAATACTGAAAACACAGGGGTACCATGGGTATTTCTTCAATTTTCAACTATTTTAATTTGAATCTCATTAATTTTCTAACTAATTTCACCAAAAAAATTAAAATTAATCACTTTAACTAAACTAACTTTTAACGCCGTTATGACGGAAAATTGATCAGGGGTACCATGGGCATTAAACACAAAATACAAGGTTACCATAGGAACAAACTTAAAATGAGGGGTACCATGTGTAATGTGTCAAAGTTCGAGGGTACCGTGGGAAATATCCCTTATTATTATTATTATTATTATTATTATTATTATTTTGCAAGAAGTTTATGATTCTTTATTCATCCATAAAGGGTAGAGAAAAGAGACTCGACTTACAAAAGATTACCCCCTACAAGAATTCGAACCCTAGACAATCTCAATATAAAAGACTTAGATCCATACCCCTACTCCTCATCCTAACAAAAATCTCAAATTTAATCTGACTAATGATGTTATTACAAGATCGTTTTCCATCCTCGAACTTTTTTTCCTGCCAGACGTGGTATGTAACAGCAGCAAGGCAGTGGCAATACCATCTATTCTGCCAATGTTTCCTTCTTCCCTTCACCATACTCCATTTCAGCTCCGTCTTAAGATCATCTCCTCTACCATATATGCTCAGCCAAGACTTTATCCCCTGCCAAATACTCACAACAAAACTGCAATTAAAAAACAAATGCAAATGATCCTCCTCCTCTGATCTGCATAGAACACATCTATTAGTTATAAAAAACCCTCGTTTCTTAATATTATCCACTGTCGCTAGCTTTCCTTGTGCAGCCATCGAAGCTATCCAACCAGCTTTCCTTGTGCAGCCATCGAAGCTATAAACCCATGTTTAGGTATAACCTCTTGCCCTCCAACCAGCTTTAACCAACGTTGTTTTGGGTACTTGCTCCTAAACCAGTTGTATGCCCTTGTCACCTGAAATTTTCCATTGTCCTGCCAGCTGCAACTCATCTCCACAGCCTTCTGTTTGTCACCCGCACCTTCAATTATCTCATTCCTAATTTTTAAGATGCTCTTTAAGGTAGCAGTATAGCGCTCCTCCTTCTTAATGTCCCAAATAGACTGGGTATTAAGGATATAATGATTAATCCAAGCAATCCACAATCCTTGCTCATTCTTAATAATCTTCCAAAGCCACTGACTCACTAATGCCTTATTCCAAGCCTCCATCTCGATAATCCCAAATCCCCCTTCCTCCCAAGGGGAACACATACTATCCCAACTCTTGTAACACATACGTCCCTTCTCAATATTTCCAGTCCACAAATAAGTTCTACACAACTGCTTAAGTTTCATTAGGACGTTCTGAGGGAGAAGTTTCATTACGTAAGTCACCTCTAGTGAATACCATAAGGTCGTCTGCAAAAATCAAATGGTTCAGCTTAATCTGCCCACACTTTGGGTGATACGAAACCTGTGCAAGAGATTGGTTAAATCTCAGATGTCGAGAGAACAGTTCCATGCTCAGAACAAAGAGGTAAGGGGATAGGGGATCCCCTTGTCTGACCCCACTCCTCCCTTTGAAAAATCCTTGTGATACACCATTAACCTTGATCAAAAACCAAGACCCTTGTATACACGTTTTGATCCAACCTCTAAACTTCTCCGGAAAATTGAACTCTTCAAACATATTATCCAAAAAATCCCATTGAATAGAATCGAATGCTTTCCTTAAGTCAATCTTCATTAAACAACGAGGCGTGATATACTTCCTGTTATAGTTTTTAATCAGCGCTTGTGACATAGCAATATTCTCATGAATGCTCCTATTGTGGATAAAAGCCGCTTGCTCCGGTCCTACAACCTTGTGAATTACCTTTTGAAGCCTGACAGTAATCAACTTGCTTATGGATTTATACAATACAGAGCAACAGGATAGTGGCCCGAAGTCCATCACAGAATGACAAACTTGTTTCTTGGGCACGAGTAATAAGTGTTGCGTTCGCCTGCTTCACCAATTTCCCCTTCAAAAAAAACTCCTTAACAACCTTGCAAAAATTTACCTACAACATTCCACGCAGCTTTATAAAAACCCGCAGAGAATCCATAGGACCGGGGCTCTTATTAGAACCAATAGAAAACACGACTCTCCTAATCTCCTCATCTGTAGGCTGACTCAAGAGAATCTTCCAATCTGCAACCTCAACCTTACCTCCTTTAGCCATGCTGTCACCATTAATATGAACAACATTCTTCTTATTCCCTAATAAGTTCTCATAGTACTCTACAAAACTAGCAGCTACTTCCTCTCTACCTTCTCTTTGAACCCCCTTCCCATCCTTAATAACCCCAATAGTTTGTTGTAATCTCCTCTCTTTAATCCTAGAATGAAAGTGAGTAGTTGCAGCGTCATCCTTTACTATATTCTCCATTTTTGCCCTCTGATAGGCAATACTTATCTCCGCTTCCTTGAGCCTTTTCCATTCATCCATGATAATTCTCTCCTTAGCTAATAAGCTGACATCATTCCTCTTCTCTTGAATCATATTATGGCATGTTTCCAGTTACTTATCCAATTCATGAATCCTCTGCTCAATATAAGTAAAAGAACTATTGTGTAACTTCTTCAAAGCACCTTTGACAATCTTTGATCTACTAAAAAATTGATACCCAGCACTACCATACACCTTCTTTGACCAAGCCTCCCTCACAGTTTCCTGAAAAAGAGGATGGGAGCTCCAGCAATTGAGAAAGCTGAAGCGTCTATGTTGTCTATTCTCAGTGCCAAACTTAACCAACACTGGAGAGTGATCAGAAACCCCAGGGATTAAAACTTGCGCAATTTTATTATTATTATTATTACTAGATGGAAAGCCCGTGCGATGCACGGACCATTTTTTAGTGACGTTGATAAGGAGATCAAGTTGAATGGTTACATAAATTTGTGAAAATGTACAATAGTAGAGAGTCAGTCGCAATTAAGAGTATGCCTAACAGTAAAGGGATATTATCCATATACGCAAATGTGTTTCAAGTTCTCAGATCAGTAAACGTCAAAATTAAATTATAGGCATTATATATGATGCATTGTAGTTAGAATAAAAGACTAATTAAAGTACCTTGCACATAAATATACGTAGATATAAATATTCACTGGGTAAAATGGAAACATATTACAGTCAACAACGATGAAACATGTGATAAAAAAACAAATTTATCATTAAGTTATAATAATGAATGTTGTCGATTAAAGTAACAATGCATACTCTTGCATATTTATAATAGTACAATTATGAATGCATTGGAAATGACAGTAAAGCTCAAATTACAGCTTCATATTTATAATTGTAGATACTCTGATCACCACGTTAGAGTCTTAAGACCATGCGATGTGACTGATAATCTTATTTTCTTAAATTTTTGGTTGACATCTAAGGACGAACGATTATTCTTATTTATAATAAAATATTCCATCACCTTCTTATAATTTTTCGATGTGGGTTAATTTTTTGGTTGATATCGAAGGATGAACGATTACACTTATTTATCATAATAAAATAAAGGAAAAGAAAATATATCTATTTGTATTAGGATAATAATATAAGTAATAATTTTATTTTTATTATTAATTATTTTAAAATTTTAAAATTTTTATTTTAAATTTTTAGAATTTCTTAAGAATTAAAATAT
This sequence comes from Agrostemma githago, assembly GCA_958450325.1. Taxonomy (NCBI): domain Eukaryota; kingdom Viridiplantae; phylum Streptophyta; class Magnoliopsida; order Caryophyllales; family Caryophyllaceae; genus Agrostemma; species Agrostemma githago. The sequence continues at coordinate 40,157,465 of OY288244.1, forward strand.
TTTTGGTTTATAGTCTTAAATTTTTTTTAAAAATTCATTTTATGACTCAAGATTTTTGGTTAATGTATAATAACGAATTATTATTACTCTTATTTAGAATACTATGACCTCATTATAATTTTTCGATATGAAATAATTTACTTAACTTTATAGTCTTAAAGAGATTTTTTTAAGATTCAAAATTTTTTTGCTTAATATCTAAGAAAGAATGATTACTCTTATTTATATAATAGAATTTTATCACATTATATTATAATTTTTCAATGTGAAACAATTTAATTTAAGTTTATATTCATAAGAGCGTTCTTTTTAAGACTTCAAAAGATTTTTTTGTTGATATCTAATGACGAATGATTACTCTTATTTATAGAATTATAATTCTTCAATGTGGGACAATTTAACTTAAGTTGTTTATATATTTTTAAAAACTCATTTTAAAATTTAATTTTTTTTTGGTTTATAGTCTTAAAACAGAATTGACTAAGCGTTTCACAGTTTCGTTATCCAACTTTTGTGCCTTACGAGGTGATAATCGTCGGTTTATATAGTGATAACTTTTTAGTCTGGAGTAGGATTATTTTTTTTCCTATACAAATTCCGATATTCTTTATTTAAATTTTTAAAAAATCGAGTCTTAGGTTGAGTAGGATTTTTTTTCATATACAAATTTTCATATTCTTTATTTAACTTTAAAAATATATTAAAAAATTTGGACCAATCATATCGCTCGAAAAGTTCCTGCTTTATTAATATCGGTTTTTCTAACGTGTGCCCACTGGGCACACGTTAATGGCCTAATTAAAGCAACTTTAAGTAGGATAATATCATGAGAAATTGTAATACCAAGTTATATTTTCCATACTTACACAATATTCTAATCAAACTTGCTTTAATTAAGCTATTAACATGTGCCCACTGGGCACACGTTAGAAAAACCGTATTAATATATATTGATTATTATTATTATTATTAGCTGGAAAGCCCGTGTGGTGCACGGGTCGATTTTTAGTGACATTGATTGTGAAAACAAGTTGTCGAAGGTAAAAGTATGTCTAATAGTAATAAAGAATTACTATCCACATATGTGAATTGTGTTTTTAGGAAGTTAATATATGCGGTAAACGTTAAATTAAACTATAGCATTGTAGTTAGAAATACTACCTCGCACACAAGTACATCTTCAACTATATATTCATATTAATATTCATTTATATTTATATGAAGTATTTACTTATTACTCTATTAGTTTTTGCATTAAACAATATTATCTACGGATTATTATTATGATAAATGTAATAACTAATAAATAAAATGACAAATAATATTTACGTATCAATGTAAGGTAAGAGACTCAATTTGACATATAAACAAACCATTTCTACAAAACTATAAACAAACCAAAAAAACTATAAACGAAAAAAACAAAAACGGAGAAGCATAATTTGAAAAAACTACTCGTATAAGAGAAGTATATGAAATCATTACGGTGGTGATGGTGCCATTATTGATTACTAATACTTTGATGGATATATTGAACTGAATCATCCTTTTAACCTTATATAGTTAAGTCAATAAATCACAATTTCCTTTATTTAAAACTAATAAAATATTTTCCTTTATTGTGTATATCAGTTAATAGTTCACAAAAAAAATATTAAAAACATATAATTAGGGTGTATTGTGTTATTTCTGACATACGGTTTATTATTATTTCTGGTAGGGGTGTATTATTATCAACACTTTTCTTTATTTACGCTAAAAAAGTATATTAAAAATTTTCAATTAGATTGTTTAGAATATTCTAGCACAAATCTAATTAATAGATTTTCTACTTGATTTTAAAACCTTTTGTTAATGATCTTTTCCTAAATTCAGATTGTATTAAAGATTTTGATTCACTTTTCTTTATTTAAACCAACAAAATATATCAAAAAATTTAATCAGGTTGTATTAAATTTTTAATTCACCTTCCTTTATTTAGAACACCGCCCTGTCAAGGCGGAAGCTGCGGATTCGAGCCCCGTCAGTCCCGACGGATCCAATAACCAATAAAAGAAAGATCAAACAAGGATCTTATCCTTGTTTTTAGACCCCGTGTAATGAAGAATCGTTTTTTCTTATTATTATTTTCATTTCGAAATAAAAATAATAAAAAGAGCAAACACTTTTTTAAAAATTAATTTTATATACTATTTGATTTTTTTGTACCAGGACTCGTCTTTTAAATATTTTTATTATTCTTACAAAAAAATAAAAAAATAAAGGTATTTTAGAACTTAAACCCTTGTAGTCTGTTTTTCATATATGTTTTTCTTTCTTTTTGGTTTTTTTGTAACCAACCAAAGTAAAAAAGAAAAAGAAACGTGGTCAGACTTGTTAGATGATTGATTGTACAAAGAAAATGGTAAAAAAAGAATCATATCTTAATTCAATTACGAATTCTATAATATATTGTTTTTTAATCAGTATGGATAAAAGATTCTCCTATGTTATGCTATTCAATTTGCGACGGCGAATTTATATGATAGTTCATATATTGTTATTCATAATATTTTTTATATTCAATATCATCAAAATGCTAACCAACATATATATATATATATATATATATATATATATATAGAGTGAGGATCCGGTGAGTCTCCCTCTTTAAATGAGTCCGTCCTTTCAATCTGGACCACACAATCAAACAAGATTGAATGGCTGAGATTGGACCACGTCATTAAGGAAGAGTAACAAGGCTGCCTTTGCATACACAAACATCATAACTCTTTAATTCCATATTACTGTGATATTATTACTGTAACATTATTACTGTAATTTTTTATTACTGTGACAGTGTCACAGTAAGATATTTGTGTTACTGTAATAGTGCTCTGTTACTGTAACAGTACTACTGTTAATCTCATGTTGATGTTACTTTGTAGTGTCAATTGATAAATGAATTTGACATTATTACTGTGACATTATACTGTGATTCCTTATTACTGTGACAGTGTCACAGTAAGATATTTATAACTCTTTAATTTCATATTACTGTGACATTATTACTGTGACATTATTATTGTAATTCCTTATAACTGTGACACTGTCACAGTAAGATTTTTGTGTTACTGTAATAGTGTTCTGTTACTGTAACAGTATTACTCTGACATTATTATTGTAATTCCTTATTACTGTGACAGTGTCACAGTAAGATATTTGTGTTACTGTAATAGTTTTTTTTTTAATTGAAAAAAAAATAGTGTTCTGTTACTGTAACAGTAAGATTATATACGATGAAGATGACGCTGGGATTGAATCTCAGTCATTCATGTGATTTGATCATGTGGCTGTGATTTGCGGGATGGACTCATTTAAAGAAGACCAACTCACCGGATGCAATTTCATGGGATCAATATATATATATATATATATAGTGAGGATCCGGTGAGTCTCTCTCTTTAGATGAGTCCGTCCTTTCAATTTGGACCACACAATCAAACAAGATTGAATGGCTGAGATTGGACCACGTCATTAAGAAAGAGTAACAAGGCTGCCTTTACATACACAAACATCATAACTCTTTAATTCCATATTACTGTGATATTATTACTGTGACATTATTACTGTAATTCCTTATTACTGTGACAATATTACTGTAATTTCTTATTACTGTGACACTGTCACAGTAAGATATTTCTGTTACTGTAATAGTGCTCTGTTACTGTAACAGTGCTACTGTTAATTTCATGTTGATGTTACTTTGTAGTGTCAATTGATAAATGAATTTGACATTATTACTGTGACATTATACTGTGATTCCTTATTACTGTGACAGTCCGATATTTATAACTCTTTAATTTCATATTACTGTGACATTATTATTGTAATTCCTTATAATTGTGACACTGTCACAGTAAGATTTTTGTGTTACTGTAATAGTGTTCTGTTACTGTAACAGTATTACTCTGACATTATTATTGTAATTCCTTATTACTGTGACAGTGTCACACTAAGATATTTGTGTTACTGTAATAGTTTTTTTTTTTTAATAAAAAAAAAAATAGTGTTCTGTTACTGTAACAATAAGATTATATACGATGAAGATGACGCTGAGACATTCATGTGATTTGATCATGTGGCTGTGATTTGCGGGACGGACTCATTTAAAGAAGACCAACTCACCGGATGCAATTTCTTGATCCCATTATCATAATTTATTTGATTTGAGATAATTGACTGTCTTAAAAGATCTTTTTTAGATTCAAAAAGAACACATGATTACTCTTATTTATAATATATAGAATCATCATCTCATTTTACTTTTTTCGATGTGGGTTAATTTTAAGTTTGTAATCTTATTAAGAGTTTTTTTAAGACTCAAAATTTTTTGTTTGATGTTTAAAAACAATGATTACTCTTATTTATAATATAAAATTCCATAACCTCATTATAATTTTTCGATGTGAGATAATTACTTTAGGTTTATAATCTTAAAAAATTGGACCAATCATATCGGTAGAAAAGTTCTTGCTTTGTTAATGTATAATATTGATTGATTGATATATATTGATTAATATCAATTACAACTATTTTAAATAGTATGCTAATTCAATCTTTATTTAAATTTACAAAAACAAATCGAGTCTTAGGTGGAGTAGGATTTTTTTTTTTCATATACAAATTTTTATATTCTTTATTTAACTTAAAAAATATATTAAAAAACTTGGACCAATCATATCGCTCGAAAAATTCCTACTTTATAAAGCATCACTAACTTATGCTCTGACCCGAGTAGCATGGGGCACGTGGAATCTCATGTGAATCAGCAAGGACCACCTTGCAAGGCTAAATATTCATGGGTGACCGATAGCGAAGTAGTACCATGAGGGAAGGGTGAAAATAACTCCCATCGGGGAGTGAAATAGAACATGAAATCGTAAGCTCTCAAGCAGTAGAAGGAGGCGCCGTGGAAGCTCTAACCGCGTGCCTGTTGAAGAATGAGTCGGCGACTCATAGACAGTGGCTTAGTTAAGGGAACCCACCGGAACCGTAGCGAAATATATATATATAATATATATGTCATGTTTTAGTCAGAATTCTCTTGATATAGTTAACTTATCGAAGGCTATTACATCTATTTTCAACTCAACTTTAAGAACAAAGACTAGTTTCATTTTAATATTAATAATGACGGATCTAAGCATTATACAAAGTGTTTTTTGGTTGGTAAAAAATCAAAAGAAGAAAATTTTAAGAGTAAAATAAAGAACGCTGGCTCCAGAAATCAGAGCAAATCAAGATTGACCATTTGTCCAAAATTGACTGCATGATGACTCAACTCAATCAGGTTGGTCTCCATCCAGAGAAGAGTAACATACGAAAACCACTTCCTATGTTAGCATGCAACACATATATATTATATAGAGTAATTAAAAATTACTTCATTTTAAAATATCAATTTTAAAATTTACTCCCTTTTGAAATTTTTGTTAAAAATAACTCTCAAAATCTACCAAAAGTTCAAAAATTACTCCAAAATATAATTTTTGGACGAAAATGCCCTTAACTTTTTTATGTCATATTACTTCACCTCACCCTCTAGTCAAGGGCATTTTCGTCCTAAAATTAAATTTGGGAGCAATTTTTGAACTTTTAACATATTTTGGGAGTTACTTTCAACAAAAATTTCAAAAGAGAGTGAATTTTAAAATTGATATTTTAAAAGGGAGTAATTTTTAATTTACTCTATTATATATAAAGCTCTTTCTAAATCACCCAAAATGAGAATTACCCCAAAAACATCACATCGGATGATTACTCCACGGTAAAAACAAAACACAATCGGTTTATTAACTTATATTTCCTCCGAGTTTTAACATTGTCCCATTTTTATTTTGGATGGAAAATAAGGAAGGTAAAATGAGTGGTTAAAAAAGAAAGGAGAAAGAGAGAGAAATCCACACATTTATGGCCAAAATTTAAAAAAAAATGGCTAAAAGATCAAACTCATCCCAAAAGGAAAAATGAGGCAATGTTAGAAACTCGGAGGGAGTATTGATTTATCCCATCATAATCGAGAATCAAAAAGTAACAAGATATTAACCCAACCTTAATCGTAAAATCACAACTGCGTTTTAAAGATAGACTTTATATGATAGCTCAACCGCAAGTTAGCAATAAACAACAAGATGAAGAACTAAGAGAATCTTAACTAGTAAGTTAGCAGAGAGTTGAAAGCCGTTAAATTTGCTGATGAGCAAGCCTGCAGCTCACACAAAGTTCTCATTTATTTATTAAAAGTCAGGACAACTATCTGTGTCTAGTAGTCTCACAAAAGTTACACGAGTATATTTTTCTTCCCTGATTTTTTCATTCATACCCATCGAATAAGACGCATCCACGTGCAAACACCATGTGATAAGATTGTTGATGATTAAAGCAAAAAAATAAATTTAATAAGAGAGAGAGAGAGAAGCAACATGGAAGAGGTGAGGCTGATGTGCTAGATCAGAGAATATTAGCACCCTCCATTTACAGCAAATCTTAGTTACTATTTGCTCTACTATTTTAAGAAAAAGGAAGAAGAATAAATCCCAATTTGTGCAACAAAATTAGATAAACATCAGAGGATTATATCAATTTGTAACTTGTTCCTTAGAATAATTCTTATTGTCTTACTAATACTAATTCCCATAATACAATTAATCAGAGATAATCACACATCCATCTCAATTCATTTGATCCTCTTTAAGACACTTAAACGACACCGAGCAAATTGCAACCTAAATCTTTCGTGTGTTTTGTGTAACCGACAAACCATCCTACACAAAACCGACTAAATTAACTCAATTGATTAATACGGAGTGCTCCTAAATACAGTCATAGTGCAATTGCAAAACACATCAAAATCAATCGAATTATATTATATTCCTCTGATATAATTTTTCACTACCTAATGAAAATTGTGGGGCAAAACCATAACTAACTCGATTATAAACAGAAACAAACTCCACGGAACGGAACGGAAAATTAGACACTCGGACACAAGATTCTGTGCCTTGATTTCACTGAATTTAACTTTTTATAGTGAAACAATTCACAAATAACAAGAACATAGGCCAACAAATAAATCAAAAACGCAAAAAAACCCCTACGAAATTCGAATCATATCAAATCAAATAGAATCGAATGAAGGGCATAAAAGGAGAAGATCTTTCACAAACTTGGACAAACACCCGCATCTCGTAAAACATTAATTACTACTCCATATAATTTGTGATTGAAGAAAGAAGTCAGGAAAGAAAAGAAAAGATGAAGGACAAACTTTTCGTCTTTAACAGCAAGGTTGAGAAGGGCAAGAAGAGCAGACTCGGCGGAGTCGATGGAGTTGACTCGGAGCATAGAAACGAGTCGAGGGATAGCAGGAGAAAGTTGACGCCGACAACGCTGGGAAGTCTTCGCGAGGCGTCGGATCTCCTGGGCAGCCTTGATCATTGAGCCTGAGCCGTCTGATTGGATCAATTCCAGAACCTGGGTTACAGTCAGTTGGCTTCCTGCTGCACTACCCTCCATTGCCGTCGACTTGTAGTAGTAAAACTAAGAATACAAGGTTTTTTTTTGTTTTTTGAAAGGCGGAAAATATTTATAAATGCGGAAAAATAATGAGGACAAGAAAAAAAAGAAACGTGGGAAAGAGGTGAGGGAAGCGTTAAGCAACAGTCGAGAGAGAAGTGAGAAACTGAGAATGACAGATAAGGAGGGATATTTCAACGGCTTCTTTGTAGGACAGTTGCGGATTTCTAATCTATTTTTGTGGTCTCATTCTACTCTGTTTTTTTTACTTTCTTTTCTCTTGTGGCCGTTCCAAAGCTTTCGTTTGTGAGAGATATATTGGTAATTTGATATAATTGCCCAAATTTTATCCATTTAAATATAAATAAAAAATAAAACAACCTAAAAAATAATAATATTTCTTACTCCCTCCGTTCAAGTCTGGATAAAAGTTAAGTATTTGTTTAATATTTATGGTAGGGTAGATATGGGTATTTATGTAAATATATAAAGTTTAAAATATTTGTTTAATATTAAAACGAGGATTAAAATGGAATGGAGAAGCTTCGACTTGAACATCCCAAAAAGAAATAAGGGATTGTGTGACTTGAACGGAAGGAGTTAGTACTTATCTAGTATATTTAATAGAAATATATGACACATCGATACCTTCCGTTTCCATCACAAATGAAATTAAGTGTTAAATTTTCTACATGGTACCCGTGTTTTTATTTGTTTCTATATAGGCAACGCTTGGTATGATGGGGAGTATAGTGTTATTAAGAGTTCACTAGTAGAAAACTACTCTTTGGAACCGGTTATAAACTACCCTTTGGAACCTTTTTTCATAGGTTCTACTGTGTAGACACCCGCATTTTGCCTGCTAGTGTCTATAGCAGTTCCCGACAAACACCCGATGATGATCGGACGCAAACGTGACTTGGTATACTTGGATTTGGACCCGAAATCAATAATATCTGACATAGACTTTTAGCGGAGTAATAATCTCACAAAACAGACCTCAAATCCAGGCCCAGTGGGTCGTTCCGAGCGAAATAAGACTAATTTGGGCCAAAACCGAAACCAAAAATAAATCCCGTCTTTTGGCGACCGGGTCAAAACCCGGTCAAAGACGAACCCGTCACAAAAACCAGCCCAAGTGCACCTTCTAGAAGCTGGCGCCCAATCTAAATTCAAAAAAGATAACAAAAATCAATCAAAACAACAATATCAATTCCTTCCTATTTTATCTCGTTTACCTGATCCACTCGATCGAGTGGATTGACCCACTCGGTCGAGTGGAGCGTCAAAAACCGGATCATGCCCATTTTCTAGGGCACCCGACCAAGTGCACTAGGGCCACTCGATCGAGTGACCCTAGGTCGTGGGGTAAACTCTATAAATACCCCACGACCCCCACTCATTTACAAAGTTTTTTCACCCTCATTCTACCTACATTTTACCCTACATTCACCTACACTACAGGCCTTAGTAAGCCTAAGCACTACACCCACAAAACCGAGTCCCTTGTCCCTCGAGAAACCGACAAACACACACACATATACACATACACACCATAACTTGCGTACATCCTCGATACTCCGACGTCCCGTCACTATTTACGAGTCCATTTCCGAGGTCCCTACTAAGCATGTATGTTGAGGGTGTCCTAAACCCCATTTCGATCCCTATTACTTTGTTTTTTCTATTTACGTTTTCGTATTATTATCCTAACACTAACTTTAACTTTAACTCTAGCATTTCATTTTTCGTATGCTAACTTTTACATTCTCGTTGCTAACATATTACTATACCGCGTATATATATTGTTCCGGTCACGGAAACAATTAACCCGGCTCAGGATCCGGGTTGTGTAATCGGATTGTTGGTAGATAATTGATCGCCTGATTTCCTTAAACCTCTCCTTTGTCTCTCTCCCTTGATCGGACCTTCCCGGCGGAGTTGGCTTGCGCCCTGCACAATGAACGCACAGGGCCTCGGAGGTTGTCCGAGGGAATCCTCTCCGATGCCTAAGTTAGTCCGTGAAATGCCTTGATGAACCTAGCTCATGAGGAACTAGGTGGCGTTTTTAGGAGTGGGAGTCTAGAGAGAGAAAATCCAACCCCTCTCATGTGGGAAATGGAAGAGTATTTATACCTTCCCACAAGAGAGAGGAAAAGAGGAGTGGGGAGAGAAAGAATGAGTGGATGGGAAATTGACACGTGGTCTTTCCCCATCCACTCGTTCTCTCTTACCTGTAGGCAAGATGACAGAGGGGGCTTCTGGGGCCCCGGCCCTGCTCAGGGAGAAGGTCGCTCGGAGGCAGGCGAGCAGGTAGTGCCTGCACGCTCCTTACAGCCAGTTGCCTTACCCTACCGGGCAGGCGGCTTCCTTGTAGTTTTGCTTTACTGGGGGAATCCTGGTATCTTATCCCAACGGCCTGCTGGGCGGGCTCCTTGGTTTCCTTGGACGGGGTCTTCATGGGGCCTGCTAGGCAGGTGGCCCGACGCAGGCTCTTCGACCCTCATCAATTGGCCCTCACCTGCTGGAGGGGAAGCAGGGTTCCCCTTTGGCAGGTGGACTCTTGGTGGAGGGGAGTTGACTTGTGTCTCTTGCCAGTGCATTTAATGCGTTCGCGTATTCTCGAGGGGGAGTCTCTTCTGTCATTGGGCATGCCAAGAGTTTAATTGTTCCTTGGGTCATGATTGCCTCGTGCACCAAATGGATTTTTGGGCAGCGTGCTGGTGTGCCGATTGGTCGTTTCTCCTGTCAGGGTGGTTGGGATGTTATTCAATGCCTTGGCCTTCTTCCTTGTATAAATTGCATTTTCCTTCGCCATTTTCATGACCCATCTCCAACTTTCCTTTCTTTCTTTGTCTTAATCATGGTTTGGATCAAAAAATTCGTGACTCGCCGTGGAGTTCGCCATGTTACTTTCCTTTTTAGAGGATTTTGGAGGCTTCGGTACGCTCGAGCTATCCGTCGTAGCCGTCGTTCACGGCTTCATTCTCGTCGGAGTGGCAGAAGAGTCCCTACTAGGTTGAGCAAGCGTCTCAAGATATCCTCGCCCCTGCTGCTCCCAGACTCAGGCGTTGCCCTCAGGGAGGGGGTTGCTTTGACAGGGGATGCCACGAATGCTTTCCGTGGCTGCACCCCGAGCAGTTTGACCCTAACTTCTCTGATACTGACTCCTCCCTGGCATCAGGCCCCTCCTCGCCTGTGAGGAGGACAGGTTGTCGCACCTGCGACGAATCCCAGGCCGTTCCCTTTGGCAGGGACTGGGAGGGTAGCAGCCGAGACTCCGATGATAGCGAGGGTCTTGGTGGCTTGAGTGACAAGGATGGGGACGGAATCCCTGATGATCCTTTCAAGGATTCCCCAGACTGGGACTGGGGCTCGGATTTTGGGAGCCCAGGCAGCCCTGGGGACCATTCCCCAGACTTGAATGACGATTAAGCCTGCGTAGCAGGGTGTTTGACTTTGTCGGGCCGGAATTTCTAGGCCCTTGTGTATTTTCTTTTCTTGTTTGGCACTAGATGTAATTTTCCCTTTTAAGGCTAATGAAATGAAACTCTGGCAATTTGTTTGTGTGTTGTATTTTTAATATTTGTTTATTACTTTTTTGTTTGAATGAAGAGGGGACGTCACAGGGTGATCAATCCTTTGACACCCTTTGGTCCTTTCGAGGCTGCCCTTGGGAAACTACACAGGGCTGACTTCTGAGGGAGTGACGCGTGGACAGTAGTCTTTGGGCGGATTCCTGAGGATTTGGCGACTCTTTGTATGCCTTTTCTCCTATAAAAGTAATCAGTCACCCACTCTTCCTCTTTTTCCTTCTTCAATCTTTCTTTCCTCTTGAAATCTTCCTTTTCTCTTTTTCTGCAAAACCCTTTGGTGTTGACGACTTGTGCCCTACTTTGTACCCCCATTTCTCTGGGAGATTTCTCCTTCAGGCTTTCACCGCACCGGCAGACGATCTTAGGTTAGACTTTTGTCTTCCATTTCTTGCTTTTTCTTTTCGATTTCTTGTTTTCCGCTTCCATTAGAGTTACAATGTCTAGAACTCGTGAGCGGATCCTACCTTTTACTGACCCATCGAGGAGGGAGGAAGGGGAAAAAGGTAGGGTGAATTTTGCCTCCTCCTCTAGGGAGGTTGGCTCTGGGGTAGTTGAGGAAGAAAATTCGGCGGATAGCGGAGGTGGTAACTCTCCTGACCCTCCTTCGTACGACGTTATTGATTCGGATGACGAGGCACTGGAAATTGACCCCTCCAGGACCTCTGACCCCCTTATTCGTCGGGAAAGGGGTAAGGTTTATTATTTAGATAAAGTCAAATACCGCATTCCCTTGAGTACTTACCCCGACCCGAAACATCGGGACTTGATTCTTGCAAAAAATGCCGCCGGTGCGATTGAGCGGTTTTACAATTTCGGGGATGGGTACACAATCGTCGTCCCCGGCGAGAAAGATACCGTATGCAACCCTCCCGACGGGTGTATAGTGGTTTATCACAAGTGCCTGGAGTTCGGCCTTCGCTTTCCCCTTCATCCTTCCCTGGAAGAGATTTTCAGGCGTATGAATGTGGTCATCGCCCAGCTGACAGCCACGGCTGTCAGGTAATTGATTTCGTATGTTTGGACCTGCTTGTTCCACCGCGCCGAGCCTTCCATTGATGCCCTGAGGTTTATGGTCGGCCTACAAATGGTCTCTTCTGGGAGTGTGGGCTCCCCTGGATATTGGTCCCTTTTGAGGCAGAAGGGACATTCTTTGGTGTGGCCAGTCATGGACAGTCTGAGAGACTGGAAGAACAACTTCCTTTATGTGCACAGTGCCCATGGGTGGAGGATTCCCCGTCATTTCAGGAATCATGTCCACACCAGACTAGAGACCCCCAAGGAGTATCACCCTGGCGTGGGTGGAAAAGCCTTGGAGGTGAAGCTGAGCGAGAAGGACAAGGAACTGACAGACTATTTTGCCGCTCATACTGATAAATATGGGGTATATGGCCCTACATTATGGCTCCCCCATGCGGAGCTCATTGCTACTGATAAATACCTGACCCGGTTGGGCATGAATCCGGGTCTAAATGAAGGTAGTTCAGGAGTGTTGATGATTCTCCCTTACCCTTTTTCTTTTTAAGTGTCTTGACTGTTCGTCTGTTTGCCTTGTAGATCTTGCCACCTTCATTTGGAGAAAAGAGGAGGTGAGGCGTCTGGGTCTGACCGAGACTCTTACCGTCGTCCAAAGTCGCCCTTCTCTTCCCCCTGATTTCAAGAAAGGTGAGAAGAACCTGATGAAGCACCTGAAGGGTTTGTCGTTCAGTAGACCAAGGCTCCCTGCCCCTCCCAGATCAACGCCCGCAAAAACGGCGGTTTCTGAAGCTACCTCTTCCCCGGTTGCGAAGGTGATTGCCTGTGAGGCTACTCCCTCACCTGTTGGTAGGCAGGGGGGCCTTTCCACAGGGGTTCAGATTCCCTCGGGACCGCGGGCTGCGGGCTCCGAAGAGACTGGGGAAAGCACTCCCAGAGGGCTGATTAGAAAGAGGAGCAGGGAGGCTCCGAATGCTGACCAAGTGGTGGATTTGGAAACTGCCACGCCTGAACCAAAACGCTTCGCTCAGGGGGTTCCTGGTACCCTCTTTTCTGAGGAGAACGCCGAATTCCATTACACCGCCGGCGATAGCCAAGATGTTTCCGCCTTACTTTCCGACTCCGGGGCAGTTTTGGCGGATCATCTCCTCAAGACCGTCCATTGTGCCACCCATCAGGTGACTCAGTACGTTCAGCGTACCGCCAGAATCATCCAGGCTTCTGCAGAGTTGGCGGCCCTTAATCGTCTGAGTGACGAGGAACTGGCTAACTCTGACCGCCTTTCTGCAGTCGAAAGGGACGTTGCTCTTATTGCCAGTTTGAAGGATCAATTGGCGAAAAGGGAAATCGAGCTGGAAGAGGTCAGGAATCAGGCGATCCATTGGAAGTCTCAGAATGAGAGGGCTGTCAGGGAGGTGTCCCGCCTGGAGGAAGAGTCAAAAAGAGCTCAGCAGGCCTTCGCAGAGCTGGAGCAGGCCAGGAAGGCTTTAGCTGAGCTGGATCATGCCAAGAAAAGTGTCGTCGATCTAGGGGAGCGCCTTTCCAAGGCGAACTCAGATCTTCAGGCAGCTCTTGGTGATCTAGCGACGAAGACCGAGGAGTGGCAGAAAGAAAGGGATGAAATAATCCAAGAGGTGGAAACGGCCGTGGTGGCGGGTTTTGTGAATGGCGCTAACTCTTGCTTAGGGGTGGTCATGGAAGCTGTCAGGGAGATGTTCCCTGGCTTTGACGAGGAAGCTTTTCGGGCCATTTACGCCGCCAAAGATGAGGCCCAGATGCGCAGGCTGGCTGAAGGGGCTGCTACTTCTGGCCCAGACGCTCCCCCTGCTTAATATGGAGGGCAGTCTTCCTCAGAGGGCTCTTGTTCGTCCCCCGCTGCGCCTAGGCTGATGCTTTGACTTCTTTATTTCTTTGCGCGCCGAGCCCTTTGGTGGCCGGCTGCCGTGTTTTACTGTAATCACTTTTTTAGAAAAACTCTTATCCTGTGTACCCTTGCCACTTTATTCCTTTTTATGCAGATCCTTTTGTTTGTTTTTGTCTGCTTTCGTTCGGTTTCTTGTATGAGTTTGATGTACAGCCTGCCCCCTGCCTGCCCAGAGGTAAGCAGAGAGGTTCCTTAACGTTTTTATACAAGGTCGGGGGGCCTGCCCCCAGTCTTTGTTGATCCGGCCTGTCCCTGGCTTTTGTTCAAAGTCCAGGGGGCCTGCCCCCTGCCTGCCCAGAGGTTAGCAGGGAGGCTCTTCGCGTTTTTTATACAAGGTTGGGGGGCCTGCCCCCAGTCCTTGTTGATCCGGCCTGTCCCTGGCTTTTGTTCAAAGTCCAGGGGGCTTGCCCCCTGCCTGCCCAGAGGTAAGCAGGGAGGCTTTTGCGTTTTTTATACAAGGTTGGGGGGCCTCCCCCCAGTCCTTGTTGATCCGGCCTGTCCCTGGCTTTTGTTCAAAGTCCAGGGGGCCTGCCCCCTGCCTGCCCAGAGGTAAGCAGGGAGGCTTTTGCGTTTTTTATACATGGTTGGGGGGCCTGCCCCCAGTCCTTGTTGATCTGGCCTGTCCCTGGCTTTTGTTCAAAGTCTAGGGGGCCTGCCCCCTGCCTGCCCAGAGGTAAGCAGGGAGGTTTTTGCGTTTTTTATACAAGGTTGGGGGGCCTGCCCCCAATCCTTGTTGATCCGGCCTGTCCCTGGCTTTTGTTCAAAGTCCAGGGGGCCTGCCCTCTGCCTGCTCAGAGGTAAGCAGTGAGGCTTTTGCGTTTTTTATACAAGGTTGGGGGGCCTGCCCCCAGTCCTTGTTGATCTGGCCTGTCCCTGGCTTTTGTTCAAAGTCCAGGGGGCCTGCCCCCTGCCTGCCCAGAGATAAGCAGGGAGGCTCGGATTTTTTGTTGGGGGGTTCATTTTTCCTAACTTTGGCAACAGGGGGGCCTCCCCCTATTGCCCCCTTCTCGTTTGTGTGTGAAAGCGCAAGTTTGAACAGGCAACGAGTATAAATCTGAAGCTTTCTCATTTCTTTATGAAACTTTTGACATTAGGGTGGTCGGAGCCGTCGACATTCTTTGACCGTCCTCCGCCATTGTTCTTAGCAAAAATAAAAACTGTCTTTAGACTTGGTTTAGACATAATATTTCTTCAGGGTGTCCGCATTCCAGTGAGCATGCAATTCTTGTCCTTCAAGGTTGGCGATTTTATATGTGCCTGGTCCCAGGATTTGAGTCACTTGGTATGGACCCTCCCAGTTGGCACTTAGTTTTCCGTGCTCCCTTGACTTTCCGACAGCCTGCGTTTTTCTGAGAATCAGATCACCCGTCTGGAAATTTCTCTGGCGCACTCTGCTGTTGAAGGCTTTCCTCATTCGTTGCTGGTAGGCAACAATGTTGGTACTGGCCTCCTCCCTTATCTCATTGACCAGATCCAAGGCCTCAACCATTGCAGCTTCATTCTCAGTCCGGTCGTATTGCAGGGAGCGCAGAGATGGGATCCTTGCCTCAATTGGTAACAGAGCCTCTGCTCCATATACTAGACCGAACGGGGTCTGGCCTGTAGATTCCTTTCGGGTGGTCCGGATTGACCAGAGTATGCTGGGAAGCTCGTCAGCCCATATTGGATCCATGACTGGCCACACCAAAGAATGTCCCTTCTGCCTCAAAAGGGACCAATATCCAGGGGAGCCCACACTCCCAGAAGAGACCATTTGTAGGCCGACCATAAACCTCAGGGCATCAATGGAAGGCTCGGCGCGGTGGAACAAGCAGGTCCAAACATACGAAATCAATTACCTGACAGCCGTGGCTGTCAGCTGGGCGATGACCACATTCATACGCCTGAAAATCTCTTCCAGGGAAGGATGAAGGGGAAAGCGAAGGCCGAACTCCAGGCACTTGTGATAAACCACTATACACCCGTCGGGAGGGTTGCATACGGTATCTTTCTCGCCGGGGACGACGATTGTGTACCCATCCCCGAAATTGTAAAACCGCTCAATCGCACCGGCGAGAAAGCTTCAGATTTATACAATATGATCCAAGCCAAGAAAGACATCGATCTAGGGGGTGAACCGGGACAAAGCTTGAACAAGAACTCTTATGTACTTGAAGATGATGACTCCGAGATTGGAGAGGATGAGAGCCCAATTCATGGGCTTGATGACAAGTTGAAAAGCAAGGAGAAAGATGAGCCTCCCTTGGGGCCACATGAAAACCGGTGGACGTTTGGGTATATCCCCAAAGACCAAAAGTACAAGTTCAAGTCGTTGAACTTGGAAGATCGGGATGTCCCGGGAACGTCAAGGCAAGGCCATGAAGAGCCTTGGTATGTGGTCGGTTATATCTCGAGCTTGATTGAAGACTTTGCTAGGGCCTTCCACTTGTTTCTTCGTGCCCTTGATGGAGATGGAACTAGTTTTGGTTATTGAAAAAGATTGAAGAATGTACCACCTTGGTTTGACGGAGTTCCACAAGAACCGTCTCTTTGTATATACCTCTTTCCCTTGTAGTTTGTTTGGTGAATTTCTTGATTACTTGGATTGATTGATGAGCGATGTGAGGGAGGGAATTTGATGTGCTATTTGAGTTTATTGTGATAGGTGTGAAGTGAAAGTGCCTCCTAGGGAGGCGTGGTCATTGTTGGAGCTTGGATCGTGTGAAGGGAAGTCGGTTTTTGAAGCTTGGAACGAGCTTTTGGGAGCTATAGAGGGATAGGAGACTCTTCCCGACCTAAAAGAGGTCATCCCGTCCGGGATGGAAGGCCCATCCCGACCGGGAAGGATGTCGTCCCGTCCGGGATGAGGTGCACAAAAGATGGGTCTACTGACGGGTCATCCCGACCGGGACGAAGCCTTCCCGACCGGGACGAGCCGGTCATCCCGACCAGGACCACCCATCCCGACCGGGATGGACCCTCTGTCCTCCTTTGACCTTTTCTTCGTCGTTTGAGCCCACCCAACCACTTTATACTCCCTCCCAACCTCCCTACATGTCCTTACTCTCATTATATGACCCTTACACCTTACATAAACATTTTCACCTCACTTTCACTTCACTTTAAACCAACTTTCACGTCAAAACCCACCTCATTATACTTTTGTACCTCAACCATGGATCCATATAGCGATTGGGGAGGAATAGCAACGCCGACGACTAGCTACGTGCCAATTTGACTTATGAGACGATGGAGCGAGTGAGTTGCTACCCGTATGGTATGGCAACTATCCTCTCTTTTCCGTTCTTTATAGCTTGTCCTCTTTGTTTATTCTCCTTCCCTTATACACTTTTGTGTCATGGTGGCCTTCGAGGCCTTGGTAGTTGTTGCTCCCGACTCTCGATGATGTGATTACATCGAGAGTCATTTCAAAATCCAATTTTTCTAGATTTTCACCCTTTTTGTAGGAATTAGTCGGATTTGGGCGGAATCCGGGCTAGGTGACTTGATTACACCTAGTCCTCCCCTCCCATTTCCTTTTATTTTTTTCTTTTTATTTCTTCCTCCATCCATATCTTTTCTTGTCTCGGCCCATGGTGACTTGACTACACCCCGGCCGGACGCCTTCTACCCTTTTCTCCACTTTATTTTTGATTTTTAGCCTTATTTTCGTAGTTTTTTTTCTTTTGTGCTCCCATACACTACGGTCGAGCATGAGGACATTGCTCGGCTTAAGTGTGGGGGAGCGATATTCTATCATAGTTAGTTTTATTTTTGTAGTTTTTCGAAAAATCTTTAAAAATCCTAAAAATTTGAAATTTTTTCACAAAAATCAAAAAGATTTTCTTTTTGTGTGTTTTTCTTTTGTGTCATTGTCTCGTATATTTGTTTCGTTGTGTGTGTTTGCCCTCTTCTCCATATAGGCCACTTAATCACCAATAGCTTTGGAGAGCTTTCAAGACTTCCGGTAACATCTTTATCCCTTTTTCTTCTTTATCTCTTGTGGAGCTTGGAGGAGATTGTGATGTTGTGTGCTCGGGAGGAGCTTTGTAAAGTTTGATGTTGGTTGGTTGGTCATTTGGAAGCTAGGGGTGGTGTTTGTGTTATGTATGTGTTCGTTTTATGTTGTTCTTGTTTTGTTGCTTTTGTTTCTTTTTCTTTCGTTTTCATTGAGTATTTGTTTTGTGTTTTGTTGTGTGTCTTGTGTGTAAATGGTTTTCGAAAACCCGATTTAGAGGCTAGTGTGCGAGTGTTTACTTTCCCTTCTTAGTAGTATAAATCGAGTCTTGGACTTTAGTCTAGTAGAATGACCCTAAATCAATGAATTCGTTGGTCCTTTACCCTAAGTCCACCTAGCTTACTAGGGATTTACTACGGGATTTTCATTTTGACCATTATGACCACCCACGGTGTGAAAAGGCCTTGGTTGCCGAGTCCCGTCCCTTAGGTGACCATGTTTAGGATTGTTTGATTAGTCCAAGTTCTCCACTTTTTGTGGGTTTGAAGGGAAGGACGCTCCCCGACACTCCCATTACCCTACCTCCTACACATATCCACACAATAATTTGCAACTTGTTGATTTCTCTCTTTCTAAATCACAAAGAAATGCCAAAAAGTCAAATCAAGCCAAAAGGGCAAAGAAAAGAAAAAGAAAGAAAAGATTGAAGAAAAAGAAAAGGCATAAAAGCCAAAAAGAAAATAGAAAGAAAAAGAAACGGCATGGCAAAACAAAGTAAAAATGCAAAAGAAAAGAGAAAATGCCAAAAGAAAACCCAATTCACAAAAATAACCCCTACCTCTCAAAATAAGCCTTTTCCCGACTTTTGTCGTGAAGAGCCTACCAAAGGACCGAGTCCCTAGGAAGGATGATAGCGGCATTAGTCGGTCTTCCCTCATTTTGCATATTTCCATCTTTTTACTTGGACTAGTTAGGAGGTTTTAGACATGGGACGACCCTCTTGGCTCTTTGCTAAAGGGGGCGGGGTCTCACTTACCTACAGTGTCGACTAACACCGTGGTTCATCACTTTCCATCCCGCCGATCGTCCCGTGGTACGTTTTTAGAAGGTTAGGAGGAACCGAGGTAAGTTACGAACGCTTTTATTGCTTTGTCGTCATACTATTAGGGTTTTGTCCATCTTGGTTTGTATTGCTAGCTCGGGAACGTTGTCACTTGCCTTGAGTCCTAAACCGGTGCTTCTTTCACCGCTTTTTAGAGGGAAGCGGTATTTCTTTTCTTTTGGGTGCAACCTTTTGTGTATTTGTTTGTGTGCTTGTTTGTTTATGTGTTTTTGTGTCCGGTTGCATCCACGGATTTGTCGCAAGACCCCACTTGCCTTGCGGAGTGCACTTTTCCTCTAAGTGCACTCGCGTGAGTTGAAAGGGCGTAGGGTGCGCTAATACCCACTCGGCTAGTTTAGTAGTTAGTTCGTGCTTACTCGAGGGCGAGTAAGGGTTAAGTGTGGGGGAGTTGATAAGTGTAGTTTGTAGTGCCTATTTTGTAGTGTTTTGGTCCCATTTCCTTGCGGAATCGCTCCTTGGGAGTGGTTCATGGGCTACTTATACTTCCTCTAGCTCGTTTCAGGTTCCCGAGACCATTCGTGAAGAGTTGGAGTGATTCCGACTCAATACATACACTTTTCGGAGCCAACGAAGCGGAGGAACGATCACTCGATGCCTTGGATTCGACCCCGAGACCTTGGGACCCAATCCCGAGCCTTCGAGACCCGATCCCGAGTCCCGAGAATCGATGAGAAGTTCATGTGAAGCAAGGAGGAACCAAAAGGATCATATTGGAGGCCTACAAGACTCATCCCCGACGGGTATGCACCTCATCCCGTCCGGGATGAAGTGCACTTTTGAAGGGGTCACTGCCAGGCCGTCCCGGTCGGGACCAACCCGTCCCGGTCGGGATGACAGGCCGTCCCGGTCGGGATGATCCCGTCCCGGTCGGGACCAAACACCTGTAGCCGCGCCTCTTATTTTCCTCCTCCTTCATTCTTGTACCCCTATAAATACTTCCCTCTTGTATTGTTTATGTATCTTACCTTAACCTAGACTATCTTAAGCCTCTCTACAAACATTCAAACCCTAGATTAGTGTTCCTCATATTAGTTTTAACCTCTCCTTAATCCTAGTTTAATCTTAGTTAATTAGTCTTGTAATTAAGAAGATTCTTGAAGACTCACCCAAGCTTGACAACCTTGGGGTTTTATTTGGGTTTCTTATTAATTCAAGTTCTCATTTTTTTCATCCAATTGTAGTGGGTATAATTTCTCTTCTCTTAATCTTTGTTTTATTATCAAGTTTTAATCATTGATTATTGTTTATTGTTCTTGATTGTTCACCATGAATGTTTGGATGTTTGTGATGTTGTTTTCTCTTTTCATTGTTGTAGTTAGTTTGAATATGTGTGAGTAGTCTTCTTGTGGGTTAGTAGGGGGATTAAGGGTAGAATATGGGTGATTAGGGTTTGATTAGGGGTGGAGGGTGAATCTTTGTTGTTAGTCACATACTTGGCACACAATGTGTTTGTTGAAATGCTTGTTTGAGTTGTAGTGGCCATGCTTCTCATGCTAGTCTTCCTCTACTCATTGTTTGTCTTGTATGTGGTCATGTTGAGGATAGTGTTGAGGATAGTCGTAGTCACGAGAGAGCGGACTAGGGTCTAAGTTGCGAGAGCCCGGACCTACCTCGATATCGGTCTAAGTAGCGAGAGCCCGGACCTACCTCGACATCGGTTTAAGTTGCGAGAGCCCGGACCGATTCTAGCAATTAAGAGACACCTACACCCTTGACCACCCGAGTCACCCTACTACACTTTTGAACCCGACCTAACCCACTTCTTCTTCATATTTGATTCATCCTATTAGCTAGTCATCATTTCTTTAGTTCATTGTTTAGTTTGTGTTTAGTTATTTCATTTAGCCTTGTTATAGTCTAGTTCATTGTTAGTCTACTTTCTTCCTCTCCTCTCATCATAATTCACCAATTAGTAGCTCTTTGTGTTTGTTTGGTAGCATAGTCTTGTTTTAGGCCGACCTAGTCTAAACCTTGCAACACCATCTCCGTGGACACGACCCGACTTACCCTAACTACCGTTAGGTTAGCCGGTTATATTTATTTGGCGGCGGGATAGACGACAAATCCCACCATCAGTATTCCCTTCTTCTTCTTTTCCTTCTTCTTATTTCAGTCTCCTTATTTCACCCTCATTTTCAAACCCTAGAAATAAAAATTTGATTTCCAAATTCCATTTCTATTTTCTATTACTCCGTAGTTGATTCTGCTCCTCGATCAAAGTTCGAAATCTAAAGAATCTTCGATTGTTTCAATTTGGGCGGAACTTCTAATGGTTCTTTCATTTGAACCACGAATTGCTTCGTCGATTCCTTCAGTCAAGGGTTCCTGAATTTGATCGAAGGTATGCGATTACTTTGATGCACTTATGATTTGAGGTCCTTAGGGTGTCAACGATTCAACTTCCGATTATTTCCATTCTGACTTTCGTAATTCAGGTTGTTCAATCTCAATTGCGTTTAATTATGTCGAATTTATAGCCTTTGTCGCGGTCCGGATGCTTTTGTCGGAAGATTCTACGTTACGTTTGAGATTTTTTTCTAAGATTTGTTTCGGTATTCACTTTGATTATGCTTCTTTGTGAATTATTGTCATTTTTCTGTTATTTGAAACTTTTGTTTGATTGCACTTTGTTGAAATCCACTCTCACGTTCATTCTTGAGTTTAACAACAAATTCAAGTCATTTTTTTGAGTTTTTTTGGAAGAGTAACGTTAATGGTATGAGTGATTTGAATTATTGAATGGACAGCCTGTTGAACTACTCTTATTCCTATTTTAGTCAAATTAGGATTCACAGAAGAAACCCAATATATTTTCACATGTGAATGTCAGTCGATCAATATAGACCAGAGAATTTACTATGGAGTACTCGTATCTTACAACCAAGGTGCTATTCTTATTTCCAAGTATGTAGGCTAAAAGATGGTCTTTGAGTAAATTTATTGATAGACGATCTTTCCCTAGTTTTAGTTTTTGTGTTCATGATCAGTACTTCAACATATTTGGAGTTTTCACATGTCAACCTGATATCATTAATAACTCCTCATTCATCCCCCTTAGCATTTAGATTGGCCGAATAAGGCTATCCCCATTTACTACGTACAATGCCTCCCTGCTTTCTAATTTGACGTACTTTGTGTTTCAAATTTTAATCATTAATACGAGTATGAATATCCTTTGTGGCTTTATCAAAGGCACAATCTTGAAGTTTTGTATTTTTGTATTATCATCAAGGTTGGTTATAATCGTAGGTTTAGATTGAAAGAGTAGGTTGGTGTAGACACCCGCATTTTGACTGCCAAGTGTCTATGGTAGTTTCCCAAAAAAAAACACCCGATGATGATCGGACGCTAACGTGTTTCTATGCGCTCGGATATGGGCTCAATCTATTAATCGTTGGCTAATTCACTTACAGAGTACAAACCTCACAAAATCAACCTCAAATCCAGGCCCAGCGGACCATTCTGAGTCAAACAAGACTAATTTGGGCCGAAACCGACATCGGAAGTAAAACCGACTTGTCACGGTTGGGTCAATCCCGGTCAAAGTCATTTCCGAGGCATGCAAAACAAACCCTCAAACATCAAAAGTCCAATTCAAACACAAACCCATCAAATATCCATGGCCACGGTCCAAAACAAGAGACCCGCGCGACCCAACTGGGCCACTCGATCGAGTGCCCCACCCACTCGATCGAGTGGGCCCTTATTCAAGCCAGACGGCTGACGCACAAGGCCACTCGACCGAGTCAGCTGCCTACTCGGTCGAGTAACCCTAAACCGGAGCCCTAGCTTTTCCTATATAAGCAACCCTTTGGCACACACTTCAAGACATCTTTGACACATCTATTTACACCCCAATTTCAACCTCTCTTTCACACTTTTACAACCCTAATACATCCTAAGCAAATCCTAAACAATACACTAGCAAAAACCCTAAACCTAGTTTAGGAATCAACAACCCGAGCCACCATAACTTAACCTTCATCCATCTCGAAGACTCTAGTGTTAAAGCCACGGTTACGAGTTCTAATCCGAGACAAGAACATGTAGGTTGAGGGTGTCAAAACCCCTTTTCTTCTCTTCTCTTCCTCCTTCTCGCGTCATGTCGTCTTTTTACGGGTCGTGTTTTTTTATTTATTTCGTTCTATCGTTATCATCGCATCATTAATATTGATAGTACTAATATCAAAACATTAAAATACTTATCAATTTGTGTCGAGTATGAGTGATATCGGAATAAGGAAATCCGAATATACAAGTGTACTGCACACAGCGTTGACGGTCGCTTGTTCAGATGTCCCGATTACTTGATTATTGAGATAAGTTAATTTCAACAATAGTTTTCATAACGTTGTATCATTATTGTTATTCGAGTCATATAATAGCATCGATTTTCAAAGAACAAACTTCGTATTTCAATAAGGGTCGAAACCCGTTGACGTGAATCCGACATCACAATCCTTAGGGATTTATTTCGACGTCGGAGAAGCCGAGGGAATCAAGTCCTTTTTTTCCATGTAAAGCGTCGATCTTGTAGATTCGATACCAATTCCATAATTGGATGTCGAATCTAACAATCTAGTCACTTAATTCAATCAATTCGATTTTCTTGTTGATGCTAACGTAGATGTCACGTTATAATTATGGCGCTACAAACGCGGAGAGAAATTCATGTCGTTTTGATCGACTTAAAACGACTCAAATCAGTTTTCTTTATTTTTCCGCTCTAGAATTCCATATCGATTCCATAATCGAGTGTGGGATACGATGAGTATTCAAATTTAGAATCAGGTATAAATTCAACAATATTTATATTCGGTTTAACGAAATCAATGATTTATAAAAAAGAAAAACCTGAATCGAGCATAGGTCATGAAATACTCATGCTCAATTCGGTAAAACCGTCGACTCATCGAAAATCAAAAGCAATTTCGAAATCAATAATAAAATTGCAAGCGAATTACAATTCGTACAGGGGGCACTCGACCGAGTGCCTAGCCCACTCGGTCGAGTGGCACCTCAAAACCGGATCAGAATGTCTTTTACGACGCCTACTCGATCGAGTCTCACAGTGACTCGGTCGAGTGGCTCCGTACTCGACCGAGTTGGTCAATGACTCGGCCGAGTATGGTCTATAACGCAAAACAGAATCATCTTTTACAGGTCCACTCGATCGAGTCCATCGACCACTCGATCGAGTGACCCCGCAATGACCAAAACACGAGTCGTACATCCTTCTTTTCAAATTCGATAGTATTTTATGATTTAGGTCAACACGTGTCTAATTAATCACGTGTATACTATCTTTTCAAACCATGCATCATCATAATTGCATCTTCTCATCTCGTTCAATATTTGCACAAACCATTATTATTCGTTATGTCATTACATCGTTACTAACGCGTTTGTTATTCCTTTTGTCAATTTAATTTTTGTTTATTTTATTGTACTAAAATGAACTCACATGCTAAATTCAACTTCGACGTTTAGAATTAATTGCATTAAATTGACTTAGAAACCCTTTTCAATTCCATTCACATGCCTAAGAAAACAATGTTTGCATAAGCATTTTCCCGTTCAACTAACGCGCGTATTGGAAAGTCATTCGAATTCTTAGTAGAGGTCGCTAATGTGCGGGCGGGGTTGGGTGTCCTTTGTTGGATTCCCAACACGTACCCTCACCCCTTACTCAGAACCTCGGTTTCCGGATGCCCGAAACCGTTGGCGCACGAGACTCATTCAATACACAATATTCGATAATGTCGGTATTGGTATCAAATGCAAAGGGACGAGCCCAATAAACTCTGACATCAAAAATGGGCCGTATTTTGTATACGGACCACTACGACATAGAGTGGGCTCGAATGGTTCCGAATAACCACTAAATTCGGTGGCGACTCCACTTTGACCTAAATTTCAATTCGATTCATTCTCATATGGAGATTCATTCGCCTACCCAAACCCGCGCGTGGCCGCGTCGGGGTGGACCTATGTCATGTCCACAGTTGGTGTACTCTCTATTGCATTTATTTAGACTATACAGAGGATAATGGAAGGACTAATTTAAGGTGTTTAATGTCATTTGTTTCCCCACACTCTCACGTTCATTCTTCTGCTTCTCTGCCATTTTGAGATCGAGGAGAGAATGGAGAAAGCACTGTCAAAGGTGGGCAACATTAAATCGGCAGCAGGAAGCTTCTGCATTGCTAAGAAGGCTAAAGAAGAACGTGCTGATATTTCACATGATATCTCTGTTTGTTCCCTTCCTTTTCTTTTACTCCATTTATATTGCAATTTGCATTATTGTCATTCCTGATTCCTGATTCCTGACCACCCTTTTAATTTTCGTTTCCTCTTTCTTAATTCTGTTAGAGCCATCATAGTGGGGGGAGAGAGTAGCTAACAGTGAAAAAAATAAATGAACTTTAAGAATTCACAGTTGTGAGGAAACCGCCAATGCAGATGATGAACGGAGTATGTTTATCCAAGGGTTGATGCATTTGTCACTTGGCATTTATTCTTTCTAAGTTTCTACGGTTGTATACTTCTACATTATGTTGTTGATGAGCAATGTATTGAATATGTCCATAAAGAAGTTGTATCCTTGAACAAAGGTCATTCAATATTTAGCGTATGTTTTTCTTCTTCCCTGCGTCACTATCCCACTGTTTAGTAACTCTAACCCTAAACCACACAACCTCATATTGTAATTATTTTCAATTGAGACGGTTTTATAAATATTTTTCTTAGACAATTGGTTCTATAGATGATGTGTTGAGCTTCTCGTAAGTACTTTTGAACTAAAAACATCCACCAAAGAGGCTAAGATATCATAACAAGCCTAGCGTTCATGGATTATTCTACATACTAAGTATAGGTTAGAAATAATGTCTATAGCGTACACCACTATATACTGTCTATAAACTGATGTATGTCCTCGGATGTAAGGATTTAAGTAATGAGGTGCTCACTTATTTTGGGAATCTGTAGCAATGTAGCCAATTTCGATTTGTGTTTGGGATTTCCAAGGTCTGTCCAAATGGAACTCCCTCTAGTGTTTATAAAAAAAATTGTCTTACTTTCCCTATTTATGATTCATTAAAGAGGATATAGAAGTCGTTTGAAATACTTTTGCATGACTTGTGTACGACAGCAAGGACGTATAGCAGCCTTTTGGAGCCGACCAACATAATGAGCGGGGATGACTCGACAAATAATTTCTATAACCTGGGATGAAGATCACTCAACAACTCATTTCAGTGGTATCGGCTTTTCTACTGATTTGGAAGACCCAACAACTCATTTCAATGGTACGTCTTCTCTATTGAAGCCTCATGTTTGTAGCTTTAAATCGGTCCTTGTTGAACTCTTTTGATACTTTGCTTAGTGAAGGACTTTGCAAGCGTGTACGGTATACATATTAAATGGTTGTGAATAGTGTCATGTAAGTAATGTGAAATCATTTTGAAATAGAATGTACAATGTGAACTCTCAAAGGGATTCATTAAGGAAATAGAATATGGAGTTCAAATCTAACCCATCATCAACTGCGTTTGGGAGCACTACTACATTTCATTTTTTTAGTGTAAACTCTGCATCAACTACAAAAATCAGCTTCTTAATTTCACGTTTTCAACTAACATGTATGGTGACTTGAATTCAAGTTCAATTGTTCAATTTTTATTACGTTAAAATATAGAGTAGTCACCTTAAGATCAATCAATAAACATTGTAAAATCTAAAAGTTATTTAAGATTTTTCAAGATTTTGGAGTGGGTAAGACCTACCATTTGACCTAAACTTTATTCTGCAAACAAAAATCACACTTTCACAATTTGGCAACATATATACACATGTTATTATAAGACACTTAAAGAGACAATATCATAAATGGACAATTCAATCAAATCTTTACATTCCCCTATAGCAAAAACTTTACCTTATAATCCTCGTAACTTTCCGCTATTTACACGAAATGTCATTATTTTTTCCTTACTTTAGTTGGTGAACTCATAAAACCATTTGATTTACTAATAAAACTGGGTAGTGAAGGGTTATTTGGACATGCACAACCTTCCTGGTGCTGTAAAAATGAGGTTGTTTAACTTGATCCCAAATGACCTGAGTCCCTAACCAAATTAGGGATGACATTCTGTTAATGTCAAAATGATTTGAGTTTACAACTAATGTTACGTGTAAGAGTAAGAATGGCTATGTGTTTAGGCATAATAAATGCAAATATGGTTTCATGAGCTCCGCGAATAACGCCGCTCCACTAGTTCAGATGTAATATGTGAACTTGAATGAAATATTGGAATGGTTAGAGGGTTATAGTGATGAATTCACAGGTAAGGGTGAAAGATTCTTAGCTCACTCTTACTAAGCAGGAGCTGGAACCAATATTTGTTTCCTGCTCAGAATTGGGCAACCATCTTATTAGATTTGGGTCCATCCTCCATCATTAGTCTTAGCATGTTATACTTGTAAATACCATGGTGGTACTG
Source organism: Agrostemma githago (assembly GCA_958450325.1). NCBI lineage: Eukaryota > Viridiplantae > Streptophyta > Magnoliopsida > Caryophyllales > Caryophyllaceae > Agrostemma > Agrostemma githago. The sequence continues at coordinate 40,185,078 of OY288244.1, forward strand.
GTGTCTGCTTCTTGCTTGAGTTTACTGAGCATCGTCGCTTCTCTTTATCATTGCACAGGGAGGGATGGAGTTACACATAACATGTTGGATGATATTCAGTTACTGGCGTAGGGCTGAGGTTGTAAGAATCAAATGCTTGGGATTACCAACTCTTGACATGGACAATGTTTGCTTCCACCTTGAGGTTGTATTGTACTGCGCTTTTGGCTTTTGAGAGGCCAATATGTTGGAGGCCAGCAAAAACCCAATGAGGTACTTTCATTCTATTCTCAATCAAGGTGAACAAGAGCACAATTAACTAAGTTGATGCTATTTGGAGCTAAGGTATTGATGAGGTTTGCAACTTATAGGCAAATTATTTTCTTAATAATTAGTACGAAGTAGTATATGATGTATCCGATAAAGTTGTATAGACGAGATGTTATAATGTTGGATTATATATGGTTTTTATGTACCTTTTAGATGTAACTGAATGATGTGTACCTTTAATTTTGGATGTTGGATTTTATAAAAATGAAACTTCTTCAATTCCATATGTGATTCATTTCTTATGTTTCATTAATATATAGTTTAAATACGCGTAATATAGTTCATATAAATCATTTGTTTACTAAGGAATAGACAATTGTTGTTTAGATAACTGTTGTCTACTAAAAGAATATACATCGAATTTTTTTAAAGCTCAAATGTCTATACACGTAATAGACAACTGTTATTTTAGAAAACAGTTGTCTATTAATGAATAGACAACTGTTGTAAAACAGATGTCTATGCGTAGACTAATATACAACTCCAAACTACTCAACTGTTGTAAATCAGTTGTCTATTACTAAAAAAACAGTTGTCTATTTGATGTTTTGTAGTAGTGTTTAAAGATGGATATACAAGTACGGAGTATCTCTTTAATTGACCCTAATTATATAGGACGATACAAGTATATATACTCCTTATAAACAAATGAATTGTAATCTATAGAGCCATAATCGAGTCAATTTTGTACATATCGAGTAAAAGTTATGTTATACAATAAACATATCAAATTATCAATAAATACAAGGTCAGTTACGCTATCTAGCAATAATACCTCTCATCGTTTTTAGATCACGCTTTTACGCTACATTTGTTAGTGTTCACAATTATGCGGATAGAAATAAACTATTGAGCATGGAGTTTTTATATATATGATCGATGGTGATTGCTAAGTTAGAAGCAAGACACTTAGATAATGATACAAACCAAGTGACAAGTGAATCCGCTTGGAAGTCCCTGTGGCCTGTGTGGGTAATTAAGTTCTAGGCCCTCTAAATAATCGACTAAAGCGTCCATAAAAAAATACTTCAAGGCAGATACTAAAAGAGAAGGGACTTACATTGATTTGCTAAAGAAAAAAAAAGAGAGAGTGATTAGTGTAGTTTGTAGTGCCTTTTTCGTAGTACCTTGGTCCCATTTTCCTTGTGGAATCGCTCCTTGGGAGCGATTTAGGGGCTTCTTATGCTTCCTTTAGTTCGTTTCAGGTTCCCGAGACCGATTTGGAAGAGTTGGAGCGATTCCGACTCTATACATACACATTTTGGAGCCAACGAGATAAAGGAACGATGACTCGATGCTTTGGAATCGACCCCGAGACCTTGGGACCCAATCCCGAGCCTCCGAGACCCGATCCCGAGTCCCGAGAATCGATGAGAAGTTCATATGAAGCAAGGAGGAGCCAAAATGATCATATTGGAGGCCTACAAGACTCATCCCCGACGGGTATGCACCTCATCCCGTCGGGGATGAAGTGCACTTTGGAGGGTGCTACTGCAAGGCCGTCCCGGTCGGGACCAACCCGTCTCGGTCGGGATGGTGGGTCCATCCCGGTGGGGACCACCTAGCTGTAACCCGCATTTCTTTTCTTTCATCTCCCTTCCATTTGGAACCCTATAAATACTTCCCTCTTGTATTGTTTATGGATCCATCATTAGTTTAGCCTCTCTTAAGCCTCTCTACAAGTTATAAACCCTAGATTTAGTTCCTCACATTAGTTTGAATCTCTCTTTAATTCTTAGTTAATTTTAGTTAATTAGTCTTGTATTAAGAAGATACTTGAAGATTTCTCCAAGATTGACAACCTTGGGATTATTTGGGTTCCTCTTTTTATGCAAGATATCATCTTTTCATCATCCTATTGTTGGCATAATCTTTCTTTAATCTTGTTTATTGTTATTTACTCAAGTTTGAATCTTTACTTAGTGTTCTTGTTATTGTTCTTGATAATGGATGTTTGGATTGTGATGTGGTTTTCTCTTGTTGTTGTTAGTTTATCTTGGATTATGAGTGAGTAGATTACTTGTGGGTTAGTAGGGGGATTAAGGGTAGAACATGTGTGATTAGGGCTTGATTAGGGGTAAAGGGTGAATCTTTGTTGTAAGTCACATACTTGGCACACCATGTGTTTGTTGAAATGCTTGTTTGAGTTGTAGTGGCCATGCTTCTCATCCTAGTCTTCTTCTACTCATTGTTTGCTTTGTTTGTGGATATGTTGAGCATAGTCATCGACATCGGTTTAAGTTGCGATCGTCCGGACCGAACCTAGCAATTAGGAGGCACCTACACCCTTAGCTACCCAAGTCACCCTACTACACTTATGAACCCGACCTAACCCACTCCTTTCTTTCCATATTTGATTCATCTTGTTAGTTAGACATCATTTCCCCTCGTGTGCTAGTTAGTTTAATTATTAGCATTGTTTAGCATTTGATAGTCTAGTTCGTCATAGTTCATCATTAATCTAGTTCCTACTTCTCCTCCATCATAGTTTTCCATTTGTACTCTCTTTGTGTTTGTTTGTGTGACCTAGTCTCGTTTTAGGCCGATTTAGTCTAAGCATTGCAACACCGTCTCCGTGGACACGACCCGACTTACCCTAACTACCGTTAGGTGCTAGCCGGTTGTATATTTGGTTGTGGGATCCACGACAAATCCAACCATCAAATTGGCGCCGTTGCCGGGGACGGTGCATTGTTTAGACATTGTTTGCTTATTTCTAGACTTAGTTACCCTCCTTTGTGCCCTTCTATCATCTCTTGTGAATATTCTCTAGTTTTTCTTGATTCCTTATCTTTCTTTTCTCTTTGTCTCTAGTTGTGCTTGTTTATTGTCGTTACCTAGTGCCCATAAAGCACTAGGTATTCTCACGTTTGTTCTAGTGTGTAGTGTAGGCCTAGGCGGGGAGGGGAATCCTTTCTCTTTAATCTAGAGCCGGAGAGGCTTTTTCGAGCTTTTCGCCAACGGACGATTAATCGGGTTAGGATCTCTCAACCAAGTGCAAGCAATACCCATCAAGAGCAAGCTCAAGGAAGCGATATTGACGAAGCATATCGAGAGACGGCCGAAGGGAATTTCACCAATCCCTTTGGAGATTCTAGTCCTAGCTCCCCTTCTACATCTACTTCAACTCCATCTACACCATCTTCTCCCTTACATCCAACAATGCCGAAATTTTCCTCTCACTCTACATTTACGGAAGATGTCTTGCCGGGACCCAATGCTCTACCGGCCGCTTATGCCGGAAATTTTACGGCCAAGACCCACTTCATTCAACTTGTGGAAAGGAATCAATTTAGTGGTTTGCCCACCGAAGACCCGCACCAACACATGGAGACTTTCTCCGATTATTGCGACGCTATCTCTCAACCAGGGGTTACACAAGATCAAATCCGATGGGTTTTATTTCCATTTTCATTAATTGGAAAAGCGAAGCAATGGATTAAAGGTCTCGATAGGGCAACCATGGGCATCGACACTTGGAAGAAGCTTGCATTGGCGTTCTACCAAACTTTCTACCCTCCGGAGAAGACTAATTTGCTTAGGGCCTCCATCACCGGTTTCCAACAACGGGATGAAGAGAGCTTGTATGAAGCTTGGGAGCGGTTCAAGTCTTTGGTTAGATCATGCCCTCATCATGGACTCTCACAATGGTTCTTGGTCCAACAATTTTGGAATGGTCTTTATGAGGACTCAAGAACTATACTAAACATGGGCTCCAATGGTAGGTTCACCGAGGTCGATGATGACCAAACATGGGCGAGAATCGAAGAAATGGCGGTGCATAATTCGCAATATTCTAGGCCTAGGAAGGCAAATCGAGGGGGTAGGCACGAGGTTGATGCTATAACTCAATTAAGCATTGACCTTGGGGCTCAATTGAAGACACACATGGAATCCATTGACAAGAAGCTTCAAGGTCACCTCACTCAAGTCCAAAGCATCGGTTCCTCCAACCAAGCCTCAATTCATGAAGTGAATGCTTTGGGATTTGCACCTCCTTTGCCTTATTATGGCATGTGTGACACTTGTGGAATCGTTGGTCATGACCCTATGAATTGTAGAGGGAGTATTGAGCAAGTGAATGCCTTTCAAGCATTCAAGCAAGGTGCCTCCTATTCTAATCAATACCAAGCTTCCAATCAAGTCCCTCAACAACAAGCCTTTCAACAACAAGCCTTTCAACACCAACAACAACATCGTCCTTATGTTCCACCTCCCTTAAGGGACAACAACCAAGGTTACCAAGGCAACTCAAGGCCTTTCAACAACTTCAAGCAAAGTAACCAAGGTTCATTCAACAACAATCAAGGGTTCCAACAAGGGAACTTCAACCAAGGCTATCAAAACCACAACCATGGCAACAATCAAGGCCTTAATCAAGGCAATTCTCATGGGTTCCAAGGGAACCGTCAACATCAAGCAACTCAAGGTAATCAACAACAAAGCAAGCCTAGGAGCCTGTCTCCTATTCATGACTATGGTACTCCATTAGCCCTCACCGATACTCCGCATAATCCATCATCTCCACCTCGGGGATTCGATATTCAAAAATCTATGATGGATATGCAAAAGAGTCAAATGGACATAACAAGAAACCATCAAGAGCTCTTTGCTTATATTCAAGGGGAAAACGCAACAAGAGATGCCCGTATGAAGATGCTTGAAACTCAAGTATCTCAACTTGCTTCGGGGAGCTCCTCAAGACAAAAAGGACAACTACCTTCTCAAGGCGAAACACCGAAATTTGAGCATGTGAGTGTCCCATTTACAAGGCAAATGGAAGACCAAGGTAGACTCTCAATATGACAAGTTCCTTAGTATTTTGAAGAAGTTGGATGTGAGTGTCCCATTTACCGAGCTACTTACCCAAATCCCGGCATATGGAAAATTTATGAGAGAAATATTGGCTAGGAAGAGATCCGTCGACAAGGAAGAGACCATTGCGTTCACAAGAGTGGTGAGCGAGCTCATTCAAGGTTCTACGCTTCCAAAGTTGAAGGATCCGGGTGGGTTTTTGATCCCTTGCACCATAGGCCACTACAAGATCGAAAGAGCATTATGTGATTTGGGTGCGAGTGTGAGCATCATTCCTTATTCTATTTGTTGCCGACTTGGGATGAAGGAGCTGAAAAGTACCTCTATCACGCTCCAAATGGCCGATAGTTCATTCAACCGACCATTGGGGATGCTAGAGGATGTGCCGGTGAGAATCGGTAAGTTCTTCATTCCGGTTGACTTCATCGTGCTCGATATGCGGGAAGATGCAATCACTCCCATTATTCTTGGGCGCCCATTTCTACATACCGCCGGTGCTATGATCGATGTGAAGAATGGTAGGATCACCTTCGAGTTAGGCGAAGAGAAGCTAGTGTTTGACCTCCAAGGTAACACTTCGCCTACTAATGATGAGTCATGCAATATAATCCAAGCCAAGAAAAACATTGATCTAGGGGTTGAATCGGGACAAAGCTTGAACAAGAACTCCTATGTACTTGACGATGATGACTCCGAGAGTGGAGAGGATGAGTGTCCATTTCAAGGGCTTGATGACAAGATAAAAATCAAGGAGAAGGATGAGCCTCCCTTGGGGCCACGTGAGGACCGGTGGACGTTTGGGTATGTCCCCAAAGACCAAAAGTACAAGTTCAAATCGTTGAACTTGGAAGATAGGGATGCCCCAGGAACATCTAGGCAAGGCCATGAAGAGCCTTGGTATGTGGTTGGTTATATCTCGAGCTTGATTGAAGACTTTGCTAGGGCCTTCGACTTGTTTCTTCGTGCCCTTGATGGAGATGGAAGTAATCTTGGTTGTTGAAAAAGAATGAAGAATGTACCACCTTGGTTTGACGGAGTTCCACAAGAACCGTCTCTTTGTATATATCTCTTTCTCTTATAGTGTGTTTGGTTTTGTGAATTTCTTGATTATATGGATGATTGATGAGCGTTGTGAGGGAGGGAATTTGATGTGTTATTTGAGTTTATTGTGATAGGTGTGAAGTGGAAGTGATTCCTAGGGAATACCGGTCATTATTGGAGCTTGGATTGTGTGAAGGGACGTCGGGTTTTGAAGCTCGGTACGAGCTTTTGGGAGCTATAGAGGGTTAGGAGACTCTTCCCGGCCTAGAAGAGGTCATCCTGTCCGGGATGGAAGGCCCATCCCAATCGGGAAGGATGCCATCCCGTCCGGGATGAGGTGTACAAAAGTTGGGTTCACTGACAGCTCATCCCGACCGGGACGAGGTCTTCCCGACCGGGACGAGACGGTCATCCCGACCGGGACCACCCATCCCGACCGAGATAGACCCCCTGTCCTCCGTTGGCTCTTTTCTTCGTTGTTTGAGACCACCCAACCACTTTATACCCCCTCCCAACCTCCCTACATGTCCTTACTATCATTGTATGACCCTTACACCTCACATACATGTCTTCACTTCACTTTCTATTCACTTCAAACCGACTTTCGCATCCAAAACCCGCCTCATTTTACCTTTGTGCCTCAACCATGGAACCGGATCGCGATTGGAGAAGGATAATGACGACAAGGACAAAGCTACGTGCCTATTCTCACTTATGAGACGATGGAGCGAGTGAGTTGCTAACCGGTCGGTACGACAACTATCCTCTCTTTTCCGTTTTTGTAGCTTGTCTTCATTTGTTTATTCCCTTCCCCTTTTATACTTATGTGTCATGGTGGCCTTCGAGGCCTTGGTGTGCTTGCTCCCGACTCTCGATGACGTGACTACATCGAGAGTCATTTCAAAATCCAAATTTTTCAAGATTTTCACCTTTTTGTAGGATTTAGTCGGATTTAGGCGGAATCTGGGCTAGGTGACTTGATTACACCTAGCCCTCCCATCCCATTTCCTTTTATTTCCTTCTTTTTATTTTCTTCCCCCATCCATATCTTTTTCTTGTCTCGGCCCATGGTGACTTGACTACACCCCGGCCGGACACATTCTACTCTTTTCTCCATTTTACTTTTTTGTTTTGTAGCTTTATTTTCGTAGTTTCTTTTCTTTTTCTTTTCTCTCTTCGCACACTACGATCGAGCATGAGGACATGGCTCGGTTTAAGTGTGGGGGAGCGAAATTCTAGCGTAGTTAGTTTTATTTTCTTAGTTTTTGGAAAAAAATCTTTAAAAACCCTAAAAATTTGAAATTTTTTCACAAAAATCAAAAAGATTTTGCTTTTGTGTGTTCTCCTTTTGTGTCTTTGTGTCGTGTATTTGTTGTATTGTGTGTTTTGCCTCCTCTTTTCTTATAGGTTGCTTAGATCACCGCTAGCTTTGGAGAGCTTTCAAGACTACCGGTAACATCTTATCCCTTTTTCTTCTTTTTCTCTCGCGGAGTTTGGAGGAGATTGTGATGTTGTGTGCTCGGGTGGAGTTTTGTAAAGTTTGTGGGTGATTTGGTGATTTGTTTGGAAGCTAGGGATGGTGTTTGTGTTATGTATGTGTTTGTTTTGTGTTGTTCTCGTTTTGTTGCTTTTGTTTCTTTTTCTTTCGTTCCCGTTGAGTCTTTGTTTTGTGTTTTGTTGTGTGTCTTGTGTGTAAACCGTTTTCGAAAACCCGGCTTAGAGGCTAGTGTGTGAGTGCTTACTTTCTCTTCTTAGTAGTATAAATCGAGTCTTGGACTTTAGTCTAGTAGAATGACCCTAAATCAATGAATTCGTTGGTCCTTTACCACTACTACAAAATCATTAGTTTCTTGACGCTTTAAGCCAGACGCTTTTATAAGTGTCCACCCTTTTCCTTATCAAAATTTTCTTCTCTACCCTTTAATGTGTCAAGAGTTATTATATTTTTATTATAATTCATAAACATACCCTCTAAACTCTAAACTAATGAATTGAAATAAGCGGTGGAAAAAAATTTCATACCCCACCTTTATTTACCAAAAACCAAAAAAATCCTCTGAACCAATTACCCCGCCTCACCTAAACTAATTGGAAATCCCCTTCGTATAAACCTAATCAAACACTGCCCTCACCTGTTCACTTCGTTCATCAATCACGCACAATCACGCACCTTCTTTCATCAATCACGCACCTTCATTCATCACCGTTCTGCTTCTGATTTCCCATCACCGTTCTGCTCTTGATTTCGCTTCACTGTTCTGCGATTGATTTCGCGATTATTCATCACCACTACTGCCGATTATTGATTTCAGGTACGAATTTTATTTCATTTTTGATATTGATTTCGCGTCACTGTTCTGCTATTGATTCCGCATCACTGTTATTCTGATTTCATCACCGTTCTTGTTGCATATTGGAATTTCAGGGTATCGACGTACCAGATTGGAAGAAGTTACTCGACTTCAGGGTATCAACGTATCAGATTAGAATTTCAGGGTATCGACGTACCATATTGTTACAGTCCTAAGGTTCTTATTCGACTCTTTTTCGCCTCCTTGTAAGAAATCTTCATGTTTTTGTTTTTTTTCTCTTTAATGTAAATTGCACGACTCTTTTCTCTGTAATGTTTACACACTTGTGTTTGCTCTTACTTTATTTATCCTTTTGAACCCTCATTGACAAAATCCTGGATTCCCCTTGACAAAAGATGGTGTGCATTATGTTGGTAGCCTGGTAAATGCTAAAATTATTGGGAAAAAGAACAATTAGTAGTTTCTAGAGATTAATGCAAAGAATACTCCGCACTGAAATACTGGGCTGAGAAAGTTAAAATATTCCTTCATCGTCAATGCTAGTTCTACGTCTTCAGTGATATTCGCTACAATATATCATCAATGTGATTATTTGCATTCAAATTGACAAAAGTAATCTATACTGTAAATTTTCCAACAAGTTGCTTTTCTGAGTGTTGCATTTGGATTCATTTGCTTATTTTAAAAACTAAGTTTATTCTTTGATTCCAGTCGATAATTATGTAATTGGCTTTAACTTGTAACAGGTCTACCAGAATTCTATTGGGGCAGTATGTGTCCTGGATTGGCCCAGGGAAAGAATGCTTGTGCGAGTTTTGGATGACTCTGATGATCCTGATGTTCAACAGCTGATAAAAGCTGACTGTCAAAATTGGCAGCAAAGGGGTGTGCACATTTTGTACAGGCACTGTCTTATTCGTACAGGTTACAAGGCTGGCAATCTGAAATCTGCAATGAATTGTGACTATGTCAAGAATTATGAGTTTGTTGCAATATTTGATTCAGATTTTTAACCATCTCAAGATTTCCTGAAAAAAAACTATCCCATACTTCAAGGTAATCCACATTCTAGAAGTGCGTCTCTCTTGATTGTGGATAGCTAAGCTTTTGAGGCCAAAATTGTGCATCAATATCTAGTAGTGACAAAAGTTCCATTTCTAATTTCATAGCTATTCGGACCCCCTGTCCTCGTATACCCTCTTTCTTTTCAATGGTCATTATCTGAAACTGACAGCAAACTCTCCTAACTTCCACTAAATTTTCTACTATTTTCTTACGTATATCTTAATAGGGAAATGAAGATCTTGGATTAGTCCAAACAAGGCGGGCTTTTGTAAACAAGGAGGAGAACTTATTGACGAGATTGCTGAATTTTAATTTCTCCTTCCACTTTGAGGTGGAACAACAGGTAAATGGGGTTTTCATCAAAAAATTTTGGGTTCAATGGAACTGCTGGTGTCTGGAGAATTAAGGCGCTAGAAGAATGTGGTGGCTGGTCTGAAAGAACAACTGTTGAAGACATGGATGTAGCTGTTCGTGCTCACCTTTAAGAGTGGAAGTTCATATTTCTTAATGATGTAAAGGTTGGTGCTTAGTCACACTATGGACTTTTCAGCTTTCTTAGTCTCTAAGATTAATATCTGTTAATTAGAGGAGATGGTTTTGCAATGCCTTTGTGAACTGCCAGAGTCATATGAAGCGTACAAGAAACAGTAACATCGCTGGCATTCTGGCCCTATGCAGCTATTCAGGATGTGCTTTATGGAAGTTATCTGTTCCAAGGTATAAACTTGAATTTATGTCTGCCTCCTAGCATATTTGTTTTCTTAATATCTGCCTGCTTTCCTATTTATTTTCTAAAATATAGCTAGTGGTTATTAGTAGGCTTTGATTTCCTTTAGTGGGAGAATGGGAGCATTTATAAGAAGATAAAGATTTAGAAATTACGTAGTCCTATTTGTTCCGTTCAAATCTGATGTGTTGTTCCATTTCATTCTTATATTTGAAAAATCTCCCAGAGTCCTGGACACCTTTATTTATTTATTTATCGTGACCGTTATGTATCCACATTTTTTCTACAATATCATAAGGATGTGACTTTTCAAGATGGTGAACTACTATATTCCACTCTACTTCTGGAAGATCATTTTGAGAACTTGGATCATTTGACTATATTATATTCTGCAAATATCTCTGGCACATCAATTTCGCTACTACTCCGTATATTAAAATCTCTTGGCTCCCTGTCTTAATCTTTATAGTATATGCTGAAAAAAAGTTGTTCATGCTGTCTGAAATATTTGATAGTCCCTCTGATCCGCTCAAACCATCCATTCCATTTTGAGTAAACAAAATATTTTAGCATGCAATATTTTATTGTGATATCTTTGTTTTGCTTACCAATTCCATTACAAACACGTGCAATATTTAATACAATTAGTATTCCGATTACAAACACGTAAATACCTACATAATACACCCAGGGTATTCCGATTTCTAACTGCTGATGTATGAGGATATAGCTCCCCTTGCCATTGTTTTGCTAATAAGGTTCCTATGTGACTACTTGTAATGCAATATATGGTACTCCAACTCTTCACTACCCCGCGCATCTGTGTCAGCCTCTAATCACTTAGACTCCCAAGTAGAAATTGAGAATGATGTTTTTAACAAGCTAATGTTTGGGGAGGAGGTCCCTGAACGTCTCTTGGGTTACGGATTTGGTGTGAATCAAACTAATATATATGGGGTGCGTCTAGACCTGTCGAACGGGTCGGGCGGTCAGGTTTCGGGTTCGGGTAAAATACGGGTCGGGTGTATTTCGGGTTTGAAAAATATGAGTTTTATACGGGTTGGGTTTATACGGATTTCGGGTCGGCTTTCGGGTCAAATACGGGTTATTAACGCACTTTGAAAACATTAATTTTCTTTACTTTTTTTTATCAGAAATACAATTTTATTCTTAATTTTCTTAATCATCTCGTTTAATATATGATATTAGTGAGAGTAAACATGTTTTATTTGATATATCTTTTAACATACATTGATATTTTATTTTTATAGGGAGTACGAATATATATGACGAACTTTGACTCGATTTATTGATATTTGTTTCTCATTATAATAATCATGTGATAAAGATATGATTTAAATATATATATATATTATTTCTTAAAATTTTGAGAAAAAAAATATATTTCTTAATATTTTTGAGAAACTTTAGTGTATAATAGCAATATTTTTTTAATTTATCTATTTTCGGACGGGTAACGGGTTTGGGCGAGTTTTGATCCAATATATTCGGGTTATTATCGGGTCGGATCACTTTCGGGTTTCGATCATTTTCGGGCGGGTTTTTTCGGGGTTTTTTTCGGGCGGTTTCGGGCCGGGTTAGTTTTTGACATGTTTAGGTGTGTAGTATCTTAAGAAAAGAGAGATTTAAGTGCAGTGAAAAAGATACTTCAATTTTTCGGGATGTGCAAAAGGTTGTGGATAAGTTGACATAGGAGAATAAGGGAATGAAGAAGAAAAATGAAGAGCTCAATTGAAGTATGCTGAGACTAATTCGTTACTAAATTTTTTTTGAATGTAATGAGTAGTGGGGAACATCAGATGAGAGTGCAAATATGGCAAAGAGCACAACATTGTTGATCTTGAGGTAATTTATTTCTCCAATATGCATTTATATTTTCTATCTATTTATTGTTTATTATATGGTTTATTCAGTTTTCCTTATTATATTTTTTTTACCACTACAGGACGTTCTACAACACAAAAAGGGAGATGATGACGGAATTGATGGATGACAAAATCGGCTCACTGTTTTTTAACTTGGACATTAAATTCAATGTTTTTTCGGAGGAAAATACGTACCTTTTTTAAGTAATACTGTAGTTTTTTAGTATTTTTTATTTTACTTTGGATTGCGAAATATATGATTGGATGGAGATTATTCTCGGTGTTCGTCTTATGAAACTCTATTTGATTGCGAAATATATACTCCCCCCGAGTCTGAATGATCTTCCCCTTTATTTAATATATGTGAGGTATATTTTAATCAAAGGGGAAAATCATTCAGACTCGGAGGAAGTATATATGATTGGAGATTATTCTAATTAAGTGTTTGTTTTCTGAACGACGAACTCGATCTTTGTGTATTATTGATATCAGTTCAGTAAGTGTGGAGTCGCGCTTTTTAGACAACATAAATATGTAATCGAAAGCAGTAGTCAATTGTTGGAAATATATAATTATTATTATATTCTTTATGATAAGATTCTCGACAATTTTACGATATCAAAGTGTCGATAACTGAATTTTATATTATTATTTCTCGACTCTTTTAAGTGTACAAAATTCTCGCGCTTTGAAAAAATTTTGCCCGGGAAAAAAATCGCGACATAGAAAAGCGTCGAGGCTGCATATTTTAGTGTACCACGTAGTGACGCAAAAAAGCGTCTTGAATAAAATATTCAACGTTTTAATGCGTCGAGAATGATGACATAAAAATGCGTCGAGAATTCCTGACGCCCAAAATCTCCATGCTTTCTGGAAGTGCCGAGAATTAAATTTGCGACACTTTATAACGTCAAGAACTCACCTTTAAAGCGTCAAGAAACCAAGGATTTTGTAGTAGTGTACCTTGAGTCCACCTAGCTTACTAGAGATTTACTACGGGATTTGCATTTTGACCATTATGACCACCCACGGTGTGAAAAGGCCTTGGTTACCGAGTCTCGTCCCCTAGGTGACCGTGTTTAGGATCGTTTAATTAGTCCAAGTTCTCCACTTTTTGTGGGTTTGAAGGGAAGGACGCTCCCCGACTCACCCATTTCCCTACCTCCTACACATATCCACACAATAAATTGCAAAGTGTTTTTTTTTTTGTGTAAATGTGAGCTTTTTATTCATTCATGAACAGATGTACAGTCTAAGAATAATTTACACACAGAAAAACTGACAGAGCAAGCTTAAGCCGTATTAGGATCCAATTAGCCTACTCAACTCATTTAACTCCTCATTTGTATTGTAAGTTCTTTGAATTAGAATTCTGCATCTCTTTCGAACATCTTCCTGAATTTGTTCAGTCACTTTAGTTGGGAATTGTACATGTCCCTCTGCCCAAGCTCCATTCCTCTTTAACCATATTGTATGATGATAATTAGTTAATACTAATGCCTGAATTCGACCTTTAGGTCCATTCATAAGTGTGTAATCCGGGTGCTGGGGGAGATCAAATCCAAGCCAACTGATAATGGCACTTCGGATCTGTCTGCTGTACGTGCAATCCAGCATCAGGTGGTGGTCTGTCTCGTCTTCTGCTGCGCAAAGACAGAAAAGCGTATCAGAGCAGCAGCCAAATTTTGCTGTTTTCATCTTGGTGTTTAGCCCGTTGTTCATCAGAATCCACGATATAGCAGCATGCTTTGGGACACACCAGTCATCCCAAATGAGTCGGTGCCAGCTGACTTCAGGTTCGCTACCTCGCAGCCATCGATATCCGTTTGCAATGGTATAACCTTTAGCATCCATGTTCCACTCATTAGAGCCATTGTAACCTTCTTTTAGCTTTTCTTTTGCTCTACATATCGATCTCCAGGTCCAAGGAACGTCGGTCGGGGGCTTGTAATCATGCCACTCGTTCCCTTTCAGATAGTTATGATTAATCCATTTGATCCACAGCTTGTCACTTTTCTCATAGATCCAATTCACTAGTTTCCCTACAGCCGCTATATTCCATATCTCAGCCTTTTTGATACCGAGACCCCCTTCCTTCTTTGGTCTAGTAACCCTTTCCCATGCTACCAATGGAACCCGGTTATAATCAGAGTTTCCTTCCCAAAGGTAATTTCTACAGATAGCTTCAATTCTCTTCATAACTCCTTTAGGGAACAAAAAAATATTGGACCAGTAATTATGAAATGTATTAAGCACTGAGTTGATCAAAACTATCCGTCCTGCATAAGATAATTTCCTGGCGCCAAGACTCCTTATTCTCTTGATCATTTTTTCGGCCACAATCGAACATTCATGTTTCGTTAGTTTCCTAGATTTGATAGGGATTCCCAAGTACGTGAATGGAAGCTCTCCTTCGGTAAACCCTGTGGCAGAAATGATATCCTCCCTGATGCTTCTCGACATACCGTTAAAATAGATTGCAGTCTTTGTAGCATTAAACTTTAATCCCGAAGCCTTGGAGAACGAGGATAAAGCTCTCATGAGTAGCATAATTGATGGTATGTCACCTTTGCTAAACATAATAAGGTCGTCAACAAAAATAAGATGGGTCAGTTTCAGGTGCTTACACATAGGGTGATAGCTGAACGGCCATTTCTCAGTTGCGTAATCGAGTAATCTGCTAAGATATTCCATACATAGCGTGAAGATCAATGGTGAGACCGGGTCCCCTTGACGTAGCCCTCTCTGTGCCTTGAAGTAGCCAAACATGTTTCCATTTAAGCTCAAGGAGATCATTGGTGTCGAGACACAGTTCATCAGCAATTGACAGAAGTGGGCTGGAAAATTTAGTTTCAACAGTAGTTCCTCCACAAATTTCCATTCGACTGAGTCGTAAGCCTTTTGAAGGTCGATTTTAATCAAACATCGTGGGGATACTCCTTTCCTGGCATAAAGGTGAGCAATATCTTGACAAATCAGTATATTATCAATAATAGATCTCCCTTTTATGAAAGCTCCTTGTGTATCTTGAACTATGTTAGGAAGAATTTTGGATAGTCTATTGCAGATAATTTTGGATATAATTTTGTAAATCACATTGCAGAAATTGCAAAGTGTTGATTTTTCTCTTTCTCAATTGTCAAGAAATGCCAAAAAGCCAAATCAAGCCAAAAGGGCAAAGAAAAGAAAAAAGAGAAAGAAAAATGAAAGAAAGAAAAGAATGAAGAAAAAGAAGAGGCACAGAAGCCAAAAATAAAATAGAAAAGAAGAAAAAGAATGGCATGGCAAAACAAAGCAAAAATGCAAAAGAAAAGAGAAAATGCCAAAAGAAAATCGTCTCACAAAAAGATCTTAACCCCACAAAAATAAGCCTTTTTCCGACTTTTGCCGCGAAGAGCCTACCAAAGGACCGAGTCCCGAGGAAGGATGACAGCGGCATTAGTCGGTCTTCCCTCATTTTGCATATTTCCACTTTTTACTTGGACTAGTTAGGCGGTTTTGGACACGGGACGACCCTCTTGGCTCACGCTAAAGGGGGCGGGGTCTCACTTACCTACAGTGTCGACTAACACTGTGGATAATCACTTCCCACTCCGCCGATCGTCCCGTAGTACGTTTTTAGAAAGTTAGGAGGACCTAGGTAAGTTACCAACGTTTTTATTGCTTTGTCGTCATACTATTAGGGTTTAGTCCATCTTGGTTTGTATTGCTAGCTTGGGAACGTTGTCGCTTGCCTCGAGTCCTAAACCGGTGTTTCTTTCACCGCTTGTTTGAGGGAAGCAGTATTTCTTTTCTTTTGGGTGCAACCTTTTGTGTGTTCGTTTGTGTGTTTGTTTGTTTTTGTGTCTTGTGTCTGGTTGCATCCACAGTTTTGTCGCAAGACCCGACTTGCCTTGCGGAGTGCACTTTTCCTCTAAGTGCACTCGCGTGAGTTGAAAGGGCGTAGGGTGCGCTAATACCCATTCGGCTAGTATAGTAGTTAGTATGTGCTTACTCGAGGGCGAGTAAGGGTTAAGTGTGGGGGAGTTGATTAGTGTAGTTTGTAGTGCCTTTTTCGTAGTATTTTGGTCCCATTTTCCTTGTGGAATCGCTCCTTGGGAGCGATTTAGGGGCTTCTTATGCTTCCTTTAGCTCGTTTCAGGTTCCCGAGACCGATTTGGAAGAGTTGGAGCGATTCCGACTCTATACATACACATTTTGGAGCCAACGAGATAAAGGAACGATGACTCGATGATTTGGAATCGACCCCGAGACCTTGGGACCCAATCCCGAGCCTCCGAGACCCGATCCCGAGTCCCGAGAATCGATGAGAAGTTCATATGAAGCAAGGAGGAGCCAAAAGGATCATATTGGAGGCCTACAAGACTCATCCCCGACGGGTATGCACCTCATCCCGTCGGGGATGAAGTGCACTTTGGAGGGTGCTACTGCAAGGCCGTCCCGGTCGGGACCAACCCGTCCCGGTCGGGATGGTGGGTCCGTCCCGGTCGGGATGACCCGTCCCGGTCGGGACCACCTAGCTGTAACCCGCATTTCTTTTCTTTCATCTCCCTTCCATTTGGAACCCTATAAATACTTCTGTCTTGTATTGTTTATGGATCCATCATTAGTTTAGCCTCTCTTAAGCCTCTCTACAAGTTATAAACCCTAGATTTAGTTCCTCACATTAGTTTGAATCTCTCTTTAATTCTTAGTTAATTTTAGTTAATTAGTCTTGTATTAGGAAGATACTTGAAGATTTCTCCAAGATTGACAACCTTGGGATTATTTGGGTTTCTCTTTTTATGCAAGATATCATCTTTTCATCATCCTATTGTTGGTATAATCTTTCTTTACTCTTGTTTATTGTTATTTACTCAAGTTTGAATCTTTACTTAGTGTTCTTGTTATTGTTCTTGATAATGGATGTTTGGATTGTGATGTGGTTTTCTCTTGTTGTTGTTAGTTTATCTTGGATTATGAGTGAGTATATTACTTGTGGGTTAGTAGGGGGATTAAGGGTAGAACATGTGTGATTAGGGCTTGATTAAAGGTAAAGGGTGAATCTTTGTTGTTAGTCACATACTTGGCACACCATGTGTTTGTTGAAATGCTTGTTTGAGTTGTAGTGGCCATGCTTCTCATCCTAGTCTTCTTCTACTCATTGTTTGCTTTGTTTGTGGAAATGTTGAGCATAGTCATCGACATCGGTTTAAGTTGCGATCGTCCGGACCGAACCTAGCAATTAGGAGGCACCTACACCCTTAGCTACCCAAGTCACCCTACTACACTTATGAACCCGACCTAACCCACTCCTTTCTTTCCATATTTGATTCATCTTGTTAGTTAGACATCATTTCCCCTCGTGTGCTAGTTAGTTTAATTATTAGCATTGTTTAGCATTTGATAGTCTAGTTCATCATAGTTCATCATTAATCTAGTTCCTACTTCTCCTCCATCATAGTTTTCCATTTGTACTCTCTTTGTGTTTGTTTGTGTGACCTAGTCTCGTTTTAGGCCGATTTAGTCTAAGCATTGCAACACCGTCTCCGTGGACACGACCCGACTTACCCTAACTACCGTTAGGTGCTAGCCGGTTGTATATTTGGTGGCGGGATCCACGACAAATCCAACAATCAGAGAGTTATCCCGTTTGCCACTACATCCAACAAAGCAGGAGGAGAAATGAGATACTCGGGAGGAGGAAGTGAAGGTTTATTTAAGTTTGCATAGTTTGGAGGCATCATAATTTATTTATAGGAGTAAGTACCTTGAGGCCTTGTTCGCCCCTGTTATTGGTAGAAGTTTGTTGTTTTTCCTTTGCAACTTGGGCACGTACAACTCTCCCTGCAGCAGACTTATCGAATTCTTCTTGCCTGTAATAAAAGTAGAGGCTAATAAAGTAGTAAAAAGAATGCATTTGTGGACATAGAGGGGTATGTTAACAACATAAGAGAATAGGAATCATGAAAACGTGTTTATGGATTCAGCTAGCCTCGACTAATTAGGGGATCAGTCTTCCTAGTTCCTAGAGAATGGCTCATCACAGAATTTGCGCGATTCTACTTCTGATTTGTTCAATGTTATTACGAAAAAAGGAAGCTTAAACATGTAGCAACAATAAGGAAACGAACACATTCTGAATTTCTGATTCACAAGAAACAAAACAAATCGAACAACATAAAGTCTGAATCAACGACAACAGTCAGTATAGCAATAAGAGTTGTATTGATCGAATAGATTTCCTGAAACCTCTATTATTAGTTCATCTTCTAGCTCTCTCGAATATACCTTTAGTTCCCCAACTTTACAGCAATTCAAATAGTCGTCTACGATGCAGAAGGAACAAAACATTCAACATTTCTTTTACAAGTGTGAAAGTAACATGATAACTATACATTAATCAGCTAAAAATTAGATCTGACAGAACAAAAACTGAATCAAGGAAAATAATCGGCATATTGGTAGGAGCTGTATCAGTAAAATGCATTACCTGAAAGCGATTCGACGAGTTCATCCTATAGCAATTTTCCCCCAATTCACTGCAATTCCAATTGTCAATTAAACTGTGATCAATGAAACATCTGATACTTAAATTCATCTGATCAATGAACGTTAAAAAAAAATCTCACATTTGCAAACAATCCGCGTTTCTACACCTAAATTAGTGAATTAATGTTTTGATTTAGGAAATCGACTACAATTGAACAAACCCTAAATTCCATGAAAGAGAGAAATTGAAAAAACCCTAAAACTAAGAGCAATCAATTGAGGGAATCAACTAACTCTTACAAAACGAACACATAAAGTAGACAATCAATTTCGCTCAGGTATTAACTAAAAACACGATTTAAACTCTATTTTCAGAATCAACAACAAAAACAATAATCGAAGCTTACAATAACTTGATTGAACTATGCAAATGACACGATGTTTATAGTTTTAGGAATAGAATATTGAGAGAACCGAATACCTTAAAACGAATCAGATTAGAGTTAGGTTTTGCTTCGTGTTCTTCTTGGCTAACAAAACTTGAATAAAATTGCAGAACAGAATGGGTCCTCTCTTCAATTCGTCGTTCTTTTTTTAATCGTTCTTCGTTCTCTTCAATTCGTCGTTCTTCATTTTAGGGTTTAGGACAGGGAAGGAGAACGAAGGAAGAAGGTGAACGGGGAAGGAGCGCTGAAGGTGGCCGAAGCTTTTAGGGTTTAGGACGAAGAGGGAGACAAAGTTATTAGCAATGGGTGATGACTGATGGACCTGATGGGGAAAGTGAAGAATGAATGTGTCGATGAATGGGAGACAAAGTTATTAGCTTCGTTCTTTTTTTCTTTTTTCTTTTTCCTTTTCTATAAATGATTTTGTATGTTTCTATTTTGTAGAATCTATTACTTTTGGAACCTCCTCTTGATGAAATAGGTTCTACTCATCTATTGATTGAGTCTTTGGAACCGGTTCTACATACCACAGATGCAAAAACATTTTAATAAGGTCCAAATATTTTACTCAATACCTTTGGAACCTCTTGTTGAAGAAATAGGTTCCATTAATTGGGTCTTTGGAACCGATTTTACATACAACAGGTGCAAAAACATTTTAATAGGGCACAAATATTTTACTCAATACCTTTGGCACCTCATGTTAGTGAACAACCGGTTTCATTGGTATAGAATTATTTTTTGGGGGGACTAAGGCACCCTATATTTTTACAACCGGTTTCTTTTAATAGGTTCCAATGGCATTAATTCTACTAGTGGCTATAGGTGGCTGTAGGGGCATAATAGTGAAGTGACTTGGGCAGCGTTTGTTTGGAATAGGTATGCTATCCCTCGATATATGTTTGTTAATTTTGTTGGTGCTGCAACAAAAGCTACTGAGGAGAGATCGACTGCTCAATTTTGGTGTTAATCGGTGATGAGTTATGCCTCTTGCGTGGTTCTCAATAGAAAACGAACTCATCGCACATGTTTTTCTCTTGTGTGTAAATGCCTAGCTGAACTTTAAAACTGGTTGAAAGTTCTCATTCAGCATAAATCTTTAGCAGAGATAGAGCATTGGAGGTACAGATCTTTGATGCAAAAGAAATTGCTTCAGGCGGCCGTTGCGGGCGTAATTTATCATATCTGGTTTAGTCGTAACATTAGTCATATTGATGGGTATGTAAGGAGTCCTAGGCGAGTCATTCCATTGATTAGGGAGGAGAGTAAGTTGAGGAATAGCTCTATTGTCACTAAAGTTGTTACAAATAGGAGGAATTGGATTAACCAAGTCCTATAGATGTGAAAAGGTTGTTATGACAAAGTCTCATGTATGGTGCAAGTATTAATACAACATTTACATTTCACAAAAAAAACTAGAAATACATAGGGTACCATGTAGAAAATCCCAAAAAAGTATATATGTCATGCAGATCTTAATTTAGTAATTATCCATTATAATCGTGTTTTGCATTCACTTTAATTGCGAATTCGAATCTTGTAATTGTTTTGTCAAATCAGTTTTTCTAACATGTGTCAACCGGACGAATGTTAATAACTTAATTAAGGTATAATTATCAACCATATTCTTTTAAGTATGGTAAGTATAAGTGAACATTTCAATTCATCATGATAATTTTATTAATAATTATACCTTAATTGAGTTAGGAAAATAAGATTATGCACTTGGTTGTATTGTACAACCAAGGCAAATTTGTTGAATTTTTGTATATATTGAGCTTGTTTGGGTAGCAAACAGTCGTAGGCCTCCAACTGAATGTGACCGGCGGTCTCTTTCTTTGTCCATGGTTAGCTCTATGCTCCGGGCCTGAACAAGGAGCACACAAGGACCTCGAAGGGTGTCTGAGGTTGCCTCTCCGACGTTCAAGTCAGTGAACGGAGCTAGGAAGTTGACCTAAAATGATGGAGGATATTACTTAGCTTTTTTAGAGAGATGAAGTGTTATTTGTGTTGTCTCCCCTTGCTTGTGGTGGTTCTCCTAGTATTTATAGAGCTTGATCGTACGGATCTGTCGCCCTCCCGGGGCAAGCTGGCACACCTCCCCGCCAGGAGGTAACCGGCCCGAATTTACTGCAAGGTGAAAGGATATTTATGTGGCCGGCTACCGGCAGCCTGTGGTGCCGACCCCCATCAATTGCCCCATCGCTGGCTGTCTGCCAAGGACTACCGTAGGCCGTCATCAGCGATCAATACTTGGGTGAGGCATTACAGGATTGCTGGTGCTTTGCGGGAGGTCTGTTCGCCTTCCCCTATCTGTGCCTAGGGTATCCCTAGAGGTAATGATGACCTTTGCCTTTCCCTAGGTTGTTGGGTGGTTGTGTGCATTAAATAGGGTGCATGCATGGTTGTGTGCTCCTATATAATGCCCCCATTCTTTGCCATTTTTGGTATCATTCTTTAATTCCAACCCTCACAAACTTAATTCAGTCCTTAGCGCCTCCCCGCGCCCCCGCCAGGCGTCAAAGACGTCCTTCTTCTCCGGAGCCTTCCAGGTCTCAGCGACGTCGTCGGGTTACCCGTGGGGCCCAGTCGCAGCCATCTGGGAATGCTGCCGTAGTCCTTCCGCCCTCTTTTCTTGCTAGGGGAATTGTTGAGCCTTCCTCTGGTGATGCCCGTCCTCGCCGCCGTCGGAGAGGTTGGGTGCATTTTGGAGTGTCCGAGCGGGACATCGATTCAGATTGCCCGTCCTAGGGTGGTTCCTCTGGTTCTTACTCTTCCTCGAGCAGTGCCTCGTCTGGGCCGTCGTGGATGGTCGGGCCCTTGTGCCCTTGTTATTTTGACGACAAAATAGAGGAGGGCTTTGACACCGTTCGTGGGATTCGCGCCTCTCCTCCTTCTCCTGCTTCCTCGTCCTCTACTGCCAGCCCAGCCTCCTCCCTTCCTTAGGAGGATATTGATGAGGAGAAGAGGGACTAGGGTTCCAGGCTTGGTTTGGCCTTGTTCTGCTGGTTGAGGTCAATAAAAAAAGAAGGCGGTCTGCTTTTGGTGGCGTAGTATGCTGACGGTGCTTTGTGGATAATCCTCAACCTTTTATTTTGTCGTCCTTTGGTTCATTTTGGGTAGTTTCCTAGCCGGATTATGTAAAATGGGGGGTATCGGCCTCCTCTGGTTTTATTATCTTGTTTCCGGCTTTGTGTATTAGGGTGCCGGTCCCCTTGGCTGTGTTGTTAGGATTTCTGGGTGTAGGCTGGTTAGTTATTGAATGTGCACCCTCGTGTTTTGCGCCAACATCGCTTTTTCAATTTGGCTGCCCCTATTTCTCGTATTGTCTTTTCGTATTCTGAATTTTCAAGTTTCATTGAATGCCATTTGTCCCTTGTCAGATCTCTTATGGGTGGCCCGAGGTAGCTTCTTTTGTATAAATAGGGGCTTTTTTCCTCACTTGCTTTCATTTGCGCTTTCAACTCTCCTACTAAGAGAACAACGCAAATTCCTTTTTTCTGCCGCCTTCTTCCTTTGTCACTGTTAGGTTGTCGTCTCCTGCAGCGGGAGTTCTAGTGTTGCCGGCGTACCTTTATAGGTTAGTCCCTCTATCTCTTTTTTTTTTCTTTCCTTGCTTCCGAGTCATGTCCACCTGTTCCCACCGGGTCCGTTTTGAGGATAAGGGTGATGAGGCAATGTCGGCCTATGATGGGGCCCAATCCGGCGGATCTGGGGAATACGCCAGCAATGCCCCGTCTGACGCATTCGTAGAGGTAGTGAAGCCCATAGCCGCGGTCCTTGTTTGAACCTTGCGCATTTCTACCCGCGGACCCCCTCGAGGGGGGTGACTTATATTTTTGGGGTAGATGGGGGAGAGACGCTGTCTTCCGGCGTTTCTGGGGGAGGTGTGGCGGAGGGCAGTTAGATGGTTCTACGCCGTCGTCCGAGGGGTTCCCGTCGTCGGAGGGATTCCCCTAAGATGGATAAAACGTCCTCCAGCCACCTAGTTTCCGTTTCCGGGCCGGCGGAGGGGCGGTTGGAGAGTGTTGAGGGTGACGACGACCTCCTCCTTCGTGCCCATACCATGGTGGATGAGGATTGGCGCCGTAGGGCTCTGAATGCTGACGGTCTTGACGCCGCCAGGGAACTACCCCTTGGGGGAGGGCTACAACTATGTGATGCCGGAGGTGGGTCAATCGATTTGCTCCCCCCCGGAGGGCTGTGTGGGGGTGTCGGTGGAGTCTTTGAAGTTTGGTTTGCGTTTTCCCCTTGACCCCTTCATAGAGGAGGTGTTCTGCCGTATGAACCTGGCGCTGGGTCAGCTGACTCCTCAGGTGTTTCGCGCCCTAATCTCCTATTGTTGGGTGTGCCGGTTCAAGAGGTGGAAACCCTCGGTGGAGGCGTTAATATTTATGACGTTTCTCAAGGTTGTGCCGGCGTCGAACTATTGGGCTCTGGGTCGGCGAGGCAAATACGTTACGTCTTACCCCATACTTTCCAACTACCATGGTTGGAGGGGCGTCTTTTTGTACGTGCGCTCGGCTCAACCATGGTCTGTCCCCTGGGTTTTTCAGTCCGGCGTGCGTGTCAACATGGAGATTGACGAGGAGGGGGGGGACTGTTTGGTTATGAGGGAGTCAAGCCTAGAACCGCCAGATAGGGAGATTGTTCGCGCCTTTCCTGCTGTTGTGAAATTGGTTGGTAAGGAGAGGGTAACCATGCCCACAGTTTGGCCACCCCCCTTCGACCTAATTTCTAGTAACGAGTAGCTGGAATGGGTGGGCATGAGCGTCCCTGTCGCCGGCCCAGGTACCTGGGGACCAACCTATTCACTTGTGTCGTCCTCCTTTTTTGATTGCAAACAGCACCTCAACTCTTTGCTCCTTTTTCTGCCTGTTTTTGCAGGTAGCAGGCCGACGCACTCTTGGGCGTCTGGGGAGATTAGTTTGCTAGGGTTGGACTCTCTACTTCGCCCACTCTCCGCTGAGCCGCTGCTGCCATCAGTAGACCGCCCTATAATAATGACGCACCGTAGGTCGAGGTTCGCCAGGATGAGGAAAGATGTTGTGACTTTGGAATTTTGGGGCTCTTCCTCGTCCTAAGAGGCAAGCTGTAGAGTCGCCGTCTGTCGCCCATGAGGCGGCCATGAGCATAGCCGGCGTACTGGCTAATATGGGGGTTTCTGAGGTTGTTACTTCCCCAATGCCGACAGTTTCTCCTGCTGTTACGGTGGCCGTCTTTCCTAATTCGGCGGAGGCGATTGTGCCACCCTTTGATCCAGGGGAGACGGCGGTACGCCTGGAGGCTTCCTGGGATAGGGACACCATGCGCGATGTTGCCGCTGCTGTGGATGTGCCCCTCCCTACTCTGTCTGAACTTAACCTTTTCAGGATGTTGGAGGGGGACGTCTCGTCTATCGACCGACTTCAGACCCCCGCCCAGTTGGAGACTTTCTACCGTAGCGTTGGAGAGGACCACTCCAGGTCCATTCAATCCATAATTGTGATTAAGAAGGCGGCGGAGGAGGGCATGAGATTGAAGTCCTAGTTGCAGGAGGTGGAGCTGAAAATGGAGACAGAAAAACATCTAAGGCTGGAGGCTGAGGAGAGGATGGCGGCTAGTCAGGCGAAGCTAGAGGCTCTTCAGGGCATCCATTCCTCTTGCGAGCCGTCCAAGAAAGTTTTGGAGGGGCAGTTGGAGTCCACCCATGCTGAGTTGGAATCCGCCCATGCTAAGGCGCGATCTCTTCAGTCGAAGCTGTCGACGGCTGAAGATGCTGTGGCAAAGAAGTCTGGAGAGTTTGCCGAGCTGGAGAAGGAGGCCGGTGAGGCTTACGTAGAGGGGATGAATGTGGTGATTGAACTGACGTCTGCAGCTCTTCGTGAGTACGACTCCAACTTTGATTTCAGTCGGTACAACCCGATTTACCAGCGTCTTCGAGCCGAAGAGGATGAACGTGAGGATCGGTTGCCTGAGGCGGCATCTCCAACCTCCCCTAAATAGGAAATCGGGTCGTCGTCCTCCTGTGCCTCGTGTACCCTCAGGGAGGGAGAGGAGGGGGCGGCAGAAGAGCTGGCTGACACTGCTCACTCTTCTGCCCCTCCTTGAGGCTTTTTGTGGATCTCCTCGCACCTACCCTTGAGGTTTAGGCATAGGCTTGCCCTCCATGCATCATTGTTTTTCCTTTTTGTCATGTTCGTAGGCGCTTGATCCTTTGTGGACGGCTGCCGATCTTGTAATAGGAGTAGCCTTATTTTGACCTTAGCTTTCGTAATTGACATTTGGCGCTTTTGAAGCCTTTGACTTTCTTGCTTTGACTTTAGACTTGCTTCCTATTTTCTTGTTATCTTAATATGATTTTCTACTTTGCTAGCTTTTAGATGCCGGTTACCCCCGTTGTAATGTAGCCACTTGGGGTTTATGACACCCCGGTGGACTTGGGGTTATGCCCCCGTAACTTGTGGACGGGGGACACCAATCAGGTTGCCGCCGGAGGCTTTATGGCGCCCCAACGGACTTAGGGTTATGCCCCCATAACTTGCGGATGGGGGACCCCAATCAGGTTGCCGTCGGGGGTTTATGGCACCCCGGCGGACTTGGGGTAATGCCCCTATAACTTGTGGATGGGGGACCCCAATCAAGTTGTCGCCGGGGGCTTTATGGCACCCCGATGGACTTGGTGTTATGCCCCCATAACTTGTGGATGGGGGACCCCAATCCTGTTGCTGCCAGGGGCTTTATGGCACCTTGTTGGACTTGGGCTTATGCCCCCATAACTGTGGATGGGGGACCGTAGCCATGTTGCCGGTTGGGGCTATGGCACCAAGACGGTCTTGGGCTAATGCCCCCATAACTGTGGATGGGGAACCCTAGCCATGTTGCCGCCTGAGGGCTATGGCACCCAGACGGACTTGGGCTTATGCCCCCATTACTGTCGATGGGGAACCCTAGCCATGTTGCCGCCTGGGGCTATGGCAACCAGACGGTCTTGGGCTAATGCCCCATTACTGTTGATGGGGAACTCTAGCCATGTTGCCGACTGGGGCTATGGCACCCAGACGGACTTAGGCTTGTGCCCCCATTACTGTGGATGGGAGACTCTAGCCAGGTTGCCGCCTGAGGCTATGGCACCCAGACGGACTTGGGCTTATGCCCTATTACTGTGGATGGGGGACCCTAGCCATGTTGCCGGCTGGGGCTATGGCACCCAGACGGTGTTGGGCTTATGCCCCCATTATTGTGGATGGGGGACCCTAGCCATGTTGCCGACTGGGGCTATGGCACCCACACAGACTTGGGGTTATGCCCCTATTAATGTGGATG
Source organism: Agrostemma githago (assembly GCA_958450325.1). Lineage (NCBI taxonomy): Eukaryota > Viridiplantae > Streptophyta > Magnoliopsida > Caryophyllales > Caryophyllaceae > Agrostemma > Agrostemma githago. Next base: position 40,211,455 of record OY288244.1, read on the forward strand.
GGGGACTCTAACCATGTTGCCGCCTGGAGCTATGGCACCCAGACGGACTTGGGCTTATGCCTCCATTACTGTGGATGGGGGACTCTAACCATGTTGCCGCCTGGGGCTATGGCACCCAGACGGACTTGGGCTTATGCCCCCATAACTGTGGATGGGGGACCTTAGCCATGTTGCCGCCTTGGGCTATGGCACCCAGACGGACTTGGGCTTACGCCCCCATTACTGTTGATGGGGAATCCTAGCCATGTTGCCGCCTGGGGCTATGGCACCCAGACGGACTTGGGCTTATGCCCCCATTACTGTGGATGGGGGACCCTAGCCATTTTACCGGTTGGGGCTATGGCACCCAGACGGTCTTGGGCTTATTCCCCCATTACTGTGGATGGGGGACCCTAGCCATATTACCGACTGTGGCTATGGCACCCATACGGACTTTGGCTTATGCCCCCATTACTGTGGATGGGGGACCCTAGCCATGTTGTCGGCTGGGGCTATGGCGCCCAGACGTTCTTGGGCTTATGCACCAATTACTGTGGATGGAGGACCCTAGCCATGTTGCCGACTATGGGTATGGCACCCAGACGGACTTGGGCTAATATCCTTATTACTATTGATGGGGGACTCTAACCATATTGCCGCCTGGGGCTATGGCACCCAGACGGACTTGGGCTTAAGCCCCCATAACGGTGGATGGGGGACCTTAGCCATGTTGCCGCCTTGGGCTATGGCACCCAGACAGACTTGGGCTTATGCCCCCATTACTGTGGAAAGGGGAACCTAGCCATCTTGCCGCCTGGGGCAACGGCACCCAGACGGACTTGGGCTTATGCCCCCATTACTGTGGATGGGAGACTCTAGCCATGTTGCCAACTAGGACTATGGCACCCAGACGGACTTGGGCTAATACCCCCATAACTGTGGATGGGGGACTCTAGCGATGTTGCCGGCGGGGGCTATGGCTCCCAGACGGTCTTGGGCATATGCCCACATTACTGTGGATGAGAGACCCTAGCCTTGTTGCCGACTGGGGCTATGGCACCCAGATGTACTTGGGCTTATGCCCCCATAACAGTGGTTGGGGGACCTTAGCCATGTTGTCGCATTGGGCTATGGCACCCAGACGGACTTGGGCTTATGCCCCCATTACTGTTGATGGGGAATCCTAGCCATCTTGCCGCCTGGGGCTATGGCACCCAGATGGACTTGGGCTTATGCCCCCATTACTGTGGATGAGGGACCCTAGCCATTTTACCGGCTGGGGCTATGGCACCCAGACGGTCTAGTGCTTATGCCCCCGTTACTGTGGATGGGGGACCCTAGCCATATTACAGACTGGGGCTATGGCACCCAGACGAACTTGGGCTTATGCCCCCATTACTGTGGATGGGGGACCCTAGCCATGTTGTCGGCTGGGGCTATGGCACCTAGACGGTCTTGGGCTTATGCCCCAATTACTGTGGATGGAGGACCCTAGCCATGTTGCCGACTAGGACTATGGCACCCAGACGGACTTGGGCTTGTGCCCCCATTACAGTGGATGGGGGGACACTAGTCATGTTACCGCTTGGGGCTATGACACCCAGACGGACTTAGGGTAATGCCCCCACTAATGTGGATGGGGGACTCTAGCCATGTTGCCGCCAGGCACAATGGCACCCAGACGGACTTGGGCTTATGCCCCCATAACTATGGATGGGGGACCTAGCCATGTTGCCGCCTGGGGCTATGGCACCCAGACGGACTTGGGCTTATACCCCCATTACTATGGATGGGGGACCCTAGCCATTTTACCGGTTGGGGCTATGGCACCCAGACGGTCTTGGGCTTATGCCCCCATTACTGTGGATGGGGGACCCTAGCCATATTACCGACTGTGGCTATGGCACCCAGACGGACTTTGGCTTATGCCCCCATTACTGTGGATGGGGGACCCAAGCCATGTTGTCGGCTGGGGCTATGGCGCCCAGACGTTCTTGGGCTTATGCCCCAATTACTGTGGATGGAGGACCCTAGCCATGTTGCCGACTATGGGTATGGCACTCAGACGGACTTGGGCTAATATCCCTATTACTATTGATGGGGGACTCTAACCATATTGGCGCCTGGGGCTATGGCACCCAGACGGACTTGGGCTTAAGCCCCCATAACTGTGGATGGGGGACCTTAGCCATGTTGCCGCCTTGGGCTATGGCACCCAGACAGACTTGGGCTTATGCCCCCATTACTGTGGAAAGGGGAACCTAGCCATGTTGCCGCCTGGGGCAATGGCACCCAGACGGACTTGGGCTTATGCCCCCATTACTGTGGATGGGAGACTCTAGCCATGTTGCCGACTAGGACTATGGCACCCAGACGGACTTGGGCTAATACCCCCATAACTGTGGATGGGGGACTCTAGCCATGTTGCCGGCGGGGGCTATGGCTCCCAGACGGTCTTGGGCATATGCCCACATTACTGTGGATGAGAGACCCTAGCCTTGTTGTCGACTGGGGCTATGGCACCCAGATGTACTTGGGCTTATGCCCCCATAACAGTGGTTGGGGGACCTTAGCCATGTTGTCGCATTGGGCTATGGCACCCAGACGGACTTGGGCTTATGCCCCCATTACTGTTGATGGGGAATCCTAGCCATCTTGCCGCCTGGGGTTATGGCACCCAGATGGACTTGGGCTTATGCCCCCATTACTGTGGATGAGGGACCCTAGCCATTTTACCGGCTGGGGCTATAGCACCCAGACGGTCTAGTGCTTATGCCCCCGTTACTGTGGATGGGGGACCCTAGCCATATTACAGACTGGGGCTATGGCACCCAGACGAACTTGGGCTTATGCCCTTATTACTGTGGATTGGGGACCCTAGCCATGTTGCCGGCTGGGGCTATGGCACCCAGACGGTCTTGGGCTTATGCCCCAATTACTGTGGATGGAGGACCCTAGCCATGTTGCCGACTAGGGCTATGGCACCCAGACGGACTTGGGCTTATGCCCCCATTACTGTGGATGGGGGGACACTAGTCATGTTACCGCTTGGGGCTATGACACCCAGACGGACTTAGGGTAATGCCCCCACTAATGTGGATGGGGGACTCTAGCCATTTTGCCGCCAGGCACAATGGCACCCAGACGGACTTGGGCTTATGCCCCCATAACTGTGGATGGGGGACCTAGCCATGTTGCCGCCTTGGGCTATGGCACCCAGACGGACTTGGGCTTATGCCCCCATAACTATGGAAGGGGGACCCTAGCCATGTTGCCGGCTGGGGATTTGGCACCCAGACGGACTTGGGCTTATGCCCCTATTACTGTGGATGGGGGAGGTCTTGCTATGTTGCCGACTGGGGCTATGGCACACAAACGGACATGGGCTAATGCCCCCATAATGGTGGATGGGGAACCCTAGCCATGTTGCCGGCGGGGGCTATGGCACCCAGACGGTCTTGGGCATATTCCCCCATTACTGTGGATGGGGGACCCTAGCTATGTTGCCGACTGGGGCTATGGCACCCAGACGGACTTGGGCTTATGCCCCCATTACTTTGGATGGGGGACCTTTGCCATGTTGACGCCTGGGGCTATGGAACCCAGACGGACTTGGGCTTATGCCCCCATTACTGTGGATGGGGAATCTAACCATGTTGCCGCCTGGGGCTATGGCACCCAGACGGACTTGGGCTTATGCCCCCATAACAGTGGATGGGGGACCTGATTAGTGTAGTTTGTAGTGCCTATTTTGTAGTATTTTGGTCCCATTTCCTTGTGGAATCGCTCCTTGGGAGCGGTTTAGGGTCTTCTTATGCTTCCTTTAGTTCGTTTCAGGTTCCCGAGACCGATTTGGAAGAGTTGGAGCGATTCCGACTCTATACATACACATTTTGGAGCCAACGGAGTAAAGGAACGATGACTTGATGCTTCGGAATCGACCCCGAGTCCTTGGGACCCAATCCCGAGAATCGATGAGAAGCTCATATGAAGCAAGGAGGAACCAAAAGGGTCATATTGGAGGCCTACAAGACTCATCCCCGACGGGTATGCACCTCATCCCGTCGGGGATGAAGTGCACTTTGGAGGGTGCCACTGCAAGGCCGTCACGGTCGGGACCAACCCGTCCCGGTCGGGATGGTGGGTCCGTCCCGGTCGGGATGATTCGTCTCGGTCGGGACCACCTAGCTGTAACCCGCATTTCTTTTCTTCCAATTCCCTTCCATTTGTAACCCTATAAATACTTCCCTCTTGTATTGTTTATGGATCCTACATTAGTTTAGCCTCTCTAAAGCCTCTCTTAAGCCTCTCTACAAGTTATAAACCCTAGATTTAGTTCCTCACATTAGTTTGAATCTCTCTTTAATCCTTAGTTAGTCTTAGTTAATCTTAATTAATTAGTTTTTGTATTAAGAAGATACTTGAAGACTTCTCCAAGATTGACAACCTTGGGATTATTTGGGTTTCTCTTTTATGCAAGATATCATCTTTTCATCATCCTATTGTTGGTATAACTTTCTTTTCTCTTGTTTATTGTTTTTGAATCAAGTTTGAATCTTTACTTAGTGTTTATTGTTATTGATTGTTATTATTTTTGATGATGAATGTTAGGGTTGTGATGTGGTTTTCTCTTGTTATTGTTGTTAGTTCTTCTTTGATTATGAGTGAGTAGATTACTTGTGGGTTAGTAGGGGGATTAAGGGTAGATTATGGGTGATTAGGGTTTGATTAGGGGTGAAGGGTAAATCCTTATTGTTAGTCACATTCTTGGCACACCATGTGTTTGTTGAAATGCTTGTTTGGGTTGTAGTGGCCATGCTTCTCATGCTAGTCTTCCTCCACTCATTGTTTGCCTAGTATGTGGACACCCTTGACCACCCAATTCACCCTACTACACTTATGAACCCGATCTAACCCACCTCTTTTCCATATTTGATTCATCTTGTTAGCTAGTCATCATTTCGTTAGGTTGCTAGTTAGTCGGATTATTAGCATTGTTTAGCATTTCTCTTTAGTTTGCTAGTTGGCTTGTGTTTAGTTATTATTTGATAGTCTAGTTCATCATAGCTCTTCATTAGTCTACTTTCTTCTCTTCTCATCATAATTCATCAATTAGTAGCTCTTTGTGTTTGTTTGGTAGCATAGTCTTGTTTTAGGTGGATTTAGTCTAAACCTTGCAATACCGTCTCCGTGGACACGACCCGACTTACCCTAACTACCGTTAGATGCTAGCCGGTTATTATTTGGTGGCGGGATCCACGACAAATCCCACCATCAAATTGGCGCCGTTGCCGGGGACGGTGCATTGTTTAGACTTTGTTTGCTTATTTCTAGACTTAGTTACCCTCCTTTGTGCCCTTCTATCATCTCTTGTGAATATTCTCTAGTTTTTCTTGATTTCTTAGCCTTCTTTTTTCTTTGTCTCTAGTTGTGCTTGTTTGTTGTCGTTACCTAGTGCCCATAAAGCACTAGGTGTTCTCACGTTTGTTCTAGTGTGTAGTGTATGCCTAGGCGGGGAGGCGAATCCTTTCTCTTTAATCCAGAGCCGGAGAGGCTTTTTCGAGCTTTTCGCCAACGGACGATTAACCGGGTTAGGATCTCTCAACCAAGTGCAAGCAATACCCATCAAGAGCAAGCTCAAGGAAGCGATATTGAGGAAGCATATCGAGAGACGGCCGAAGGGAATTTCACCAATCCCTTTGGAGATTCTAGTCCTAGCTCCTCTTCTACATCTACTTCGACTCCATCTACACCATCTTCTCCCTTACATCCAATAATGCCGAAGTTTTCCTCCCACTCTACATTTACGGAAGATGTCTTGCCGGGACCCAATGCTCAACCGGCCGCTTATGCCGAAAATTTTACGGCAAAGACCCACTTCATCCAACTTGTGGAAAGGAACCAATTTAGTGGTTTGCCCACCGAAGACCCGCACCAACACATGGAGACTTTCTCCGATTATTGCGACGCTATCTCTCAACCCGGGGTTACACAAGATCAAATCCGATGGGTTTTATTTCCATTTTCATTGATTGGAAAAGCGAAGCAATGGATTAAAGGTCTCGATAGGGCAACCATGGGCATCGACACTTGGAAGAAACTTGCATTGGCATTCTACCAAACTTTCTACCCTCCGGAGAAGACTAATTTGCTTAGGGCCTCCATCACCGGTTTCCAACAACGGGATGAAGAGAGCCTATATGAAGCTTGGGAGCGGTTTAAGTCTTTGGTTAGATCGTGCCCCCATCATGGACTTTCACAATGGTTCTTAGTCCAACAATTTTGGAATGGTCTTTATGAGGACTCAAGAACTATACTCAACATGGGCTCCAATGGTAGGTTCACCGAGGTCGATGATGACCAAACTTGGGCGAGAATCGAAGAGATGGCGGTGCATAATTCGCAATACTCTAGGCCTAGGAAGGCAAATCGAGGAGGTAGGCACGAGGTTGATGCTATAACTCAATTAAGCATTGACCTTGGGGCTCAATTGAAGACACACATGGAGACCATTGACAAGAAGCTCCAAGGTCACCTCACCCAAGTTCAAAGCATCGGTTCCTCCAACTAAGCCTCAATTCATGAAGTGAATGCTTTGGGATTTGCACCTCCTTTGCCTTATTATGGCATGTGCGACACTTGTGGAATCGTTGGTCATGACCCTATGAATTGTAGAGGGAGTATTGAGCAAGTGAATGCCTTTCAAGCATTCAAGCAAGGTACTTCCTATGCTAATCAATACCAAGCTTCCAATCAAGTCCCACAACAACAAGCCTTTCAACACCAGCAACAACATCGTCCTTATGTTCCACCTCCCTTAAGGGACAACAACCAAGGTTACCAAGGCAACTCAAGGCCTTTCAACAACTTCAAGCAAAGTAACCAAGGTTCATTCAACAACAATCAAGGGTTCCAACAAGGGAACTTCAACCAAGGCTATCAAAACTACAACCATGGCAACAATCAAGGCCTTAATCAAGGCAATTCTCATGGGTTCCAAGGGAACCGTCAACATCAAGCAACTCAAGGCAATCAACAACAAAGAAAGCCTAGGAGCCGGTCTCCTATTCATGACTATGGTGCTCCATTAGCCCTCACCAATACTCCGCATAATCCATCATATCCACCTCGGGGATTCGATATTCAAAAATCTATGATGGATATGCAAAAGAGTCAAATGGACATAACAAGAAACCATCAAGAGCTCTTTGCTTATATTCAAGGGGAAAACGCGACAAGAGATGCCCGTATGAAGATGCTTGAAACTCAAGTATCTCAACTTGCTTCGGGGAGCTCCTCAAGACAAAAAGGACAACTACCCTCTCAAGGCGAAACACCGAAATTTGAGCATGTCAATGCCATCACCACAAGGAGAGGTACATCTTTTGAATCCCCCCCATTTCCTAGTGAGCAAGAGCCAATGCAAGAACCGACAAGGAAAATGACACCTCCAACTCAAGAGAGCTCAAGCTTTGATAATCCTACGGAGGAGCAAGTCTTATGCGAGGTTGAGAAACCTCAACAAGACAAGCCTCCCCCACTTCAAGCTAAAGATAAGGGTAAAAAGAAAGTGTCATTTGAAGAGTCCACCCCGATTGAGCAAAATAAATACCAAGTCAAGTTGCCTTACCCAACAAGGCAAATGAAGACCAAGGTAGACTCTCAATATGACAAGTTCCTTAGTATTGTGAAGAAGTTGGATGTGAGTGTCCCATTTACCGAGCTACTTACCCAAATCCTGGCATATGGAAAATTTATGAGAGAAATATTGGCTAGGAAGAGATCCGTCGACAAGGAAGAGCCCATTGCGTTCACAAGAGTGGTGAGCGAGCTCATTCAAGGTTCCACGCTTCCAAAGTTGAAGGATCCGGGTAGGTTTTCGATCCCTTGCACCATAGGCCACTACAAGATTGATAGAGCATTATGCGATTTGGGTGCGAGTGTGAGCATCATCCCTTATTCTATATGTTGCCGACTTGGGATGAAGGAGCTTAAAAGTACTTCTATCACGCTCCAAATGGCCGATAGTTCATTCAACCGACCATTGGGGATGCTAGAGGATGTGCCGGTGAGAATCGGTAAGTTCTTCATTCCGGTTGACTTCATCGTGCTCGATATGCGGGAAGATGCAATCACTCCCATTATTCTTGGGCGCCCATTTCTACATACCGCCGGTGCTATGATCGATGTGAAGAAGGGTAGGATCACTTTCGAGCTAGGCGAAGAGAAGTTAGTGTTTGACCTTCAAGGTAACACTTCGCCTACTAATGATGAGTCATGCAATATGATCCAAGCCAAGAAAAACATTGATCTAGGGGTTGAGTCGGGAAAAAGCTTGAACAAGGACTCTTATATACTTGAGGATGATGACTCCGATTTGGAGGGAGATGAGTGCCCATTTCATGGGCTTGATGACAAGATGAAAAGCAAGGAGAAGGATGAGCCTCCCTTGGGGCCACATGAAGACCGGTGGACGTTTGGGTATGTCCCCAAAGACCAAAAGTACAAGTTCAAATCGCTGAACTTGGAAGATAAGGATGCCCCGGGAACGTCAAGGCAAGGCCATGAAGAGCCTTGGTATGTGGTTGGTTATATCTCGAGCTTGATTGAAGACTTTGCTAGGGCCTTCGACTTGTTCCTTCGTGCCCTTGATGGAAATGGAACTAGTTTTGGTTGTTGAAAAAGATTGAAGAAAGTACCACATTGGTTTGACGGAGTTCCACAAGAACCGTCCCTTTGTATATATCTCTTTCCCTTATAGTTTGCTTGCTTTTGTGAAATTCTTGATTATTTGGATGATTGATGAGCGTTGTGAGGGAGGGAATTTGATGTGTTAATTGAGTTTATTGTGATAGGTGTGAAGTGGAAGTGATTCCTAGGGAAGAGCGGTCATTGTTGGAGCTTGGATTGTGTGAAGGGAAGTCGGTTTTTGAAGCTTGGAACGAGCTTTTGGGAGCTATAGAGGGTTTGGGGACTCTTCCCGACCTAGAAGAGGTCATCCCGTCCGGGATGGAAGGCCCATCCCGACCGGGAAGGATGCCATCCCGTCCGGGATGAGGTGCACAAAAGTTGGGTTCACTGACAGCTCATCCCGACCGGGACGAGACAGCCATCCCGATCGGGACCACCCATCCCGACCGGGATGGACCCCCTGTCCTCCGTTGGCTCTTTTCTTCGTTGTTTGAGACCACACAACCACTTTATACCCCCTCCCAACCTCCCTACATGTCCTTACTCTCATTGTATGTCCCTTCCACCTCACATACACGTTTTCACCTCACTTTCTATTCACTTCAAACCGACTTTCGCATCAAAAACCCACCGCATTTTGCATTTGTGCCCCAACCATGGAACCGGATCGCAATTGGAGAGGAATAACGACGACATGGACAAGCTAAGTGCCTATTTTGACTTATGAGACGATGGAGCGAGTGAGTTGGTAACCGTATGGTACGGCAACTATCCTCTCTTTTCCGTTTTTATAGCTTGTCTTCTTTGTTTATTCCCTTTCCCTCTAATCCTTTGTGTCATGGTGGCCTTCGAGGCCCTGGTGTGCTTGCTCCCGACTCTCGATGACGTGACTACATCGAGAGTCATATCAAAATCCAAATTTTTCAAGATTTTCACCTTTTTGTAGGATTTAGTCGGATTTAGGCGGAATTCGGGCTAGGTGACTTGATTACACCTAGCCCTCCCCTCCCATTTCCTTTTATTTCCTTCTTTTTATTTTCTTCCCCCATCCATATATTTTTCTTGTCTCGGCCCATGGTGACTTGACTACACCCCGGCCGGACGCCTTCTACCCTTTCCTCCACTTTATTTTTGATTTTTAGCTTTATTTTCGTAGTTTCTTTTCTTTTCTTTTGTGCTCCATGCACTACGGTCGAGCATGAGGACATGGCTCGACTTAAGTGTGGGGGAGCGATATTCTAGCATAGTTAGCTTTGTTTTTGTAGTTTTTCTAAAAATCTTTAAAAAAATCCTAAAAATTTGAAAAAATTTCACAAAAATCAAAAAGATTTTTCTTTTGTGTGTTTTCCTCTTGTGTCATTGTGTCGTATATTTGTTTTGTGTGCGTGTTTTGCCTCCCTTTCCCTTATAGGTTGCTTTAATCGCCGTTAACTTTGGAAGGCTTTCAAGACTCCCGGTAACATCTTATCTCTTTTTCTTCTTTACCTCTTGCGGAGTTTGGAGGAGATTGTGATGTTGTGTGCTCGGGTGGAGCTTTGTAAAGTGTGGATGATTTGGTGGCTTGTTTGGAAGATAGGGGTGGTGTTTGTGTTTTCATTTGTGTTCGTTTTGTGTTGTTCTTGTTTTGTTACTTTTGTTTCTTTTTCTTTTGTTTTCGTTGAGTCTTTGTTTTGTGTTATGTTGTGTGTCTTGTGTGTAAACCGTTTTCGAAAACCCGGTTTAGAGGCTAGTGTGTGAGTGTGTACTTTCCCTTTCTAGTAGTGTAAATCGAATCTTGGACTTTAATCTAGTAGAATGACCCTAAATCAATGATTTCGTTGGTTTCTTACCTTGAGTCCACCTAGCTTACTAGGGATTTACTACGGGATTTGCATTTTGACCATTATGACCACCCACGGTGTGAAAAGGCCTTCGTTACCGAGTCCCGTCCCCTAGGTGACCGTGTTTGGGATTGTTTAATTAGTCCAAGTTCTCCACTTTTTGTGGGTTTGAAGGGAAGGACGCTCCCCGACTCTCCCATTTCCCTACCTCTTACACATATCCACACAATAAATTGCAAAGTGTTGATTTCTCCCTTTCTTGTCATACAAAGAAATGCCAAAAAACCTAATCTTGCCAAAAAGGGCAAAGAAAAGAAAAAGAAAGAAAATGAAAGAAAGAAAAGAATGAAGAAAAAGAAAAGGCACGAAAGCCAAAAAGAAAATAGAAAAGAAGAAAAAGAATGGCATGGCAAAACAAGGCAAAAATGCAAAAGAAAAGAGAAAATGCCAAAAGAAAATCGTCTCACAAAAAGATCTTAACCCCACAAAAATAAGCCTTTTTCCGACTTTTGCCGTGAAGAGCCTACCAAAGGACCGAGTCCCGAGGAAGGATGATAGCGGCATTAGTCGGTCTTCCCTCATTTTGCATGTTTTTCACTTTTTACTTGGACTAGTTAGGCGGTTTCGGGCATGGGACGACCCTCTTGGCTCTTTGATAAAGGGGGCGGGGTCTCACTTACCTACAGTGTCGACTAACACCGTGGTTCATCCTTTTTCCATCCCGCCGATCGTCCAGTAGTACGTTCTTAGAAAGTTAGGAGGACCTAGGTAAGTTACCAACGTTGTTGTTGCTTTGTCGTCATACTATTAGGGTTTAGTCCATCTTGGTTTGTATTGCTAGCTTGGGAACGTTGTCACTTGCCTTGAGTCCTAAACCGGTGCTTCTTTCACCGCTTGTTTGAGGGAAGCGGTATTTCTTTTCTTTTGGGTGCAACCTTTTGTGTGTTTGTTTGTGTGTTTGCTTGTTTATGTGTTTTGTGTCCGGTTGCATCCACAGTTTTGTCGCAAGACCCGACTTGCCTTGCGGGGTGCACTTTTCCTCTAAGTGCGCTCGCGTGAGTTGAAAGGGCGTAGGGTGCGCTAATACCTATTCGGCTAGTATAGTAGTTAGTATGTGCTTAGTCGAGGGCGAGTAAGGGTTAAGTGTGGGGGAGTTGATTAGTGTAGTTTGTAGTGCCTATTTTGTAGTATTTTGGTCCCATTTCCTTGTGGAATCGCTCCTTGGGAGAGTTGGAGCGATTCCGACTCTATACATACACATTTTGGAGACAACGGAGTAACGGAACGATGACTTGATGCTTCGGAATCGACCCCGAGACCTTGGGACCCAATCCCGAGACTCCGAGACCCGATCCCGAGTCCCGAGAATCGATGAGAAGCTCATATGAAGCAAGGAGGAACCAAAAGGGTCATATTGGAGGCCTACAAGACTCACCCCGACGGGTATGCACCTCATCCCGTCGGGGATGAAGTGCACTTTGGAGGGTGCCACTGCAAGGCCGTCCCGGTCGGGACCAACCCGTCCCGGTCGGGATGGTGGGTCCGTCCCGGTCGGGATGATCCGTCCCGGTCGGGACCACCTAGCTGTAACCCGCATTTCTTTTCTTCCAATTCCCTTCCATTTGTAACCCTATAAATACTTCCCTCTTGTATTGTTTATGGATCCTACATTAGTTTAGCCTCTCTTAAGCCTCTCTACAAGTTATAAACCCTAGATTTAGTTCCTCACATTAGTTTGAATCTCTCTTTAATCCTTAGTTAGTCTTAGTTAATCTTAATTAATTAGTTCTTGTATTAAGAAGATACTTGAAGACTTCTCCAAGTTTGACAACCTTGGGATTATTTGGGTTTCTCTTTTATGCAAAATATCATCTTTTCATCATCCTATTGTTGGTATAACTTTCTTTTCTCTTGTTTATTGTTATTGAATCAAGTTTGAATCTTTACTTAGTGTTTATTGTTATTGATTGTTATTATTCTTGATGATGAATGTTAGGGTTGTGATGTGGTTTTCTCTTGTTATTGTTGTTAGTTCTTCTTTGATTATGAGTGAGTAGATTACTTGTGGGTTAGTAGGGGGATTAAGGGTATATTATGGGTGATTAGGGTTTGATTAGGGGTGAAGGGTAAATCCTTATTATTAGTCACATTCTTGGCACACCATGTGTTTGTTGAAATGCTTGTTTGGGTTGTAGTGGCCATGCTTCTCATGCTAGTCTTCCTCCACTCATTGTTTGCCTAGTATGTGGACACCCTTGACCACCCAATTCACCCTACTACACTTATGAACCCGACCTAACCCACCTCTTTTCCATATTTGATTCATCTTGTTAGCTAGTCATCATTTCGTTAGGTTGCTAGTTAGTCGGATTATTAGCATTGTTTAGCATTTCTCTTTAGTTTGCTAGTTGGCTTGTGTTTAGTTATTATTTGATAGTCTAGTTCATCATAGCTCTTCATTAGTCTACTTTCTTCTCCTCTCATCATAATTCATCAATTAGTAGCTCTTTGTGTTTGTTTGGTAGCATATTCTTGTTTTAGGTGGATTTAGTCTAAACCTTGCAATACCGTCTCCGTGGAGACGACCCGACTTACCCTAACTACCGTTAGGTGCTAGCCAGTTATTATTTGGTGGCGGGATCCACGACAAATCCCACCATCAGGACCTTTGCCATATTGCCGCCTTGGGCTATGGCATCCAGACGGACTTGGGCTTACGCACCCATTACTGTTGATGGAGAATCCTAGCCATGTTGCCACCTGGGGCTATGGCACCCAGACGGACTTGGGATTATGCCCCCATTATTGTGGATGGGGGACCCTAGCCATTTTACCGGCTGGGGCTATGGCACCCAGGCGGTCTTGGGCTTATGCCCCATATACTATGGATAGAGGACCCTAGCCACGTTGCCGATTGGGACTATGGCACCCAGACGGACTTGGGCTAATATCCCTATTACTGTTGATGGAGGACTCTAGCCATATTGCCTCCTGGGGCTATGGCACCCAGAAGGACTTGGGCTTAAGCCCCCATAACTATGGATGGAGGACCTTAGCCATGTTGCCGCCTTGGGCTATGGCACCCAGACAGACTTGGGCTTATGCCCCCATTACTGTATAAAGGGGAACTTAGCCATGTTGCCGCCTAGGGCAATGGCACCCAGCCGGACTTGGGCTTATGCCCCCATTACTGTGGATGGGGGACTCTAGCCATGTTGCCGACTAGGACTATGTCACCCAGACGGATTTGGGCTAATGCCCCAGTAACTGTGGATGGGGGACCCTAGGGATGTTGCCGGCGGGGGCTATGGCTCCCAGACAGTCTTGGGCATATGCCCCCATTACTTTGGATGGGGGACCCTAGCCTTGTTGCCGACTAGGGCTATGGCACCCAGATGTACTTGGGCTTATGCCCCCATTACTGTGGATGGGGGACTCTAGCCATGTTGCCGCCTGGGGCCAAGGCACCCAGACGGACTTGGGCTTATGCCCCCATTACTGTGGATGAGTAACCCTAGCCATGTTGCCGCCTGGGGCTATGGCAACCAGACGGTCTTGGGCTAATGCCCCATTACTGTGGATGGGGGACTCTAGCCGTGTTGCCGCCTGGGGCTATGACACCCAGACGGACTTGGGCTTGTGCCCCCATTACTGTGGATGGGGGGCTCTAGCCATGTTGCCGCCTGGGGCTATGGCACCCAGACGGACTTGGGCTTATGCCCTATTACTGTGGATGGGGGACCCTAACCTTGTTGCTGGCTGGGGCTATGACACCCAGACGGACTTGGGCTTATGCCCTATTACTATTGATGGGGGACCTTAGCCATGTTGCCGGTTGGGGCTATGGCACCCAGACGGTCTTGGGCTTATGCCCCCATTACTGTGGATGGGGGGACCCTAGCCATGTTACCGCCTGGGGCTATGACACCCAGACGGACATAGGGTTATGCCCCCATTAATGTGGATGGGGGACTCTAGCCATGTTACCGCCAGGCGCAATGGCACCCAGACGGACTTGGGCTTGTGCCCTCAAAACTGTGGATGGGGAACCTAGCCATGTTGCCGGCTGGGGGTATGGCACCCAGACGGACTTGGGCTTATGCCTCCATTACTGTGGAAAGGGGAACCTAGCCATGTTGCCGCCTAGGGCAATGGCACCCAGACGGATTTGGGCTTATGCCCCCATTACTGTGAATGGGGGACTCTAGCCATGTTGCCGACTAGGACTATGGCACCCAGACGGACTTGGGCTAATACCCCCATAACTATGGATGGGGGACCCTAGGCATGTTGCCGGCGGGAGCTATGGCTCCCAGACGGTCTTGAGCATATGCCCCCATTACTGTGGATGGGGGACCCAAGCCTTGTTGCCGACTAGGGCTATGGTACCCAGATGTACTTGGGCTTATGCCCCCATTACTGTGGATGGGGGACTCTAGCCATGTTGCCGCCTGGGGCCATGGCACCCAGACGGACTTGGGCTTATGCCCCCATAACAGTGGTTGGGGGACCTTAGACATGTTGTCGCATTGGGCTATGGCACCCAGACGGACTTGGGCTTATGCCTCCATTACTGTGGATGAGGAACCCTATCCATGTTGCCGCCTGGGGCTATGGCAACCAGACGGTCTTGAGCTAATGACCCATTACTGTGGATGGGGGACCCTAACCATGTTGCTGGCTGGGGCTATGGCACCCAGACGGACTTGGGCTTATGCCCTATTACTATGTATGGGGGGCCTTAGCCATGTTGCCGGTTGGGGCTATGGCACCCAGACGGTCTTGGGCTTATGCCCCCATTACTGTGGATGGGGGGACCCTAGCCATGTTACCGCCTGGGGCTATGACACCCAGACGGACTTAGGGTTATGCCCCCATTAATGTGGATGGGGGACTCTCGCCATGTTGCCGCCAGGCGCAATGGCACCCAGACGGACTTGGGCTTATGCCCTCATAACTGTGGATGGGGGACCTAGCCATGTTGTCGGCTGGGGTTATGGCACTCAGACGGACTTGGGCTTATGCCCCCATTACTGTGGAAAGGGAAACCTAGCCATGTTGCCGCCTAGGGCAATGGCACCCAGACGGATTTGGGCTTATGCCCCCATTACTGTGGATGGGGGACTCTAGCCATGTAGCCGACTAGGACTATGGCACCCAGACGGACTTGGGCTAATGCCCCCATAACTATGGATGGGGGACCTGATGGTGGGATTTGTCGTGGATCCCGCCACCAATTAAATAACCAACTGGCACCTAACGGTAGTTAGGGTAAGTCGGGTCGTGTCCACGGAGACGGTGTTGCAAGGTTTAGACTAAATCGGCCTAAAACAAGACTATGCTACCAAACAAACACAAAGAACTAATAATTGATGAATTAAAATGAGAAGAGAGGAAAGTAGACAAATGATAAGCTATGATGAACTAGACTATCAAATAATAACTAAACACAAGCCAACTAGCAAACTAAAGGAAATGCTAAACAATGCTAATAATCCAACCAACTAACAACCTAAAGAGATGATGGCTAACTATCAAGATGAATCAACTAGAAAGAAAGGAGTGGGTTAGGTCGGGTTCATAAGTGTAGTAGGGTGACTTGGGTAGTTAGGGGTGTAGGTGCCTCCTAATTTCTAGGTTCGGTCCGGGCAATCGCAACTTAAACCGATGTCGATGACTATGCTCAACATATCCACACACAAGCAAACAATGGGTAGAGGAAAACTAGCATGAGAAGCATGGCCACTACAACCCATACAAGCATATCAACAAACACATGGTGTGCCAAATGTGTGACTAACAATAAAGAATCACCCCTTACCCCCAATCAAACCCTAATCACCCATAATCTACCCTTAATCCCCCTACTAACCCACAAATAAACTACTCACTCATGGTCAAACTAACTACAACAATGAAAGGGTAAAACAACTTCACAATCCAAACATTCATCATCAAGAACAATATAAACAATAACAATCAACACTAATCAAAGATTCAAACTTGAATTAATAACAAGAAATAAGAGTAAAGGAAGTTTATACCAACACTAGATGAAGAAAAGATGATATCTTGCATAAAAGAGAAACCCAAATAATCCCAAGGTTGTCAATCTTGGAGAAATCTTCAAGTATCTTCTTAATACAAGCACTAATTAACTAGGATTAACTAAGATTAACTAAGGATTAATGAGAGATTCAAACTAATATGAGGAACTAAATCTAGGGTTTATATGTTGTAGAGAGGCTTAAGAGAGGCTAAACTAATGTAGGATCCGTAAACAATACAAGAGGGAAGTATTTATAGGGTTACAAATGGAAGAAGGAAGAGACAAAGTCACACGGGCAGCAGCGGCACATTCCCGATCGGGAATGGGCAATCCCGATCGGGAAACCTCACTTTCCCGATCGGGAATTCTGGGACCCGGTCGGGAACTCCTTCCAGTGGCCGTCTCTTTTGTGCACTTCATCCCGATCGGGTTTTAGGCCTTCCCGATCGGGATGGGTCTTGTAGGCCTCCAATATGATCTTTTTGGTCCCTTCTTGCTTAACATGGACTTCTCATCGATTCTCGGGACTCGGGATCGGGTCTCGGAGGCTCGGGATTGGGTCCCAAGGTCTCGGGGTCGATTCCAAGGCATCGAGTCGTTGTTCCTTTATCTCGTTGGCTCCAAAATGTGTATGTATAGAGTCGGAATCGCTCCAACTCTTCCAAATCGGTCTCGGGAACCTGAAACGAACTAAAGGAAGTATAAGAAGGCCCTAAACCGCTCTCAAGGAGCGATTCTACAAGGAGAATGGGACCAAAACACTATAAAATAGGCACTACATACCACACTAATCAACTCCCCCACACTTAACCCTTACTCGCCCTCGAGTAAGCACATGCTAACTACTATACTAGCCGAATGGGTATTAGCGCACCCTACGCCCTTTCAACTCACGCGAGTACACTTAGAGGAAAAGTGCACTCCGCAAGGCAAGTGGGGTCTTGCGACAAAACCGTGGGTGCAACCGGACACTAAAACACATAAACAAACAAACACTCAAACAAACATACAAAAGGTTGCACCCAAAAGAAAAGAAAAGAAATACCGCTTCCCTCAAACAAGCGGTGATAGAAGCGCCGGTTTAGGACTCGAGGCAAGTGACAACGTTCCCAAGCTAGCAATACAAACCGAGGTGGGCTAAACCCTAATAGTATGACGATAAAGCAACAAAAACGTTGGTAACTTACCTAGGTTCCTCCTAACCTTCTAAGAACGTACTACGGGACGATCAGCTGTAATCCCCTAAATATTCTAGCGCGATACAGTGGCGGAAACACTGTAGAGTCGGGATTAAAACACACAGAACTATGTCTTAATAAATTAAATTGGTAAAGTCAAACATGCGCCATACAATAAAAATGGCTAAAATTTAAAACAATCCATAAAGAGGTTAAACAATCCTTAAGACATGATTATAAAAAAAATCAGCAGGATCCAAGACTGCTCGATAGCCCACACCCACCGGAAAATAAACACATATACCTGCCATGTTAAAACATAACAGCCACAATCAGTGGGGAGCAACGTCAACGTTCTCCCAGCCGTATAACAGGATTTTAAAACAGTAATTACTAATATAGGAAAATAGTAAAAATGAAAAACAGTAAAACATCATATTTAAATAAGATTTAGTGTCGAACAAATTATTCAAAAGGGATTTCCGAAGACACATAAAGATATTTGCCAACCTGCGCCAATTTATATCGATAATAAATAAAATAATCAAAATGGCGTTATGGATAGGATTAATGTAGAATCTAGACTTTCACTAGAATAATACTAAAAACTAGTTTCGAGAACTTAGTCAAAACAAATTAGACTTTGGTCTCTAACTAGGCAACTCAACCATAACAGGACTGCGTGCAGCGAGGTCCTGGCTTAAGTAATGCACACCCCTCCTGGATACAAACCATATCCAGTTCAACCCGACGCGACTTATACGATGCGATATCTAAGTTTAAGGTAAATATACACTCTCCTGAACACAAACCATGCTCAGTTCAACAACCAATGCGCCCCATAAAGACACACCAGCCTTACAGTTGATGGCAAAACGTACATCCCAGACTATATTACTCTAAACCCACACTTGTCCTTATTCCATAACTCCAAAACAAACCATTATCGATATCTAAAAGATGTATTCATCATAAACAATATGAGGATAAAAGAAGTAAACATTTATATTCTAAAAGAGGAAACTTTCTATTTTAGGAAACTTCTATTTTAGGAAACTTCTATTTTTAGAAACTTTATTAAAAATAGCATCATATCAAAGTAGTGAAAATATTAGTTCATACTAATATCACATTTTAGTAAACGATATAGATTTATAAAACTAATACTTTCGGCCTTAACGATACTAATTATTAAAGTAAGAACATTTGATTTTATGAAACTATTAAAATATCGTACAAGTGTTATAAAATGATTAGAAACATCTTAAATATTTTAATATTACTAATTAGGGTGTTTTCAAAAGTTATAAAGCTAAAATTCCCTAATTATTATTAGTTTCGACGATAAAATTATAAATAGGATTTTACGGCAAATACTAAATTAAATATTTGAACGTCTTTATTTAATTAAACCATTGAATATATTTAGAAAATGTTAAGGGATGATTTAACACTTAAAGTTTCAGATTTAAATACTTTCAAAAGTGCTGGAAAAATAATTCTTTTA
The DNA here is from genome assembly GCA_958450325.1 of Agrostemma githago. Lineage (NCBI taxonomy): Eukaryota > Viridiplantae > Streptophyta > Magnoliopsida > Caryophyllales > Caryophyllaceae > Agrostemma > Agrostemma githago. Next base: position 40,230,679 of record OY288244.1, read on the forward strand.
GGTAAGACGAAGCATTTTAACGATAAATCACAATTTGTCCGAAAATCAATATTTATTAATTAAAGACTCTAATAAATAGTACAAAAATTACGTAAAATATTTAAATTATATTTATGGACATTCTGTCCAGAAAAGAAAATTTCCAGAATTCTAAAACTCGGTTTTTAAAGCGTTTTCTCGTTAATCGTCCAATTTCGACAATAACGATTAATAAAAATAGTAATTACAAAACGATTTAAGTATTAATATCCAAAAATTATTATTACACTTTAAAATCCTAATTTTACAGAATATAAATTTTTCCAGATTTTTCCAAAACCCAGACTCAACAAATTTCAACAAAACCGTCATTTAAACCCGTTTTCGCAATTAACGATTTTATTAATAAACCTATCGTTCCTAACATTTTATTAAGGCACTAAAAATCATAATAATACATTTTAATATGAAATCATCAGAATCATAATTTTTTTCCAGATTTAAACAAAAGACCAGAAATCGAGAATTTAAACAACAAACACGGTTTTAACGATAAATGATGATTTAAAGTGATTAATTAATTCATCCACTTAACAATTCCGAAAAATTATGAAAAAAATCAGAAAATTCTATTTCACCAGAAAGTTTCACCACGTCAAAAATCAGATTAAAAGAAAATGTTTAAGTACTAGAACTAAAAATCGGTTTTTAATCGTTTTTGTCCGAAAACGATAATAATTCAATAATCGATATCAAAAATATTAGAAAAATACTAAATTACTAAAAATCATCAAAAACAACATTTTTCCAGAATATAAACATATATTACATGTTTAGGCCGATTATTACGATTTTACAAATTAATATAACAATTTAATCGTTAATCTCGTAAAAGCGATAAAAATATCGAAACATGCAAAATTTCAACTTTAAAAATTTTTCCAGAATTTGTGACATACATATATTGCCAAAATAAAATATAAAAATATATACATGCAAATACTCAATTAAAATCTTGAAATACCGAGTAACATCGACGTTACCTCTACTCCAAGTCTGAATCAACGATGTATTCGTCGGCTTCGGGATCGTCCAAAAATCCTACCAAACACGTGAATCATGGCAGAAAAATACCATGAGAAAACTAATAAAAATCAAGGTAAAAATTGATCGAAAATGATGTCGATTAATACCTTAACGAAGGAATCGGAAAGAGGATTATTGTGACGATAAAAATGATGCGATTGGGACTCGAAATGGAGCAAAAATTTGCCTAGAATGGCTGAGGGACACACGGCCAAAAGAGAGAAGAAGGAAGTAATGAATATTTTTGGTTAATGCAAAAATGAATGTAGTAAAGGAGGAGATGGATGTTACTACACTTAAAGAGGGTAAGGATGAAATTAAGGCTTCAAAATGAGGAACCAAAATGCACCTAGACCTATAGTTGGCCGGCCAAATGGATAAGAGAGGGAGTAAGAAAAGTTTTGACATAAATGCTACAATGAATGAAAATGATTTATCTTATGATTACGTTTTAATGAAACGTTTAAATAAAATGTAATAAAACTTGTGACCAAGAGCTTAGTCGGTCCAAAATGTGAGAAAACAGTCTCAAATAATTTATAAGTTGATAAAAAGTGTAATCGTAAAATAGTTAAAGGCATTTCAAAGTAATTCGAGTAAACCTCGCGTAAGAAAATAATTATTCGCGAAGATTCGTAATAAAATCATAAATGGCTTGTTTTTAGTAACTAAAATATATCTTAGTAGAAAATATTCCATAAACGTATTCAAACATTTTTAGGAAAAAGGAATAACTTAAATTCAAGCTTAAAAATGTCAATTGGGAGAAAAATAGAATTCCTCGCGGAAAAATTACTTAGTTTACGAAAAAACCAAATAAATGGATTTAAAAGAATTTTAAATCTTTAAAATTAAAAATAGAAATTATTAAACTCAAAAATTAAAATAAAGCTTAGTAAAATGATAAAATATGAGGCCAAAAGTGACAGAGTTACGACGAAGTCCTAACAGAAAGAATAAAATGCTTAGGAAAAATAGCGGGTGTTACATCAGCGGAGTGGGAAGTGATGATCCACGGTGTTAGTCGACACTGTAGGTAAGTGAGACCCCGCCCCCTTTAGCAAAGAGCCAAGAGGGTCGTCCCATGCCCAAAACCGCCTAACTAGTCCAAGTAAAAAGTGAAAATATGCAAAATGAGGGAAGACCGACTAATGCCGCTATCATCCTTCCTAGGGACTCGGTCCTTTGGTAGGCTCTTCACGGCAAAAGTCGGAAAAAGGCTTATTTTTGTGGGGATATAATCTTTTTGTAAGACGATTTTCTTTTGGCATTTTCTCTTTTCTTTTGCATTTTTGCTTTGTTTGTTGCCATGCCATTTCTTTTTCTTCTTTTCTATTTTCTTTTTGGCATTTGTGCCTTTTCTTTTTTTCTTCATTCTTTTCTTTCTTTCATTTTCTTTCATTTTCTTTTCTTTGCCCTTTTTGGCGAGATTTGGCTTATTGGCATTTCTTTGTATGACAAGAAAGAGAGGAATCAACAATTTGCAATTTTATTGTGTGGAAATGTGTGGGAGGTAGGTAAATGGGTGAGTCAGGGTTGCGCATTCCCTTCAAACCCACAAAAAGTGGAGATCTTGGACTAATCAAACGATCCTAGACACGGTCACCTAAGGGACGAGACTCGGTAACCAAGGCCTTTTCACACCATGGGTGGTCATAATGGTCAAAATGCAAATCCCGTAGTAAATCCCTAGTAAGCTAGGTGGACTCAAGGTAAAGGACCAACGAAATCATTGATTTAGGGTCATTCTACTAGATTAAAGTCCAAGACTCGATTTGTGCTACTAAGAAGGGAAAGTAAACACTTGCACACTAGCCTCTAAACCGGGTTTTTAAAAAAAAAACATTTACACACAAGACACACAACAAAACACAAAACAAAGACTCGACGAAAACGAAAGAAAAAGAAACAAAAGTAACAAAACAAGAACAACACAAAACAAACACATAGAAAACACAAACACCACCCCTATCTTCCAAATGAGCAACCAAATCAACCTCAAGCATTACAAAGCTCCTCCCGAGCACACATCATCACAAAACTCCTCCAAACTCACAAGAAGCAAAGAGGGAAAAAGGGATGAAGAGATGTTACCGGAAGTCTTGAAAGCTCACCAAAGCTAATGGCGATTAGGCAACCTATAAGGAAAAGAGGGGGGGAAAAACACGCACAACAAAACAAATATACGACACAATGACACAAGAGGAAGACACACAAAAGAAAATCTTTTTGATTTTTGTGAATTTTTTTCAAATTTTTAAGGTTTTTAAAGATTTTTTTCCAAAAACTAAGAAAATAAAACTAACTACGCTAGAATATCGCTCCCCCACACTTAAGTCGAGCCATGTCCTCATGCTCGACCGTAGTGCATGGAGCACAAAAGAAAAAGAAAATAAACTACGAAAATAAAGCTAAAAATCAAAAAAAGTAAAATGGAGAAAAGAGTAGAATGTGTCCGGCCGGGGTGTAGTCAAGTCACCATGGGCCGAGACAAGAAAAAGATATGGATGGGGGAAGAAAATAAAAAGAAGGAAATAAAAGGAAATGGGAGGGGAGGGCTAGGTGTAATCAAGTCACCTAGCCCGGATTCCGCCTAAATCCGACTAAATCCAACAAAAAGGTGGAAATCTTGAAAAATTTGGATTTTGAAATGACTCTCGATGTAGTCACATCATCGAGAGTCGGAAGCAAGCACACCAAGGCCTCGAAGGCCACCATGACACAAAGGATAAGAGGGAGAGGGAATAAACAAAGAAGACAAGCTATAAAAACGGAAAAGAGAGGATAGTTGCCGTACCATACGGTTACCAACTCACTCGCTCCATCGTCTCATAAGTCAAAATAGGCACTTAGCTTGTCCATGTCGTCGTTATTTCTCTCCAATTGCGATCCGGTTCCATGGTTGGGGCACAAATGCAAAATTAGGTTGGTTTTGGATGCGAAAGTCGGTTTGAAGTGAATAGAAGGTGAGGTGAAGACATGTATGTGAGGTGTAAGGGTCATACAATGAGAGTAAGGACATGTAGGGAGGTTGGGAGGGGGTATAAAGTGGTTGGGTGGTCTCAAACAACGAAGAAAAGAGCCAATGGAGGACAGGGGGTCCATCTCGGTCGGGATGGGTGGTCCCGGTCGGGATGGCTCTCTCGTCCCGATCGGGAAGACCTCGTCCCGGTCGGGACGGACTGCCAGTGAACCCAACTTTTGTGCACCTCATCCCGGTCGGGATGGTATCCTTCCCGATCGGGATGGGCCTTCCATCCCGGGCGGGATGACCTCTTCTAGGCCGGGAAGAGTCTCCAAACCCTCTATAGCTCCCAAAAGCTCGTTCCAAGCTTCAAAAACCGACTTCCCTCCACGCAATCCAAGCTCCAACAATGACCACTCTTCCTAGGAATCACTTCCACTTCACACCTATCACAATAAACTCAAACAACACATAAAATTCCCTCCCTCGCAACGCTCATCAATCATCCAAATAATCAAGAATTTCACAAAAGCAAACAAACTAAAAGGGAAAGAGATATATACAAAGTGACGGTTCTTGTGGAACTCCGTCAAACCAAGGTGGTACATTCTTCATTCTTTTTCAACACCCAAAACTAGTTTCATCTCCATCAAGGGCACGAAGGAACAAGTCGAAGGCCCTAGCAAAGTCTTCAATCAAGCTAGTAACATAAGCATCCACAAACCAAGGCTCTTCATGACCTTGTCTCGACGTTCCCGGGGCATCCCGGTCTACTAAGTTCAATGGCTTGAACTTGTACTTTCGATCCTTCGGTATATACCCAAACGTCCATCTATCCTCATGTGGCCCCAAGGGAGGCTCATCTTCATCCTTTTTGCTCTTAAACTTGTCATTAAGCCCATGACATGGGCTCTCATCCTCCTCCAAATCGGAGTCATCATCCTCAAGTACATACGAGTACTTCTTCAAGCTTTGTCCCAACTCTCCCCCTAGATCGATGTCTTTAGTGGCTTGGATCATGTTGCATGACTCATCATTATTAGGCGAAGTGTTTCCTTGAAGGTCAAACACTAACTTCTCTTCGCCTAGCTCGAAAGTGATCCTACCATTCTTCACATCGATCATAGCACCGGCGGTATGTAGAAATGGGCGCCCAAGAATAATGGGAGTGTTGGCATCTTCCGGCATATCGAGCACGATGAAGTCAACCGGAATGAAGAACTTACCGATCCTCACCAGCACATCCTCTAGCATCCCCAATGGTCGGTTGAGTGAACTATCGGCCATTTGGAGCGTGATAGAGGTACTTTTGAGCTCCTTCATCCCAAGTCGGCAACAAATGGAGTAGGGAATGATGCTTACACTCGCACCCAAATCACATAAAGCTCTTTCGATCTTGTAGTGCCCTATGGTGCAAGGGATCGAGAACCTACCCGGATCCTTCAACTTTGGAAGCGTAGAACCTTGGATGAGCTCGCTCACCACCCTTGTGAACGCGATGGTCTCTTCCTTGTCGACGGATCTCTTCCTAGCCAATATTTCTCTCATAAATTTTCCATATGCCGGGATTTGGGTAAGTAGCTCGGTGAATGGGACACTCACATCCAACTTCTTCACTATGTTAAGGAACTTGTCATATTGAGTGTCCACCTTAGTCTTCATTTGCCTTGATGGGAAAGGCAACTTTACTTGATATTTATTTGGCTCAATCGGGGTGGGCTCTTCAAATGACACTTTCTTTTTACCCTTATCTTTAGCTTGAAGTGTGGTTTGCTTGTCTTGTTGAGGTTTCTCAACCTCCCATAAGACTTGCTCCTCCGTTGGATTATCAAGGGTTGAGCTCTCTTGAGTTGGAGGTGGCATCTTTCTTGTCGGTTCTTGCATTGGCTCTTGCTCACTCGGGAATGGGGGGGAGTCATAAGATGTACCTCTCCTTGTGGTGATGGCATTGACATGCTCAAAAGTCGGAGTTACACCTTGAGGGGGTAATTGCCCTCTTTGTCTTGAGGAACTTCCCGATGCAAGTTGTGCCACTTGATTCTCGATCGTCTTCATGTGAGTTTTCATTTCCTTGTTTTCCATTAAAATTTGATTAATGGCTCCTTGTTGTGACATTTGTGCATCCAATTGCCTCTTTTGCATTTCTTGAGTATCCCTATAGATATCCACCATTTGCTTTTGCATGTCGGAATCCCGTGGTGGTGATGATGGATTATGCGGTGTATTGGTGAGGGCTAAGGGAGTACCATAATCATGAGTAGGAGATCGGCTCCTAGGCTTGCTTTGTTGTTGATTTCCTTGAATTGCTTGTTGTTGATGATGGTTCCCTCGGAACCCATGAGAATTGCCTTGATTAAGGCCTTGGTTGTTGCCATGGTTGTGGTTTTGATAGCCTTGGTTGAAGTTCCCTTGTTGGAACCCTTGATTGTTGTTGAATGAACCTTGGTTACCTTGCTTGAAGTTGTTGAAGGCCTTGAGTTGCCTTGGTAACCTTGGTTGTTGTCCCTTAAGGGAGGTGGAACATAAGGACGATGTTGTTGTTGGTGTTGAAGAGCTTGTTGTTGAGGGACTTGATTGGAAGCTTGGTATTGATTAGAATAGGAAGTACCTTGCTGTGGACATGACGTAGGTCCACCCCGACGCGGCCACGCGCGGGTTTGGGTAGGCGAATGAATCTCGTGGTGAGATTGTTCTCGGGTTCGAAATTTAAGTCAAAATGGAGTCGCCACCGAATTTTGTGGTTATTCGGAACCATACGAGCCCACTCTACGTCGTCATGGGCCATGCACAAAGTAAGCCCACTTTGATTTCAGAGTTTATTGGGCTCGTCCCTTTGCATTGCAATATCGATACCGTATAAACCGGCTTTCGTATATAGAATGACTCTCGTGCGCCAAGGGTTTCGGACATCCGGAAACCAAAGGTTCTGAGTAAGGGGTGAGGGTACGTGTTGGGAAGCCCACTAAGGACACCCAACCCCGCCCGCACATGGCGGCCTCTACTAAGACATCGTTCGTGTTCGTGTGTGCGCGCTTGTAAAACGATTAAATGATATGCAAACAGCGTTTTCGGGCTAAGCATATTAATAGTATGTGAACTACGTCATTTAATGCATCTTATTTTTGGTCAAAGTGATTTAGCATGCGAGGTTCGTTTATAAAGCGTAAAAGCAAGTAAATAAACAAAGCTCGAAAGTAAATGAAAAAGGTGACGTACAAGTTACACGGGCGGAAATACAACCCGGAATTCACAATACAACATTACGTAAAAGTAATAAAAATAATGCGATACAGAGATATAGACGGACCCGTATGTAAGTTAGACTGCGAAATGTATAGATGGACTAACCCCGATTAAATACACATTGTATAGTGTACTAAACGAAGGACGGAAATATGAGACTGTGGCGTGTTGCTAGCCCGATCTCACATCCCGTAGTCTTGTCCCGACTTATCATGTCAAAGGGTGGTCAAAGTCGTTCTACGTGTCGTGTTGTGCATGGTTCTTGAAAATAAGAGAGTCACGTGATAGTCTTTACACGTGATGACTAATGTCGATAAAAAGGCGAGGCTTGAAAGGTGTGTCAAGGCCCTCGGTTATGGGGCTACAGGACTCACTCGGTCGAGTCATGGCCTGACTCGGTCGAGTGCGTCCTAAAAGAAGCTTCTGCCCACGGTTTGGGGTGCTACTCGATCGAGTAGCAGGTGTACTCGGTCGAGTGGCACCTGTACGAGTTGTGACTCGTGATTTTATGTGTCTTAAATTTGAAGGTTGGCCGAATTGAATCAAAATATTGACGAATTTAGATTTAATTCGGTTTGCCACGATAAACGTGAATTTTGGAAAATGGATTCACGTGATCGGCTTTACACGCGTCGACTAAGAGTCGTAAAAAAGACGAGGCTTAAATGTTGCATTTAAGCTCTCGGTTTTCTGGGTTACAGGACCCACTCGGTCGAGTCATGGTCTGACTCGGTCGAGTGTGCCCTCAAAAAGCGATCTGCCCAGTTTTATGGACACTACTCGATCGAGTGGCCTATGCACTCGGTCGAGTAGTCCATGTACGAGTGTTAGCTCGTTTCATTTTTGGGGTTGAAAACGACGGTCGGTCGAGTTAAATACAAATATCGCTTGATTCGAATTTAACTCAACCTCCGGTACTACAATCGTGTATATATACGATCATAATACCGTCGTCGGGATTTTATGAAATGTTTGTATTAGAAAATTTGAATTAGTAACGAAATGTTTCCCTCTACGTCACGACATCGAAACTAACCCTTTGGGTTTATATGATGTCGGTTTTCGTGTCAATGGGTTCCGCACTAATTAAAATGGGATCGAATACGTTCAACTACGATTAGTCGCGATCACGTCACGCCTTTGAGCACATTGGGGCGGGGCTCCTCGAAAGGGCTCCACCTCCGTCGTTGCTCGTAAAAGGATTAGACGGACTTTAGGCGGCAATTATAGTCAAACGTATCCGAAACCGAGATTTTGATACTAGTTATATATATATACACGGTATGGTTATAATGTTAGCAACGAAATGTAAAAGTTAGTATGCAAAAAGTAAAATGTTAGAATGTTAGAATTAGTGTTAGGATTGCAATACTAGTATAAGTATAATATTAACGATACAAAAATGTAAGTAAAAGCAATAAAAATCGAGATGGGATTTAGGACACCCTCAACATACATGCTTAGTAAGGACCTCGGAAATGGGCTCGCAAATAGTGACGGGACTATGGAGTATCGAGGATGTATGTAAGTTATGGTGTGTGTGTGTGTGTGTATGTGTTGTCCGTTTATCGAGGGACAAGGGACTCGGTTTTTGTATGTGATTGCTTAGGGTTGTAGAGTGAAGAGTGTGGCTGAGGTGTAGGGTAAATGTAGGGTAAAAATGGATGTGTAAGAGTTGGTAAAAGTTGTGAAATGAATGGGGTTAAGGGGGTATTTATAGGAGAAACCCCACGACCTAGGGTCACTCGATCGAGTGCCCTAGTGCACTCGGTCGAGTGCCTTCAGGAATGAATCTGGTCCGGTTTTTTGACGCTCCACTCGACCGAGTGGGTCAATCCACTCGATCGAGTGGGTCAAGCAAATCGAGACAAAATAGGAAGGAATTGATATTGTTTGTTTTGATTGATTTTTTGAATTTGGATTTGTGCGCCAGCTGAACCTGGCTGATTTATGAGACGGTTTCGTCTTTGACCGGGTTTTGACCCGGTCGCTAAAAGACGGGATTTATTTTTGGTGTCGGTTTTGGCCCAAATTAGTCTTATTTTGCTCGGAACGACCCACTGGGCCTGAATTTGATGTCTGTTTTGTGAGATTTGCACTCCGCTAAAAGTCCATGTCAGATATTATTGATTTCGGGCCCAAATCCGAGTATACTAAGTCACGTTTGCGTCCGATCATCATCGGGTGTTTGTCGGGAACTGCTATAGACACTAGCAGGCAAAATGCGGGTGTCTACAGAGCCCCCACTCTGACTGAGGCTTGGACAAGGCAAAAGTCAGAGTAGCTACCAGGCCAATCGCAGATTACGACCTGGCAGCCTTCCGGTCGGGTCGTTTATAGTCCAGTAGACTAGCGTGAAGGGCTCGCCAGCCATAAGCAGAGGGTCATACCTGTCCTGCCAATGATAGCTCCGCGGGGAGTCAGACTTGTTGCATAAGTCCTAGGCGTGCCTATATGTGGGCCCATCCTGTACCATTTTGGAGAAAATGCCGCCTCGGGCGTTCCGCTGGGGAAATGTGTGAGCTGTACGGGCTTGCTTTTGAGGCCCTGAGTCGTACCTGACCTGATGATGATGCTCCGTGGGGAGTGAAACTTGCCTTTCGGGGCGTAGGTGTACCCGTATGCCGACACATTATGCCTTGGATGTAGCATACCGGGGGAAAGTTGACTCTGTTGGGGAATAAAACTTGTGCTTGGAGGTGTAGGAGTACCCGTATGCTGATACATCACATTTTGGATGTAGCGTTCCAGGAGAACACCGACTCACGCTGGGGAGTAAAGTAGCTGCGCGGGGACTTGCTTCTGAAGTCTTGGGGTGTACCTGTATGCTGACACATGATAAATTGCATGTAACACATAGGCAAAACACCGACTTGTGCTGGGGAAGAAAGCACTGGATTTTGAAAAAAGTTGAAATTTTCGAAGAAGGAATTTTTAGAAAGAATTCAGGAAAGCTTAGGATAACTAGATTCCTATTCTAGGTTCAAGTCAGGCCTGCACATGTTAGGGCCCAATTTACTGAGGAGGCAGGGTTAGTCAGGTTATTGCCAGGCTTCCATATTATAAATACAGGTTTCCTGCTTCAGCTTTCTGCACCTCAAATCAAAAACCCTTCTCTTCTCTAAAAAGAATCTCTCAGTCTTTCAAGAAATCAAGTTCCTGCCATGGGTATCGAGCATCTCACTTCAATGCTTTTTGCCTGGTCCCAACACTTTCGGGACGAAGACAGGATTCAGCTGACCCAAATGGGGATTACCAGCCTATTTCCTCTTAGGCGTCTGGTACCTGATGTGCATTTTCTGGACGCTTGTTTGGCGCTTTGGGATACTACCCACCACGTCTTCGCGTTCCCGCGGGGGGAGATATGCCCTCTTCCCGAGGAGATCGCAGCCATTGGAGGTTGGAGCCCTGTTGCTCGTCCTGCCATCCCTCCGTTCTACCCGGACCCGAGGAGAAGACTGAGGGATTTCTTGGGTCTGTCTCATGCTGAGACAGATCGAATGGTGCGGGGAGATACTGTCTCCCTTTTCGACTTGGCTGATAAGTTCATGAATAGCCAGGATGTAAGGGCTACGCCTTCTCACCGGCGTAGGGCTTTCGCGTTTTGCATGCTGCACCGCTACGTGTTCGAGGGGTTGATGAATGCTGACTCATGCGTGGGTCAGATCAGGCTGATTGGAGTGGTTGACCAGATGGAGACTGGTCACAGCCCTGCTTGGCTAGTCACGGGAGAACTCATCATGGGTCTGGATGCTAGGCGACTTGACCCGACCCGGCAACTGACGGGGAGCACCCTTATTCTGCAGGTAAACGCCTTTCGATTTTTTTAATTTTGCTTCGCGCGATTTTTTTGTTTCGCGGCTTCTTGAAGTCCGTAAGTCACTCGATCGAGTGGACCTACCACTCGGTCGAGTGGAGTCCGTAACGTGCTTCTGCCGGCCTGTGAGGGGCTTACTCGATCGAGTCAGAGGGTGTACTCGATCGAGTGTCATACCTGGTAGTCTTCTATTTGTTTTAGCGAGTCTTACTCGATCGAGTCAGGTGGTGTACTCGATCGAGTGTCATACCTGACGAGCTTCTGGTTGTCTTAGAGAGCCTCACTCGATCGAGTCAGAGGGTGTACTCGATCGAGTGGGCTGTATCGAACCATTCCGTTACTCATGAGTTGCGTGTACACGTTTGCAGGTTTGGTTGTCGGAGCGCTTGTCGATCATAGAGCCTCCTCCGAGCGTTCCAAACTACCGTAGCAGCCAACTCAGTTCCAGGGGGCGTCGGATAAGCTCGAATCACCATATAAATCGGGCTTACTGGGACGAGGAATTGGTGTTCCACGGTGGCCCCTTGATTAGGTGGACGGTTGCTTGGTGGTTCCTTTCCAAGCTGACGGGGTTGGCCAAGAGGGACCAAGCTCGTTACCTCGTGATCTTGTCCCTGGACTGGACAGTTCATATTTACCCGGACCGCATCCTGAGGCAGTTCGGTTCGTCTCAGCGCATTCCTGAGACTGAAGCCATTATTAGCGTCTCGCTCCAACTGACGGACGCTATGTGCGACACTTGGTTGCAGAGGTGGTTTACTCGTCCTACATGGACTATTCCCAACCCTTGCCAATCCGCTTGGGTTTCCCGAGCTTACGAGAAATGGACTTCTGAGGAGTCCGAGGAGGCTCGCAAAGCTCTGAAGGTCGATGAGGCCTTCGAACTGGTCCGTCGGGAGACGGCAAAGGACAACAGGGGATTCTACGATGAGGGAGAGACCCCTGCTACCTTGGTCCGGTTAGAGTCGGGTCTTAAGTCACATACTAAGACTCGAGCTAGAGATGCCGGTGCTAGTGGCACGCGGGGGCGGCAAAGCCCCCAGACTGACTTGGAGCGGCGACTTGGGCCAAGGCTGGCGGCCCGGGACCGACTAGGTCCGCGCGACCGGCTCCCTGAGCCCGTAAGGGTCCGACTGGGGCCAATCGAGGTGGATGAGGACTCGAGTTCTAAGAAGCGAGTCCGAGCTAAAGAGGTTCCTGTGGTGATTCGGGAACGCTCTCCTCCGCGTCGTCGTTAGTGGACGGCCAAGGAGGCCAAGGACAAAGGGAAGGGCAAGATGCCCTAGATACCGAGTCCTTAGTTCTATTATTTAAATATTATTATTATTTTTGTCGTGTGTTTTTTTTGTAGTTTTTTTTTTGAATTCCTGCGCTTGTAATTTTCCCAAGCTTTTGGGATTTTTTTTTTGTGATAAATAAAGGGAAGTTTATTATTAAAACCGTTCCTGTCTTTTCTCGATTGCATTGGTTGTGCCCTTTTGAGGGGCTGCCTACGTATCCGCAATTAGCAGAATCAAACCAAACGTAGTTCAGGCTTAGGAAATTGCAATCTCGAATTACACCAAGACTATTGGTTCAAGATGTTTTGCGACAGTAGAATAAATAATTCTAGCTCATTGACTTGCTTTTGTAAAATAAATGATTTTGATAAAAATTGCTAATGACATTGAGAAATGGCTAAGGGTAGTAACGCTTCAGCTGGTCCAGGTTGGTTGGGTTGACAAACTCATTCCCGTCCAGGTCCGTCAGCATTACTGCTCCCCCTGATAGGATTTTCTTCACCAGATACGGCCCAGCCCAGTTGGGTTTGAATTTTCCCCTTGGGTCAACTGGTAGCAAGGCTCGAACAGACTTAAGGACTAGATCCCCTTCTTTAATGTTCCTGGGCCTTACTCGCTTGTTGAAGGCTCGTTGGATCCGTTTTTGGTAAATTTGAATGTTGTTGAGAGCGCGGGACCGTCGTTCATCTAATAGAATCAACGAATCGTATCGTGCTCGAACCCAGTCAGCTTCGGGTACTTGACTTTCTAGCAGAATTCTGAGGGACGGTACCTCTAGCTCCACTGGTTGGACGGCCTCCATCCCATAGGTTAGGTAGTACGGTGTCGCTCCGGTTGCGGTGCGAATTGACGTCCGGTACCCCCATAGGGCAAAAGGTATTTTGTCGGGCCAGTCCCGATAATTATCAGCCATCTTTTTGAGTATGGTGACAATCGTTTTATTGGCTGCCTCTACCGCTCCATTGGTTTGGGGACGGTAAGGCGAGGATGTGTGCCTTTGAATTTTATATTTGGCCAGCAGGGCCGCGGTCTCAGCTTGGAAATGGGTTCCATGATCACTGATAAATTCATGCGGGGTTCCATACCGGCATATTATCTTGTTCTGGATAAATTTGGCTACATGTTTAGCATTGAGGATGCGATATGATTCAGCTTCGACCCATTTGGTGAAATAGTCGATAGCCACCAAAATGAAGCAATGTCCACCAGTACCGGAGGGATTTACTTTCCCGATTATGTCGATACCCCATGTCGAGAATGGCCAGGGTGACGTCATGGTATAGAGCAGAGATGGCGGCATATGCTGCACATTGCCAAAGATTTGACAGTTATGGCAATGTTTGACATATAATTGGCAGTCGGCCTCCATGGTGTTCCAGTAATATCCGAGCCTCATGATTTTTCGGACCAGCATGTGAGTATTCATGTGTGGACCGTTTTCGCCATCATGTACTTCGGCCATTACCTTCTCGGCCTTATATTTGTCAACACAAAGGAGAAGAGCCCCCTGTGCCGTCTTTTTGTACAGTTGCCCGTCATCAGTACGGATGAACTGGGTGGCTAGCCTCCGTAAGGCTTTCTTGGCTCGGTTTTCCGTCCCGGGGGGATACTCTCCGTTGGTCAGGTATGTTAACACGGCTTGGTACCATGGTTCGGGATCGGTTATCTCGATGTCTTCAATGTCATAGACGTATGCCGGCTCGGACCGTCTTTCGACGCAAATTGGCATACTGGTCACATGGTCGGGAATGTTCAGTAAAGATGCTAATTTTGAGAGTGCATCTGCAAACTGATTTTCTTCTCGAGGCAGGTATATGTATTCTACCTTTTGGAATTGTTTCTCGAGATCCCTTACTCGTGCCTAGTAGGCCACGAGATTAGCATTCCGAGTCTTCCATTTTTGAAGTGCTTGGTTAATGACCAAGGATGAATCGCCATGTACCCGGAGATTTGTGATCCCTAGGTTGGCGGCGGCTTGTAGCCCATAAATGCATGCTTCGTATTCTGCTGCATTGTTAGTGACGTCGAAGTCCAGTTTGATGGAGACGGGAGTATGCTCCCCTCTTGGTGATATTAGGAGGATCCCGACTCCGAACCCTCGAAAATTAGATGCTCCGTCGAAGTATAAATCCCATGTTTCGGTATCGGTATGGAAAATATCTTCGTCTGGGAAGGACCAGGTATCGGTGTGCCCTTCCTCGGTTACCGGGCTGTCGGCGAGGAATTCTGCTACTATTCGCCCCTTAATAGCTTTTAAAGGTACAAATTTTAGGTCGAACTCTGCCAACATTAGAGTCCATCTTGAAATCCGGCCGTTAAGGATAGGTTTCTCGAAGAGGTATTTGATCGGGTCCATCCTGGATAGCACATGGACCTCATAGCTGAGCATATAATGTCGGAGCTTTTTAGTGGCCCAGACTAGAGCCAAGCACGTCTTTTCGAGCATGGTATATTTGCACTCATACTCTAAAAACTTCTTACTGATGTAATAGATGGCTCGCTCTTCGGAGTCAACTGTCTGAGCCAGCATAGCCCCCATGGCTGTCTCGGTCGTTGTTAGGTATAACGACAGAGGCAAACCGGGTTGAGGTGGCATCAAAACTGGCGGAGCAGACAAAATTTCCTTGATTTTGTCGAAAGCAGCTTGGCATTTGTCATCCCATAGTACTCGTTCCCCTATTTTCAGTTTCTTGAAAATTGGTTCACACACCATGGTTAGCTTGGAAA
Organism: Agrostemma githago; assembly: GCA_958450325.1. Lineage (NCBI taxonomy): Eukaryota > Viridiplantae > Streptophyta > Magnoliopsida > Caryophyllales > Caryophyllaceae > Agrostemma > Agrostemma githago. Next base: position 40,245,776 of record OY288244.1, read on the forward strand.
TGAATCGACTAATGTACTGGACTTTCCCGAGAAATCCCCTTATTTCTTTTTCGGTTTTAGGAGCTTGCATCTCGGTAATGGCTTTGATTTTAGCTGGGTCGACTTCGATACCTCGTTGGCTAACGATATGACCCAGTAATTTGCCTGACGTTACCCCAAAACTGCATTTCTGAGGGTTTAGCCTCATGTTGTATTTGCGCAATCGGGTGAAGAATTTTCTTAGGGCGGTGATGTGACCGTCCCGTTCTTTGGATTTGACGATCATGTCGTCTACATAGACCTCTACCTCTTTATGCATCATGTCGTGTAGTAAAGTGGTAGCGGTCCTTTGGTATGTGACCCCGGCATTAATGAGACCAAATGGCATGACGGTGTAGCAGTAAGTACCCCAAGGTGTAGTGAAGGTAGTCTTACTCATATCTTCTTCCGCCATCTTGATTTGATTATACCCGGCATACCCGTCCATGAATGACAGAAGGGCATGATCGGCCGTGTTATCCACCAGTATATCGATGTGTGGTAACGGAAAATCATCCTTCGGGCTTGCTTTGTTAAGATCCCGAAAGTCTACGCATACCCGCACCTTACCGTCCTTTTTAGGAACCGGCACGATGTTTGCGACCCAGTCCGGATATTCGGACACTTGTATGAAGCCGGCTTTGAATTGTTTGTCGACTTCTTCCTTTACTTTGAGAGACCACTCGGGCCTCATTCGACGAAGCTTTTGTTTGACCGGTTTGCACCCGTCTTTGATAGGTATGTGGTGCTCGGCTATTTCCCGGTCTATCCCCGGCATGTCCTTGTAGGACCACGCGAAGACATCTTTGAACTCCTGGAGGAGGTTTATGAACTGTTGTTTCCCCTCGGCATCTAAGGATAACCCTATCTTAAGTATCTGAGGCTCTAAGGTTGTTCCCACGTTTATGGACTCGGTCTCTTCAATTACCGGATTCCGGGACTCCCTTTACTCGAGTTGCTCGATCAGATGTGGAGGTAAGGGTACCTGTTCGTCGGGTTTCTCAATGTCATAGCATAAATTATTTTTGAAAACAGGATTTAAAAGAGACAAGTCGTAAGCAGAACGGTTGTTATTATTAATTGAAAATTTAGAAAACAGCTCAAAGAGAGCAGCCATCTGATCATTGGTCAGAGGCGGAATTGGTAAAGCACTCGGGACAGACCCCGAGGTGCTAGCAGCAGGAATGATAGAAGTGAGGGGGGTTACAGGAGTGACTCTAGCACCGACTTCTCTAGACTCGACCTCAGACTCAGACTCAGACTCAGACTCCGACTCAGACTCGGACTCAGACTCAGGCATGTCTCCCTCTCCGGCGACCAGCTTGTAGATCCTTCCTTGACTGTCAGTCCACTTGACGGTCTTCCTTCAGGCCCTTTTTCCCGTCTCGGAGCCAACATCCGAGATCAGCTTGGTCGGGTCAAACCTGTTGCTGCGGAGAATCAGGTTGACCAGGTCTTCCTTTGGAGTCGGGGCTACGGTGTCTTCCCCGAAGAGTAGCCCCAGCGCGGGCTCGATATCGTCCGCTCCGTTGGACTGGGTGAGGGTGAACACCTCATCTGGGATGTAGTTGCAATCCCGGGCCAAGTGGGTCCCGAGGTGCGTTGCATTGGGTTGGTATAGCCCAACCTGAACAGCCCCGAATACGGGTGTGACAAAGTAGTCAGACAACCGTGGGCTATAAGGGCTCAAGTAGGTACCCTTCATAATGTTGCAGGCTTTTTCAATTCCTGCTCGGACAACGTTGTCCGGAGTGAGGGCATAGCCAAGGCCGAAGTGAGAGTCTTCGTCCTTAAGGACCTCGATGATCTTCCCAGCTGGAAGGTCGGGTCGAGAGGTAGCCCCCGGAAGGTACCCTAGGTTCTGGAGCATCGTGTCAATGCTCGTGGTGAAGTAAGGCCTGAAAAGGTACTCTTCCTCGATCATCCCCACAAAGTCGAACCCCCAGAGGTCCGTGCGGCCCGTGGCGTTACAGCTAGCCACGGTCATTGGGGTCGCCTCTAGAGTAATAATACCGTCGAGTAGAGGCATCTTGATCTTGCGGTGGAGGGTGGAGGATACAGCTTTCACCGCGTGAATCCACGGCCTTCCTCGGAGCAGGTTGAATGAGGAGGTGACATCAATCACCTGGAATTCAAGCTCCTTTTCTACTGGGCCCGTGATGGTGGTCAGTTTTATGGCCCCAGCTACCGACTTTGGGCTCCCATCAAAGGCTTGGATGGTTTGAGCAGTCGGAATATAGTCAGCCTCGGTAATGCCGAGGGCTTTGGCGGTCCTTAGAGGAAGGACATTCACGGCCGACCCGTCATCGACTAGGGTCATCGGGAGGTACTTCCCCCGGCAAATCACCGTGATGTAAAGGGCCAGGTTGTGGGAGGTCCCGAATGGCGGTAGATCGGCTTCGGAAAATGTGATCATTGGGCCTCCTACTTTGGTCTTACCCTTTAGGTGGGGTAGGACTGTGGCTACCATTTCAGCGGGGGTAGCTAGAGAGTCGATCTTGACTTGATCGAGAGCCTTTGTAAGCGCCTCTCGATGTTCTTGCGAGCTAACCAGGAGTTGCCATATAGTGAGGTCAACTCGGGTTCTCTTCAATTGCTTCACGACGGCTGTTTCGGCGGTCGGCTCTTCAGGGGCGACTTCCATCCCGAGTGGATCGGTGATGGTTGTCGGGATAGGGGTGTCCCTAGTGCTTGTGGCTAAATAGGGACGACCAAGGTTGTTGCTGGCTAAGACTCGAGTTTTGACTTCTCGAATCTGTTCAGGGGTGATGGGAACGGCTTCCCCTTTAGCGAGGTAGATATCATCCTCGTCGTCAAACCAGATCCCGTTCACCTGCGGGATGTATGGGGAGATAAGGTGAGAGCAGTCGATCACCTCCCCGGCAAAGATGGCATGGGAGCTGAAAGGGTTCTCCTTGTTGTTGGGCTTATCTCCGGGTAGCGGGATCTTTCCGCTTTCAATTAAGTCCTGGATCAAGTGTTTCAGCTTCCAACACTTCTCGGTATCGTGCCCATTGCCCCGGTGGTATTGGCAATAGGCCTGAGCATTGTAGTTCTTGGAGCGTCGCTCGACCGGAACTTCAGAAGTTGGGCCTATCGGTTGGATTAGGCCTTTTGAGGATAGCCTTTGTAAGGCATAATTATAGGTAGTACCTATATCAGTGAAGACCCGAGGTGGGGTGCTCTTCTTGGACGGGGCATCTAGTAGATTGACCGCGTCAAAAATGCTGCGGGTTGCAGCCTGGGGCTTAGTGGTGGATGAAGAGGCCCCTTGGTATCCTTTGCTAGTAGCCTTGGTGAGACTTTCTAGTCTCAGGTCGTCCTCGATCCTCATACCCATTTCAGTAAGGGTGGTGAAATTGGGTATGACTGCGTACCGGAGGTGAACCCGGTAGGAAGGGAGGAGGTTCTTGACAAAAGCCTCCACTAAGGTCTTCTCGTTGGGCTTATCGACCAACTTCACGCTCTCGGCCCTCCAGCGTTGAAGGTATTTAGTGAAACCTTCTTTTGGCTCTTGGGCCATGACCTCCAGAGATCGCATTGTGGTTTGGATCTCGGTGTTGTCAGCATAGTTCCGAGCGAACTCGGTAGCCACATCATCCCATGTAGGGTATTTTTTCGGGTCTAGCATATAGTACCAGGCCCGTGGGTGCTTCTCAAGGGATGCAGCAAAAAGGTTTTTGAACATGGATGAGTCCACTCCCTTGATGGCCATGAATTCCTTGAAGGCCCGTACATGTAGTAACGGGTCCTCAGTTCCCTCGAACATGGGCAAACCCGTGAGGTTCAGGTTTGCAGGCAGCTTGTCACTCACCGTGGAGTACTCTCGGCTATTCTCCCGGTGGATATTGTTACTCCCAGTCAAATGGACTTGTTCTTCTAGCCGGCGCACTGCGCTGACCAGTTCAGTTATGGGCCCAGTAGTCCCGACATTAGGGGTCCCTTGCTCCACCGTAGCTAGGCGAGCAACAATGGCCACTTGGCCAGCCCTCATTTCGGTTAGTTGGGCCTCGATGTCGGTTTGCTTTGCGACCATGGCGTCCAAAGCGGTTTGCAGACTGTTCAAAGTAGCCATCCTTCGAGCGTGTCTGGTTGCCGGCGGCCTGTCTGTAAGAACACCGCGTAATCAGAAACTGAACCCAGATCTCGGAAAAGGAAAGGAAAAGTACATCCCGAGCAACCCTAGGAAAGGAGACTAAAGACTCGAGAAAGACATCTAGACGGATGACTCGATGGGTGGTATAACTTCCTTAGGATTTTGGCTTTGTGGGCCTAGTCCTGTTCGAAGGAAGGTCCACGTGAGACTTTTCCCCAGACTTTTGACTCGAGTGTATGGACGGACTTTCCTTTGTAGGGGTATGCCCTACGCGGGTCGGTCGTGCCTTGACTGATAAGGCGGACTCGGGAAAGGGGGGAAACTCGTGATATAAGATCAGCGGAGTTTCGACGCTATAGACCTTCGACATACTATGCAAAGACCCGACACATGGCTAGACGGTAGGTCCTATAATAAGGAAGGTTTACTAGGATAGTTGGATGTTTGAAACTTGAATATTGAATGAGCGGAAGAATTTCCGGGAGTTTTGAAAAAAACGGAATTCCGAAAACCAAGATTAGAAGTTTGAAAAATTCAGAAAATCGAGACGGTGTTGGAAATTCACGAATTAAAATGGGAAGAATGCCGACTAGAGAAAAGGATATTTTGAGTCAAATCAGTTGATCCTAAATTTCGGCGGCATTCCGAGTTTTGAAAATTGGATATTTTGAAAAGACGGGTCCCGAAACGGACAGCATTTCGGGTTTTTCAAAATTTGGGTGTTTTTGGAAAGATGCATTTTTTGAAATGACGGTTTTTGAAAAATGACACGGAAACCAAATAGCATGTAGTCAAACAAGCATTATAACGACGCTTATGTATGCTTTACACTAAGTCTCGGTCAGTCGAATAGGGTCTATACCAACGACGATTGCATTCTCACGAAACGGGACGGACTTCCTAGCCAATTTTGAACTAGAACCTGCCGTAAAACCCCGGTGAGTTCCGCCATCGAAGTCTTTAGCGCACCCATGTAGGAATGCACCGTGGTATAGTGGGACGTCGGTCACAAGTAACCGGCCCGGGCAAAATTTGGGTTATGCATGAACCATTGAACTAATGCGCACACACTAATATTCGAACGATTTCTCTTCGAGTCTCACCCTAGGAACCCCGATGCCATGTAGTACATCAGGTATCCCCAGCGGAGTCGCCAAATTGTGGACATGACGTAGGTCCACCCCGACGAGGCCACGCGCGGGTTTGGGTAGGCGAATGAATCTCGTGGTGAGATTGTTCTCGGGTTCGAAATTTAAGTCAAAATGAAGTCGCCACCGAATTTTGTGGCTATTCGGAACCATACGAGCCCACTCTACGTCGTCATGGGCCATGCACAAAGTAAGCCCACTTTGATTTCAGAGTTTATTGGGCTCGTCCCTTTGCATTGCAATATCGATACCGTATAAACCGGCTTTCGTATATAGAATGACTCTCGTGCGCCAAGGGTTTCGGACATCCGGAAACCAAAGGTTCTGAGTAAGGGGTGAGGGTACGTGTTGGGAAGCCCACTAAGGACACCCAACCCCGCCCGCACATGGCGGCCTCTACTAAGACATCGTTCGTGTTCGTGTGTGCGCGCTAGTAAAACGATTAAATGATATGCAAACAGCGTTTTCGGGCTAAGCATATTAATAGTATGTGAACTACGTCATTTAATGCATCTTATTTTTGGTCAAAGTGATTTAGCATGCGAGGTTCGTTTATAAAGCGTAAAAGCAAGTAAATAAACAAAGCTCGAAAGTAAATGAAAAAGGTGACGTACAAGTTACACGGGCGGAAATACAACCCGGAATTCACAATACAACATTACGTAAAAGTAATAAAAATAATGCGATACAGAGATATGGACGGACCCGTATGTAAGTTAGACTGCGAAATGTGTAGATGGACTAACCCCGATTAAATACACATTGTATAGTGTACTAAACGAAGGACGGAAATATGAGACTGTGGCGTGTTGCTAGCCCGATCTCACATCCCGTAGTCTTGTCCCGACTTATCATGTCAAAGGGTGGTCAAAGTCGTTCTACGTGTCGTGTTGTGCATGGTTCTTGAAAATAAGAGAGTCACGTGATAGTCTTTACACGTGATGACTAATGTCGATAAAAAGGCGAGGCTTGAAAGGTGTGTCAAGGCCCTCGGTTATGGGGCTACAGGACTCACTCGGTCGAGTCATGGCCTGACTCGGTCGAGTGCGTCCTAAAAGAAGCTTCTGCCCACGGTTTGGGGTGCTACTCGATCGAGTAGCAGGTGTACTCGGTCGAGTGGCACCTGTACGAGTTGTGACTCGTGATTTTATGTGTCTTAAATTTGAAGGTTGGCCGAATTGAATCAAAATATTGACGAATTTAGATTTAATTCGGTTTGCCACGATAAACGTGAATTTTGGAAAATGGATTCACGTGATCGGCTTTACACGCGTCGACTAAGAGTCGTAAAAAAGACGAGGCTTAAATGTTGCATTTAAGCTCTCGGTTTTCTGGGTTACAGGACCCACTCGGTCGAGTCATGGTCTGACTCGGTCGAGTGTGCCCTCAAAAAGCGATCTGCCCAGTTTTATGGACACTACTCGATCGAGTGGCCTATGCACTCGGTCGAGTAGTCCCTGTACGAGTGTTAGCTCGTTTCATTTTTGGGGTTGAAAACGACGGTCGGTCGAGTTAAATACAAATATCGCTTGATTCGAATTTAACTCAACCTCCGGTACTACAATCGTGTATATATACGATCATAATACCGTCGTCGGGATTTTATGAAATGTTTGTATTAGAAAATTTGAATTAGTAACGAAATGTTTCCCTCTACGTCACGACATCGAAACTAACCCTTTCGGTTTATATGATGTCGGTTTTCGTGTCAATGGGTTCCGCACTAATTAAAATGGGATCGAATACGTTCAACTACGATTAGTCGCGATCACGTCACGCCTTTGAGCACATTGGGGCGGGGCTCCTCGAAAGGGCTCCACCTCCGTCGTTGCTCGTAAAAGGATTAGACGGACTTTAGGCGGCAATTATAGTCAAACGTATCCGAAACCGAGATTTTGATACTAGTTATATATATATACACGGTATGGTTATAATGTTAGCAACGAAATGTAAAAGTTAGTATGCAAAAAGTAAAATGTTAGAATGTTAGAGTTAGTGTTAGGATTGCAATACTAGTATAAGTATAATATTAACGATACAAAAATGTAAGTAAAAGCAATAAAAATCGAGATGGGATTTAGGACACCCTCAACATACATGCTTAGTAAGGACCTCGGAAATGGGCTCGCAAATAGTGACGGGACTATGGAGTATCGAGGATGTATGTAAGTTATGGTGTGTGTGTGTGTGTGTATGTGTTGTCCGTTTATCGAGGGACAAGGGACTCGGTTTTTGTATGTGATTGCTTAGGGTTGTAGAGTGAAGAGTGTGGCTGAGGTGTAGGGTAAATGTAGGGTAAAAATGGATGTGTAAGAGTTGGTAAAAGTTGTGAAATGAATGGGGTTAAGGGGGTATTTATAGGAGAAACCCCACGACCTAGGGTCACTCGATCGAGTGCCCTAGTGCACTCGGTCGAGTGCCTTCAGGAATGAATCTGGTCCGGTTTTTTGACGCTCCACTCGACCGAGTGGGTCAATCCACTCGATCGAGTGGGTCAAGCAAATCAAGACAAAATAGGAAGGAATTGATATTGTTTGTTTTGATTGATTTTTTGAATTTGGATTTGTGCGCCAGCTGAACCTGGCTGATTTATGGGACGGTTTCGTCTTTGACCGGGTTTTGACCCGGTCGCTAAAAGACGGGATTTATTTTTGGTGTCGGTTTTGGCCCAAATTAGTCTTATTTTGCTCGGAACGACCCACTGGGCCTGAATTTGATGTCTGTTTTGTGAGATTTGCACTCCGCTAAAAGTCCATGTCAGATATTATTGATTTCGGGCCCAAATCCGAGTATACTAAGTCACGTTTGCGTCCGATCATCATCGGGTGTTTGTCGGGAACTGCTATAGACACTAGCAGGCAAAATGCGGGTGTCTACACTTGCTTGAATGCTTGAAAGGCATTCACTTGCTCAATACTCCCTCTACAATTCATAGGGTCATGACCAACGATTCCACAAGTGTCACACATCCCATAATAAGGCAAAGGAGGTGCAAATCCCAAAGCATTCACTTCATGGATTGAGGCTTGGTGGGAGGAACCGATGCTTTGAACTTGAGTGAGGTGACCTTGAAGCTTCTTGTCAATGGATTCCATGTGTGTCTTCAATTGAGCCCCAAGGTCAATGCTTAATTGAGTTATAGCATCAACCTCATGCCTACCTCCTCAATTTGCCTTTCTAGGCCTAGAGTATTGCGAATTATGCACCGCCATCTCTTCGATTCTCGCCCAAGTTTGGTCATCATCGACCTCGGTGAACCTACCATTGGAGCCCATGTTAAGTATAGTTCTTGAGTCCTCATAAAGACCGTTCCAAAATTGTTGGACCAAGAACCATTGTGAAAGTCCATGGTGAGGGCACGATCTAACCAATGACTTAAACCTCTCCCAAGCTTCATATAAGCTCTCTTCATCCCGTTGTTGGAAACCGGTGATGGAGGCCCTAAGCAAATTAGTCTTCTCCGGAGGGTAGAAAGTTTGGTAGAACGCCAATGCAAGTTTCTTCCAAGTGTCGATGCCCATGGTTGCCCTATCGAGACCTTTAATCCATTGCTTCGCTTTTCCAATAAGAGAGAATGGAAATAAAACCCATCGGATTTGATCTTGTGTAACCCCGGGTTGAGATATAGCGTCGCAATAATCGGAGAAGGTCTCCATATGTTGGTGCGGGTCTTCGGTGGGCAACCCACTAAATTGGTTCCTTTCCACAAGTTGGATGAAGTGAGTCTTGGCCGTAAAATTTCCGGCATAAGCGGCCGGTAGAGCATTGGGTCCCGGCAAGATGTCTTCCGTGAATGTAGAGTGGGAGGAAAACTTCGGCATTATTGGATGTAAGGGAGAAGATGGTGTAGACGGAGTTGATGTAGATATAGATGGGGAACTAGGACTAGAATCTCCAAAGGGGTTGGTGAAATTCCCTTCGGCCGTCTCTCGATATGCTTCCTCACTATCGCTTCCTCGAGCTTGTTCTTGATGGGTATTGCTTGCACTTGGTTGAGAGATCCTAACCCGATTAATCGTCCGTTGGCGAAAAGCTCGAAAAAGCCTCTCCGGCTCTGGATTAAAGAGAAAGGATTCGCCTCCCCGCCTAGGCATACACTACACACTAGAACAAACGTGAGAATACCTAGTGCTTTATGGGCACTAGGTAACGACAATAAGCAAGCACAACTAGAGACAAAGAGAAAAGAAGGCTAAGAAATCAAGAGAAACTAAAGAATATTCACAAGAGATGATAGAAGGGCACAAAGAAGGGTAACTAAGTCTAGAAATAAGCAAACAAAGTCTAAACAATGCACCGTCCCCGGCAACGGCGCCAAATTGATGGTGGGATTTGTCGTGGATCCCGCCACCAATTAAATAATCAACTGGCACCTAACGGTAGTTAGGGTAAGTCGGGTCGTGTCCACGGAGACGGTGTTGCAAGGTTTAGACTAAATCGGCCTAAAACAAGACTATGCTACCAAACAAACACAAAGAACTAATAATTGATGAATTAAGATGAGAAGAGAGGAAAGTAGACAAATGATAAGCTATGATGAACTAGACTATCAAATAATAACTAAACACAAGCCAACTAGCAAACTAAAGGAAATGCTAAACAATGCTAATAATCCAACCAACTAACAACCTAAAGAGATGATGGCTAACTATCAAGATGAATCAACTATGGAAAGAAAGGAGTGGGTTAGGTCGGGTTCATAAGTGTAGTAGGGTGACTTGGGTAGTTAGGGGTGTAGGTGCCTCCTAATTGCTAGGTTCGGTCCGGGCAATCGCAACTTAAACCGATGTCGATGACTATGCTCAACATATCCACACACAAGCAAACAATGGGTAGAGGAAAACTAGCATGAGAAGCATGGCCACTACAACCCATACAAGCATATCAACAAACACATGGTGTGCCAAATGTGTGACTAACAATAAAGAATCACCCCTTACCCCCAATCAAACCCTAATCACCCATAATCTACCCTTAATCCCCCTACTAACCCACAAATAAACTACTCACTCATGGTCAAACTAACTACAACAATGAAAGGGTAAAACAACTTCACAATCCAAACATTCATCATCAAGAACAATATAAATAATAACAATCAACACTAATCAAAGATTCAAACTTGAATTAATAACAAGAAATAAGAGTAAAGGAAGTTTATACCAACACTAGATGAAGAAAAGATGATATCTTGCATAAAAGAGAAACCCAAATAATCCCAAGGTTGTCAATCTTGGAGAAATCTTCAAGTATCTTCTTAATACAAGCACTAATTAACTAGGATTAACTAAGATTAACTAAGGATTAATGAGAGATTCAAACTAATATGATGAACTAAATCTAGGGTTTATATGTTTTAGAGAGGCTTAAGAGAGGCTAAACTAATGTAGGATCCGTAAACAATACAAGAGGGAAGTATTTATAGGGTTACAAATGGAAGAAGGAAGAGACAAAGTCACGCGGGCAGCAGTGGCACATTCCCGATCGGGAATGGGCAATCCCGATCGGGAAACCTCACTTTCCCGATCGGGAATTCTGGGACCCGGTCGGGAACTCCTTCCAGTGGCCGTCTCCCTTGTGCACTTCATCCCGATCGGGTTTTAGGCCTTCCCGATCGGGATGGGTCTTGTAGGCCTCCAATATGATCTTTTTGGTCCCTTCTTGCTTAACATGGACTTCTCATCGATTCTCGGGACTCGGGATCGGGTCTCGGAGGCTCGGGATTGGGTCCCAAGGTCTCGGGGTCGATTTCAAGGCATCGAGTCGTCGTTCCTTTATCTCGTTGGCTCCAAAATGTGTATGTATAGAGTCGGAATCGCTCCAACTCTTCCAAATCGGTCTCGGGAACCTGAAACGAACTAAAGGAAGCATAAGAAGCCCCTAAACCGCTCTCAAGGAGCGATTCTACAAGGAGAATGGGACCAAAACACTATAAAATAGACACTACATACCACACTAATCAGGACCCTAGGCATTTTGCCGGCGGGGGCTATAGCTCCCAGACGGTCTTGGGCATATGCCCCCATTACTGTATATGGGGGACCCTAGCCTTGTTGCCGACTAGGGCTATGGCCCCCAGATGTACTTGGGCTTATGCCCCCATTACTGTGGATGGGGGAATCTAGCCATGTTGCCGCCTGGGGCCATGGCACCCAGACGGACTTGGACTTATGCCCCCATAACAGTGGTTGGGGGACCTTAGCCATGTTGCCGCATTGGGCTATGGCACCCAGACGGACTTGGGCTTATGCCCCCATTACTGTGGATGAGGAACCCTAGCCATGTTGCCGACTGGGGCTATGGCAACCAGACGGTTTTGCGCTAATGACCCATTACTGTGGATGGGGGAATCTAGCCATGGTGCCGCCTGGGGCTATGACACCCAGACGGACTTGGGCTTGTGCCTCCATTACAGTGGATGGGGGGCTCTAGCCATGTTGCCGCCTAGGGCTATGGCACCCAGACGAACTTGGGCTTATTCCCTATTACTGTGGATGGGGGACCCTAACCATGTCGCTGGCTAGGGCTATGGCACCCAGAGGGACTTGGGCTTATGCCCTATTACTATGGATGGGGGACCTTAGCCATGTTGCCGGTTGGGGCTATGGCACCCAGAAGGTCTTGGGCTTATGCCCCCATTACTGTGGATGGGGGGACCCTAGCCATTTTACTGCCTGGGGCTATGACACCCAGACGGACTTAGGGTTATGCCTTCATTAATGTGAATGGGGGACTCTAGCCATGTTGCCGCCAGGCGCAATGGCACCCAGACGGACTTGGGCTTATGCCCTCATAACTGTGGATTGGGGACCTAGCCATGTTGCCGGCTGAGGGTATGGCACCCAGACGGACTTGGGCTTAAGCCCCCTTAACTGTGGATGGGGGACCTTAGCCATGTTGCTGCCTTGGGCTATGGCACCAAGACGGACTAGGACTTATGCCCCCATTACTATGGAAAGGGGACCCTAGCCATGTGTCCGCCTGGGGCTATGGCACCCAGACGGACTTGGGCTTATGCCCCCATTACTGTGGATGGGGGAGGTCTAGCCATGTTGCCGACTGGGGCTATGGTACCCAGACGGAGTTGAGCTAATGCCCCCATAATTGTGGATGGGGAACCCTAGCCATGTTGCCGGCGGGGGCTATGGCACCCAGACGGTCTTAGGCATATGCCCCCATTACTGTGGATGAGGGACCCTAGCCATGTTGCCGACTGGGGCTATGGCACCCAGACAGACTTGGGCTTATGCCCCCATTACTCTGGATGGGGGACCCTAGCCATATTGCCGACTAGGGCTATGGCACCCAGACGGACTTGGGCTAATATCCCTATTACTATTGATGGGGGACTCTAACCATATTGCCGCCTGGGGCTATGGCACCCAGACGGACTTGGGCTTAAGCCCCCATAACTGTGGATGGGGGGACCCTAGCCATGTTACCGCCTGGGACTATGACACCCAGACGGACTTAGGGTTATGCCCCCATTAATGTGGATGGGGGACTCTAGCCATGTTGCCGCCAGGCGCAATGGCACCCAGACGGACTTGGGCTTATGCCCTCATAACTGTGGATGGGGGACCTAGCCAAGTTGCCGGCTGGGGGTATGGCACCCAGATGGACTTGGGCTTATGCCCCCATTACTGTGGAAAGGGGAACCTAGCCATGTTGCCGCCTAGGGCAATGGCACCCAGACGGATTACGGTTATGCCCTCATTACTGTGGATGGGGGACTCTAGCCATGTTGCCGACTAGGACTATGGCACCCAGACGGACTTGGGCTAATGCCCCCATAACTATGGAGGGGGACCATAGGCATGTTGCCGTCGGGGGCTATGGCTCCCAGACGGTCTTGGGCATATGCCCCCATTACTGTGGATGGGGGACCCTAGCCTTGTTGCCGACTAGGGCTATGGCACACAGATGTACTTGGGCTAATGCCCCCATTACTATGGATGGGGGACTCTAGCCATGTTGCCGCCTGGGTCCATGGCGCCCAGACGAACTTGGGCTTATGCCCCCATAACAGTGGTTGGGGGACCTTAGCCATGTTGACGCATTGGGCTATGGCACCCAGACGGACTTGGGCTTATGCCCCCATTACTGTGGATGAGGAACCCTAGCCATGTTACCGCCTGGGGCTATGGCAACCAGATGGTCTTGGGCTAATGACCCATTACTGTGGATGGGGAACTCTAGCCATGTTGCCGCCTGGGGCTATGACACGCAGACGAACTTGGGCTTGTGCCTCCATTACTGTGGATGGGGGGCTCTAGCCATGTTGCCGCCTGGGGCTATGGCACCCAGACGGACTTGGGCTTATGCCTTATTACTGTGGATGGGGGACCCTAACCATGTTGCTGGCTGGGGCTATGGCACCCAGACGGACTTGGGCTTATGCCCTATTACTATGGATGGGGGACCTTAGCCATGTTGCTGGTTGGGGCTATGGCACCCAGACGGTCTTGGGCTTATGCCCCCATTAGTGTGGATGGGGGGACCCTAACCATGTTACCGCTTGGGGTTATGACACCCAGACGGACTTAGGGTTATGCCCCCATTAATGTGGATGAGGGACTCTAGCCATGTTGCCGCCAGGCGCAATGGCACCCAGACGGACTTGGGCTTATGCCCTCATAACTGTGGATGGGGGACCTAGCCATGTTGCCGGCTGGGGGTATGGCACCCAGACGGACTTGGGCTTATGCCCCCATTACTGTGGAAAGGGGAACCTAGCCATGTTGCCGCCTAGGGCAATGGCACCCAGACGGATTTGGGCTTATGCCCCCATTACTGTGGATGGGGGGCTCTAGCCATGTTGCCGACTAGGACTATGGCACCCAGACGGACTTGGGCTAATGCCCCCGTAACTATGGATGGGGGACCCTAGCCATGTTGCCGCATTGGGCTATGGCACCCAGACGGACTTGGGCTTATGCCCCCATTACTGTGGATGAGGAACCCTAGCCATGTTGCCGCCTGGGGCTATGGCAACCAGACGGTCTTGGGCTAATGACCCATTACTGTGGATGGGGGACTCTAGCCATGTTGCCGCCTGGGGCTATGACACCCAGACGGACTTGGGCTTGTGCCTCCATTACTGTGGATGGGGGGCTCTACCCATGTTGCCTCCCTGGGGCTATGTCACCCAGACGGACTTCGGCTTATTCCCTATTACTGTGGATGGGGGACCCTAACTATGTTGCTGGCTGGGGCTATGGCACCCAGAGGGACTTGGGCTTATGCCCTATTACTATGGATGGGGGACCTTAGCCATGTTGTCGGTTGGGGGTATGGCACCCAAACGGTCTTGGGCTTATGCCCCCATTACTGTGGATGGGGGACCCTAGCCATGTTTCCGCCTGGGGCTATGACACCCAAACGGACTTAGGGTTATGCCCCCATTAATGTGGATGGGGGACTCTAGCCATGTTGCCGCCAGGCGCAATGGCACCCAGACGGACTTGGGCTTATGCCCTCATAACTGTGGATGGGGGACCTAGCCATGTTGCCGGCTGGGGGTATGGCACCCAGACGGACTTGGGCTTAAGCCCCCATAACTGTGGATGGGGGACCTTAGCCATGTTGCTGCCTTGGGCTATGGCACCAAGACGGACATGGGCTTATGCCCCCATTACTATGGAAAGGGGACCCTAGCCATGTGTCCGCCTGGGGCTATGACACCCAGACGGACTTGGGGTTATGCCCCCATTACTGTGGATGGGGGAGGTCTAGCCATGTTGCCGACTGGGGCTATGGCACCCAGACGGAGTTGGGCTAATGCCCCCATAATTGTGGATGGGGAACCCTAGCCATGTTGCCGGCGGGGGCTATGGCACCCAGACGGTCTTGGGCATATTCCCCCATTACTGTGGATGAGGGACCCTAGCCATGTTGCCGACTGGGGCTATGGCACCCAGAAGGACTTGGGCTTATGCCCCCGTTACTGTGGATGGGGGACCCTAGCCATATTGCCGACTGGGGGTATGGCACCCTGACGGACTTGTGCTTATGCCCCCAATTCTGTGGATGGGGGACTCTAGCCATGTTGCCGCTTGGGGTTATGGCACCCAGACGGACTTGGGCTAATGCCCCCATAACTGTGGATGGGGGACCTTAGCCATGTTGCCGTCTGGGGCTATGGCAACCAGACAGTCTTGGGCTAATGCCCCATTATTGTGGATGTGGGACTCTAGGCATGTTGCCGCTTGGGGCTATGGCACCCAGACGGACTTAGGCTTGTGCCCCCATTACTCTGGATGGGGGACTCTAGCCATGTTGCCGCCATGGGCAATGACACCCAGATGGACTTGGGCTTATGCCCTATTACTGTGGATGGGGCACCCTTGCCATGTTGCCGCCTTGGGCTATGGCACCCAGATGGACTTGGGTTTATGCCCCCATAACCGTCGATGGGGGAACCTAGCCATGTTGCTTGCTGGGGCTATGGCACCCAGACGGTCTTGGGCATATGCCCCCATTACAGTGAATGGGGGACCCTAGCCATGTCGCCGACTGGGGCTATGGCACTCAGACGGACTTGGGCTTATGCCCTCATTATTGTGGATGGGGGAGGTCTAGCCATGTTGCCGACTGGGGCTATGGCAGCCAGACGGACTTGGGCTAATGCCCCCATAATTGTGGATGGGGGACCCTAGCCATGTTGCCGGCGGGGGCAATGGCACCCAGACGGACTTGTGCTTATGCTCCCATTACTGTGGATGGGGGACTCTAGCCATGTTGCCGCCTGGGGTTATGGCACCCAGACAGACTTGGGCTTATGCCCACATAACAGTGGATGGGGGACCTTGCCATGTTGCCGGCTGGGGCTATGGCACCCAGACGGACTTGGGCTTAAGCCCCCATAACTGTGGATTGGGGACCTTAGACATGTTGCCGCCTTGGGCTACGAGCCCCAGACGGACTTGGGCTTATACACCCATTACTGTGGAAAGGGGACCCTAGCCATGTTGACGCCTGGGGCTATGACGGCACCCAGACGGACTTGGGCTTATGCCCCCATTACTGTGGATGGGGGACTCTAGCCATGTTGCCGAATGGGTCTATGGCACCCAGACGGACTTGGGCTAATGCCCCCATAATTGTGAATGGGGGACCCTAGCCATGTTGCCGGCGGGGGCTATGGCTCCCAGACGGTCTTGGGCATATGCCCCCATTACTGTGGGTGGGGGGCCCTAGCCATGTTGCCGACTGGGGCTATGGCACCCAGACGGACTTGTGCTTATGCCCCCATTACTGTGGATGGGGGACTCTAGCCATGTAGCCGCCTGGGGTTATGGCAGCCAGACGGACTTGGGCTTATGCCCCCATAATTGTGGATGGGGGACCCTAGCCATGTTGCCGGCGGGGGCAATGGCACCCAGACGGACTTGTGCTTATGCTCCCATTACTGTGGATGGGGGACTCTAGCCATGTTTCCGCCTGGGGTTATGGCACCCAGACGGACTTGGGCTTATGCCCACATAACAGTGGTTGGGGGACCTAGCCATGTTGCCGGCTGGGGCTATGGCACCCAGACGGACTTGGGCTTAAGCCCCCATAACTGTGGATTGGGGACCTTAGCCATGTTGCCGCCTTGGGCTACGAGCCCCAGACGGACTTGGGCTTATACACCCATCACTGTGGAAAGGGGACCCTAGCCATGTTGACGCCTGGGGCTATGGCGGCACCCAGACGGACTTGGGCTTATGCCCCCATTACTGTGGATGGGGGACTCTAGCCATGTTGCCGACTGGGTCTATGGCACCCAGACGGACTTGGGCTAATGCCCCCATAATTGTGAATGGGGGACCCTAGCCATGTTGCCGGCGGGGGCTATGGCTCCCAGACGGTCTTGGGCATATGCCCCCATTACTGTGGGCGGGGGGCCCTAGCCATGTTGCCGACTTGGGCTATGGCACCCAGACGGACTTGTGCTTATGCCCCCATTACTGTGGATGGGGGACTCTAGCCATGTAGCCGCCTGGGGTTATGGCACCCAGACGGACTTGGGCTTATGCCTCCATAACAGTGGATGGGGGACCTTAGCCATGTTGCCGCATTGGGCTATGGCACTCAGACGAACTTGGGCTTATGCCCCCATTATTGTAGATGGGGAACCCTAGCCATGTTGCCGCCTGGGGCTATGCCAACCAGACGGTCTTGGGCTAATGCCCCATTACTGTGGATGAGGGACTCTAGCTATGTTGCCGCCTGGGGCTATGGCACCTGATGGTAGGATTTGTCGTGGATCCCGCCACCAAATATACAACCAACTAGCACCTAACGGTAGTTAGGGTAAGTCGGGTCGTGTCCACGGAGCCGGTATTGCAAGGTTTTGACTAAATCGGCCTAAAACAAGACTATGCTACCAAACGAACACAAGAGCTACTAATTGATGAATTATGATGAGAGGAGAAGAAAGTAGACTAATGAAGAGCTATGATGAACTAGACTATCAAATAATAACTAAACACAAGCCAACTAGCAAACTAAAGAGAAATGCTAAACAATGCTAATAATCCAACTAACTAGCAACCTAAAGAAATGATGACTAGCTAACAAGATGAATCAACTATGGAAAAGAGGTGGGTTAGGTTGGGTTCATAAGAGTAGTAGGGTGACTTGGGTGGTCAAAGGTGTCCACATACTAGGCAAACAATGAGTAGAGGAAGACTAGCATGAGAAGCATGGCCACTACAACTCAAACAAGCATTTCAACAAACACATGGTGTGCCAAAAATGTGACTAACAATAGGGATTTACCCCTTGTCCCTAATCAAACCCTAATCACCCATAATCTACCCTTAATCCCCCTACTAACCCACAAGTAATCTACTCACTCATAATCAAAGAAAAACTAACAATAATAAGAAGAGAACACAACATCACAACCCTAACATTCACCATCAAGAACAATAACAATCAATAACAACAAACACTAAGTGAAGATTCAAACTTGATTAAAAAACAATAAACAAGAGAAAAGAAAGTTATACCAACAATAGGATGATGAAAAGATGATGTCTTGCATAAACGGACTTGGGCTTATACACCCATTACTGTGGAAAGGGGACCCTAGCCATGTTGACGCCTGGGGCTATGGCGGCACCCAGACGGACTTGGGCTTATGCCCCCATTACTGTGGATGGGGAACCCTAGCCATGTTGCCGCCTGGGGCTATGCCAACCAGACGGTCTTGGGATAATGCCCCATTACTGTGGATGAGGGACTCTAGCTATGTTGCCGCCTGGGGCTATGGCACTGATGGTAGGGATTTGTCGTGGATCCCGCCACCAATTAAATAACCAACTAGCACCTAACGGTAGTTAGGGTAAGTCGGGTCGTGTCCACGGAGACGGTGTCGCAATGTTTAGACTAAATCGGCCCAGAACTAGACTATGCTACCAAACAAACACAAAGAGCTACTAATTGATGAATTAAGATGAGAGGAGAAGAAAGTAGACTAATGATGAGCTATGATGAACTAGACTATCAAATACTAACTAAACACAAGCCAACTATCCAACTAAGAGAAATGCTAAACAATGCTAAAAATCCAACTAACTAACAACCTAAAGAAATGATGACTAGCTAACAAGATGAATCAAATATGGAAAAGAGGGAGTGGGTTAGGTCGGGTTCATAAGTGTAGTAGGGTGACTTGGGTTGATTAAGGGTGTAGGTGCCTCCTAATTGCTAGGTTCGGTCCGGGCAATCGCAACTTAAACCGATGTCGATGACTATGCTCAACATAACCACACACAAAGCAAACAATGAGTAGAAGAAGACTAGCATGAGAAGCATGGCCACTACAACCCATACAAGCATATCAACAAACACATGGTGTGCCAAATGTGTGACTAACAATAAAGAATCACCCTTTACCCCCAATCAAACCCTAATCACCCATAATCTACCCTTAATCCCCCTACTAACCCACAAATAAACTACTCACTCATGGTCAAACTAACTACAACAATGAAAGGATAAAACAACTTCACAATCCAAACATTCATCATCAAGAACAATAACAATCAATAACAACAAACACTAAGTAAAGATTCAAACTTGATTCAATAACAATAAACAAGAGAAAAGAAAGATTATACCAACACTAGATGAAGGAAAAGATGAAATCTTGCATAAAAGAGAAACCCAAATAATCCCAAGGTTGTCAATCTTGGAGAAGTCTTCAAGTATCTTCTTAATACAAACACTAATTAACTAGGATTAACTAAGATTAACTAAGGATTAAAGAGAGATTCAAACTAATATGAAGAACTAAATCTAGGGTTTATATGTTTTAGAGAGGCTTAAGAGAGGCTAAACTAATGTAGGATGCATAAACAATACAAGAGGGAAGTATTTATAGGGTTACAAATGGAAGGGAGAAGAAAGAAAGAAATGCGGGCTACAGCGATTTGGTCCCGACCGGGACGGATCATCCCGACCGGGACGGGTCCACCATCCCAACCGGGACGGGTTGGTCCCGACCGGGACGGCCATGCAGTGGCGCCCTCCAAAGTGCACTTCATCCCCAACGGGATGAGGTGCATACCCGTCGGGGATGGGTCTTGTAGGCCTCCATTATGATCCTTTTGGTCTCTCCTTGCCTCACATGGACTTCTCATCGATTCTCGGGACTCGGGATCGGGTCTCGGGACTCGGGATTGGGTCCCAAGGTCTCGGGGTCGATTCCAAAGCATCGAGTCATCGTTCCTTTATCTCGTTGGCTCCAAAATGTGTATGTATCGAGTCGGAATCGCTCCAACTCTTCCAAATCGGTCTCGGGAACCTGAAACGAACTAAAGCAAGCATAAGAAGCCCCTAAACCGCTCCCAAGGAGCGATTCTACAAGGAAAATGGGACCAAAACACTACAAAATAGGCACTACAAACCACACTTATCAACTCCCCCACACTTAACCCTTACTCGCCCTCGAGTAAGCACATACTAACTACTATACTAGCCGAATGGGTATTAGCGCACCCTACGCCCTTTCAACTCACGCGAGTGCACTTAGAGGAAAATTGCACCCCGCAAGGCAAGTCGGGTCTTGCGACAAAACTGTGGATGCAACCGGACACAAAACACATAAACAAACAAACACACAAACGAACACACATAAGGTTGCACCCAAAAGAAAAGAAATACCGCTTCCCTCAAACAAGCGGTGAAAGAAGCACCGGTTTAGGACTCAAGGCAATTGACAACGTTCCCAAGCTAGCAATACAAACCAAGATGGACTAAACCCTAATAGTATGACGACAAAGCAATAAAAACGTTGGTAACTTACCTCGGTTCCTCCTAACCTTCTAAGAACGTACTACGGGACGATCGGCGGGATGGAAAAAGGATGAACCACGGTGTTAGTCGACACTGTAGGTAAGTGAGACCCCGCCCCCTTTAGCAAAGAGCCAAGAGGGTCGTCCCATGTCCGAAACCGCCTAACTAGTCCAAGTAAAAAGGTGGAAATATGCAAAATGAGGGAAGACCGACTAATACCGCTATCATCCTTCCTCGGGACTCGGTCCTTTGGTAGGCTCTTCACGGCAAAGTCGGAAAAAGGCTTATTTTGAGAGGTAGGGGTTATTTTTGTGAATCGGGTTTTCTTTTGGCATTTTCTCTTTTCTTTTGCATTTTTGCCTTGTTTTGCCATGCCATTCCTTTTCTTCTTTTCTATTTTCTTTTTGGCTTTTGTGCCTTTTCTCTTTTCTTCATTCTTTTCTTTCTTTCATTTTCTTTCATTTTCTTTTCTTTGCCCTTTTTTTTGGCTAGATTTGGCTCTTTGGCATTTCTTTGTATGACAAGATAGAGAGGAATCAACAGTTTGCAATTTTATTGTGTGAAAATGTGTGGGAGGTAGGTAAATGGGTGAGTCGGGACGGCGCCTTCCCTTCAAACCCACAAAAAGTGGAGAACTTGGACTAATCAAACAATCCTAAACATGGTCACCTAAGGGACGGGACTCGGCAACCAAGGCCTTTTCACACCGTGGGTGGTCATAATGGTCAAAATGCAAATCCCGTAGTAATTTCCTAGTAAGCTAGGAGGACTCAAGGTAAAGGACCAACGAAATCATTGATTTAGGGTCATTCTACTAGACTAAAATCCAAGACTCGATTTACACTACTAGGAAGGGAAAGTACACACTCTCACACTAGCCTCTAAACCGGGTTTTCAAAAACGGTTTACACACATGACACACAACAAAACACCAAACAAAGACTCAACGAAAACGAAAGAAAAAGAAACAAAAGCGACAAAACAAAAACAACACAAAACGAACACACACATAACACAAACACCACCCCTAGCTTCCAAACAAATCGCCAAATTACCCACAAACTTTACAAAGCTCCACCCGAGCACACAACATCACAATCTCCTCCAAACTCCGCAAGAGGTAAAGAAGAAAAAGGGATAAAGATGATACCAGAAGTCTTGAAAGCTCTCCAAAGCTAATGGCGATTAGGCAACCTATAAAGAAAAAGGGGAGGCAAAACACACAACAAAACAAATATACGACACAATGACACAAAAGGAAAACACACAAAAAAAAAAAAAAATCTTTTTGATTTTTGTGAAAAAAAATTCAAATTTTTAGGGTTTTTAAAGATTTTTTCGAAAGACTACAAAAATAAAGCTAACTATGCTAGAATATCACTCCCCCACACTTAAGTCGAGCCATGTCCTCATGCTCGACCGTAGTGCATGGAGTACAAAAGAAAAGAAAAGAAACTACGAAAATAAAGCTAAAAATCAAAAATAAAGTGGAGAAAAGGGTAGAAGGCATCCGGCCGGGGTTTAGTCAAGTCACCATGGGCCGAGACAAGAAAAAGATATGGATGGGGGAAGAAAATAAGAAGAAGGAAATAAAAGGAAATGGGAGGGGAGGGCTAGGTGTAATCAAGTCACCTAGCCCGGATTCCGCCTAAATCCGACTAAATCCTCAAAAAGAAAGAGTGAAAAACTTGGAAAATTTGGATTTTGAAAATGACTCACGATGTAATCACATCATCGAGAGTCGGGAGCAAGCACACCAAGGCCTCGAAGGCCACCATGACACAAATGATAAGAGGGAAAGGGAATAAACCAAGAAGACAAGCGATAAAAACGGAAAAGAGAGGATAGTTGCCGTACCATACGGTTGCCAACTCACTCGCTCCATCGTCTCATAAGTCAAAATAGGCACTTAGCTTGTCCATGTCGTCGTTATTCCTCTCCAATTGCGATCCGGTTCCATGGTTGGGGCACAAATGCAAAATGAGGCGGGTTTTTGATGCAAAAGTCGGTTTGAAGTGAATAGAAAGTGAAGTGAAAACGTGCATGTGGGGTGTAAAGGTCATACAATGAGAGTAAGGACATGTAGGGAGGTTGGGAGGGGGTATAAAGTGGTTGGGTGGTCTCAAACAACGAAGAAAAGAGCCAACGGAGGACAGGGGGTCCATCCCGGTCGGGATGGGTGGTCCCGGTCGGGATGGCTGTCTCGTCCCGGTCGGGAAGACCTCGTCCTGGTCGGGACGGACTGCCAGTGAACCCAACTTTTGTGCACCCCATCCCGGACGGGATGGCATCCTTCCCGGTCGGGATGGGCCTTCCATCCCGGACGGGATGACCTCTTCTAGGCCGGGAAGAGTTCCCAAACCTTCTATAGCCCCCAAAAGCTCGTACCGAGCTTCAAAAACCGACTACCCTTCACACAATCCAAGCTCCAACAATGACCGCTCTTCCCTAGGAATCACTTCCACTTCACACCTATCACAATAAACTCAATTAACACATCAAATTCCCTCCCTCACAACGCTCATCAATCATCCAAATAATCAAGAATTTCACAAAAGCAAACAAACTATAAGGGAAAGAGATATATACAAAGAGACGGTTCTTGTGGAACTCCGTCAAACCAAGGTGGTACTTTCTTCAATTCTTTTTCAACACCCAAAACTAGTTCCATCTCCATCAAGGGCACGAAGGAACAAGTCGAAGGCCCTAGCAAAGTCTTCAATCAAGATAGTAACATAAGCATCCACAAACCAAGGTTCTTCATGACCTTGTCTCGACGTTCCCGGGGCATCCCGATCTACTAAGTTCAATGGCTTGAACTTGTACTTTCGATCCTTCGGTATATACCCAAACGTCCATCTATCCTCATGTGGCCCCAAGGGAGGCTCATCTTCATCCTTTTTGCTCTTGAACTTGTCATTAAACCCATGACATGGGCTCTCATCCTCCTCCAAATCGGAGTCATCATCCTCTAGTACATACGAGTACTTCTTCAAGCTTTGTCCCGGTTCTCCCCCTAGATCGATGTCTTTCTTGGCTTGGATCATATTGCACGACTCATTACTAGTAGGCGGAGTGTTGCCTTGGAGGTCAAACACTAACTTCTCTTCGCCTAACTCGAAGGTAATCCTACCATTCTTCACATCGATCATGGCACCGGCGGTGTGTAGAAATGGGCGCCCAAGAATAATGGGAGTGATTTCATCTTCCCGCATATCGAGCACGATGAAGTCAACCGGAATGAAGAACTTACCGATTCTCACCGGCACATCCTCTAGCATCACCAATGGTCGGTTGAATGAACTATCGGCCATTTGGAGCGTGATAGAGGTACTTTTAAGCTCCTTCATCCCAAGTCGGCAACAAATGGAGTAGGGAATGATGCTTACACTCGCACCCAAATCACATAAAGCTCTTTCGATCTTGTAGTGCCCTATGGTGCAAGGGATCGAGAACCTACCCGGATCCTTCAACTTTGGAAGCGTAGAACGTTGAATGAGCTCGCTCACCACCCTTGTGAATGCGATGGTCTCTTCCTTGTCGACGGATCTCTTCCTAGCCAATATTTCTCGCATAAATTTTCCGTATGCCGGGATTTGGGTAAGTAGCTCGGTGAATGGGACACTCACATCCAACTTCTTCACAATGTTAAGGAACTTGTCATATTGAGAGTCTATCTTGGTCTTCATTTGCCTTGATGGGTAAGGCAACTTGACTTGGTATTTATTTTGCTCAATCGGGGTAGACTCTTCAAATGACACTTTCTTTTTACCCTTATCTTTAGCTTGAGGTGGGGGAAGCTTGTCTTGTTGAGGTTTCTCAACCTCTCATAAGACTTGCTCCTCCGTTGGGTTATCAAAGCTTGAGCTCTCTTGAGTTGGAGGTGTCACCTTTCTTGTCGGTTCTTGCATTGGCTCTTGCTCACTAGGAAATTGAGGGGATTCATAAGATGTACCTCTCCTTGTGGTGATGGCATTTACATGCTCAAATTTCGGTGTTTCGCCTTGAGAGGGTAGTTGTCCTTTTTGTCTTGAGGAGCTCCCCGGAGCAAGTTGAGATACTTGAGTTTCAAGAATCTTCATACGGGCATCTCTTGTTGCGTTTTCCCCTTGAATATAAGCAAAGAGCTCTTGATGGTTTCTTGTTATGTCCATTTGACTCTTTTGCATATCCATCATAGTCTTTTGAATATCGAATCCCCGAGGTGGAGATGATGGATTATGCGGAGTATCGGTGAGGGCTAATGGAGTACCATAGTCATGTATAGGAGACCGGCTCCTAGGCTTGCTTTGTTGTTGATGTTAACGGTTCCCTTGGAACCCATGAGAATTGCCTTGATTAAGGCCTTGATTGTTGCCATGGTTGTGGTTTTGATAGCCTTGGTTGAAGTTCCCTTGTTGGAACCCTTGATTGTTGTTGAATGAACCTTGGTTACTTTGCTTGAAGTTGTTGAAAGGCCTTGAGTTGCCTTGGTAACCTTGGTTGTTGTCCCTTAAGGGAGGTGGAACATAAGGACGATGTTGTTGATGGTGTTGAAAGGCTTGTTGTTGAGGGACTTGATTGGAAGCTTGGTATTGATTGGAGTAAGAGGCACCTTGCTTGAACGCTTGAAAAGCATTCACTTGTTCAATACTTCCTCTACAATTCATAGGGTCATGACCAACGATTCCACAAGTGTCACACATGCCATAATAGGGCAAAGGAGGTGCAAAACTCAAAGCGTTCACTTCATGAATTGAGGCTTGGTTTGAGGAATCGATGCTTTGAACTTGGGTGAGGTGACCTTGGAGCTTCTTGTCAATGGATTCCATGTGTGTCTTCAATTGAGCCCCAAGGTCAATGCTTAATTGAGTTATAGCATCAACCTCATGCCTACCTCCTCGATTTGCTTTTCTAGGCCTAGAGTATTGCGAATTATGCACCGCCATCTCTTCGATTCTCGCCCAAGTTTGGTCATCATCGACCTCGGTGAACCTACCATTGGAGCCCATGTTAAGTATACTTCTTGAGTCCTCATAAAGACCGTTCCAAAATTGTTGGACCAAGAACCATTGTGAAAGTCCATGGTGAGGGCATGATCTAACCAATGACTTAAACCGCTCCCAAGCTTCATATAAGCTCTCTTCATCCCGTTGTTGGAAACCGGTAATGGAGGCCCTAAGTAAGTTAGTCTTCTCCGGAGGGTAGAAAGTTTGGTAGAATGCCAATGCAAGTCTCTTCCAAGTGTCGATGCCCATGGTTGCCCTATCGAGACCTTTAATCCATTGCTTCGCTTTTCCAATAAGAGAAAATGGAAATAAAACCCATCGGATTTGATCTTGTGTAACCCCGGGTTGAGAGATAGCGTCGCAATAATCGGAGAAAGTCTCCATGTGTTGGTGCGGGTCTTCGGTGGGCAAACCACTAAATTGGTTCCTTTCCACAAGTTGGATGAAATGAGTCTTGGCCGTAAAATTTCCGGCATAAGCGGCCGGTAGAGCATTGGGTCCCGGCAAGACGTCTTCCGTGAATGTAGAGTAGGAGGAAAACTTCGGCATTATTGGATGTAAGGGAGAAGATGGTGTAGACGGAGTTGATGTAGATGTAGATGGGGAACTAGGACTAGAATCTCCAAAGGGATTGGTGAAATTCCCTTCGGCCGTCTCTCGATATGCTTCCTCAATGTCGCTTCCTTGAGCTTGCTCTTGATGGGTATTACTTGCACTTGGTTGAGAGATCCTAACCCGATTAATCGTCCGTTGGCGAAAAGCTCGAAAAAGCCTCTCCGGCTCTGGATTAAAGAGAAAGGATTCGCCTCCCCGCCTAGGCATACACTACACACTAGAACAAACGTGAGAATACCTAGTGCTTTATGGGCACTAGGTGACGACAATGAACAAGCACAACTAGAGACAAAGAAAAAAGAAAGCTAAGAAAGCAAGAAAAACTAGAGAATATTCACAAAAGATGATAGAAGGCACAAAGAAGGGTAACTAAGTCTAGAAATGAGCAAACAAAGTCTAAACAATGCACCGTCCCCGGCAACGGCGCCAAATTGATGGTAGGGATTTGTCGTGGATCCCACCACCAATTAAATAACCAACTAGCACCTAACGGTAGTTAGGGTAAGTCGGGTCGTGTCCACGGAGACGGTGTCACAATGTTTAGACTAAATCGGCCCAGAACTAGACTATGCTACCAAACAAACACAAAGAGCTACTAATTGATGAATTAAGATGAGAGGAGAAGAAAGTAGACTAATGATGAGCTATGATGAACTAGACTATCAAATACTAACTAAACACAAGCCAACTATCCAACTAAGAGAAATGCTAAACAATGCTAAAAATCCAACTAACTAACAACCTAAAGAAATGATGACTAGCTAACAAGATGAATCAAATATGGAAAAGAGGGAGTGGGTTAGGTCGGGTTCATAAGTGTAGTAGGGTGACTTGGGTTGATTAAGGGTGTAGGTGCCTTCTAATTGCTAGGTTCGGTCTGGGCAATCGCAACTTAAACCGATGTCGATGACTATGCTCAACATAACCACACACAAAGCAAACAATGAGTAGAAGAAGACTAGCATGAGAAGCATGGCCACTACAACCCATACAAGCATATCAACAAACACATGGTGTGCCAAATGTGTGACTAACAATAAAGAATCACCCTTTACCCCCAATCAAACCCTAATCACCCATAATCTACCCATAATCCCCTACTAACCCACAAATAAACTACTCACTCATGGTCAAACTAACTACAACAATGAAAGAATAAAACAACTTCACAATCCAAACATTCATCATCAAGAACAATAACAATCAATAACAACAAACACTAAGTAAAGATTCAAACTTGATTCAATAACAATAAACAAGAGAAAAGAAAGATTATACCAACACTAGATGAAGGAAAAGATGAAATCTTGCATAAAAGAGAAACCCAAATAATCCCAAGGTTGTCAATCTTGGAGAAGTCTTCAAGTATCTTCTTAATACAAGCACTAATTAACTAGGATTAACTAAGATTAACTAAGGATTAATGAGAGATTCAAACTAATATGAAGAACTAAATCTAGGGTTTATATGTTGTAGAGAGGCTTAAGAGAGGCTAAACTAATGTAGGATGCATAAACAATACAAGAGGGAAGTATTTATAGGGTTACAAATGGAAGGGAGAAGAAAGAAAGAAATGCGGGCTACAGCGATTTGGTCCCGACCGGGACGGATCATCCCGACCGGGACGGGTCCACCATCCCGACCGGGACGGGTTGGTCCCGACCGGGACGGCCATGCAGTGGCGCCCTCCAAAGTGCATTTCATCCGCGACGGGATGAGGTGCATACCCGTCGGGGATGGGTCTTGTAGGCCACCATTATGATCCTTTTGGTCTCTCCTTGCCTCACATGGACTTCTCATCGATTCTCGGGACTCGGGATTGGGTCTCGGGACTCGGGATTGGGTCCCAAGGTCTCGGGGTCGATTCCAAAGCATCGAGTCATCGTTCCTTTATCTTGTTGGCTCCAAAATGTGTATGTATCGAGTCGGAATCGCTCCAACTCTTCCAAATCGGTCTCGGGAACCTGAAACGAACTAAACCAAGCATAAGAAGCCCCTAAACCGCTCCCAAGGAGCGATTCTACAAGGAAAATGGGACCAAAACACTACAAAATAGGCACTACAAACTACACTTATCAGGCACCCATACGGACTTGGGCTTGTGCCCCCATTACTGTGGATGGGGGACTCTAGCCATGTTGCCGCCAGGGGCTATGGCACCCAGACGAAATTGGGCTTATGCCCTATTACTGTGGATGGGGGACCTTAGCCATGTTGCCGGCTGGGGCTATGACACCCAGACGGTCTTGGGCTTATGCCCCAATTACTGTGGATGGGGGACCCTAGCCATGTTACCGCCTGGGGCTATGACACCCAGGCGGACTTGGGGTTATGCCCTCATTAATGTGGATGGGGGACTCTAGCCAAGTGCTTTTTGGGCACTAGACAAGAGAGAAATAAACCACACACACACAAGAAGCAAGGTAACAAAAAGAAAAAGAAAAACACAAACACAGAGACAAAGTCAAGTAACTAGGAAAACAAAGTCTAAACTAGCACCGTCCCCGGCAACGGCGTCAAATTGATGGGAGGGATTTGTCGTGGATCCCAACCGTCAAATAAAACCGGCAAAACCTAACTAGGGTAGCTAGGGTAAGTCGGGTCGAATCCACGGGGACGGTAAGAGGCGTCTAGACCAAGGTCACCCAAATACAAGACTCGGTCAACGAGCTAAGCAAAACTAGAGAATTATAGAAGGGGAGAAAGCTAGACTAAGACTACGAATAACAACTAAGGAAAACGGGCTAGGATTAGGTCGGGGTCAAAGGGGTAACGGAATGGTTAAGGAAGAGCTAGAGTGAAGGAGGTAGTAGGGTAATCTAGGTAATCTAACTTAGACCCACCTAGAGGTTCCTCATGGAACCCATCCGGCGACACACACGACAAAGGAAGACAAGAAAAACAAGCATTCCAACCTACTTAGTCATTCAAGCATTCCAACAAACATGTAATATGCATCACTCAAGAAGAAACCCAAATCTTCCACCAACATCTCCAACAAACCCTTAATCATTCAATTAACACCCTAATCACCCTACTAACCCTAGCAAGAACACTACTCTAACATCATCAAACTAATTCTACCAAGAACAAGAGGAAACAACACAAGAATCAAAACATACATAATCAAACTAGTGATAACTATGAACTAAGAACAATCCAACAATCAAAGATGCAAACTTGGATGAATTAAACAAGATAAGGAGTAAAAAGGAAGAGGATTATACCATACTAGTGAAGGAGAAAGATTGAAACTTGCATTAATGAAGAAAACCCAAAACAAACCACCAAGGTTGTCAATCTTGGAAGGATCTTGAAGAATTCCCTTAATACAAGTACTAAACTAAGATTAACTACTAATTACCGACTAATCTACACTAATCTAAACTAATCTAACCTAAAATAGTCTAGGGTTTAGTGGGAAGTGAAGAACATAAGCTAAGATAGTGTCTTAATACAAGAGAGGGGGTATATTGATTAGTGTAGTTTGTAGTGCCTATTTTGTAGTATTTTGGTCCCATTTCCTTGTGGAATCGCTCCTTGGGAGCGATTTATGGGCTTCTTATGCTTCCTTTAGTTCGTTTCTGGTTTCCGAGACCGATTTGGAAGAGTTGGAGCGATTCCGACTCGATACATACACATTTTGGAGCCAACGAGATAAATGAACGATGACTCGATGCTTTGGGATCGACCCCGAGACCTTGGGACCCAATCCCGAGCCTCCGAGACCCGATCCCAAGTCCCGAGAATCGATGAGAAGTCCATGTGAAGCAAGGAGGAATCTTAAAGATCATATTGGAGGCCTACAAGACTCATCCCCGACGGGTATGACCTCAACCCGTCCGGGATGAGGTGCACAAAAGAGGATGCTCCTGTTTTGGGTCCATCCCGACCGGGACCAGCTCCTCATGGCCAGGACCGACACCTTCCCGACCGGGACCACCTCCTTCCGGCCGGGAAGGGCACCTGGCAGCCGCGCTTTGTTTCTTCCTAATTCCCTTCCATTTGTAACTCTATAAATACTTACCTCTTATATTGTTTATGCATCCTACATTAGTTTAGCCTCTCTTAAGCCTCTCTACAAGTTATAAACCCTAGATTTACTTCCTCACATTAGTTGGAATCTCTCTATAATCCTTAGTTAATCTTAGTTAATCTTAGTTAATTAGTTCTTGTATTAAGAAGATACTTGAAGACTTCTCCAAGATTGACAACCTTGGGATTATTTGGGTTTCTCTTTTATGCAAGATATCATCTTTTCATCATCCTATTGTTGGTATAACTTTCTTTTCTTTTGTTTATTGTTATTGAATTAAGTTTGAATCTTTACTTAGTGATTATTGTTATTGATTGTTATTGTTCTTGATGATGAATGTTAGGGTTGTGATGTGGTTTTCTCTTGTAATTGTTGTTAGTTCTTCTTTGATTATGAGTGAGTAGATTACTTGTGGGTTAGTAGGGGGATTAAGGGTAGATTATGGGTGATTAGGGTTTGATTAGGGGTGAAGGGTAAATCCTTATTGTTAGTCACATTTTGGCACACCATGTGTTTGTTGAAATGCTTGTTTGGGTTGTAGTGGCCATGCTTCTCATGCTAGTCTTCCTCTACTCATTGTTTGCCTAGTATGTGGACACCCTTGACCACCCAAGTCACCCTACTACACTTATGAACCCGACCTAACCCACCTCTTTTCCATATTTGATTCATCTTGTTAGCTAGTCATCATTTCTTTAGTTGTTAGTTAGTTGGATTATTAGCATTGTTTATCATTTCTCTTAGTTTGCTAGTTGGCTTGTGTTTAGTTAGTATTTGATAGTCTAGTTCATCATAGCTCATCATTAGTCTACTTTCTTCTCCTCTCATCATAATTCATCAATTAGTAGCTCTTTGTGTTTGTTTGGTAGCATAGTCTTGTTTTAGGCCGATTTAGTCTAAACCTTGCAATACCGTCTCCGTGGACACGACCCGACTTACCCTAACTACCGTTAGGTGCTAGTTGGTTGTATATTTGGTGGCGGGATCCACGACAAATCCCACCATCAATTTGGCGCCGTTGCCGGGGACGGTGCATTGTTTAGACTTTGTTTGCTTATTTCTAGACTTAGTTACCCTCCTTTGTGCCCTTCTATCATCTCTTGTGAATATTCTCTAGTTTTTCTTGATTCCTTAGCTTTCTTTTCTCTTTGTCTCTAGTTGTGCTTGTTTATTGTCGTTACCTAGTGCCCATAAAGCACTAGGTATTCTCACGTTTGTTCTAGTGTGTAGTGTATGCCTAGGCGGGGAGGCGAATCCTTTCTCTTTAATCCAGAGCCGGAGAGGCTTTTTCGAGCTTTTCGCCAACGAACGATTAATCGGGTTAGGATCTCTCAACCAAGTGCAAGCAATACCCATCAAGAGCAAGCTCAAGGAAGCGATATTGAGGAAGCATATCGAGAGACGGCCGAAGGGAATTTCACCAATCCCTTTGGAGATTCTAGTCCTAGCTCCCCTTCTACATCTACTTCAACTCCATCTACACCATCTTCTCCCTTACATCCAATAATGCCGAAGTTTTCCTCCCACTCTACATTTACGGAAGATGTCTTGCCGGGACCCAATGCTCTACCGGCCGCTTATGCCGGAAATTTTACGGCCAAGACCCACTTCATACAACTTGTGGAAAGGAATCAATTTAGTGGTTTGCCCACCGAAGACCCGCACCAACATATGGAGACCTTCTCCGATTACTGTGACGCTATATCTCAACCCGGGGTTACACAAGATCAAATCCGATGGGTTTTATTCCCATTTTCATTAATCGGAAAAGCGAAGCAATGGATTAAAGGTCTCGATAGGGCAACCATGGGCATCGACACTTGGAAGAAGCTTGCATTGGCGTTCTACCAAACTTTCTACCCTCCGGAGAAGACTAACTTGCTTAGGGCCTCCATCATCGGTTTCCAACAACGGGATGAAGAGAGCCTATATGAAGCTTGGGAGCGGTTTAAGTCTTTGGTTAGATCATGCCCTCATCATGGACTCTCACAATGGTTCTTGGTCCAACAATTTTGGAATGGTCTTTATGAGGACTCAAGAACTATACTCAACATGGGCTCCAATGGTAGGTTCACCGAGGTCGATGATGACCAAACTTGGGCGAGAATCGAAGAGATGGCGGTGCATAATTCGCAATACTCTAGGCCTAGGAAGGCAAATCGAGGAGGTAGGCACGAGGTTGATGTTATAACTCAATTAAGCATTGACCTTGGGGCTCAATTGAAGACACACATGGAATCCATTGACAAGAAGCTTCAAGGTCACCTCACTCAAGTCCAAAGCATCGGTTCCTCCAACCAAGCCTCAATTCATGAAGTGAATGCTTTGGGATTTGCACCTCCTTTGCCTTATTATGGCATGTGTGACACTTGTGGAATCGTTGGTCATGACCCTATGAATTGTAGAGGGAGTATTGTGCAAGTGAATGCCTTTCAAGCATTCAAGCAAGGTGCTTCCTATTCTAATCAATACCAAGCTTCCAATCCAGTCCCTCAACAACAAGCCTTTCAACACCAACAACAACACCGTCCTTATGTTCCATCTCCCTTAAGGGACAACAACCAAGGTTACCAAGGCAAGTCAAGGGCTTTTAACAACTTCAAGCAAAGTAACCAAGGTTCGTTCAACAACAATCAAGGGTTCCAACAAGGGAACTTCAACCAAGGCTATCAAAACCACAACCATGGCAACAATCAAGGCCTTAATCAAGGCAATTCTCATGGGTTCCAAGGGAACCGTCAACATCAAGCAACTCAAGGCAATCAACAACAAAGCAAGCCTAGGAGCCGGTCTCCTATTCATGACTATGGTACTCCATTAGCCCTCACCGATACTCCGCATAATCCATCATCTCCACCTCGGGGATTCGATATTCAAAAATCTATGATGGATATGCAAAAGGGTCAAATGGACATAACAAGAAACCATCAAGAGCTCTTTGCTTATATTCAAGGGGAAAACGCGACAAGAGATGCCCGTATGAAGATGCTTGAAACTCAAGTATCTGAACTTGCTTCGGGGAGCTCCTCAAGACAAAAAGGACAACTACCTTCTCAAGGCGAAACACCGAAATTTGAGCATGTAAATGCCATCACCACAAGGAGAGGTACATCTTATGAATCCCCTCAATTTCCTAGTGAGCAAGAGCCAATGCAAGAACCGACAAGGAAAATGACACCTCCAACTCAAGAGAGCTCAAGCTTTGATAATCCTACGGAGGAGCAAGTCTTATGGGAGGTTGAGAAACCTCAACAAGACAAGCCTCCCCCACTTCAAGCTAAAGATAAGGGTAAAAAGAAAGTGTCATTTGAAGAGTCCACCCCGATTGAGCAAAATAAATACCAAGTCAAGTTGCCTTACCCAACAAGGCAAATGAAGACCAAGGTAGACTCTCAATGTGACAAGTTCCTTAGTATTGTGAAGAAGTTGGATGTGAGTGTCCCCTTTAACGACTTACTTACCCAAATCCCGTCATATGGAAAATTTATGAAAGAAATATTGGCTAGGAAGAGATCCGTCGACAAGGAAGAGACCATTGCATTCACAAGAGTGGTGAGCGAGCTCATTCAAGGTTCTACCCTTCCAAAATTGAAGGATCCGGGTAGGTTTTCGATCCCTTGCACCATAGGGCACTACAAGATCGAAAGAGCATTATGTGATTTGGGTGTGAGTGTGAGCATCATTCCTTATTCTATTTGTTGCCGAATTGGGATGAAGGAGCTGAAAAGTACCTCTATCACGCTCCAAATGGCCGATAGTTCATTCAACCGACCATTGGGGATGCTGGAGGATGTGCCGGTGAGAATCGGTAAGTTCTTCATTCCGGTTGACTTCATCGTGCTCGATATGCGAGAAGATGCAATCACTCCCATTATTCTTGGGCGCCCATTTCTACATACCGCCGGTGCTATGATCGATGTGAAGAATGGTAGGATCACTTTCGAGTTAGGCGAAGAGAAGCTAGTGTTTGACCTCCAAGGTAACACTTCACCTACTAATGATGAGTCATGCAATATGATCCAAGCCAAGAAAAACATTGATCTAGGGGTTGAATCGGGACAAAGCTTGAACAAGAACTCTTATATACTTGAGGATGATGACTCCGATTTGGAGGAGGATGAGAGCCCATGTCATGGGTTTAATGACAATTTGAAGAGCAAAAAGGATGAAGATGAGCCTCCCTTGGGGCCACATGAGGATAGATGGACGTTTGGGTATATACCGAAGGATCGAAAGTACAAGTTCAAGCCATTGAACTTAGTAGATCGGGATGCCCCGGGAACGTCGAGACAAGGTCATGAGGAGCCTTGGTTTGTGGATGCTTATGTTACTAGTTTGATTGAAGACTTTGCTAGGGCCTTCGACTTGTTTCTTCGTGCCCTTGATGGAGATGGAACTAATTTTGGTTGTTGAAAAAGAATGAAGAATGTACCACCTTGGTTTGACGGAGTTCCACAAGAACCGTCCCTTTGTATATATCTCTTTCCCTTATAGTTTGTTTGCTTTTGTGAAATTCTTGATTATTTGGATGATTGATGAGCGTTGTGAGGGAGGGAATTTGATGTGTTAATTGAGTTTATTGTGATAGGTGTGAAGTGGAAATGATTCCTAGGGAAGAGCGGTCATTGTTGGAGCTTGGATTGTGTGAAGGGAAGTCGGTTTTTGAAGCTCGGTACGAGCTTTTGGGAGCTATAGAGGGTTTGAGGACTCTTCCCGACCTAGAAGAGGTCATCCCGTCCGGGATGGAAGGCCCATCCCGACCGGGAAGGATGCCATCCCGTCCGGGATTAGGTGCACAAAAGTTGGGTTCACTGACAGCTCATCCCGACCGGGACGAGGTCTTCCCGACCGGGACGAGATGGTCATCCCGACCGGGACCACCCATCCCGACCGGGATGGACCCCCTGTCCTCCGTTGGCTCTTTTCTTCGTTGTTTGAGACCACCCAACCACTTTATACCCCCTCCCAACCTCCCTACATGTCCTTACTCTCATTGTATGACCCTTACACCTCACATACATGTCTTCACCTCACTTTCTATTCACTTCAAACCGACTTTTG
Organism: Agrostemma githago; assembly: GCA_958450325.1. Taxonomy (NCBI): domain Eukaryota; kingdom Viridiplantae; phylum Streptophyta; class Magnoliopsida; order Caryophyllales; family Caryophyllaceae; genus Agrostemma; species Agrostemma githago. The sequence continues at coordinate 40,281,026 of OY288244.1, forward strand.
CATCCAAAACCCGCCTCACTTTGCCTTTGTGCCCCAACCATGGAACCGGAGTGCAATTGGAGAGGAATAACGACGACATGGACAAGCTAAGTGCCTATATTGACTTATGAGACGATGGAGCGAGTGAGTTGGTAACCGTATGGTACGGCAACTATCCTCTCTTTTCCGTTTTTATAGCTTGTCTTATTTGTTTATTCCCTTTCCCCTCTTATCCTTTGTGTCATGGTGGCCTTCGAGGCCTTGGTGTGCTTGCTCTCGATTCTCGATGATGTGACTACATCGAGAGTCATTTTCAAAATCCATATTTTACAAGTTTTTCACTCTTTCTTTTTGAGGATTTAGTCGGATTTAGGCGGAATCCGGGCTAGGTGACGTGATTACACCTAGTCCTCCCCTCCCATTTCCTTTTAATTCCTTCTTTTTATTTTCTTCCCCCTTCCATATCTTTTTCTTGTCTCGGCCCATGGTGACTTGACTACACCCCGGCCGGACACCTTCTACCATTTTCTCCACTTTTTGATTTTTAGCTTTATTTTCGTAGTTTCTTTTGTGCTCCCATGCACTACGGTCGAGCATGAGGACATGGCTCGATTTAAGTGTGGGGGAGCGATATTCTAGCGTAGTTAGTTTAATTTTCTTAGTTTTTGGAAAAAAATCTTTAAAAAAACCCTAAAAATTTGAAAATTTTTCACAAAAATCAAAAAGATTTTTCTTTTGTGTGTTTTCCTCTTGTGTCATTGTGTCGTATATTTGTTTTGTTGTGCGTGTTTTGCCCCCCTCTTTTCCTTATAGGTTGCCTAATCGCCATTAGCTTTGGTGAGCTTTCAAGACTTCCGGTAACATCTCTTCATCCCTTTTTCCCTCTTTACTTCTTGTGAGTTTGGAGGAGTTTTGTGATGATGTGTGCTCGGGAGGAGCTTTGTAAAGATTGTGGTGGATTTGGAGACTTGTTTGAAGATAGGGGTGGTGTTTGTCTTTTTATTTGTGTTTGTTTTGTGTTGTTCTTGTTTTGTTGCTCTTGTTTCTTTTTCTTTTGTTTTTGTCGAGTCTTTGTTTTGTGTTTTGTTGTGTGTCTTGTGTGTAAATGGTTTTCGAAAACCCGGTTTAGAGGCTAGTGTGTGAGTGTGTACTTTCCCTTCCTAGTAGTGTAAATCGAGTCTTGGACTTTAGTCTAGTAGAATGACCCTAAATCAATGAATTCGTTGGTCCTTTACCTTGAGTCCACCTAGCTTACTGGGGATTTACTACGGGATTTGCATTTTGACCATTTTGACCACCCACGGTGTGAAAAGGCCTTGGTTGCCGAGTCCCGTCCCTTAGGTGATCATATTTGGGATTGTTTGATTAGTCAAAGTTCTCCACTTTTTGTGGGATTGAAGGGAAGGATGCTCCCCGACTCTCCCATTTACCTACCTCCTACACATAACCACCAATAAATTGCAAATTGTTGATTCCTCTCTTTCTTGTCATACAAAGAAATGCCAAAAAGCCAAATCTTGCCAAGAAAGGGCAAAGAAAAGAAAAAGAAAAGAAAATGAAAGAAAGAAAAGAAAGAAGAAAAAGAAAAGGCACAAAAGCCGAAAAGAAAATAGAAAAGAAGAAAAAGAATGGCATGGCAAAACAAGGCAAAAATGCAAAAGAAAAGAGAAAATGCCAAAAGAAAATCGTCTCACAAAAAGATCTTAACCTCACAAAAATAAGCCTTTTTCCGACTTTTGCCGTGAAGAGCCTACCAAAGGACCGAGTCCCGAGGAAGGATGATATCGGCATTAGTCGGTCTTCCCTCATTTTGCACGTTTTTCACTTTTTACTTGGACTAGTTACGTGGTTTTGGACATGGGACGACCCTCTTGGCTCTTTGCTAAAGGGGGCGGGGTCTCACTTACCTACAGTGTCGACTAACACCGTGGATCATCACTTCCCACTCCGCCGATCGTCCCGTAGTACGTTTTTAGAGAGTTAGGAGGACCTAGGTAAGTTACCAACGTTTTTGTTGCTTTGTCGTCATACTATTAGGGTTTAGTCCACCTCGGTTTGTATTGCTAGTTTGGGAACGTTGTCACTTACCTCAAGTCCTAAACCGGTGCTTCTTCCACCGCTTGTTTGAGGGAAGCGGTATTTCTTTTCTTTTGGGTGCAACCTTTTGTGTGTTCGTTGGTTTATGTGTCTTGTGTCCGGTTGCATCCACAGTTTTGTCGCAAGACCCGACTTGCCTTGCGGAGTGCACTTTTCCTCTAAGTGCACTCGCGTGAGTTGAAAGGGCGTAGGGTGCGCTAATACCCATTCGGCTAGTATAGTAGTTAGTATGTGCTTACTCGAGGGCGAGTAAGGGTTAAGTGTGGAGGAGTTGATTAGTGTAGTTTGTAGTGCCTATTTTGTAGTATTTTGGTCCCATTTCCTTGTGAAATCGCTCCTTGGGAGCGATTTATGGGCTTCTTATGCTTCCTTTAGTTCGTTTCAGGTTCCCGAGACCGATTTGGAAGAGTTGGAGCGATTCCGACTCGATACATACACATTTTGAAGCCAACGAGATAAAGGAACGATGACTCGATGCTTTGGGATCGACCCCGAGACCTTGGGACCCAATCCCGAGCCTCCGAGACCCGATCCCGAGTTCCGAGAATCGATGAGAAGTCCATGTGAAGCAAGGAGGAACCTTAAAGATCATATTGGAGGCCTACAAGACTCATCCCTGACGGGTATGACCTCAACCCGTCCGGGATGAGGTGCACAAAAGAGTATGCTCCTGTTTTGGGTCCATCCCGACCGGGACCAGCTCCTCATGGCCGGGACCGACACCTTCCCGACCGGGACCACCTCCTCCCGGCCGGGAAGGGCACCTGGCAGCCGCGATTTGTTTCTTCCTAATTCCCTTCCATTTGTAACTCTATAAATACTTACCTCTTATATTGTTTATGCATCCTACATTAGTTTAGCCTCTCTTAAGCCTCTCTACAAGTTATAAACCCTAGATTTAGTTCCTCACATTAGTTGGAATCTCTCTTTAATCCTTAGTTAATCTTAGTTAATCTTAGTTAATTAGTTCTTGTATTAAGAAGATACTTGAAGACTTCTCCAAGATTGACAACCTTGGGATTATTTGGGTTTCTCTTTTATGCAAGATATCATCTTTTCATCATCCTATTGTTGGTATAACTTTCTTTTCTCTTGTTTATTGTTATTGAATTAAGTTTGAATCTTTACTTAGTGATTATTGTTATTGATTGTTATTGTTCTTGATGATGAATGTTAGGGTTGTGATGTGGTTTTCTCTTGTTATTGTTGTTAGTTCTTCTTTGATTATGAGTGAGTAGATTACTTGTGGGTTAGTAGGGGGATTAAGGGTAGATTATGGGTGATTAGGGTTTGATTAGGGGTGAAGGGTAAATCCTTATTGTTAGTCACATTCTTGGCACACCATGTGTTTGTTGAAATGCTTGTTTGGGTTGTAGTGGCCATGCTTCTCATGCTAGTCTTCCTCTACTCATTGTTTGCCTAGTATGTGGACACCCTTGACCACCCAAGTCACCCTACTACACTTATGAACCCGACCTAACCCACCTCTTTTCCATATTTGATTCATCTTGTTAGCTAGTCATCATTTCTTTAGTTGTTAGTTAGTTGGATTATTAGCATTGTTTAGCATTTCTCTTAGTTTGCTAGTTGGCTTGTGTTTAGTTAGTATTTGATAGTCTAGTTCATCATAGCTCATCATTAGTCTACTTTCTTCTTCTCTCATCATAATTCATCAATTAGTAGCTCTTTGTGTTTGTTTGGTAGCATAGTCTTGTTTTAGGCCGATTTAGTCTAAACCTTGCAATACCGTCTCCGTGGACACGACCCGACTTACCCTAACTACCGTTAGGTGCTAGTTGGTTGTATATTTGGTGGCGGGATCCACGAAAAATCCCACCATCATATATATAGGGTTACAAGTAGAAAGGAGAAGAGAAGATGAAGCGCGGAGCAGCAGCAGCCCTTCCCGGCCGGGAGGTGGTGGTCCCGGTCGGGAAGGTGTCGGTCCCGGCCGGGAGGAGCTCGTCCCGGTCGGGATGGATCCAAAACAGGAGCCTCCTCTTTTGTGCACCTCATCCCGGACGGGTTGAGGTCATACCCGTCGGGGATGAGTCTTGTAGGCCTCCAATATGATCCTTTTGGTCCCTCCTTGCTTCACATGGACTTCTCATCGATTCTCGGGACTCGGGATCGGGTCTCGGAGGCTCGGGATTGGGTCCCAAGGTCTCGGGGTCGATTCCAAAGCATCGAGTCATCGTTCCTTTATCTCGTTGGCTCCAAAATGTGTATGTATAGAGTCGGAATCGCTCCAACTCTTCCAAATCGGTCTCGGGAACCTGAAACGAACTAAAGGAAGCATAAGAAGCCCTTAAATCGCTCCCAAGGAGCGATTCCAAAAGGAAATGGGACCAAAATACTACGAAAAAGGCACTACAAACTAAACTAATCAACTCCCCCACACTTAACCCTTACTCGCCCTCGAGTAAGCACATACTAACTACTATACTAGCCGAATGGGTATTAGCGCACCCTACGCCCTTTCAACTCACGCGAGTGAACTTAGAGGAAAAGTGCACCCCGCAAGGCAAGTGGGGTCTTGCGACAAAACTGTGGATGCAACCGGACACAAAACACATAAACAAGCAAACACACAAACAAACACACAAAAGGTTGCACCCAAAAGAAAAGAAATACTGCTTCCCTCAAACAAGCGGTGAAAGAAGCACCGGTTTAGGACTCAAGGCAAGTGACAACGTTCCCAAGCTAGCAATACAAACCAAGATGGACTAAACCCTAATAGTATGACGACAAAGCAACAAAAACGTTGGTAACTTACCTAGGTTCCTCCTAACCTTCTAAGAACGTACTACGGGACGATCGGCGGGATGGAAAAAGGATGAACCACGGTGTTAGTCGACACTGTAGGTAAGTGAGACCCCGCCCCCTTTAGCAAAGAGCCAAGAGGGTCGTCCCATGTCCGAAACCGCCTAACTAGTCCAAGTAAAAAGTGGAAATATGCAAAATGAGGGAAGACCGACTAATGCCGCTATCATCCTTCCTAGGGACTCGGTCCTTTGGTAGGCTCTTCACGGCAAAAGTTGGAGAAAGGCTTATTTTGAGAGGTAGGGGTTATTTTTGTGAATCGGGTTTTCTTTTGGCATTTTCTCTTTTCTTTTGCATTTTTGCTTTGTTTGTTGCCATGCCATTTCTTTTTCTTATTTTCTATTTTCTTTTTGGCTTTTGTGCCTTTTCTTTTTCTTCATTCTTTTCTTTCTTTCATTTTCTTTCTTTTTCTTTTCTTTGCCCTTTTGGCTTGATTTGGCTTTTTGGCATTTCTTTGTATGACAAGAAAGGGAGAATTCAACAAATTGCAACTTATTGTGTGGATATATGTGGGAGGTAGGTAAATGGGTAAGTCGGGGGTCGCGATCCCTCTTCAAACCCACAAAAAGTGGAGAACTTGGACTAATCAAACAATCCTAAACATGGTCACCTAAGGGACGGGACTCGGCAACCAAGGCCTTTTCACACCGTGGGTGGTCATAATGGTCAAAATGCAAATCCCGTAGTAAATCCCTAGTAAGCTAGGTGGACTCAAGGTAAAGGACCAACGAAATCATTGATTTAGGGTCATTCTACTAGAATAAAGTCCAAGACTCGATTTACACTACTAGGAAGGGAAAATATGCACTCACACACTAGCCTCTAAACCGGGTTTTCGAAAACCATTTACGCACAAGACACATAACAAAACACAAAACAAAGACTCAACGAAAACGAAAGAAAAAGAGATAAAAGCAACAAAACAAGAACAACACAAAACAAACACAAATGAAAACACAAACACCACCCCTATCTTCCAAATGAGCAACCAAATCGACCTCAAGCTTTACAAAGCTCCTCCCGAGCACACCACATCACAACCTCCTCCAAACTCCACAAGAGATAAAGAAGAAAAAGGGATAAAGATGATACCGAAAGTCTTGCAAGCTCCCCAAAGCTAATGGAGATTGAGCAACCTATAAGGAAGAGGGAGGCAAAACACACAAAGAAACAAATATACGACAAAATGACACAAGAGGAAAACACACAAAAGAAAAATCTTTTTGATTTTTGTAAAAATTTTTCAAATTTTTAGGAATTTTTAAAGATTTTTTTAGAAAAACTACAAAAATAAAGCTAACTATGCTAGAATACCACTCCCCCACACTTAAGTCGAGCCATGTCCTCATGCTCGACCGTAGTGCATGGAAGCACAAAAGAAACTACGAAAATAAAGCTAGAAATCAACAAGAAAAGTGGAGAAAAGGTATAAGGTGTCCGGCCGGGGTGTAGTCAAGTCACCATGGGCTGAGACAAGAAAAAGATATGGATGGGGGAAGAAAAATAAAAGGAAGGAAATAAAAGGAAATGGGAGGGGAGGGCTAGGTGTAATCAAGTCACCTAGCCCGGATTCCGCCTAAATCCGACTAAATCCTACAAAAAGGTGAAATTCTTGAAAAATTTGGATTTTGAAATTACTCTCGATGTAGTCACGTCATCGAGAGTCGGGAGCAACAACTACCAAGGCCTCGAAGGCCACCATGACAAACTGGAAGGGGATAAACAAGGGGAAAACAAGCAATAAAAACGGAAAAGAGAGGATAGTTGCCTTACCAACCGGTTAGCAACTCACTCGCTCCATCGTCTCAATAATCAATATAGGCACTTGCTTGTTGTCGCCATTGTCATCTTTCTTCAAGCTTAAGAAAACCGCATGGCTAAGGAAGTAATGGTGTGAGGGGAGTGGGATTCGATGTGAATATCGGTCTAAAGTGAGGAGGAAATGAGGTTAAGGTATGGAAATGAGGTACATGGGTGGTATGATATGAGAAAGGAAGGTAGGGAGGTTGGGTGGGGGTATACAATGGTTGGGTGGGCTTAAATGTCGAAGAAGATGCACCAAAAAGGAGTAGGGGGTCATCCCGGTCGGGATGGGTGATCCCGATCGGGATGACATACCCGTCCCGGTCGGGAAGGCTCCTTCCCGATCGGGATGACACTCCAGTGAACTCGATTTTTGGCACCCTCATCCCGATCGGGACGGCCCCATCCCGGTCGGGACGACACACCCTTCCCGGTCGGGAAGGGTCTTCATGACTCCCATGACCCCAAAAACCGACTCCCTTACTCACGGTCCAAGCTCTACCACTAACCACTCCTTTCTAGGAGTCATCTTCACTTCACCTATCACAATAAACTCAAAGTACACATCAAATTCACTCCCTCACATCGCTCATCAAAATACCAAAACAATTACAAGAATCCCGCAAAACTAACAAAGTCAAGAGATAAAACACACAAATACAAGCACAAGTACTCTAAAGAGGAGAGGAGAATATACAACATGACGGTTCTTTAGGAACTCCGTCAAACCTAGGATGGTGGACTCTTCTTCAACCGTAGCCCTCAAGGGCATGGAGGAGCAAGTCGAACGCGCTACCGACATCATAATGAAGGCCCAAGAAGCGCTCGAGCCTAGCCAACCTCCACGGCCTCCAAGGAGGAGGCAAGAAGTAGGAATCCCAAGACCCATCGTCATCATTCATGTCATCTCCGGGGTCTATCCATCCCACGAGCTTAACCGACCTCTTCCTCCCTAAGCATCGCCTCCAATCACAAGCAAGCTTCATCTCCAAGAAACAAGGCACAAAAAGCGGTTTTGGCCTCATCTCCTCAATGTACACCCCTACACTTTCCTCAAGTTGTGGTTCCCCATCTTCATCACTCGGCCCCACATCATCTTGGATAAGAGGATCGAAACTTCTACCGGCGGTTTCGATCTCTTCCAAGTCATTGCTTGGTTCGCTAGCTAGGGGCTCTTGATGCTTATCCATATTCTCGAACAAGGGCAACTCGAGGCTATCAATCTCACCCAACAACTTCACAAACTCTACCAAACCATCCAACTCACTATCCTCCTCCAATCCCTCACCAATGTTGTCTTCACCGAGGGTCATCTCCTCATTCGTCACTTTTTGGGTAGACGATTGAAGTTCTTCAAAGCAAATCTCTCTATCAAAGGGAACAACGTTAGCGGCTTCGTGATTAGGTTGCTCCTCTTTCTCGGAGAAGAAAGAAAACAAGGCGGAGCTGCAGCATGACTTTCCCGATCGGGAAGGGGAAATCCCGATCGGGAAAGTGGAATCCCGATCGGGAAAGTGTAATCCCGAACCGGAGGGGCTCTTCACAGTAGCTACGTCCTTTGTGCACCTTATCCCGATCGGGTTTAAGGCATTCCCGATCGGGATGGGTCTTGTAGGCCTCCAATATGATCTTTTTGGTTCCTCCTTGCCTCACATGGACTTCTCATCGATTCTCGGGACTCGGGATCGGGTCTCGGAGGCTCGGGATTGGGTCCCAAGGTCTCGGGGTCGATTCCAAAGCATCGAGTCATCGTTCCTCTATCTCGTTGGCTCCAAAATGTGTATGTATCGAGTCGGAATCGCTCCAACTCTTCCAAATCGGTCTCGGGAACCTGAAACGAACTAAAGGAAGCATAAGAAGCCCCTAAACCGCTCCCAAGGAGCGATTCTACAAGGAAAATGGGACCAAAACACTACAAAATAGGCACTACACACCACACTTATCAGCCGCCTGGGGCTATGGCACATAAACGGACTTGGGCTTATGCCCCCATAACTGTGGATGAGGGACCTTAGCCATGTTGCCGCCTTGAACTATGGCACCCAGACGGACGTGGGCTTATGCCCCCATTACTGTTGATGGGGGAGCGTAGCCATGTTGCCGCCTGGGACTATGGCACTCAAACGGTCTTGGGCTTATTCCCCCATTATTGTGAATGGGGGACCCTAGCCACGTTGCCGACTGGGGCTATGGCACCCAGACGAACTTGGGCTTATGCCCCCATTACTGTTGATGAGGGACCCTAGCCATGTTGCCGACTGGGGCTATGACACCCAGACGATCTTGGGCTTATGCCTGCATTAATGTGAATGGGGGACCCTAGCCATGTTGCCGACTGGGGCTATGGCTCTTAAACGCACTTGGGCTTAAGCCCCCATTACTGTTGATGAGGGACCCTAACCATGTTGCCAGCTGGGGCTATGGCACCCAGACGATCTTGGGCTTATGCCCTCATTACTGTGGATGAAGGACCCTAGCCATGTTGCCGACTGGGGCTATGGCACCCACACGGACTTGGGGTTATGCCCCCATTAATGTGGATGGGCGACTCTAGCCATGTTGCCGCCTGGGGCTATGGCACATAAACGGACTTGGGCTTATGCCCCCATAACTGTGGATGAGGGACCTTAGCCATGTTGCCGCCTTGGGCTTATGCCCCCATTACTGTTGATGGGGGAGCCTAGCCATGTTGCCGCCTGTGGCTATGGTACCCAAACGGTCTTGGGCTTATGCCCCCATTATTGTGAATGGGGGACCCTAGCCATGTTGCCGACTGGGGCTACGGCACCCAGACGGACTTGGGCTTATGCACCCATTACTGTGGATGGGGGACCCTAGCCATGTTGCCGCCTGGGGCCATGGCACCGAGACGGACTTGGGCTTATGCCCCCATTACTGTGGATGGGGGACCCTAGCCATGTTGCCGACTGGGGCTATGGCTCCCAGACGGAATTGGGCTTATGCCTCCATAAATGAGGATGGGGGACCTTAGCCATGTTGTCGCCTTGGGCTATGGCACCCAGACGGACTTGGGGTTATGCCCACATTACTGTTGATGGGGGACCCTAGCTATGTCGCCGTCTGGGGCCATGGCACCCAGACGGTCTTGGGCTTATGCCCCCATTACTGGGGGTGGGGGACCCTAGCCTTGTTGCCGACTGGGGTTATGGCACCCACACGGACTTGGGGTTATGCCCCCATTAATGTGAATGGGGGACCCGAGCCATGTTGCCAAAAGGGGCTATGGCACCCAGACGGAATTGGGCTTATGCCCACATTACTGTAGATGGGGGACTCTAGCCATGTTGCCGGCTGGGGCTACGGCACCGAGACAGACTTGGGCTTATGCCCCCATTACTGTGGATGAGGGACTCTAGCCATGTTGTCGCCTGGGGCTATGGCACATAAACGGACTTGGGCTTATGCCCCCATAACTGTGGATGGGGGACCTTAGCCATGTTGCCGCCTGGGGCTATAAAACCGAGACGGAGTTGGACTTATGCCCCCATTACTGTGGATGGGGGACCCTATCCATGTTGCCGAATGGGGCTATGGCACCCAGACGGACTTGGGCTTATGCCCACATTACTGTGGATGGGAGACTCTAGCCATGTTGCCGGCTGGGGCTATGGCACCCAGACGGACTTGGCCTTATGCCCCCATTACTGTGGATGGGGGACTCTAGCCATGTTGCCGCCTGGGGCTATGGCACCCACACGGACTTGGCCTTATGCCCCCATAACTGTGGATGGGGGACCCTAACCATGATGCTGACTGGGGCTATGGCACCCACACGGACCTGGGGTTATGCCCCCTTTAATGTGAATGGGGGACCCGAGCCATGTTGCCGACTGGGGCTATGGCACTCAGACGAACTTGGGCTTATGCCCACATTACTGTAGATAGGGGACTCTGATCTAGCCATGTCGCCGCCTGGGGCTATGGCACCGAGACGGACTTGGGCTTATGCCCCCATTACTGTGGACGGGGGGACCCTAGCAATGTTGCCGGCTGGGGCTATGGCACCCAGACGGTCTTGGGCTTATCCTTTTATTACTGTGGATAGGGGACCGTAGCCATGTTGCCGACTGGGGCTATGGCTCCCACACGGAATTGGGGTAATGCCCCCATTAATATGGATGGGGGACTCTAGACATGTTGCAGCCTGGGGCTATGGCACATAAACGGACTTGAGCTTATGCCCCCATAACTGTGGATGGGGGACCTTAGCCATGTTGCCGCCTGGGGCTATGACACCGAGACGGAGTTGGACTTATGCCCCCATTACTGTGGATGGGGGACCCTATCCATGTTGCCGAATGGGGCTATGGCACCCAGACGGACTTGGGCTTATGCCCACATTACTATGGATGGGAGACTCTAGCCATGTTGTCGGCTGGGGCTATGGCACCCAGACGGACTTGGCCTTATGCCCCCATAACTGTGGATGGGGGACCCTAACCATGATGCTGACTGGGGCTATGGCACCCACACAGACTTGGGGTTATGCCCCCATTAATGTGAATGGGGGACCCGAGCCATGTTGCCGACTGGGCTTATGGCACCCAGACGGACATGGGCTTATGCCCACATTACTATAGATGGGGGACTCTGATCTAGCCATGTTGCCGCCTGGGGCTATGGCACCAAGACAGACTTGGGCTTATGCCCCCATTACTGTGGACGGGGGGGCCCTAGCCATGTTGCCGGCTGGGGCTATGACACCCACACGGACTTGGGGTTATGCCCCCATTACTGTTGATGGGGGAGCCTAGCCGTGTTGCCGCCTTGGGCTATGGCACCCAGACGGACGTGGGCTTATGCCCCCATTACTGTTGATGGGGGAGCCTAGCCATGTTGCCGCCTGGGGCTATGGCACCCAGACGGACTTGGGGTTATGCCCCCATTAATGTGAATGGGGGACCCGAGCCATGTTGCCTATTGGGGCTATGGCACCCAGACGGACTTGGGCTTATGCCCACATTACTGTAGATGGGGGACTCTAGCCATATTGCCGCCTGGGGCTATGGCACCGAAATGGACTTGGGCTTATGCCCCCATTACTGTGGAAGGGGGGACCCTAGCCATGTTGCCGGCTGGGGGTATGGCACCCATACGGTCTTGCGCTTATGCCCTCATTACTGTGGATAGGGGACCATAGCCATATTGCCGACTGGGGCTATGGCACCCACACGGACTTGGGGTTATGCCCCCATTAATGTGGATGGGGGACTCTAGCCATGTTGCCGCCTGGGGCTATGGCACATAAATGGACTTGGGCTTATGCCCCCATAACTGTGGATGAGGGACCTTAGCCATGTTGCCGCCTGGGGCTATGACACCGAGACGGAGTTGGACTTATGCCCCCATTACTGTGGATGGGGGACCCTAGCCATGTTGTCGGTTGGGGCTATGGCAACCAGACAGTCTTGGGCTTTTGCCCCCATTACTGTGGATGGGGGACCCTAGCCATGTTGCCGACTGTGGCTATGGCACCCAGACGGACTTGGGCTTATGCACCCATTACTGTGGATGGGGGACTATAGCCATGTTGCCGTCTGGGGCTATGGCACCGAGACGGACTTGGGCTTATGCCCCCATTACTATGGATGGGGGACCCTAGCCATGTTGCCGGCTGGGGCTATGGCACCCAGATGGTCTTGGGCTTATGCCCTCATTACTGTGGATGGGGGACCCTAACCATGATGCCGACTAGGGCTATGGCACCCACACGGACTTGGAGTTATGCCCCCATTAATGTAAATGGGGGACCCGAGCCTTGTTGCCGACTGGGGTTATGGCACCCAGACGGACTTGGGCTTATGCCCACATTATTGTAGATGGGGGACTCTGATCTAGCCATGTTGCCGCCTGGGGCTATTACACCGAGACGGACTTGTGCTTATGCCCCCATTACTGTGGACGGGGGGACCCTAGCCATGTTGCCAGCTGGGGCTATGGCACCCAGACGGTCTTGGGCTTATGCCCTCATTACTGTGGATGGGGGACCCTAGCCGTGTTGCCGACTGGGGCTATGGCATCCACACGGACTTGGGGTTATGCCCCCATTAATGTGGATGGGCGACTCTAGCCATGTTGCCGCCTGGGGCTATGGCACATAAACAGACTTGGGCTTATGCCCCCATAACTGGGGATGAGTGACCTTAGCCATGTTGCCACCTTGGGCTATGGCACCCAGACGGACGTGGGCTTATGCCCCCATTACTGTTGATGGGGGAGCGTAGCCATGTTGCCGCCTGGGGCTATGGCACCCAGACGGTCTTGGGCTTATTCCCCCATTATTGTGAATGGGGGAACCTAGCCACTTTGTCGACTGGGGCTATGGCACCCAGACGAACTTGGGCTTATGCCCCCATTACTGTTGATGAGGGACCCTAGCCATGTTGCCGACTGGGGCTATGGCACCCAGACGGTCTTGGGCTTATGCCTGCATTAATGTGAATGGGGGACCCTAGCCATGTTGCCGACAAAGGCTATGGGTCTTAGACGGACTTGGGGTTATGCCCCCATTACTGTGAATGGGGGACCCTAGCCTTGTTGTCGACTGAGGCTATGGTACCCAGACGGACTTGGACTTATGCACCCATTACTATGGATGGGGGACTCCAGCCATGTTGCCGCCTGGGGCTATGGCACCGAGACGGACTTGGGCTTATGCCCCCATTACTGTGGACGGGGGGACCCTAGCCATGTTGCCGGCTGGGGCAATGGCACCCAGATAGTCTTGGGCTTATGCCCCCATTACTATGGATGGGAGACCCTAGCCATGTTACCGACTGGGGCTATGGCACCCACACGGACTTGGGGTTATACCCCCAATAATGTGGATGGGGGACTCTAGCCACGTTGTCGCCTGGGGCTATGGCACATAAACGGACTTGGGCTTATGCCCCCATAACTGTGGATGGGGACCTTAGCCATGTTGCCGCCTGGGGCTATGACACCGAGACGGAGTTGGACTTATGCCCCCATTACTGTGGATGGGGGACCCTAGCCATGTTGCCGGTTGGGGTTATGGCACCCAAACGGTCTTGGGCTTATGTCCCCATTACTGTGGATGGGGGACCCTAGCCATGTTGCCGACCGGGGCTATGGCACCGAGACGGACTTGGGCTTATACCCCCATTACTGTGGATGGGGGACTCTAGCCATGTTGCCGCCTGGGGCTATGGCACCGAGACGGACTTGGGCTTATGCCCCCATTACTGTGGATGGGGGACCCTAGCCATGTTGCCGGTTGGGCTATGGCACCCAGACGGTCTTGGGCTTATGCCCTCATTACTGTGGATGGGGGACCCTAACCATGATGCCGACTGGGGCTATGGCACCCACACGGACTTTGGGTTATGCCCCCATTAATGTGAATGGGGGACCCGAGCCATGTTGTTGACCGGGGCTATGGCAACCAGACGAACTTGGGCTTATGCCCACATTACTGTAGATTGGGGACTCTGAACTAGCCATGTTGTCGCCTGGGGCTATGGCACCGAGACGGACTTGGGCTTATGCCCCCATTACTGTGGACGGGGGGACCCTAGCCATGTTGCCGGCTGGGGCTATGGCACCTTGACGGTCTTGGGCTTATGCCCTCGTTACTGTGGATGGGGGACTCTAGCCTTGTGGGTGCCTGGGGCTATGGCACATAAACGAACTTGGGCTTATTCCCCCATAACTGTGGATGGGGGACCTTAGCCATGTTGTCGCATGGGACTATGACACAGAGACGGTCTTGGGCTTATGCCCTCATTACTGTGGATGGGGGACCCTAGCCATGTTGCCGACTGGAGCTATGGCACCCACACGGACTTGGGGTTATGCCCCCAGTAATGTGGATGGGGGGCTCTAGCCATGTTGCCGCCTGGGGCTATGGCACATAAACGGACTTGGGCTTATGCCCCCTTTGCTGTGGATGGGGGGCCCTAGCCATGTTGCCGACTGGGGCTATGGTACCCAGACGGACTTGGACTTATGCACCCATTATTGTGGATGGGGGACTCCAGCCATGTTGCCGCCTGGGGCTATGGCACCGAGACGGACTTGGGCTTATGCCCCCATTACTGTGGATGGGGGACTCTAGCCACGTTGCCGCCTGGGGCTATGGCACCGAGACGGACTTGGGCTTATGCCCCCATTACTATGGATGGGGGACCCTAGCCATGTTGCCGGCTGGGGCTATGGCACCCAGATGGTCTTGGGCTTATGCCCTCATTACTGTGGATGGGGGACCCTAACCATGATGCCGACTAGGGCTATGGCACCCACACGGACTTGGAGTAATGCCCCCATTAATGTGAATGGGGGACCCGAGCCTTGTTGCCGACTGGGGTTATGGCACCCAGACGGACTTGGGCTTATGCCCACATTATTGTAGATGGGGGACTCTGATCTAGCCATGTTGCCGCCTGGGGCTATTACACCGAGACGGACTTGTGCTTATGCCCCCATTACTGTGGACGGAGGGACCCTAGCCATGCTGGGGCTATGGCACCTAGACGGTCTTGGGCTTATGCCCTCATTACTGTGGATGGGGGACCCTAGCCGTGTTGCCGACTGGGGCTATGGCACCCACACGGACTTGGGGTTATGCCCCCATTAATGTGGATGGGCGACTCTAGCCATGTTGCCGCCTGGGGCTATGGCACATAAACAGACTTGGGCTCATGCCCCCATAACTGGGGATGAGTGACCTTAGCCATGTTGCCACCTTGGGCTATGGCACCCAGACGGACGTGGGCTTATGCCCCCATTACTGTTGATGGGGGAGCGTAGCCATGTTGCCGCCTGGGGCTATGGCACCCAGACGGTCTTGGGCTTATTCCCCCATTATTGTGAATGGGGGAACCTAGCCACTTTGTCGACTGGGGCTATGGCACCCAGACGAACTTGGGCTTATGCCCCCATTACTGTTGATGAGGGACCCTAGCCATGTTGCCGACTGGGGCTATGGCACCCAGACGGTCTTGGGCTTATGCCTGCATTAATGTGAATGGGGGACCCTAGCCATGTTGCCGACAAGGGCTATGGGTCTTAGACGGACTTGGGGTTATGCCCCCATTACTGTGAATGGGGGACCCTAGCCTTGTTGTCGACTGAGGCTATGGTACCCAGACGGACTTGGACTTATGCACCCATTACTGTGGATGGGGGACTCCAGCCATGTTGCCGCCTGGGGCTATGGCACCGAGACGGACTTGGGCTTATGCCCCCATTACTGTGGACGGGGGGACCCTAGCCATGTTGCCGGCTGGGGCAATGGCACCCAGATAGTCTTGGGCTTATGCCCCCATTACTATGGATGGGAGACCCTAGCCATGTTGCCGACTGGGGCTATGGCACCCACACGGACTTGGGGTTATGCCCCCAATAATGTGGATGGGGGACTCTAGCCACGTTGTCGCCTGGGGCTATGGCACATAAACGGACTTGGGCTTATGCCCCCATAACTGTGGATGGGGACCTTAGCCATGTTGCCGCCTGGGGCTATGACACCGAGACGGAGTTGGACTTATGCCCCCATTACTGTGGATGGGGGACCCTAGCCATGTTGCCGGTTGGGGTTATGGCACCCAAACGGTCTTGGGCTTATGTCCCCATTACTGTGGATGGGGGACCCTAGCCATGTTGTCGACCGGGGCTATGGCACCGAGACGGACTTGGGCTTATACCCCCATTACTGTGGATGGGGGACTCTAGCCATGTTGCCGCCTGGGGCTATGGCACCGAGACGGACTTGGGCTTATGCCCCCATTACTTTGGATGGGGGACCCTAGCCATGTTGCCGGTTGGGCTATGGCACCCAGACGGTCTTGGGCTTATGCCCTCATTACTGTGGATGGGGGACCCTAACCATGATGCCGACTGGGGCTATGGCACCCACACGGACTTTGGGTTATGCCCCCATTAATGTGAATGGGGGACCCGAGCCATGTTGTTGACCGGGGCTATGGCAACCAGACGAACTTGGGCTTATGCCCACATTACTGTAGATTGGGGACTCTGAACTAGCCACGTTGTCGCCTGGGGCTATGGCACCGAGACGGACTTGGGCTTATGCCCCCATTACTGTGGACGGGGGGACCCTAGCCATGTTGCCGGCTGGGGCTATGGCACCTTGACGGTCTTGGGCTTATGCCCTCGTTACTGTGGATGGGGGACTCTAGCCTTGTGGGTGCCTGGGGCCATGGCACATAAACGGACTTGGGCTTATTCCCCCATAACTGTGGATGGGGGACCTTAGCCATGTTGCCGCCTGGGACTATGACACAGAGACGGTCTTGGGCTTATGCCCTCATTACTGTGGATGGGGGACCCTAGCCATGTTGCCGACTGGAGCTATGGCACCCACACGGACTTGGGGTTATGCCCCCAGTAATGTGGATGGGGGGCTCTAGCCATGTTGCCGCCTAGGGCTATGGCACATAAACGGACTTGGGCTTATGCCCCCTTTGCTGTGGATGGGGGGCCCTAGCCATGTTGCCGACTGGGTCTATGGCACCCAGACGGTCTTGGGCTTATGCCCTCATTACTGTGGATGGGGGACCCTAACCATGTTGCCTACTGGGGCTATGGCACCCGGACGGACTTGGGCTTATGCCCCCATTACTGTGGATGGGGGCCCTAGCCATGTTGCCGACTGGGGCTATGGCACCCAGACGGACTTGGGCTTATGCCCCCATTACTGTGGATGGAGGACCCTAGCCATGTTGCCGACTGGGGCTATGGCAACGAGACGGACTTGGGCTTATGCCCCCTTTGCTGTGGATGGGGGGCCCTAGCCATGTTGCCGACTGGGGCTATGGCACCCGGACGGACTTGGGCTTATGCCCCCATTACTGTGGATGGAGGCCCTAGCCTTGTTGCCGACTGGGGCTATGGCACCCAGACGGACTTGGGCTTATGCCCCCATTATAGTGGATGGAGGACCCTAGCCATGTTGTCGACTGGGGCTATGGCAACCAGACGGAGTTGGGCTTATGCCCCCATTACTGTGGATGGGGGCCCTAGCCATGTTGCCGGCTGGGGCTATGGCACCCAGACGGACTTGGGCTTATGCCCCCATTACTGTGGATGGAGGACCCTAGCCATGTTGCCGACTGGGGCTATGGCAGCCAGACGGACTTGGGCTTATGCCCCCTTTACTGTGGATGGGGGGCCCTAGCCATGTTGCCGACTGGGGCTATGGCACCCAGACGGACTTGGGCTTATGCCCACATTACTGCGGATGGGGGACTGATAAGTGTGGTTTGTAGTGCCTATTTCGTAGTGTTTTGGTCCTATTTTCCTTGTGGAATCGCTCCTTGGGAGCGATTTATGGGCTACTTATGCTTCCTTTAGTTCGTTTCAGGTTTCCGAGACCGATTTGGAAGAGTTGGAGCGATTCCGACTCGATACATACACATTTTGGAGCCAACGAGATAAAGGAACGATGACTCGATGCTTCGGAATCGACCCCGAGACCTTGGGACTCAATCCCGAGTCCCGAGACCCGATCCCGAGTCCCGAGAATCGATGAGAAGTTCACACGAAGCAAGGAGGAGCCAAAAGGGTCATATTGGAGGCCTACAAGACCCATCCCCGACGGGTATGCACCTCATCCCGTCGGGGATGAAGTGCGTATTAGAGGATGCTACTGCAGGTCCGTCCCGGTCGGGACCAACCCGTCCCGGTCGGGATGGTGGGTCCGTCCCGGTCGGGATGGCCCGTCCCGGTCGGGACCACCCAGCTTCACCCGTGTTTCAATTTCTTTCTTCTCCCTTCCATTTGTAACCCTATAAATACTTCCCCTCTTGTATTAAGACACCATCTTAGCTTATGTTCTTCAAACCCTAGACTACTTTAGGTTAGATTAGATTAGATTAGTGTAGATTAGTCGGTAATTAGTAGTTAATCTTAGTTTAATCTTGTATTATTGGATCTCTTGAAGAATCCATCCAAGATTGACAACCTTGGAGGAATTATTTGGGTTTTCTTCTATACAAGTGTTCATCTTTGCATCCTTCACTAGTTTGGTATAATCTTCTTCTCCTTTTACTCTTAATCCTTGTTTGTTCATCCAAGTTTTAATCTTTGTTCATTTTATTGTTCATATTTCATTGTTTTCACTAGTTTCATTATGGATGTTTTGTTGTTTGTGTTGGTTCATCTTGTTAGTGTTAGAATTAGTTTGATGATGTTAGAGTAGTGTTCTTGCTAGGGTTAGTAAGGTGATTAGGGTGTTAATTGGGTGATTAAGGGTTTGTTGGAGATGTGGGTGGAAGATTTGGGTTTCCTCTTGGCTAATGCATATGACATGTTTGATGAATTGCTTGAATGACTAAGTAAGTTAGATTGCTTGTTTTTCTTGCCTTTCCCTTGTGGGTGTTAGTTGTTATGGGTTCGGTTCCCTCATTAAGTTGCGAGAGCCCGGTGAGGACGACCCCTAGGTCGGTCTAAGTTGCGACCGCCCGGATTCGATCTAGGCCATAGCACGCTAGAACCCCGTTTGTCATGTGTGTTGCCAAAATGGGTTCCATGTGGAACCTCTAGGTCGGTCTAAGTTGCGACCGCCCGGACCGACCTAGATCACCCTACTACCTCCTTCGCTCTAGCTCCCTCCTTGACCATTCCGTTACCCCTTTGACCCCGACCTAATCCTAGCCCGTTTTCCTTGTTTGTTCTTCTTAGTCATAGTCTAGCTCTCTCCCCTTCTATCATTCTATAGTTTAGTTTAGCCCGTTGACCTAGTCAAGTATTTGGGCGAACTTGGTCTAGACGCCTCTTACCGTCCCCGTGGATTCGACCCGACTTGCCCTATCTACCCAAGTTAGGATTAGCCGGTTTTATTTGACGGTTGGGATTCCACGACAAATCCTTCCCATCAGGGACTCTAGCCACGTTGCCGCCTGGGGCTATGGCAACCAGACGGACTTGGGCTTATGCCCCCATAACTGGGGATGAGTGACCTTAGCCATGTTGCCACCTTGGGCTATGGCACCCAGACGGACGTGGGCTTATGCCCCCATTACTGTTGATGGGGGAGCGTAGCCATGTTGCCGCCTGGGGCTATGGCACCCAGACGGTCTTGGGCTTATTCCCCCATTATTGTGAATGGGGGAACCTAGCCACTTTGTCGACTGGGGCAATGGCACCCAGACGAACTTGGGCTTATGCCCCCATTACTGTTGATGAGGGACCCTAGCCATGTTGCCGACTGGGGCTATGGCACCCAGACGGTCTTGGGCTTATGCCTGCATTAATGTGAATGGGGGACCCTAGCCATGTTGCCGACAAGGGCTATGGGTCTTAGACGGACTTGAGGTTATGCCCCCATTACTGTGAATGGGGGACCCTAGCCTTGTTGTCGACTGAGGCTATGGTACCCAGACGGACTTGGACTTATGCACCCATTACTGTGGATGGGGGACTCCAGCCATGTTGCCGCCTGGGGCTATGGCACCGAGACGGACTTGGGCTTATGCCCCCATTACTGTGGACGGGGGGACCCTAGCCATGTTGCCGGCTGGGGCAATGGCACCCAGATAGTCTTGGGCTTATGCCCCCATTACTATGGATGGGAGACCCTAGCCATGTTACAGACTGGGGCTATGGCACCCACACGGACTTGGGGTTATGCCCCCAATAATGTGGATGGGGGACTCTAGCCACGTTGTCGCCTGGGGCTATGGCACATAAACGGACTTGGGCTTATGCCCCCATAACTGTGGATGGGGACCTTAGCCATGTTGCCGCCTGGGGCTATGACACCGAGACGGAGTTGGACTTATGCCCCCATTACTGTGGATGGGGGACCCTAGCCATGTTGCCGGTTGGGGTTATGGCACCCAAACGGTCTTGGGCTTATGTCCCATTACTGTGGATGGGGGACCCTAGCCATGTTGCCGACCGGGGCTATGGCACCGAGACGGACTTGGGCTTATACCCCCATTACTGTGGATGGGGGACTCTAGCCATGTTGCCGCCTGGGGCTATGGCACCGAGACGGACTTGGGCTTATGCCCCCATTACTGTGGATGGGGGACCCTAGCCATGTTGCCGGTTGGGCTATGGCACCCAGACGGTCTTGGGCTTATGCCCTCATTACTGTGGATGGGGGACCCTAACCATGATGCCGACTGGGGCTATGGCACCCACACGGACTTTGGGTTATGCCCTCATTAATGTGAATGGGGGACCCGAGCCATGTTGTTGACCGGGGCTATGGCAACCAGACGGACTTGGGCTTATGCCCACATTACTGTAGATTGGGGACTCTGAACTAGCCATGTTGTCGCCTGGGGCTATGGCACCGAGACGGACTTGGGCTTATGCCCCCATTACTGTGGACGGGGGGACCCTAGCCATGTTGCCGGCTGGGGCTATGGCACCTTGACGGTCTTGGGCTTATGCCCTCGTTACTGTGGATGGGGGACTCTAGCCTTGTGGGTGCCTGGGGCTATGGCACATAAACAGACTTGGGCTTATTCCCCCAAAACTGTGGATGGGGGACCTTAGCCATGTTGCCGCCTGGGACTATGACACAGAGACGGCCTTGGGCTTATGCCCTCATTACTGTGGATGGGGGACCCTAGCCATGTTGCCGACTGGAGCTATGGAACCCACACGGACTTGGGGTTATGCCCCCAGTAATGTGGATGGGGGGCTCTAGCCATGTTGCCGCCTGGGGCTATGGCACATAAACGGACTTGGGCTTATGCCCCCTTTGCTGTGGATGGGGGGCCCTAGCCATGTTGCCGACTGGGTCTATGGCACCCAGACGGTCTTGGGCTTATGCCCTCATTACTGTGGATGGGGGACCCTAACCATGTTGCCTACTGGGGCTATGGCACCCGGACGGACTTGGGCTTATGCCCCCATTACTGTGGATGGGGGCCCTAGGCATGTTGCCGACTGGGGCTATGGCACCCAGACGGACTTGGGCTTATGCCCCCATTACTGTGGATGGAGGACCCTAGCCATGTTGCCGACTGGGGCTATGGCAACGAGACGGACTTGGGCTTATGCCCCCTTTGCTGTGGATGGGGGGCCCTAGCCATGTTGCCGACTGGGGCTATGGCACCCAGACGGACTTGGGCTTATGCCCCCATTACTGTGGATGGAGGCCCTAGCCATGTTGCCGACTGGGGCTATGGCACCCAGACGGACTTGGGCTTATGCCCCCATTACTGTGGATGGGGGCCCTAGCCATGTTGCCGGCTGGGGCTATGGCACCCAGACGGACTTGGGCTTATGCCCCCATTACTGTGGATGGAGGACCCTAGCCATGTTGCCGACTGGGGCTATGGCAGCCAGACGGACTTAGGCTTATGCCCCTTTGCTGTGGATGGGGGCCCTAGCCATGTTGCCGACTGGGGCTATGGCACCCAGACGGACTTGGGCTTATGCCCACATTACTGTGGATGGGGGACCCTAGCCACGTTGCCGCCTGGGGCTATGGCAACCAGACGGACTTGGGCTTATGCCCCCATTACTGTGGACGGGGGGACCCTAGCCATGTTGCCGGCTGGGGCTATGGCACCCAGACGGACTTGGGCTTATGCCCACATTACTGTGGATGGGGGACTCTAGCCACGTTGCCGCCTGGGGCTATGGCAACCAGACGGACTTGGGCTTATGCCCCCATTACTGTGGACGGGGGGACCCTAGCCATGTTGCCGGCTGGGGCTATGGCACCCAGACGGACTTGGGCTTATGCCCACATTACTGTGGATGGGGGACTCTAGCCATGTTGCTGCCTTAGGCTATGGCACCCAGACGGACTTGGGCTTATGCCCCCATTACTGTTGATGAGGGACCCTAGCCATGTTGCCACCTGAGGCTATGACACCGAGACGGACTTGGGCTTATGCCCCCACTACTGTGGATGGGGGACCCTAGGCATGTTGCCGCCTTGGGATATGGCACCCAGACGGACTTTGGGCTTATGCCCACATTACTGTGGATGGGGGACTCTAGCCATGTTGCCGCCTGGGGCTATGACACCTAGACGGACTTGGGCTTATGCCCCTTTGCTGTGGATGGGGGCCCTAGCCATGTTGTCGACTGGGGCTATGGCACCCAGACGGACTTGGGCTTGTGCCCCCATTACTGTGGATGGGGGACCCTAGCCATGTTGCCGACTGGGGCTATGGCACCCAGACGGACTTGGGCTTATGCCCACATTACTGTGGATGCTGGACTCTATCCATGTTGCCGCCTGGGGCTATGTCACCGAGACGAACTTGGGCTTATGCCCCCATTACTGTGGATGAGGGACCCTAGCCATGTTGCCGACTGGGTCTATGGCACCCAGACGGTCTTGGGCTTATGCCCTCGTTACTGTGGATGGGGGACTCTAGCCTTGTGGGTGCCTGGGGCTATGGCACATAAACAGACTTGGGCTTATTCCCCCAAAACTGTGGATGGGGGACCTTAGCCATGTTGCCGCCTGGGACTATGACACAGAGACGGCCTTGGGCTTATGCCCTCATTACTGTGGATGGGGGACCCTAGCCATGTTGCCGACTGGAGCTATGGAACCCACACGGACTTGGGGTTATGCCCCCAGTAATGTGGATGGGGGGCTCTAGCCATGTTGCCGCCTGGGGCTATGGCACATAAACGGACTTGGGCTTATGCCCCCTTTGCTGTGGATGGGGGGCCCTAGCCATGTTGCCGACTGGGTCTATGGCACCCAGACGGTCTTGGGCTTATGCCCTCATTACTGTGGATGGGGGACCCTAACCATGTTGCCTACTGGGGCTATGGCACCCGGACGGACTTGGGCTTATGCCCCCATTACTGTGGATGGGGGCCCTAGGCATGTTGCCGACTGGGGCTATGGCACCCAGACGGACTTGGGCTTATGCCCCCATTACTGTGGATGGAGGACCCTAGCCATGTTGCCGACTGGGGCTATGGCAACGAGACGGACTTGGGCTTATGCCCCCTTTGCTGTGGATGGGGGGCCCTAGCCATGTTGCCGACTGGGGCTATGGCACCCAGACGGACTTGGGCTTATGCCCCCATTACTGTGGATGGAGGCCCTAGCCATGTTGCCGACTGGGGCTATGGCACCCAGACGGACTTGGGCTTATGCCCCCATTACTGTGGATGGGGGCCCTAGCCATGTTGCCGGCTGGGGCTATGGCACCCAGACGGACTTGGGCTTATGCCCCCATTACTGTGGATGGAGGACCCTAGCCATGTTGCCGACTGGGGCTATGGCAGCCAGACGGACTTAGGCTTATGCCCCTTTGCTGTGGATGGGGGCCCTAGCCATGTTGCCGACTGGGGCTATGGCACCCAGACGGACTTGGGCTTATGCCCACATTACTGTGGATGGGGGACCCTAGCCACGTTGCCGCCTGGGGCTATGGCAACCAGACGGACTTGGGCTTATGCCCCCATTACTGTGGACGGGGGGACCCTAGCCATGTTGCCGGCTGGGGCTATGGCACCCAGACGGACTTGGGCTTATGCCCACATTACTGTGGATGGGGGACTCTAGCCACGTTGCCGCCTGGGGCTATGGCAACCAGACGGACTTGGGCTTATGCCCCCATTACTGTGGACGGGGGGACCCTAGCCATGTTGCCGGCTGGGGCTATGGCACCCAGACGGACTTGGGCTTATGCCCACATTACTGTGGATGGGGGACTCTAGCCATGTTGCTGCCTTAGGCTATGGCACCCAGACGGACTTGGGCTTATGCCCCCATTACTGTTGATGAGGGACCCTAGCCATGTTGCCACCTGAGGCTATGACACCGAGACGGACTTGGGCTTATGCCCCCACTACTGTGGATGGGGGACCCTAGGCATGTTGCCGCCTTGGGATATGGCACCCAGACGGACTTTGGGCTTATGCCCACATTACTGTGGATGGGGGACTCTAGCCATGTTGCCGCCTGGGGCTATGACACCTAGACGGACTTGGGCTTATGCCCCTTTGCTGTGGATGGGGGCCCTAGCCATGTTGTCGACTGGGGCTATGGCACCCAGACGGACTTGGGCTTGTGCCCCCATTACTGTGGATGGGGGACCCTAGCCATGTTGCCGACTGGGGCTATGGCACCCAGACGGACTTGGGCTTATGCCCACATTACTGTGGATGCTGGACTCTATCCATGTTGCCGCCTGGGGCTATGTCACCGAGACGAACTTGGGCTTATGCCCCCATTACTGTGGATGAGGGACCCTAGCCATGTTGCCGACTGGGTCTATGGCACCCAGACGGTCTTGGGCTTATGCCCTCATTACTGTGTATGGGGGACCCTAACCATATTGCCTACTGGGGCTATGGCACCCGGACGGACTTGGGCTTATGCCCCCATTACTGTGGATGGGGTCCCTAGCCATGTTGCCGACTGGGGCTATGGCACCCAGACGGACTTGGGCTTATGCCCCCATTACTGTGGATGGAGGACCCTAGCCATGTTGCCGACTGGGGCTATGGCAACCAGACGGACTTGGGCTTATGCCCCCTTTGCTGTGGATGGGGGGCCCTAGCCATGTTGCCGACTGGGTCTATGGCACCCAGACGGTCTTGGGCTTATGCCCTCATTACTGTGGATGGGGGACCCTAACCATGTTGCCTACTGGGGCTATGGCACCCGGACGGACTTGGGCTTATGCCCCCATTACTGTGGATGGGGGCCCTAGCCATGTTGCCGACTGGGGCTATGGCACCCAGACGGACTTGGGCTTATGCCCCCATAACTGTGGATGGAGGACCCTAGCCATGTTGCCGACTGGGCCTATGGCAACGAGACGGACTTGGGCTTATGCCCCCTTTGCTGTGGATGGGGGGCCCTAGCCATGTTGCCGACTGGGGCTATGGCACCCGGACGGACTTGGGCTTATGCCCCCATTACTGTGGATGGAGGCCCTAACCATATTGCCGACTGGGGCTATGGCACCCAGACGGACTTGGGCTTATGCCCCCATTACTGTGGATGGAGGACCCTAGCCATGTTGTCGACTGGGGCTATGGCAACCAGACGGACTTGGGCTTATGCCCCCATTACTGTGGATGGGGGCCCTAGCCATGTTGCAGGCTGGGGCTATGTTACCCAGACGGACTTTGGCTTATGCCCCCATTACTGTGGATGGAGGACCCTAGCCATGTTGCCGACTGGGGCTATGGCAGCCAGACGGACTTGGGCTTATGCCCCATTTGCTGTGGATGGGGGGGCCCTAGCCATGTTGCCGACTGGGGCTATGGCACCCAGACGGACTTGTGCTTATGCCCACATTACTGTGGATGGGGGACTCTAGCCACGTTGCCGCCTGGGGCTATGGCAACCAGACGGACTTGGGCTTATGCCCCCATTACTGTGGACGGGGGGACCCTAGCCATGTTGCCGGCTAGGGCTATGGCACCCAGACGGACTTGGGCTTATGCCCACATTACTGTGGATGGGGGACTCTAGCCATGTTGCTGCCTTAGGCTATGGCACCCAGACGGACTTGGGCTTATGCCCCCATTACTGTTGATGAGGGCTAGCCATGTTGCCACCTGGGGCTATGACACCGAGACGGACTTGGGCTTATGCCCCCACTACTGTGGATGGGGGACCCTAGGCATGTTGCCGCCTTGGGATATGGCACCCAGACGGACTTGGGCTTATGCCCACATTACTGTGGATGGGGGACTCTAGCCATGTTGCCGCCTGGGGCTATGACACCTAGACGGACTTGGGCTTATGCCCCCATTACTGTGGATGGGGGACCCTAGCCATGTTGTCGACTGGGGCTATTGGAAGGTGGTTTGATGATTTTATGATGGGTGAAAAGGTGAAATGAAGAGTGAGGTAAAAAGGTGATATAAATATGGGTGGTTGAGAGGGAAATGAAAAGTTTTAAAGTGGTTGGTAAAAATTTTGTGTAAAAATTTTGGAGAGAAAGTTATGTGGGGTAAATGTGAAGAAGGGAATTGATAGTGTAGTGAGGAAATAGGGTATAGGTGATCCGTTCAAACTCATGTCGCCGGGTGAAATTTCACCCGGTCAAGCACCATCGGGTGAAATTTCACCTGACGGTATTTCGTCATGAAAATCGACTTTGCCAACTTTTTTCCACCGGGTGAAATTTCACCCGGTGAAAATCTCACCGGGCGAAATATCGCCCGGTTGTGTCTTCGTCAATTCCGGCAAATCTGGCAACTTTTTCGTCGGGCGAAATTTTGCCTGGTCAAGTTTCACTAGGCGAAATTTTGCCCGGCGGTCTTGTTTTCTTCGTTTTTCTGCCTTGTCATTTTATGGCTCTTCAATAATCACCTAAAGATTCAATATTAACTCGACTCACATTACATAATCAATATCTACCACAAACATGCTTGTGGTCTTCAAATAAGCTCCATAACTCCTCCAAAAGCTTGATCTTCACCCAAACAAATGCTCCATGGCGAAATCCAAGTTCAACCATTCTTCTCAAGCTAACAAAGCTAACAAACTCAAAGAAATATGATACATATATACAAGGTGGTTGTTGAGGATACCACCAAACCTACTTCAATTTCGAGAGGGGGTTAAACAACGCTCCCCAATGGGAGCTCACCAAACTTCACGGTAGCAAAGGTCTCACGAACGTGACCGGGATGATAAATCTTCAAACGTTGCCCGTTAACCATAAATTTCCCGGTTTCAGGGCTAGATATCTCTATTGATCCATATGGTTGTACCTTGGTCACTTCGAATGGACCCGACCATCTTGATTTCAACTTACCGGGGAAGAGCTTAAAGCGAGAGTTGAAGAGTAGTACCTTATCACTAACGGAGAAGTCCTTACGACGTATTCGAGAATCGTGCCATTGGCGAGTTCATTCCTTGTAAATCTTCGAATTTTCGTAGGCTTCAAGTCTTAATTCTTCCGATTCTTGTAATTGGAGAAGGCGATTATCTCCTACAACACTCTCATCGAAGTTTAGCTCTTTAATTTCCCATTTGGCTTTGTGTTCTGATTCCACCGGTAAGTGACAAGCTTTACCATACACAAGGCGATAAGGAGTGGTTCCAATCGGCACTTTGTAAGTCGTTCTCAATGCCCAAAGAGCGTCATTTAACTTCAATGACCAATTCTTTCGGTGTGTATTTACAACTTTCTCTAAAATTCTCTTGATTTGACGGTTGGAGATCTCGGCTTGCCCATTTGATTGAGGGTGGTAGGCTAGGGACATCTTGTGAGTGATACCATATTTCCTAAGAAGGTGTTCAAAAGTATCTTTCCCAAAAGGAGAGCCTCGATCACTAATTATGGCTCTAGGCATACCGAATCTTGGGAAAATTACATCCTTGAAAAGCTTGATTACAACCTTGGAGTCATTGGTGGGGAAACTACGACCTCGATCCATTTTGAGACATAATCAACCGCGACTAGGATGTATTTGTTACCAAAAGAGGATGTGAACGGACCCATGAAATCAATGCCCCAAACATCGAACAATTCAATTTCTAAGATGGGTTGAAGGGGCATCTCATTTCTTCTTGTAATATTCTCACTTCTTTGACAAGCATCGCATGTGAGAATGAAAACTCGAATGTCCTTGAACATGGAAGGCCACCAAAACCCGCTTTGGAGAACCTTTGCAATTGTCTTTTGGTTGGCCAAGTGTCCACCATAAGATGTCGAGTGAAGGTGCTTCACAATATTATATCCTTCATCGGCCGTAAGACATCGTCGGTAAATTCCATCTACACAATGGCGGAATAAATAAGGCTCGTCCCAATAATAGCTTTGGGCTTCATAACGTAGTTTCTTCCTCTCTTGCTTGGAATAATCGTCCGGAATAAATTGAGATACTAAGAAATTGACGATATCGGCATACGAAGGTGTAATAGTTTCAATGGCCATCAAGGCCTCATCTCTCATAGCTTCATTGATGGGTATACCATCTTCTTCATTGCTTCCTTTACTAACCGTTAGTCTACTAAGATGATCCGCTACCAAGTTCTCCGATCCGGCTTTGTCTTTAATCTCAATATCAAATTCTTGTAGGAGGACCCACCGAAGGAGTCGGGACTAGGTCTCCTTTTTGGACATTATGTATCGAATCGCCGCATGATCGATATGAATAATGACTTTGGAACCGGTAACATAATTTCGGAATTTCTCCATGGCATAGACAACGGCAAGCATCTCTTTTTTGGTTGTTGTATGCCTCGATTGGGCTTCATCTAGTGTTTTGCTTGCATAATAAATCACATGTAGCTTCTTATCCACCCATTGTCCTAGAACGGCACCAACGGCAAAATCGGAAGCATCGCACATGATCTAAAATGGAAGATTCCAATCGGGAGCTTTGATAACAAGAGTGGTAGTGTGAGCGTCTTTATCCTGCAAAAGGCCTCAAGACACGAGTCATCAAAAACAAAAGGTGCATCTTTCATAAGCAAAGAAGTTAAAGGCTTGGCAATCTTGGAAAAGTCTTTAATAAATCATCTATAAAAACTGGCGTGACTTAGAAAACTCCTCACCCCTTTAACATTTGCAGGTGGTGGCAAGTTCTCAATCACGGAGACTTTAGTCTTATCAACTTCGACTCCTCTATTAGAAACAATATGACCTAGGACAACACCTTGTTCAACCATAAAATGACAATTTTCCCAATTTAAAACAAGTATATACTCTTCACATCGAGCTAACACTTGATCAAGATTTTCAAGGCAAGAATCAAAAGATGTACCATGGACACTAAAGTTATCAATAAAAACTTTCATAGATTTTTCAATAAAATCGGAGAATATAGCCATCATACATCTTTGAAACGTTATCGGCGCATTACACAATCTGAATGACATCCTTCTATAAGCGTAGGTGCCATAGGGACATGTGAAAGTGGTTTTCTCTTGGTCATCGGGATGAATGGGAATTTGAAGAAATCCGGAATGACCGTCAAGGAAACAAAAACAAGAATGATGCGCCAATCTTTCAAGCATTTGATCAATGAAGGGAAGGGGGAAATGGTCTTTCATGGTGGCCGTGTTCAATTTTTGATAGTCTATACACATGCGCCAACCGGTAATGGTCCTAGTAGAAATAAACTCACCCTTTTCTCCTTTGACAACCGTCATTCTTCCTTTTTTCGGCACAACTTGTACGGGGCTAACCCATTTACTTCCGGTTATTGGGTATATAATGCTAGCC
Organism: Agrostemma githago; assembly: GCA_958450325.1. NCBI lineage: Eukaryota > Viridiplantae > Streptophyta > Magnoliopsida > Caryophyllales > Caryophyllaceae > Agrostemma > Agrostemma githago. The sequence continues at coordinate 40,310,869 of OY288244.1, forward strand.
TCATACAACTTGAGGACTTCCTTCATGACAACCTCTTTCATGGTGGGGTTCAACCTACGTTGACTCTCAACCGAAGGACGGTGGTCATCATCAAGGATGATCCTATGCATATAAACGTTCGGGCTTATGCCTTGGAGGTCGGCAATGCTATACCCGATGGCCTTTTTATGCTTTCTCAAAACAATCAAAAGTTTTTCCAATTGAGGACCATCAAGTGTGGCATTGACGATAACGGGATAATTAGTTCCTTCAAGAAAAGCATATTTGACGGAAGAGGGGAGTGGTTTAAGTTCAAGATTAGGAGGAGAAGATACCATACTCTTACCCACCGGTAGTGGTTCTACCTTTTCATCATGCGAGCATTCATCTTCAAAAGGTGGAGAGTCAAATGGTTCATCTTCTTGCTTATCATCATCTATCAAGCTATACTTAAACAAACTATCAATAACTTCAATGGAATGCATTTGTTCAATCATTGGTTGTTTAAGAGCTTGAGAAAGGGAAAACTCTACCGACTCGTTCCCTATGTTAAAAGATAACTTTCCATTCTTAACATCAACTATAGCACCTTCGGTAGCCATAAAAGGTCGACCTAAAATAATGGGGGTAATAGTGTCTTCGGGCATATCCATGACAACAAAGTTGGAGGGGATGAAAAACTTACCAACTTGAACGGACACATCCTCAAGTATCCCAAGTGGGTACTTGATGGACCTATCCACAAGTTGAATCGACATGCTAGTGGGTCTCATCTTCCCCACACTAAGTCTCTTGGCAATGGAATAGGGTAACAAACTAACACTAGCCCCTAGGTCACATAAAGCTTGATTAACAACAATATTTCCAACCCGACAAGGGATGGAAAAGCTACTGGGATCCTCTAGTTTCTTTGGCATTTGATTCATATGAATGGCACTACATTGTGCCGTGAGAGAGACACATTCTTTATCCTCTATTGTTCTCTTTTTAATCAAGACATCTTTAAAAAACTTAGAATAGAGGGGCATTTGAGAAAATTACCTCGGTGAAGGGTAAAGCTACCTCTACCTTCTTCAACATATCCACGAAACGACTAAATTGGGCATTCTCCTTATGTGGCTTAGCTCGTTCGGGAAAAGACAATGGTGGGACAAAAGCGGGAAGCGGTGGAACATTGGATTCTTCTTCTTCTTCGGCTAATCGCTCCGCCTCTTTTCTTTTTGCTTCTTCCACTTCCATTTGCTCTTTTTTCTTTCTTTGTTCTCTTTGTTCATTCTCCGCATTTTGAAGGATATCAAACTCCGCTTGTATTCCCCGGTTTTGTTTGAGGGAAGTGGGAGATGATGCTTGTGGTGCACTTGGTTGATTGACTTTGGATGGGGTGCTTTTGGTGTTTAAGTTCAAATTCTTATATGGGTCCTCAAGTTCTTTGCCACCTCTCAAAATGATGGCATTTGCTTGGTGTGAAGGGTCTCTTGGGTTTTGGGGTTGCCCGGGCACACCATGGGGTGGATGAAATGGGGCGGCTAAGGCTTTTGTTTCTTCTTGTGATTCCCAAACCTTTAGCCTTGCCTTGGTATCTTGATGTTCATTACATAGTTGCCCAACGGTTCTTTGCAAATCATTAATATTATCCCATGGAACTCCTCCTTGACCAAATGGAAAATTGCTTGATTGGCCATAAGATTGAGAGGGTTGATTAAATGGTTGTTGATTGTAACCTTGATTTCCTTGAAAATTGCCTTGGAACCCTTGATTGTATCCATGATTGAAATGATTACCATGTCGATTTTGGTAATTGTTGTAATTGTTGGGAACATGGAAGTTGCTACCTTTTTGATTGAAGTTGCTCCTTTGATGAGGAGACATATATGGGGGCATCTTTGGAGGACCTTGGTTAAAGGGCCTTTGTTGACTTTGATTAAATGGCCTTGGTTGACTCCCTTGGGCACGTGGTATCGGATTTTGAACATTTTGATTTCCGTAAGAGAAATTAGGATGAAATCTTGTGCTGACATTGTAAGTATTGGAAAAGGGATCAAATTGAGGTCTTTGCCCATACACTTGTATAGCTTCAACTTCATTTGGCTCTTCTATATAAACTTCTTCATTAGGAATGCAAGAGCTAGAATCATGGCCATAATTGCCACAATGATCACATTGAACTTCCCATGTTAGATGTTTGGAGAAGATGGTTGCCTTGGTAGAACACTCCCTTGAATTTGGTACATACCTCTAGGAGTAGGCTTTGAACTCATGGCATCCATTCTCTTTTTCAATTCTTCAACTTCCTCTTGAAGTTTCAATTCATTAGAACTCTTAGATGAGTTCACTTCGACTTTCTTTCTAGAATCCCTCGATTGACCCATTCTAGAATCACTCCTTGCCATCTTCTCAATAAGATTTTTAGATGCCTCATCGGTGAGAGAAGAGAAGTCTCCTCCGGCGGCCGAATTGAGGTTTTCCTTGGTTCTCGATGAAAGGGTGTTATAAAACGTTTGGGTAGTTAGCCAATCGGGTATTCCATGGTGTGGACATTTGCGCAATAGATCTCTAAATCTTTCCCAAGCCTCACTTAGGCTTTCAAATTCATCTTTCTTGAAGGTTTGTATCTCCATGCGATATTGGTTAGTCTTTGACGCAGGAAAATATTTCTCCAAGAAGATATTAGATAATTAAGCCCATGTTGTGAATGTATTAACGGGATGGCCTTGAAGCCATCTACGAGCTCCATCTCTCAAGGTCTTTGGAAATAATAAACGATCCAATTGGCATGAAGTTAATCCATTGAGACGGGCTCCTACTAATTTTTCTTTAAATGAAGCGATGTGCTCTTGAGCATCTTCTTGGGAGAAACCATGAAAAGTATCTTGTTGAACCGCATTTGTCAAAGAGGCTTTCAGCTCATAATTCTTGGGAATCTCTCCGAAATCAACGGGAGAAGGTGTTTCTTCATGTGTGAGTTGGGAATGGGATCCTAAGGTTGCCATTTGTTGGATTGGTGGTGATGGTAGATTTGAATTTGGATGATTTGGAGGGGATAGATTTTTATTTGGTGGTGGAGTTTTTGGTGATGGTGGTGAATTTTGTGAAGTGGAAGGTATAAAAGGATTATTTGGAGTAGGATTATGTAATGTAGAAGGTGTAGAAGGTGTATGTGGTAGGATGAGATTAAGGTTAGGAGGTGATAATGAAGGATGTGGAATGATGGTGGTTGAGTTATTTCTGAAAGGTTCATAACCCTCTAATTAGACTCCTCTAATTAGTTACTAAATTACTTGTTAATTTAGTATATGAAGATCTAGTTACATGCATGAGACAAAAATGACAAAACTAGATTCAAGAAGAAATTTCCTTACATAAACAATGAGGAAATAATGGGCACAATAAGAAAACTCCTTTTCTTATAATCAAAGTAGAAGATCTCCTTCTAGTTGCACCAAGATTCAACCCAAATAATCACCACTATTATTAACTAGATAATAGTAGTGATGAAACTACACCAATATAATAAGTATTACTACTATAGTAATAATATAGAATATTAGTGTAAGAGAGTTTTGGAGAGATAATACAAGTGCAAGAGAAACAAGAGGTTCTTCTTCTTCATAAGAGAACCAAATGTCCCCTTAAAATGACCATTTGGCCGGCCACCCTATCCAAGGGAAGGCCACTTGCACTCTTCGTTAATTGCATGCTTACTAGGGTAATGTAATGTACTCCCTCCGTCCCAATGAATTGTTTGCCTATTCCATATTGGGGCATCTCAATGAATTGTTTGCCTTTCTATTTTAGGAATGCTTTTTATATGCAATTTGATCATTCTCATGTGTTTTGCTCTACATGTCACTCCCTCATTGGTTCCCTTAACCTTGGTGCCAAAAGGAAAGGCAAACAATTCATTGGAACGGAGGGAGTAATTATTATGTTTGTGGCATGCTTGCATGCACATAGAAAACAACTACCAAGTCTCAATTTCCTATGTGTGCCATGTGCATGTACATAAAATGGGTCCATTTTATTTTTGTCATTTGTCTTACAAATGCTTATGTGCAACATGATTTAATTATCTTGTATAATTGATCACATCAAATAAATAATACACTCTTAACACTTTAAGTAGTATATTAATATTATATCTATATATAATTGGTCCCACAATAATAATTATTTAGCTAAATTTACAATTCCTTGTAAATATTAATAGCTAATTACCACTACCCATAAAGCATGCTAAACCTCAACTAATTTAGTAATTAACTTTTAAATACTAAATTAGGTCTTATTTAATCGTATTAAAATAAAACGTAAAATTTATTCAGTCAATTATCGTATAATAGACTAATAAACTTGATCGGGCAGAGTTCTAAACTCTATCTCCAACAAACAACTCTCATTACCAAACATATATCAAATATATACGCAAGGAACTAATTAACTGTATCAAATACAAATAATTAGTTTTCTATTTGGGTCTCATCCTATAGGTGTGACCGAAAGGGATCAGTTGATCACCGCCGTCTTACGACAATAACGTCTAACTCTAGTCAGCAGATCGTTATCGATTTACGTTAATCAACTGACGTGGAGTATCAAGGTACTATTTATCCCAAGTATATTTCATCCATGAGATTTAGTATATAAATGCACTATTGTGGAGGACACTTGCTCCAACAATCTCCCACTTGTCCGATACAAGTTGTGCATGTAGCCACTATATTGTGGAGGACTCCTACTCCATCAATATCTCCCACTTGTCTACACAAGTTGTGTGCTACCGATTCTCTTGTCTCTTTGATGTCACATCCTCCCACTCATCGCAAGGTGTCTTTCAGGTCGCACTTGTGATTTAATTATAATTAGAGTGGTTTTCTCAATCTGGAGAATAACTGTCTGACCGGAAAATCTACCATAGATCTATTTCCGAGCGTGGCCACGCATTTCCAGTTACTTCTCCTCGAGTGGCCCAAGGATGTTTGTACCCAACGTGGGTGGACAATTCCTGTTGACCCATCTTATACTGTATAATGCAGATCACCATGACCCAGAAGATGTCCATCAGCCTCCTTTCACGGTACGACCTAGGATAACAACCAAAGCCAATCGGAAACTGCACCGACTCAGATAAATGGTCGCCAGTCTAAAGAATCGACTCATAGGAATAAAATAGAAATCCCCGCCACGACCAGGCCTCAACTGTTTTGATAAGGGACTCTATTGTGGTCACTGCCCGGCAGAGTGACAATCAGTCTGCCTATCTAAAGGATCAGTCATCTCCATGACCCCATGGTCTTGAACTAACCATCGATCAACTTACAATCTCGTCACTCCGAGTCGTCACCTCATTAAGTGACAAGGGACAAAAATACTATGTTCAAATGTTCACTTGAATAGGGTTCAAGATTGTCTCACAATCCATTCGAATGAACAAAGTATAAGTTTTAGTCAAACTAAATAAAAGAGTTCATATTGAAACTCGAACAATGAATGCTATTATCAGAAATGTAAAAATTGCTACAATATCCAATCATTACATCTTAGATAACTTAAAGAAAATCTGGGACTTTTCTCAATCCCATTGCAACAACATGACCATCATGTTTAGCCTTTGTAAGAGGCTTGGTTAAAGGATCAGCAATGTTATCGTCTGTCCCAACCTTACATATATCAATTTCCTTCCTTTCCTCGAGATCTCTTATCACGTGGTATTTCCTAAGTACATGTCTAGACTTATTGCTAGACTTGGGCTCTTTTGCTTGAAATATGGCCCCTGATGGTAGGGATTTGTCGCGGATCCCGCCACCAAATAAATAACCGGCTAATCCTAACTGGGTAGATAGGGTAAGTCGGGTCGAGTCCACGGGGACGGTAGAGGCGTCTAGACTAGGTCGGCCCAAATACGAGACTAAGTCAACGAGCTAAGCTAGAGAATGATAAGAGGAAGAGAAGACTAGACTATGACTAAGGAGAACAACAAGGAAAACGGGCTAGGATTAGGTCGGGGTCAAAGGGGTAACGGAATGGCTAAGGAGGAGTTAGAGTGAAAGCGGTAGTAGGGTAATCTAGGACACACGACCTAGAGGTTTCTCATGGAACCCATCCGGCGACACACACGACAAAGGAAAGCAAGAAAAACAAGCATTCCAACCTACTTAGTCATTCAAGCATTCCAACAAACATGTAATATGCATCACTCAAGAAGAAACCTCAAATCCTCCACCAACATCTCCAACAAACCCTTAATCATCCAATTAACACCCTAATCACCCTACTAACCCTAGCAAGAACACTACTCTAACATAATCAAACTAATACTAACAAGAACAAGAGAAATCAACACAAGAATCAAAACATCCATAATGAAACTATTGAAAAAGATGAACTAAGAACAATACAACAATCAAAGATGAAAACTTGGATGAATTAAACAAGATAAAGAGTGAAAAGGAAGAGGATTATACCATACTAGTGAAGGAGAAAGATTGAAACTTGCATTAATGAAGAAAACCCAAAACAAACCACCAAGGTTGTCAAGCTTGGTGAGGATCTTGAAGAATTTCCTTAATACAAGTACTAAACTAAGATTAACCACTAATTACCGATTAATCTACACTAATCTACACTAATCTAACCTAAAGTAGTCTAGGGTTTGAAGAACATAAGCTAAGATGGTGCCTTAATACAAGAGGGGGGGTATTTATAGGGTTACAAATGGAAGGGAGAAGAGAAGAATGAAGCGCGGGGTAGCAGCAGACCTTCCCGGCCGGGAGGAGGTGGTCCCGGTCGGGAGGGTGTCGGTCCCGGTCGGGAAGACATGCTCCCGGTCGGGAGGGACCCAAAACAGGAGCCTTCTCTTTTGTGCACCTCATCCCGGACGGGTTGAGGTCATACCCGTCGGGGATGAGTCTTGTAGGCCTCCAATATGATCTTTAAGGTTCCTCCTTGGTTCACATGGACTTCTCATCGATTCTCGGAACTCGGGATCGGGTCTCGGAGGCTCGGGATTGGGTCCCAAGGTCTTGGGGTCGATTCCAAAGCATCGAGTCATCGTTCCTTTATCTCGTTGGCTCCAAAATGTGTATGTATCGAGTCGGAATCGCTCCAACTCTTCCAAATCGGTCTCGGGAACCTAAAACGAACTAAAGCAAGCATAAGAAGCCCCTAAACCGCTCCCAAGGAGCGATTCTACAAGGAAAATGGGACCAAAACACTACAAAATAGGCACTACAAACCACACTTATCAGCCCCGCTGTTATCACAATAAATGGTGATAGGATCTTTGACGGAGTGGACTACTCCTAGTCCTTCCAAAAACTGACGAATCCAAATAGCTTCCTTTGCAGCTTCCGAAGCCGCGATGTACTCAGCTTCTGTTGTAGAATCCGCGGTGACACTTTGCTTGGAGCTCTTCCAACTAATGGCTCCTCCATTCAACATACAAACATTGTCGGATTGGGATTTCAAATCATCCCGATCGGATTGGAAACTGGCATTCGTGTAACCTCTTACACGTAATTCAGTATCCCCTCCAAACACTAAGAACGAATCCTTGGTCCTTCGCAAGTACTTAAGGATGTTCTTTACGGCTGTCCAGTGACTTTCACCTGGGTTGGCTTGATAACGACTCGTCGAGCTCAAAGCATACAAAACATCGGGACGAGTGCACGTCATGGCATACATGATTGATCCAACAGCGGAAGCATAAGGGATCAACTTCATGCGTTCAATCTCTTCGTGTGTGGTAGGACACTGTGACTAGCACAAAATGGTACCTTGACTCATGGGAAGAAAGCCTCTCTTAGAGTCTTTCATTTTGAATCTATTAAGAATCTTATCTATATAAGCTTCTTGACTTAATACCAACATCCTTTTGGACCTATCTCTATGGATCCGAATACCCAAAATGCATTGTGCATTTCCCAAATCTTTCATTTGGAAGTGTTTTCCTAGCCACTCCTTTACAGAAGCAAGCATCGAAACGTCATTCCCGATAAGAAGTATGTCATCCACATACAAGACAAGAAAGGTTACCTTACTCCCACTAAACTTCATGTACAAACAAGGTTCCTCGACACTTCGAACAAAACCATACTGTTTGATAACATGATCAAAGCGATGATTCCAACTTCTGGACGCTTGCTTAAGACCATAAATGGATCTCTTAAGCTTGCATACCTTCTTAGGATTAGATGTATCTACAAAACCTTCTGGTAGTGTCATATACACTTCCTCTTCTAGAATCCCATTCAAGAAGGCGGTTTTGACATCCATTTGCCAAATCTCTTAATCATGAAATGCAGCAATCGCTAAGATAATCCTAATGGAGCGAAGCATTGCGACTGGAGCAAAGGTTTTGTCATAGTGAAGACCATGAACTTGAGTAAAACCCTTTGCCGCCAATCTGGCTTTGTAGACATCTTTATGTCCATCTATGCCATTCCTGATCTTAAAGATCCATTTACGCTGAAGAGGTCTCACCTTTTCAGGTAAATCAACCAAATCCCATACTTGGTTTTCGTGCATAGAGTCCATTTCGGATCGCATGGCTTCAAGCCATTGCATGGAATCACGACTAGATATGGCCGCCTTGTAGGTTGTAGGTTCGTCACTTTCGCAAAGCAACATATCTAACGCATCTTCCTCGACAACACCAAGGTATCAATCAGGAGGACGACTAACCCTCGTGGATTTCCTAGGTTCAAAGGGAACAACAACCGTGTCCGAGGAGGAGGGAACGCTTTCCTCCACTTCATTCACGGTTTGTGGCTTTTGGACTTCATCAAGTTTAAATTTTATCCCACTCTGTCTTCTAGAAATGAAGTCATTTTCTAGAAAGACAGCGTCACGACCCACAAACACTTTGTTTTCGTGACGATTGTAGAAGTAATAACCTTGTGTTTCCTTTGGATACCCTACAAAAAGATATTTGTCGGATCTGGGTGCGAGTTTGTTGTCAGACTTATTCTGAACATGTGCCTCACAACCCCACATTCTCATAAACAACAAATAAGGAACCCTTCCCTTCCATATCTCATATGGAGTCTTATTGGCTGCTTTGGTCGGGCTTCGATTTAGTGAAAATATTGCGGACAAAATGGCAAATCCCCAAAATGAATCAGGAAGCTCAGTGAGACTCATCATGGACCGAACCATATCTAATAAAGTTCGGTTTCTCCTTTCGGCCACACCATTCAATTGTGGTGTGCCAGGAGGAGTCCATTGTGATACTATGCCACAATCTTTTAGGTGTGAATCAAATTCATTATTTAGGTATTCACCACCACGATCGGATCATAGTACTTTAATCTTTTTATCCAATTGGTTCTCTACTTCACTTTGAAACTCCTTGAACTTTTCAAAAGCATATCTCTTGTGCCTCATTAAGTAGACATACCCATATCTACTTAAGTCGTCGCTAAAAGTGATGAAGTAGTTGTAACCACCCCTAGCGGTGATAGTCATTGAGCCACACACATCGGTATGCATAAGGCCCAATACCTCACTTGCTTGTGTTCCTTTACTTGAGAAAGGAGCACGAGTCATCTTGCCTAAAAGGCAAAACTCGCAGATACCATAAGATTCGTAATCAAACGGTTTGAGAAGTTTCGTTGAAACAAGTTTCTTTATGCGTTGTTCGTTTATGTGTCCTAAACGACAATGCCAAAGGTAAGATTGATTAGGTTCACCCGTTTTGAGCTTCTTGTTTTCTACATGATATACATCATTAACATTATCTAGAACATAAATACCTCCGATAGACGTAGCTTTACCATAAACCATGTCATTAAATGAAAAAGTACAACAATTGTCCTTAATCATAAAGGAAAAACCTTCCATATCAAGTACGGAAATGGAGATAATGTTCTTAGTGAAAGTTCGTACGAAATAACAATTATTCAAATACAACTCAAAACCACTAGCTAGAGTGAGTACATAAGTTCCTACGGATATAGCGGCTACTCTAGCTCCATTTCCCATGCGTAGGTCCACATCACCCTTGGCTAGTGCTCGCACGTCCCTCAGCCCCTGTAAATGATTACAAAGGTGAGAACCACATTCGGTATCTAATACCCAAGTGGAAGTGCAAGTATAGTTAATGTCTATCATATTGAGAGAAGTGAGGACAATACCTGACGGAGTCTCACTCTCGTCTTTCTTGTTCTTCAAATCCTTCAAATATTTGGGACAATTGCGCTTCCAATGTCCCTTGCCATTACAATAATAGCAATCGGCGTCGGCATGTTTGTTAACCTTAGCCTTAGGTTTGCTATTCACAATAGCTTTCCCTTTATTCTTGTCTTTTCCTTGTTTCTTGAATTGGGTCTTACCCTTGTTTTTACCCTTTTGAACCCCAAGGTTGAGATTCTTCATTTTCATGGAGAGCATGTCTCTCTTCTCACTCCCACTAGCCTCCATGTCCCTCTCCACTTGGTTGAGGAGTGCATGAAGCTCTTGGAAACTCTCGTCCATGCCATGCATATTATAGTTCACCCTAATTTGGGAGAACTTGGAGGGGAGTGAGTGAAGAATGCGACCTATCGCAAGCTTCTTGGGAATGCTACACCCTAGACGCTCTAGAGTGTCAATATGCTCAATCATCTTGAGCACATTAGGGCCAACTTTTTGACCCTTTTCTAGCTTACCCTCGAAGAATTTCATCATAGCCTCATATTGACGGATATCGTGTGATTGAGAAACAGCCGTCGTAACCCTTGAGAAAATCTCATATGCATTAAGGGTAATGTATTGAAGCTTGAGTTTTGGAGACATTGACCATATCAAGACGTTCTCGATATCGTTAGATATCTTCAAAAACTCCTCATAAGCGGTCCTTTGTGCCGGGGTGGCTCTAGGACCGGGTTCATTGGGTGGTGGCTCGTTCAAGAAACGAAGGACGTTGTCGGACAACGCCGCACCTTTCATGGTAGATTCCCATTCGATGAAATTACTTCCATCGTCTTTCAAGATACATTGTCCATAACGAACCTAAGCCAAGAATCCTTTCCGAGTTGAATGGTTGCATTGGTAGCCATAGTGAATTATTAACACTACAACAAAGTTTAGGAAATATTAACATTCATTGTTATATAATTTACCTGTAAAACAATTTTAACAAGTCACTCATATAATGACCCCTCACGAAATTATATAAGTGATTCCGAGACCCGCATTTAAATAAGAACTAACATCGCATGCAATCCTTATGTAAAAACGGTAAGTCATTACTTGACCAATTCTACCCTAGAACTCTCGGTTGACGGATTTCATCCAAATCCATCTCCTAGTCCCGGAATAACTCTTATCCCGTTGAGTCCAACTCAATCTTGGCATGTGATCTTATCACCCTACTTACCCAAGGTAAAAAGGGTCCACGTTGTGGTTGCCCTAATGAACAAGGGGTTCATAGGTGCTTTAATTGGTAAGGCTAAATCTCAATTCTTACTATGCATGTGAGAGGTCTTGTCAATATTAAGTTACTAATCACTTATAAGTGAACTAAGTTGGTGATTACGTAAATTGGTGAATTGACAATCGATGAATAAAATGCATGATTGGCGATTTTGGCATGAGCGAATATAAAGCAAGCATCAAACAAAAATCCTAGTATGGCCATCTAGCTAATCTAAAACTAGACTATTACAAAATCGGAAACCAACTCCTTGGTCCCTGGCCTCTTCAAATGAACACCTCCAAAAGGCACCGTCTTTTGTCCACCGTCTTGGATAATCTCCGTCTTCATAATAATTAATTACAAATGATACAAATGAATACATAGCAATTCCTATTATACATTTGTATAAATAAAACTATTAATTATTACAAACGGGCGATACGAGATCGCAAATAATTACAACCAAATCGATATTCCCTTACATTACGGGTAATATCGATTAAAAGACTAGGCCATACTAGGTACAATCTTGAAAAATAATCAATAAATGACATTCATTCATACATTAAAATAAATAAAATGCTATAAAATCATGCCAAAATCGCCGTACTATTTATCAAGTTCATCCTAGCTCGGTTTTTATGGAATTTATCGATTTTTAACCATTAAAAATCATTAATCAACACTTAATTCTCAATTAAGCTCAAACTAATCTTCCAAACCAATTTTGGAATTTCAAGAATTAGTCTTCACTAATTTGAAAAATAAAAAATTAGTTTGAATTGATTTAATTTGCTAATTTAATCGGTAAATAGCAATTTTATGAAATAAATTCAAATTAAATCATAAAACACCAAAAAATAAAAATAAAAAATTTTGTACATTCTGGAACATTTCCAGGAACTCAAAAAACAAAAATTTGTCCATAAAAAGTTCGAATAAATTTGGAACAAATAAATGCATGTTTTATCGATTTTTATCCAATAAAAAATAAATAAACATCCCAAAAGAACAAAATAAATTTCAAAAATTTACAAATATGTCCTTAAACATATGATGAAATGTACAAAAAAATATCATGCCCAAAAACAACATGCAACTATTTTTAGTTAACTTTTAACATCAAATAGGCATAAAAACTCGGTTTTTAAGGCATAAATGATTATAAATTAGCAAATTAATTCCAAAAATTACCAAACTTGACCACAACCATTTTGAGGTTATTGGGTATTCATGTACCCAAAATTTTGAGTGAAACAAATTTTTACACAAAATTTTCGGTTTTTACAAAGTTATCATATAACCCGAAAAATGTCAAAAAAACGACATGCATGCAAAAACTAAGCTCTGATACCACTTGAAAGGTTCATAACCCTCTAATTAGACTCCTCTAATTAGTTACTAAATTACTTGTTAATTTAGTATATGAAGATCTTGTTACATGCATGAGACAAAAATGACAAAACTAGATACAAAAAAAAATTTCCTTACATAAACAATGAGGAAATAATGGGCACAATAAGAAAACTCCTTTTCTTATTGTTCTTGAGCTAATATTAGATGATCCTCCAAAACTTGAATCTTGTGGACATGACGTAGGTCCACCTCGACGCGGCCACGCGCGGGTTTGGGTAGGCGAATGAATCTCGTGGTGAGATTGTTCTCGGGTTCGAAATTTAAGTCAAAATGGAGTCGCCACCGAATTTTGTGGTTATTCGGAACCATACGAGCCCACTCTATGTCGTCATGGGCTATACACAAAGTAAGCCCACTTCGATTTCAGAGTTTATTGGGCTCGTCCCTTTGCATTGCAATACCGATACCGTATAAACCGGCTTTCGTATATAGAATGACTCTCGTGTGCCAATGGTTTCGGACATCCGGAAACCAAAGGTTCTGAGTAAGGGGTGAGGGTACGTGTTGGGAAGCCCACTAAGGACACCCAACCCCGCCCGCACATGGCGGCCTCTACTAAGACATCGTTCGTGTTCGTGTGTGCGCGCTAGTAAAACGATTAAATGATATGCAAACAGCGTTTTCGGGCTAAGCATATTAATAGTTTGTGAACTACGTCATTTAATGCATCTTATTTTTGGTCAAAGTGGTTTAGCATGCGAGGTTTGTTTATAAAGCGTAAAAGCGAGTAAATAAACAAAGCTCGAAAGTAAAATAAAGAACGTACAAGTTACACGGGCGGAAATACAACCCGGAATTCACAGTACAACATTGCGTAAAAGTAAAAACGCGATACGATAACAGGGACGGACCCGTATATAAGCTAGACCGCGAAATGTGTAGATGGACTACCCCGCTTAAATACGTATTATGTCGCGTATTAAGCGAAGGACGGAAATATTAGATTGTGGCGTATTGCTAGCCTAGTCTCACATTCCGTAGTCTTGTCCCGACTTATCATGTAAAAGTGGTCAAAGTCGTTCTACGTGTCGTGTAGGTGTGTAACGTTTTGGAAAATGATGAAGGGTCGGTCAATAGTCTAAAGTCGATAAGAAAGGGGCTCGGAATATGTGTCCAAGCCCTCGGGTTTCTGAGTTGCCAGACCCACTCGACCGAGTCATTGATTGACTCGACCGAGTGCGCCATTAACGTGGCTACTGCCCATATTTTGGGGGGTTACTCGATCGAGTGCCTTATGGTACTCGGTCGAGTGCATCATTAATGGGGCTACTGCCCTGTTTTTGGGGTGCAACTCGATCGAGTGGCCTACGGTACTCGGTCGAGTGCCCCCTGTACGAGCATTGATTTGCTCGGTTTTATGACTTGAAGTCGATGACCGGCCGAATCAAATACAAATATCGCACGATTTGTATTTGACTCGGACTCCGGTACTATAACCGTGTAAGAACGATTATAATACCGTCACCGGAGGTTTTATGAAAACATTTGCGTTAGATTACGAACCTTTGAATTAGTAACGAGATGCATACCTCTACGTCACGACATCGAAACTAACCTTTTCGGGTTATGTGATGTCGGTATTCGTGTCAACGGGTCTCGTACCAATTATGGAAATGGAGTTAAATATGTTCAACTACGACGAATCACGATCACGTCACGCCCTTGAGTACATTGGGGCGGGGCTCCTCGAAAGGGCTCCACCTCCGTCGTTGCTCGTAAAGGGATTAGACGGATCGAATGTGATTATCGTAGTTCAACGTTTCAAAACCGACTTTTGATATTAATATTATATACGCGGTATTATTAGAGTTAGTAACGATATAAAAAAGATGCAAAATTAGAAATGCGAAAAGATGAAAAAGTTAGTGTATGTGTACGTGTTACTACGATACAACGATATGAAAATGCGCGTAAAAACGATATTTTAAAAGAGATTAAAAAGGAGTTCGGAACACCCTCAACGTACATGCTAGTATGGACCTCGGAAACGGACTCGTGAACAGCGACAAAGCTTGGGAGTATCGAGGATGCACGCGAGTTACGGTGTGTATGGATGTGTATGTGTATATGTCGGTTTATCGAGGGACTAGAACTCGGTTTTTTGATGTGTTTGACTTAGGGTTTCTAAGGTTTGTAAGGTGGAATGTAGGGTTGGTAGGTGACTGAAAATGTAGGGCAAAGAGGTGGTGAAAAAGTCCTCCAAATGCATGGGAATGAGTCGGTATTTATAGGCGTTTGCCACGACCTAAGGTGCACTCGATCGAGTGCCTATTTGGGCGGGTCTGGTCCAGCGGAAGACGCTCCACTCGACCGAGTGGGCAATCCACTCGATCGAGTGGATCAACGAAGGTTGAGATAAATAAGGCAAGAATATCTTGCTTGTTTTGACTCATTTTTTGAATTTGATTTGTGCGCCTAAATGAACTTGGCTGAGATATTGTGACGGTTTTGGGTTTGACCGGGTTTTGACCTGGTCGGGAAAAGACGGGAAATATTTTTGGTGTCGGTTTTGGCCCAAATTAGTCTTATCTGACTCGGAACGGTCCGCTGGGCCTGAATTTGAGGTCTGTTTTGTGAGATTTTTACTCCGCTAAAAGTCCATGTCGGATATTATGAATTTCGTGTCCGAGTCCGAGTATACTAGTCGTGTTTGCGTCCGATCATCATCGGGTGTTTGTCGGGAACTGCTATAGACACTAGCAGGCAAAATGCGGGTGTCTACAGAGCCCCCACTCTGACTGAGGCTTGGACAAGGCGAAAGTCAGAGTAGCTACCAGGCCAATCGCAGATTACGACCTGGCAGCCTTCCGGTCGGGTCGTTTATAGTCCGGTAGACTAGCCTAAAAGGGCTCGCCAGCCATAAGCAGAGGGTCATACCTGTCCTGCCGGTGGTAGCTCCGTTGGGGAGTAAAATTTGCTTTTGAAGGTGTAGGAGTACCCGTATGCTGATACATCATGGCTCTGATTGTAGCATACCGGGATAAGCGTTGACTCACGCTGAGGAGTGAGGTAGTCGCGCGGAGACTTGCTTCTGAAGTCTTGAGGTGTACCTGTATGCTGACACATGATAAATTGCATGTAACACATAGGCAAAACACCGACTCGTGCTGGGGAAAAAGCACTAGATTTTTGAAAAAAAGTTGACATTTTCGAAAAAGAGATTTTTGAACTTAAGGAATTTTTAGAAAGAATTTAGGAAAGCTCAGGATAACTAGATTCCTATTCTGGGTTGAAGTCAGGCCTGCACATGTAGGGGCCCAGTTTACTGAGGGGGGCAGGGTTAGCCAGGGTTACTGACAGGCTCCCCTATTATAAATACAGGCTTCCCTGCTTCAGCTTTCTGCATCTCAAATCAAACTCTTCTTTTTCAAAAAAATCTCTCAGTCTTTCAAGAGAAACTAAGTCCCTGCCATGGGTATCGAGCATCTCACTTCAATGCTTTTTGCCTGGTCCCAATACTTTCAGGACGAAGACAGGATTCAGCTGACCCAAATGGGGATTACCAGCCTATTTCCTCTTAGGCGTCTGGTGCCTGATGTGCATTTTCTGGATGCTTGTTTGGCGCTATGTCTATAATTGCATGTACTTGGGTTGTTTCTGATTCCTGTTCCTATCATCCCGTTGTCATTGTGGTCGATTATTCTCTAACAAATTTTTTGCAAGTTGTCCCATCGATTGTTGTGGCCAACGCGGCCTTGATATTGCTCCCGATATTTAGGCGATGTGACTACGCCATTGACCAATTTGAAAATCCAAATCCTTTCATTCTTCTCTATTTTTTCGAATTTGTACTCAATCCGGGCTAGGTGACGTGATTACACCTATGCCCCATTTCTTACCCTTTCTTTTAATTTCTTTTCTTCTATTTCATTTTCGGTTTCTTAGCCACTTGGCTAGGGTCTAGGTGACGTGATTACACCTACGCCCGCCACCCTGTTATCTTTTCTTTTTCATTTACTTTCTTTTCTCCAATATTTCAAAAAATCCCAAAAACATTTGAAAGATCATAAAAATCCAAAAATATTTTTCTTTTTTCGTCTTTTTCGATCTTTTCCCTACTTGTTCATTGAGGACAATGTACAGTTTTAGTGTAGGGTGGAGATCTACTATCTTTTATTTTTAAAAAATCTTTCAAAAAATCATAAAAAATTTGAAAAATTCTAAGAAACCAAAAATATTTTCCTTTTCATTTTCTTTTGTTTTCTCGTTTTCGTTATGTTTTCGTGTCCTTTGTACAGTCTTGTTCTCCACTCTTACAGGTTAATCACCACCTCGATAGCACAAGATGAGGAGATTATGGAAGCAACCCGCTAGGTAACTTCTTTCCTCTTCGTTTCTTCTTTACTCTTGTAGAGGAGTTAGGTTGTTGTTATTGGGAGGCTCTTGAAGAGATGAGCATTTTGGGATTGTGGTTGATTTTGTATGCTTGAATGTCGATGGAGTACGGAGTGCATGACTTTACTTGTGTTTTCCTTTTACTTGCTTTTTCTTTTTCTTGTGTTCCTTTTGCTTTTTTACAGTGTTGACAGGGGTGGTCATATCCCTAATCAAAGATACCCTGAGGTCCACTAACTAATGCAGATAGTGAAGTAGGGGTCGAACCACAAGGAGACGAGCCTCAATTACTTGTTCTAAGGTCTAGGCTTAGGACTATAGGTCACTGTTTTTCTGTTTGTTTAATAGGCTGACAACTAATTACTATAAGGTAAATCAATAATAAAGGAGTCTAGGATCTCAGGTTCACAATGAATATTGGTCGGGTCAGGGAGTCAACTAACAGGTCAATAATCGAACTGTCTAAGATGTAGGTCTGGTCGGTACTACTACAAACTTTAGAACAAAACTTAACTTGCGGTCACTAGAATTAAGCTAGTCTACCCAAAATATCGTGACCAAATTAGTCCTTAACCCGGTCGGCGAAAAGTCCTAATTGTGATACTAATTAATTAATCCTGGCCAGTAATCAATCAATCAGAATTAAAACAATATCTAGGCGACAGTTCATACGATCAGAAACGGGTCAGTTTACTATAACCCAATTAATATACATCGATCCCCTTAAACCCTAGAGAAAACTTAGCTACTCATATTAATTGTAATTGAACTAACAAAACACAAATTGCAAATAAACATGATGAATACGAATCGAATTAAACTACGAGAAACAATAATAATTCTACGCTAGAAAAAAATAAACGAAAACTGAAATTAAAATTACTATGAAAACAGAAGACGAATTAAGACGAGAATTAAAGTAGAAAAGTGAAATTGAAATTAAAATTAAAATTAAAAGTATCGATACCGAATAATTCAAGATCTGAAAAGGGAAGAACAGAGTTTAATGTATCTTGCGAAGAAAACCGGAAAGCTACGTAAACTTCAATGCTAAGCAAATTGCAAAATAACGTAAAGAGTGTGTAGTGAAAACGTGTAATAAGAAGTGTCTGACAATCTCCCAGAAAACTGATTTAAAAGAAATTAGTTGGACTTAAAACGGGCCCAAAATTCTAAGTAGATTATAATTTAATCCGTGGCCCGGGTGCGACGCACTCGATCGAGTTCATGTAGTGTCACTCGGTCGAGTGGATTTGATGTGAGTTAGAATGAACTTTGAACAAGTGATTTGGAGATTGATAGTAAATTGATATGAACGAAACAAAGCAACGAAATCAGGTTGAAATAGTTGCTGTAAGTGATGATAGAACGTAACCAAGGATAGTGTGCTAAGTGAGATAGACCTATACCTCAACAAAGCGGGTGCTAATTCAAACACTCGATTGAAATAGCGAGTATAGAGCTTGTAACGCGACTTACTCTAATACTTTGTCTTGTGAACTACAAAGACAAAAAGGAAAGCAAAGCTTAACTCAGATTTTGTTTGATGAAAGTTGAATGCTTTATTCATCAAATGGGTGGCTATTTATAGCCTACAAACGTCCCCAAAGAGAGGCCAACCAGAATAGTCAAGCCTCTTAAAGAGGGTGATACAAACAAAGAAAGGGAAAAGAACTTAGACAACTAGATACAATGCATCAATGGGAACACATTCAGCCTACTAAATCAGATGCACAGCCCTTGTTTGCATGAGAGGTTTGATGAGTGTGAACCCAAGTTAATGTATCCATATGGTCTTGATTATTTGACTTGTAAATCAGATTAGAGCAATGTATGTTCTTGCTCTTTTATTCGGTCCAAGTAGGTGCTTGCACGAGCTAGTTCAGCACTTGAAGAAGGCACACTACTAGACTTGAAGGAGGGGCTAAGGGGGTTGGACTAGGACCATTTGGAGCTAGTGTGACTTCATTGAACTCTTGGTTTGTTGTTGCTTCTTCATTCGGATCATCTCCTCCCCCTTGAAAAGAAATTGTCCTCTATTCTGAAATGCCGTCATCATCAAGATAAGGAGAAAGGTCTTCCACATTGAACGTGGCATGAACTCCATAATCATCTGGTAACTCCACCTTGTAGGCATTGTCGTTTACCCTTGATATGATCTTGTATGGACCTTCTGCTCGTGGCATCAACTTGTTCTTTCTCTTGCTTGGAAACCTCTTCTTTCTTAAGTGAACCCAAACTAAGTCACCCTCTTGGAATAGTCTTGGTTTCCTTTTTTGTTGGATCTTCTTTTGTAGGCTTCATTTACCTCCTTGATCCTTTCTCGAATTTGCTCGTGGAGTTTTATCATGGATTTAAGCTTTGACTCTGCGTCTTTGTGGACTAACTCATCCTTAGGTAGAGGAATCAGGTCCAAAGGCATATAAGGATTGATTACACGGCCTCAAAAGGAGAATGAGAGGTAGCATAAGTAGGAGAACGATTGTAAGCAAACTCAGCGTGGGCAAGCTTGACATCCCAATCCTTTTGAGTCTTGCTCACAAGGCCCCTTAGCAACGTGCCTAAGGTGCGATTGGTAACTTCGGTTTGTCCATCTGTTTGTGGATGATGAGAAGTGCTAAATAAGAGCTTGGTCCCTTCCTTCCTCCATAATGTGTTCCAAAAATAGCTAAGGAACTTTGAATCACGATCCGAAACAATGGATTTAGGTACTCCATGGAGGCGCACCACTTCTTTGAAGTACAAATTGGCTACATTGCTAGCATCATCGGTTTTGTGACAAGCAATGAAGTGAGCCATTTTTGAGAACCGGTCTACCACCACCATGATAGCATCTTTCCCCCTAGCTGTTCTTGGCAAGGCCATGATGAAGTCCATAGAAACATCTTCCCATGGTCTTTTAGGAGTGGGTAAGGGCATATAGGCTCTTGGCTTGAAAGAACTCTTGGCAAATTGGCAAGTCACACACTTGCTCACTACATGTTGAACCCTCCCTTGCATTTTTGGCCAAAAGAAGTGCTCTTTTAAGACTTCCAATGTTCTTGTGATGCCAAAATGACCCGCTAATCCTCCCCCATGAGCTTCCCTAACCAGCAACTCTCTGATGGGATGTTTGGGAACACAAAGTCGATTTCCCTTGAAAAGAAATCCTTCCTGCAAAACAAACTCGTCAAAGGCTCCCTCCTTGCATTTGGTGAAAGCTTCACCAAAATCAGCGTCATTTTTGTAGTAATCCTTTAGAGTTTCAAATCCAAGCAATCTAACATCCAAAGTAGACAATAGAGTGTAGCGGCGGGATAATGCATCAGCCACCACGTCACTCTTACCGTCCTTGTATTTTGAAGAGAAATGAAAGGATTGCAAGAATTCTACCCACTTGGCATGCCTTGGACTTAGTTTTTGTTGGCCATTGATGTACTTTAGGGACTCATGATCTGAATGGAGAATAAAATGGTTAGTACGAAGATAATGACTCCAATGATCAAGAGCTCTTACTATGGCATAGAATTCCTTGTCGTAGGTGCAATAATTCAGCCTTGCTCCATTGAGTTTTTCTGAAAAATAGGCAATGGGGCGCCTATTTTGCACGAGGACAACACCAATTCCTACTCCACTAGCGTCACATTCAACCTCAAATGGTTGAGAGAAATCAGGAAGACCTAGAATAGGAGCGGAACACAACTTCTCCTTGATGGCTTCAAAAGCATCTTGGGCAGCCTTGGACCAAACGAACATACCCTTCTTCAAACACTCGGTGATAGGACTTGTGATGGTACTAAAGTCCTTAATGAACCTCCTATAGAAAGAAGCCAACCCATGGAATGATCTTACTTCAGTTATGGTAGAAGGGATTGGCCAAGTACGGATGGACTATATCTTGGTTTGATCAACGGATACTCCATCTTTGGACACCACATAGCCAAGGAACACCACGCTTTCTACAAAGAAAGCACACTTCTCCTTCTTGCCAAAGAGTTGTTGTTTGCGTAGTGTCGTAAATAGTAGCCTTAAGTGCTCCATATGCTCCGCCAAAGACCTGCTATAAACAAGAATATCATCCAAATAAACCACAATGAATCGACCTAAATAGGCCTTGAGTACTTCATTCATTAGCCTCATGAATGTGCTTGGAGCGTTGGTGAGACCAAATGGCATAACCGTCCATTCATAGAGCCCATGCTTAGTCTTGAATGCTGTCTTCCACTCATCCCCCTCTCTCATTCTAATTTGATGATACCCACTTCTCAAATCGATTTTGGAGAAGATCACAGCCCCATGAAGCTCATCCAACATATCATCCAATCTTGGAATAGGAAATCTATATTTGATGGTAATGTTGTTAACTGCCCTACTATCCACACACATTCTCCAAGTTCCATCTTTCTTAGGTACTAAAAGGACTGGAACAGCGCAAGGACTAAGGCTTTCACGTACATAACCTCGACTCATTAACTCATCAATTTGTCTTTGCAATTCCTTAGTCTCCTCTGGATTACACCTATAGGCTGCCTTATTTGGCAAGGCTGCTCCTGGAACGAGGTCAATTTGGTGTTCTATGCCTCGAATAGGTGGTAAACCAGCTGGTAATTCCTTAGGGAAAACGTCCTCAAACTCATGTAACAATTCCTCAAATGGTTTTCCCCCAAGCCCATTCTCAACTACTAAGGGTTCCTCTCTAGCAACCATGACAAAGATATGTCCCCCCCCCCCTTGTAAGGCCTGTTCTACTTCACTCTCACTAGCAAATATGGTGAGGTTAGGTTTCTTAGTTTTGTTGGCTGTCATTGCACGAACAGCTTGAGGTGTCATGGGTTTTAGCACGATTTTCTTTCCCTTATCCCTCAATTCGTATTCATTCTTCCTCCCATGGTGTACTACATCCCTATCAAACTGCCAAGGACGTCCCAAAAGTATATGACACGCATCCATAGGAATGATATCACATAAAACCTCATCGACATAAGACCCCATGGTTAAACCCACTCTTACTTGCTTAGTAACCCTCACTTTGTTCCCATCGTCCAACCAATGTAGTGCATAAGGTTTAGGGTGACTAGTGGTGGTTAGGCCTAATTTGGTTACCATTTCAGTTGAGGCAACATTTGTGCAACTACCCCCATCAATTATCAAGCTACACCATTTGTTGTTAACTTGACATTTAGTGTGGAAGAGTTGATCCCTTTGATCAGTGTTGTGCGGGATGGGGTTGGCATGAAGTGTAAGTAGTACCAAAACAGTATCATACGTTGGGGGTTCATAATCCTCTCTTTCTTCATCCCCTTCTTCTTCTCCCTCATTAAACACAACCCCAATGCGTTGCTCCTCCTCCCACATCTCATCTCTCAAAGGCATTATTTCTCTCAAGGTCACGACTCTCTTATTAGGACAAGCATTTTTATAGTGACCAAAACCTTGGCACTTGAAGCAACGTACTTTGGACAAACTAGTTTCAGTGGGTGTCTTAATTGTGGGTTGAGTCGGGTTACTCTTAATGGTAAGGGGTTGATTAGTGTTAACCGAATTTGCTTTGTTACTCCCCTCACTTCGTGACCGGGTATGACTCTTACTAAACTCACTCTCATACTTAGTTTTCCCTTGTGCCTCAATTTTCAAAATAACCCACACAAAGTATCGAAATCAACTGTATTAGCAATACTACGATTTAACCCACGTAAAAACCTAGCCATTTTTATCTCTTCGTTTTCTTCTACTTCCCTCATTAATACCAAGTTCTCAAACTCCTCAATGTACTCGCTAACACTCATCCTTCCTTGTATGAGTTAGCAATTTTTTTGTATAAGGATAACTTATGCGTAGTTGGAACATACCTCTTGCGTAGCTTTCGTTTCAAGGATTCCCAAGAAGAAATCTTACCCTTTCCATCCATGGTGCGTTGTATTTTCAGCCCTTCATACCAAAGAGAAGCCCCTTTGCTTAGCTTCAGAATTGCGTACTTGCACCTCTGCTCGTCCTCCAAGTCTTTGAAATCAAAAAGCTTCTCAATGTTTCTTTCCCATTCCAAATAAACTTCAGGATCAGTACCTCCAATGAACTCAGGAAGTTCGTTCACTTTGATTCTGTCCACCGGCTCTCTTCTTGCTTGGAAACGAGAATTCATGGGCTGGTAGTTCTCCAATGCTTTCTTTAGGTGCTCCAAGAAGTTAGGGTCGTCAAAGTTCACTCCTCCCGCCATGCCTTACGTCTTAGGAAGACCAAAGCTCTGATACCACTAATGATGTGAGTTAGAATGAACTTTGAACAAGTGATTTGGAGATTGATAGTAAATTGAAATGAACGAAACAAAGCAACGAAATCAGGTTGAAATAGTTGCTGTAAGTGATGATAGAACGTAAACCAAGGATAGTGTGCTATGTGAGATAGACCTATACCTCAACAAAGCGGGTGCTAATTCAAACACTCGATTGAAATAGCGAGTATAGAGCTTGTAACGCGACTTACTCTAATAATTTGTCTTGTGAACTACAAAGACGAAAAGGAAAGCAAAGCTTAACTCAGATTTTGTTTGATGAAAGTTGAATGATTTATTCATCAAATGGGTGGCTATTTATAGCCTACGAACGTCCCCAAAGAGAGGCCAACCAGAATAGTCAAGCCTCTTAAAGAGGGTGATACAAACAAAGAAAGGGAAAAGAACTTAGACAACTAGATACAATGCATCAATGGGAACACATTCAGCCTACTAAATCAGATGCACAGCCCTTGTTTGCATGAGAGGTTTGATGAGTGTGAACCCAAGTTAATGTATCTATATGGTCTTCATTATTTGACTTGTAAATCAGATTAGAGCAATGTATGTTCTTGCTCTTTTATTCGGTCCAAGTAGGTGCTTGCACGAGCTAGTTAAGCACTTGAAGAAGGCACACTACTAGACTTGAAGAAGGGGCTAAGGGGGTTGGACTAGGACCATTTGGAGCTAGTGTGAGTTCATTGAACTCTTGGTTTGTTATTGCTTCTTCATTCGGATCAGGATTCGTGATTGCTCCAACTCGAGATCATCTTGGGCTCAAAGAAGGAATTGACCCAATATTCCAATGCAGTCCAGTTGGCTGTGGATTTGAGGCACTCGATCGAGTGCTGTAGCACCACTCAATTGAGTGGGCCTGCTGGAACTCGTAGTAGAGTTCTTCTTTGCTTCTTGGCTTTTCGTTTTCTTCCTCGTCCTCCGTTCTCGTCTCGGCTATCCGGGTTACTACTCCTAAATATGCTTGAAATTGTACCTAACCTGTAAAATAGCAAGAGAATCGACAGTATCGAGTTTCTAATAAAAATCGACACTAAACATATAATTTAGGACGAAGAAAAGCTCAAAATGGTTATCGGGGGACAATAAAATACAATATAAAATATGTTGATCAAATTCACCCAAACCAAGCATTTGCTTGTCCTCAAGCAAACAACTAATTTATACATACGAGGACAAGTGATGTGAAACACAACTCAGCTGAATCAATGTTATTCTCCTAAAATCGACTTAAACCGACGAGAAAATGTGTAATACTCAAGAATGCAATGAGATCAATAATCATGCCATAATCATACAATTGTCTGCCAAATTTCAATCTTGCAAGACCAATAATGTCGGACTTCCTTACGGTTGTCGCTCGACACTCATAAGTACGGGTAAGTATATTTGTGAAGATAGTAAAGAATAAAGACACTCACTCGACTTATGAAATATGCATGCAATCGAATATGAAATCAATCTCCCCAATCAAATACGTGTTCCACCAATCAGGACCATAGTACATGCCAAGGACTTACAAAGGGTGACTGAAATGTATGGAAATAAAATGTATTGTGCTTAAAGCACGTATGGAAATGTGGGGCTAAGACCAGTAGTCGCAGCTACACAATAAAAATTATCCATCCAAAAACCTCATCTATGAATTTCGGCCATTAACTAGAAGTAAAACTCAACAGAGCAAAAGAGAGAATTTTGTCATCCTCCAAATTATAATTCAATTCCAGTTATAACATCTCGACCATTCCCCGAAATATTACAAGAAGCATATATATAAATTTTTCTTTTCTTTTCTTAGAATTCTTCTTCTTTTTCCAATTCCATTTTCTTTTTCTTTCTTTCTTTTTCATGCTTCTATATTTTTTTCTCAGTTTCGGATAAGGGGAAGGTGATGTAAAGTCGCACAACAATGATATTCCACACTAGGATCCAAAAGATGTAAAAATCCCAAATTATGATCTATTAGTGAAGTATTTCCAATCATGTTCACTGCAACTGTACTGGTAAGGTAGGCTATTATGGGTTGCAGCTAATTGAAAAATATGATAAAAACAGGCTTACAATAGCTGAAATGGGCTAAACAAAGGAAAATGACCTAAATCTACAGAGTAGTAAAAATGGGTCATTTTTGGCTATGTGGAGCTCATCAAAAACAGAAATGTCTTTCCTCATGTACCTCCTCCTCAAACCAAACACGTATTCAAAATCAAGAGACGGACGTCATATTTATGCAATTTTATGTTACACATTCCATAAAGAGAAACCACTCAATTCCTAATTATAAATGAGACCAGTTATAGATGTTACTGGCCTAGGAAGCTCTAAATCCTTAGAATTTTTGTGGCTTGCCGACAAAATGGTCAAATTTACTTATTTGACAATTAACAGTTTAATAGGCAATCATATCAAAATCATCTCATCTCAAGTATTACATGCATTCAGGTACGGAGTCAACTGTCAATTAGGAGAAATCATGTAAAATGCAATGTCATCGTCATCGTTTTGTGTGTTTCACATCAGACACAAGACAAAGCACACAAAATTAAAATCTTTTTAGATTTTTCTGATTTATCAAATTTTTTGGATTTTTAGAATTTTAGAAAGAAGTAAAGAAAGTACCGTATATACAGTGGTAGCTCCCCCAAACCGGCTAATCAACCAACTCATCGTCTCGATCGGTCCCAGATGGGCCGGCTCCAGTATCGCCTTGGCCTGAGTCGCTAGTACCGCCCTGATGACTTGGCTGTCGCAGGTCTCTCAACCACTGTGCTCCTAGGTCGCAGTAGGTGTGCCCATAATTAGGACCCGAAGCAGCTGGATCGACCCCGTAGTCATGGAATATACCACTAGTGTTACATGGACCTCTCCAGTAGGACAGGTGCTGAGGAGCCGAGATGCCTTGAGTAAGCATGAACTCGTGGATCTCGCGGTTGACGATGCTCTGATTAATCCCCTCGTGTATCCGATGCTGGTGCTCATAAACTGGGTCATACATAAACGGGTACAGGTGCGGGAATTCGGCACCCGGAGTGTTGACCGGGAAGGTCGGGGTGGGTGTAGATGTGTGCCTAGGGAGCTCGGTCTCGTTGGGTTCGGTCTATACGCGAAACCTACGTCGAAGGGGGTTGAACGCCCTCGTTGTAAGTGAAGAGCTCCTCAGGAATGAGGTAGCTCGGTGGGTCGGGTGGCTTCTCGCCCTCGGTAGTGGGTTCTAGTGCAAGTAGTGATGGTAGGATTGTCCCTTCGGCAATCGGGAGTTTCATCCAAACCTTGTCCTTGACACGCCACTTGAAGTTCGGGGGATCGCCCCGAATCCACTTCAAAGTGTAAGTGAGATAGCTACGTCCTAGCAAAGCGACGTGCTTGGTGAGACTCTCATATTTTTTCGTTGTCCCGAAACCCCTAATATAGCGCTTTGCTAGCGTGGTGACAATGGCTCAACAGCCGAGCGGTCCAGATCCACTGATCTGCTGCTCGATACCGACACAAATCATCCCAGGGGCACTGAATGCCTTCAGGGACTGCCGAAATGGGTTGAGGTGGTGTCCTAGAATCAACAACTCCAATGAGTGAAGTTTACTAATGTCGGAGAGTAGAAAGACTAAATGACTCAGAACCCGCATGAAGAGGCGGATGGTGGGGTGTCGAATTGCGTTAAGTGGCATTGCCGTGACAGTTGCAATGCGACCCGAAAAATAACTCAAAATAAGAAGGGGCTTTTATACCCTCGGGTATGTCGTACAGGTCGTTATCCTGGTCGCAGGTAAGCATTAAACATTCGGACAGGGTATTAAGGGGGATACATCGCTCATCATTATTCAAACGGAAGGATATTGTGCTATCTTGTCTATCGTACTCAAATGAACTAAGGAATTCTAAAGTGAGCATTCGGTAAGATAACTCACGGAATGTCCATAGTCCACCAAATCCGTTCATGGACAAGAGCTGCAACAATTGCTCGTTCAACCCCAGCTCGATCGCGAACTGAGATAAGCAACATCGTGTGGCCTCCATCGTTCTTGGTATCAAGGCAAGTAAACGAGCTCGCTGAGCCTCGTTCCTGCAGACAATCTCCTCTTAGCCAGGTACTGGCTGAACAGCTGGGACAACCGGTTCTACTATGCCTTGCTCGACGTTGCTGTTCCTAGGTCGAGTATTCGGGGTGGATTTCTTCTTCATGCCATGACTATAGCATAATGACAAAACAAAATTACACAAAAATTCCACAAAAAAAATGACACAATTTCGGCCAAAATAAGTCCTCATACACAAAAATCAAATTTTGAGTACAAAGGGGTGAAATTAACATAAAATCAGGCATGCAATGGGATTACTATGGAACTAAGGAAGAAATTAAACTATAAAATCAAGAAAAGAAGTGAGAAATTGAAAAACCCGAATTGTACCTTGAGGAGGGTCAAAAATCACGAAAACGGGGAAGAGGGGACGAAAATTTCCACAAAACAACACCAAGGAACACAAATCGATACTAGTACTAATTGCAAATTAGAAGCAAAAATCGTGAAATTTGGTGAAGAATTGATGAACTAGAAGTGATTTGGGTGAATTGGGGGTTAGGGTTCTTAAGAAATATGAGGGAAGAGGGGTTTTGACTGAAATAATGAAGAGGAATCAAAGCTAGGTAATGAAAGTAAAAGGGTGATTCGGAACCCGGATCAGGGGCACTCGACCGAGTGCGTAACAGGTCAATAATCGAACTGTCTAAGATGTAGGTCCGGTCGGTACTACAAACTATAGAACTAAACTTAACCTACGGTCGCTAGAATTAAGCTAGTCTACCCAAAATATCGTGACCAAATTAGTCCTTAACCCGGTCGGCGAAAAGTCCAAATTGTGATACTAATTAATTAATCTTGGCCAGTAATCAATCAATCAGAATTAAAACAATATTTAGGCGACAGTTCATACGATTAGAAACGGGTCAGTTTACTATAACTCAATTAATATACATCGATCCCCTTAAACCCTAGATAAAATTTAGCTACTCATATTAATTAATTGAACTAACAAAAGACGAATTGCAAATAAACATGATGAATACGAATCGAATTAAACTACGAAAAACAATAATAATTCTACGCTAGAAAACAATAAACGAAAACTGAAATTAAAATTACTACGAAAACAGAAGATGAATTAAGACGAGAATTAAACTAGAAAACAGAAATTGAAATTAAAATTAAAAGTATCGATTCCGAATAATTTAAGATCTGGAAAGGGAAGAATGGAGTTTAATGTATCTCGCGAAAAAAACCGGAAAGCTACGTAAACTTCAATGCTAAGCAAATTGCAAAATTACGTAAAGAATGTGTAGTGAAAAAGTGTAATGAGAAGTGTCTAACAATCTCCTCAGAAAACTGATTTAAAAGAAATCAGTTGGACTTAAAACGGGCCCAAAATACTAAGTAGATTAAAATTTAATTCGCGGCCCGGATGCGACGTAGTCGATCTAGTGCACATAGTGTCACTCGGTCGAGTGGATTCGTGATTGCTCCAACTCGAGTTCATCTTAGGCTCAAAGAAGGAATTGGTCCAATATTCCAGTGCAGACCAGTTGGGCGTGGGTGTGAGGCACTCGATCGAGTGTTGTAGCACCACTCGATCGAGTGCTGTAGCCCCACTCGATCGAGTGGGCCTGCTGGAACTCGTAGCAGAGTTCTTCTTTGCTTCTCGGCTTTTCGTTTTCTTCCTCGTCCTTCGTTCTCGTCTCGGCTATCCGGGTTACTACTCCTGAATATGTTTGAAATTGTACCTAACCTATAAAATAGCACGAGAATCGCCAGTATCGACTTCCTAATAAAAATCGACACTAAACATATAATTTAGGACGAAGAAAAACACAAAAATGGTTATCGGGGGACAATAAAATATGTTGATCAAGTGTGTCTAGGATTAATAGTTTTTGAAAACCCGATTACGAACTTATTACAAGAGTTTACATTCCATTGTGGATAACTCATTGTAGATTTTGGACCTTAATCTAGTAGATAGACTCTAAATCAATGCATATGTTGATCCTTTAGCTTGAGTCCACCTTTTCTACTAGAGATTTACTTCGGGGTTTGCATTTGACCACCTTGACCACCCATGGAGGAGTTAGGCATTGGTGACCGCATCCCGTTCTCTAGGTGACCTTGCTCGAATGACCATTGCACCTTTAGTCCAAATTCTTCTCGCCCTTTTGTAGATTATCCGGGAATGGTGCGCGTTCTCGGTTACCTATTTTTCTTCCACCTATACATCATTATAATAAGTTTACAAAAATAACCTCCAAGCTAGGTTTCGAACCACATCAAAAAGCCATAAAGGGAAAACCAAAGCAAGAGAAAAGGACACAAAAACATGGTAATCAAAGGAGAAAATAGGAGCATTAATGAAAATCGTATCATCAAAAATGTCTTCTTCAAAAAAAACCTTTGATTGACTTTTCCCGTGAAGTGCCTACTAGAGGACCGAGACCCGAGGAAGGAAGATAGCGGTGAGTAGTCGATCCACCACAAATTGTAAACACTTCCCACTTTTTGTTTGGACTAATTTGGATAATTCGAGTTTGGAACGACCCTTTTGGCCTTAGCCAAAGAGAGCGGGACTGCACCTACCTACAGTGTCAAATGACTCCATGGTTCACTTATTCCACTCCGTTTAACAGCCTGTCGTACCTCTTTAGAAGATTAGGAGGACCTAGCTAAGTCATTAACACTTTTATTGCTTTAATGTCATACTATTAGGCTTTGGTCCTTGTCTACGCGGGTGATTTATCTTGAAATGTTCATAATTGTTTTAGGGAAAGAATCGGTGTCTTCCCCGCCGTCTCGATGAGGGATTTGGTGTTTTATTTTTGCTTTGGATGCACTTATTCTTTCGTGTTATGTGTTTTTTTGTGTTTAGTCACATCCACCATTTTGAGCAAGACCCAACTTGCCTTGCATTAAAGTACCTTACCTCATAGGTATTTCAATGCGAGTTAAAGGGACGGAGCGGGCCCGTTAATTGCCCCGTGTCGGCATAGCGTAGTCTAGCTAGTAGTATACGTATGTAGTTTCTTTTTGGGTCTTTGCTCGTGCACGAGCAACGGTTTAGTGTGGGGGATTTGATGTGTGCTAAATTTAGCCTGTTTTCCCTCCCATTTAAACTCGTTTTTTCTCCGTTTTGCGAGATTAGAGTGCGATTATCACCCTATTTTTAGTCTTTCTCGCATTAGCGTCTCTCTTGTGCATTTCACGTGTTTTTGGTAGTTTATCTATCTATTTTGATAGGATTCACAACCGAGAGCATGTTCGAGCTTCCACGAGCACAAGAGAGTGGAATACCGTCTAAAAGCAATGCACGAAAACTAAAATCCAAACAATGAAGAGCGAGACCAGAAAAGAGGTCAAGGAAACCATCGGGTGAAGTTTCACCCGATGAGATACCACCGGGCGAAGATTCATCCAACGACATTTCAACGTCTCCGAAGATCTTCAGGAAACTTTCACCAACCGGGCGAAATGACCGGGCAAAACCTTCGGGTGAAGTTTCGCGCCGACGGTAAAAAGGTCCCCAAATGCAAAATGTGGAAGGAAGTTCATCGGGTGAAACCACCGGGTAAAGTTTCACCCGGCGGTCTTGGCTCGTGATTAGCAGATGTTCGCAGGGTGAAGTTTCACCATATGAAGATTCATTGGATAAAAGTCTCACTAATGGAGCAAAAGTTGGATTTGGGCTTTCATTTAGTGATCCATTTAGCTACTACTATATATATAGCTAACCTAATTAGATGCACATCATCTTATTATCCATCTTCATACTACACTACTTAGCTTAGATAGAAAGCCATTGGATATTCATTGTTTTCATCAATCATCATCTTTTTCATCTTGCTTTAGATTCAAGCTTTTGTAAGGAATTCTATACTACTACAAAACATCAAATAGACAACAGTTTTTTTTGTAATAGACAACTGACTTACAACAGTTGAGTAGTTTGGAGTTGTATATTGCTCTGAGCATAGACATCTGTTTTCGAACAGTTGTCTATTGGTTAATAAACAACTGTTTTTTAAAATTACAGTTGTCTATTATATATATAGACAACTGTTTTCCTAAAACAACAGTTGTCTACTACGTATATAGACAACTGTTTTAAGAAATAACGGTTGTACAATAGGTATATAGATATGTGCTCATATACGTATACATATTTGATGTTTTTTAATAATTCTGAAATACGTACATATTAACAAACCATAAAAAATGAATACCATAGCAAATAACTGAACAAAAGAAGTTACATTTTTATAAAATCCAACATCCAAAATCTAAAAGATACATGAAATCATTATCCAACATCCAACATCCAAAATCCAAAAGGTACACATAAAATCATTATCCAATGTCCAAAAGTACCTAAAACCATAATCTAACTAACACCTTGTCCACATAAAGTAATCCAATGCATCATATACGACTAATTATTAAGAAAATAATCCACCCATAATCCACGAACCTCGTCAATATCTTCTTGAAAATATGGCATCATATCGTTGAAATGCTACAAAATCAATAATATAAATAAACTAATTATTTTATGTCAATTATGTGCATAAAACAAATGATTGAAACAAGAGAAAGTGTGAAAACCCAAGTCTTACCTCATTGATGGTTCTCTTCAAATCAGAACGAGTGATAATTTCAATCATATATCTCATCACGTAATAACCGCACTCTGTTTTCCAAGCATGAGGAGCCGACTATATTGCAACAAGTATAAGAAAGTGTCAGAGTCGTACAAATGAAAAAAAGAAGTTTTTCGCGGGCATATCATACATTCTATATAAAAACGCTTAAAATCAATCACTGAACAACTTCAACCCAAATTACTACTTTTTTTTTACATTTTGATATGAATGAACAGAGTAGCTAAAATATTAACAGTTCAGCATCCAAGTTTCCTTTTTCATCCGAGGATGAACCTATATGGTGGCGTTTCAGTCAGTCTAAACACATGGTGGCATCAACAGCTAGCTCAAACGCAGGTAGTGTATGGAATACATGGAGCATGATATGTAGAGGTGGCATGGGAATTTGATATGCAGTCATACAGACATAGGCAATAGTGTACTACTAACCATTGTAGACTAAAACAAGCATCATGCAAAAGGTACAACGCCGGCGAGAAGAATAATCATCGAACATTTTGCTACAAAGAAGACATTTACCGATAACACATTCACTTGAACTCCTGACTACTATCCTACCAGAAAAATATAGAAACAATTGACCAATTGACGTAAAACATCAAAAAAAAAAGATCACGTTATATATTTACTTTGCTTCCCAAAAAGATGTGGCTGGTATGATGTACTGAATGGCATGAGGAGTTACTGAAGGTAATAGCTTACCGGTGATCACAGACAGTTTTTTCCCTTGAAAAAGCCACCGTCTGGAAACTGTTCCAAGTACCGCTGTATTCCGCCATATAACTGGAGATTAATCAAATAAAAGAGTAAAAGATACTATAGTTTAAAAAAAATCAAAGATGGAAATTATCTTCATAACTGAACATATTGGACACGTGCAATACAACAAATAAAAAGAAGGTACAATGTATAGAGAATATTCATAAGACTAAGCTAAATTACTGGACTTAAAAACAGCTTTAGAACACATGCATGTTTCATGAGCATTTGGATCCTCTCCATTTCCTCTTAATAGTCCGGATTTTGTTGTGAACAATCTAACGGTACTAGTAATTGATGAGGTAGATGAGTAATTTTGTTATAAAATGAGTGTGAGGAAATGGACAAGAAATGAAGAGGGGCTTTGCTCGTTTCTTCATACATGTGATACATCATCAATTTAATGATATACATTTTCAAACCCAGCACCTTTGGACCTAATATATGCAGATGCCATCTCGCACCTTATTCCTCCTGTACAATACCTGCATCATGTATCTAACATGTTGGAGCTGGTAAAATTATAGTAAAATATCCATCTACATACTGACGTATACTCCGTGACAAGCAACATGAGGAAGAACATACATGATAAGATAAAAAGAGCGTCGTGTTACTGATGTGGTTTGTAATATTGAGCATAATAGCCTCGAAACTATACTGCCTTGTAGCTGGATCTAAAGTTTCGACATTCGGCAACTCAAACTTCCCAATCCTTGTCTCGTACAAGAAACACAAATACAAACTCAAAATAACAAAACCGATCACAACTCAAATTAATTAAAGTCGGGTTTATTAAAACATAAATAAACGCAATTAATTTATAAAGTACTTACCAAAAACACATCAAAATTCAAAAATCATTCACACTCCAATTAAACCTTAAATAATGAGAAACCCATCATCGTTAATCGATCACTCAAACAATAAAACAAGGGATTAATCGAGAAATGAGCAATTAAAAACCCCGGACCAATTACATACTGATACAAAATCTGAACAAAACACCTCCATAAAAATCAAATCCTGCACAAAAAAAACATAGGATTAATCAAGCATGAGCAATTAGATACATAGATTTGAAGAGAAAACAACCGAGAACACGCATCAATGCTGATACAAAATCTAAACGACAAAAAGTAAAAAGATGAAGAAATAATGGGGTGACCTGGAGTTGGAGTTGGAGTGGAAGAGAGGCGAATTGAAAGAAGAGGAGATATTGTTGATCGATTATTAAAGGTGGGATTGGATCTTGTAGTAGTAGGAAGAAGACTCTTATTTCATTATGTACTAGCAGCCTCCTTCAGCTCACCTGGAAGCCTACTCAACCCATTACGACTAAGTTCCCATGTTTGATCAGCAGCGGAGAACACTTTGTTGGTCACTTTTTCAATAGCTTCGTTGCCATCCTTGATAATGTCGTTTATTGTTGATGTTACTTTATCCACCGAACTATTCACGACATTTTCCACCTTACTGATCGACTCTTGCACTGACCCATTTGCCTGAGAAGTAAGACTCGCGAAACTATTGGCAGTTTGCGATAATTTAGTAGCCACACTCGCTACATCAGGGACATTGGTAGTGCTCTCAACAACATTGTTCAACACTGAGGCAGACTCTTTACTAACAGATTCTACAAACAAATCAACATTATGAAAAAACGGATGAACAGTGGCGAAAGAGGGAATGAACAGAAAAAGGACTAAACAAGAAGGAGAAGAAGGAAATACCCTTTCCAATTTAACAAATACCAGACAACAAAGAAAAGGGAATTAATGTGAAGTGTAAACCATACAAAAAACCCTTCCGAGAAACGCAAGCACATAGTACAACGAATAAAACCCTAAACTTAATACCTCGAATCACAACAAAAACCAGCTAAAAATTCAAATACAGGAACATGCCTAAGATAGACATACGCACCTAAGTTAGACAGTAATCAGTCTCTCTAAATCGGATTTCAGATATCCCAAATTTAATTCGGATGCATACCTAAATCCAATATCTGAAACTTGAAATCTAGGAATACCGATCCTAAACTAATCCCTGATCTACGCATCAATCCAATTCACAAAGAAAATACCGAATTGTTCATCTTCCAATTTAATTGGGGCATATTGTAATCAGAGATAAACAGAAGAAATTAAATGAAATAGGAAGCAAAGGTACCTAAAGTTCCGGAAGGGGGAAGATCATCGCCGGAGTTGGTGGAAGCCATGGATGAAGTCTTGAAACAGAAAAGAGTCAATGGTCGGTGATTCTGAAGAGAAAGGGATTCAGTAGTCGTGATTTTTCGATGGTTTTTTGATTTTGGTTCACAGCTTGTTTCGACTTAGGGTTTGTTTCAATTTTGGGTTTATTTTAGATTTTAGATATTTTGTTTCAGTAGTCATGTGATTTTGATTTGGTTTTTTTGGTGGGTTATAATAGGTCAATAGACAATTGAGGTTGTAAACAACAGTTGTCTATTATATAAACAACTGTTGTCTTAAATCTCAGTTGTCTATTACCCAATAAAGACATCTGTTTCTCAAAGAAAATAGATGTATATATATTATACATCAGTGGTTAAGAGTATCAGATGTCTATTAGGAGTTGTCTATTTGATGTTTTGTAGTAGTGAGCTAGTTTTAATCTTGAAGTTCTTTGGAGATTATCAAGGGATTAGTGACAAATCCATTGTCTTCTTCATCAAGGCTTCTCCTTATTTTTATGCATATTCATCTTATTTATTGTTATCATTCTCCATTGTTGGTATATATTTCACTTCCTCTCCCTCATCTCTAGATTAGATTTACTATTGCTCTTTCGTTCTTGCATCGTTTTTATTGATTTTACTTGCGTTGTTTTTAGATCGCTTTGTAGTTTCTTTTGGTGATCGTAATTTCCTTCGTTGTAGTTTTATTTCCTCTAGTTATTATTATTGCGCATGTTTTTGTTATTTTCGTTCTCCATTGTTATTGTTTTTGTAGTTTTCTTCATGGATTTTGAGTAGTTTTCTTGTTATGGGGTTAAGGGAGGAAGATTTGGGGTAATATGAATTAAAGAATTGTGGTTTGGTTGCATGCTTGTTGATTTATCATGTTTGAGGTTTTTGTGTCTTTGTTGACTTAGTCCGGCCAACTAGATCGACCTTGACACACTTATATCATTTGGAGAAACTTGGGGTAAGAGGTCCCTTGATTTGAAACTTACCGTTTGTCGGGAAACCTGGGATAGGAATTACCTTGGCTTAAGACTTACCCTTTTTCACCGCGAAAGTGGGATCTAGATAAGTTGGGTGAAGAAATCGAAAGGTGGCATTCTCCCTCTATCGACTTTGTGACCGACCTATAATTCCGAGACTCATAGAACCTTTCCGATTCCCGACTCCCCCTAACACCTTTTCCCTATTGATTATCTCTTCGTCATTCATTGCATTATTAGTATAGACTCAACTCAAAACTCTCCAATTAGACCCCAAACGCATAACTCCTACTTGATTTTCTCACCGCCATCCCTATGGACCGACCTCGACTTACCACGACTACATTTAATTGTTTTTATGTTATCTGCGAGTCATATAAATATTGTTTGACCCTCTATCCTTCGTTAACGATCGATCCTAAATAGGGCGCGTCAAAGATCATATTCGGTTCATATGTTATAAATAACAGAAAATGACAAGCATATGCAGTTGGTACTCAAGAAGAGTAATGGAACTTGAATGTCAGTGAAGTGACACAGATATCTAAATGATAATAGATGACTTATATAAAAGATTGGTACCAAATATATTCAGATTCAAATATCATTAAGTAGTAATGGTAAAATAAGAAAGTATATCGATATATTAATTCGTGGAACCGAATAATATTTGTGCGCGATATGCTATGGACATCATAATTGGGATCTTATATAAAAGTCCATTTCGATTGCTGACGTTCAATTTATGGTTAAGAATGAGAACTTGGACTTGAAGTCCACGTATTGACCTGGAGTCAATCCAATTATGAATATTGGTGAATGATAATGTACAATTTGCATCTGAGTCTCATGTGCATGTAACATAGTTATTTTATCATTGCATATTAGATACTATATATATTAGTTTCGTAATACATCGTTGCATTAGTTTAGTACACATATATTATCGAGCATTGTTCATATTATAGGCATGCATAAGGTTATTATTGTTATACTCCGTATATTGTAGGATGAACTTATAAGTTATAAGGAGATTTATACTCCTAGATTGATAACTCCCTGAAGGAGTATATTATAAATTATCAAAAGATGATGATAGTTGAGCAGATGAATTCCAGAATGACTCATGATTAAGGATATAAACCTCTACATAATAAGTGTATTTATAGAAGTATTCAACATGAGAATTGATGAAAATGCACGGTTTTATTATCTCAACTTGAAAACTTGAAGTTTGAGTGTATGAGAATTCATACATGAGTAAGTTTCCTTCCGATTATATGAGAATACTTTGTGGTCCAGAAGCACCATAATAGTTGGAAAATAATGTAGTGAAAGGTTATAATTAGTATGTCAATCTGTACAATAAGAAAATCCGACAAGAAAGATCAATTATTATTTAAGATATTTAAATTGTAAATATTAGCTACACTTTTTTTTTCCCTTCGACTAGGTTTTTGTCCCAATGGGTTTTTACTAGCAAGGGTTTTTAACGAGGTAGCGATATAGACGTGTTAATAACGCTATAGCTATAATCCTCATTGCTGACATGACAATTGTTCCAGAAATATTATGTTATGTCATGCATTATGGATCCAAGAGTCATGAATACGTATATCCAAATTGAGGTTTTGAAGAAATATTATATCAAAATTATCAAGGACTTCTATTGATTGAAGATACAAAGATTATCGGTTACGACAAATCCATTTCAACGCCATGAAGTTACATGAAGACATGGATCATTTCAAGACATATCAAGCTGTGTAATAATCAGGGGGAGTAAGCACGCGCTTTACTTTTTTTTTCTAAGCCACGGTTTTGTCCCACTGGGTTTTCCATGGAAAGGTTTAACGAGGCAACCTGTTATGCGTGTTTGAAGATCTATGTACTCTTTTTTCCTTTACTAGTGTTTTTCCCATTGAGTTTTTCTAGTTAAGGTTTTAATGAGGCATGTCTTCACTGATGGACATCCAAGGGGGAGTGTTATAATAATGTAATATATTGTATTAGCGGATGTCCACGCTATATCGACATCATATCTTTACAAAATGTTCTAGATCTGGTTAAAACCCTATGTATATATATATATGCTAATTCTCAATGTAATAGAAGTACCTCTCTCATTGTCTCGTATTTCTCTCCTCATGTTATAACAAAAATAAGCTTATGGACCAAAGTATTACTCGTACTCCGTATTTAATTAGAATTGAATATTAGTATAACTTCAAGTTTGTGCGTCGTAAGTAGAGGTGGCAATCGGGCGGGAGGGCGGGTCGGGTTCGGGTCGGGTCATATCGGGTCGGGTCATTATCGGGTCAATACTCTCGTCGGGTCGGGTTTGGGTTAGTTTCGGGTCGCTTATGGGTCGGTTTAGTCGGGTCAACTTTTGTGTCGGGTTTTGGTCGGGTCGGTTTCGGGTCACTTCCAGGTCGGGTCATTCGGGTTGAGTTGTTGGGTCATCCAGGTTTGGGTCGGGTTTGGGTCATTCTCGGGTCGGGTCCCTATCAGGTTCGGGCATTATCGGGTTGGGTCATGTTCGGGTCGGACTACATTTTGTTAGGTTTGGTCTACTTTAAACCATCAATTCATTATACAGTTTTTTTATTTACCATTTATTTGAAGAATTTGGTTGTTTATTATTTACGGAGTATATGACCTATCATCTGATAAAAATTTGTAGACACCCGCATTTTGCCTGCTAGTGTCTATAGCAGTTCCCGACAAAACACCCGATGATGATCGGACGCAAACGTGACTTAGTATACTCGAATATGGGCTCGGAATCAATAATATCCGACGTGGACATTTAGCGGAGTACAAATCTCTCAAAACCAACCTCAAATTCAGGCCCAGTGGGTCGTTCCGAGTAAAATGAGACTAACTTGGACCAAAACCGACTCCAAAAATAAAAACCGTCTTTTGGCGACCGGGTCAAAACCCGGTCAAAGACGAATCCGACACAAAAATCGACCAAGTTCGTTTCTAGAAGCTTGCGTCTGAACACAATCCTTAAACAAATCAAAAGAGTCAACCATTTCCTAAAATGGCTCGCCACCGTTATCCACTCGATCGAGTGGATTGACCCACTCGGTCGAGTGGAGCCTCAAATTCCCGAACAGACCCGTTTTCAAAGGCACTCGATCGAGTGCACTAGGGACACTCGATCGAGTGACCCTAGGTCGAGGGGTAAACTCTATAAATACCCCTCAAACCCTTCTCATTTTTTTCAGCTTTGACAAGAATTTTACACCTGCATTTTACCCTACATTTCTACTCTAACACTCTACACTACACCACACTACAACTCCTAAGCCATACTACACAAAAGCCGAGCCATTTGTCCCTCGAAGAACCGACAAAGCCACCACACACACACACACACACCATAACTCAACTACATCCTCGATACTCCCGCGTTCCCGTCGCTATTACGAGTCCATTGCCGAGGCCATTCTAAGCATGTATGTTGAGGGTGTCATAAACCCCATCTCGATCTTTACTATCTCGTTTTGATCGTTTCGTACTCTATATTATAATTATACTAGTATACTAACACTAACTCTAACATTTTAATTATTGTATACTAACTCTTTATTTCTTGTTACTAACCTCTAACATTTAATTATCGTCGTTAACATTATATACCGCGTATATATATATATATATATATATATATATATATATATATATATATATATATATATATATATATATATATATATATATGTATATGTATATGTATGTATATGTATATGTATATGTATATATATGTATATGTATATGTATATATATTAGTATCAAAATTCGGATCTTAACGCGTTTGACTATGACGATCATCCAAAGTCCGTTTAATCCCTTTACGAGCAACGACGGAGGTGGCACCCTTTTGAGGAGCGCCGCCCCAATGTACTCAAGGGCATAACGTGATCATGGTCGATCATAGTTGAACGTGTTTGACTCCATTTCTAAGATTAGTGGGAAATCCGTCGATGCGAAAACCGACATCACATAATCCGTTAGGATTAGTATGGATGTCGTGACGCGGAGAAATCCAATTTCGACGCTAGTCAAATTTTTCAATCCCATAATATCACATTTTTTTCACAAACTTCCGATGACGGTATTATAATCGTATGTTACACGATTTTAGCCCCGAAAAACCGAGTTAGATTTTAATTATGCAATATTTCTATTTAACTCGGCCAACTATCGATTTAAAAGTAAATAAAGCGAAATTGCCAACTTTTTCAAAGCGAGTTACGCTTCGTACAGGTGTCACTCGACCGAGTGCCATGGGCCACTCGATCGAGTAGTACCCCAAAAACTGGGCAGTAGCCACTCCAAAGGTGCACTCGATCGAGTCCATGCCATGACTCGATTGAGTGGGTCCTGTAGCCCAGAAAACCGAGAGCTTTAATGCATCATTCGAGCCTCGTCATTTTTTTTTTACGACTTCGGTCGTCACGTGTAAAGTCAACCACGTGATTACTTTTTCAAAACTCATGCATATCACTTCACTTTAACGACTTTGATTGACGGTCTCTCACTATTAATCTTGTGTCGACGACTCCTTAGTCGTATCCGACGCATGATTAATCTAGACTCCAATTTCTCAACGTGATAAGTCGGGACAAGGCACCGAGACTCGGGATCGGGCTAGCATCACGTCTAGGTCCCATATCTCCGCCCTTCGCTTAATACACAATATAATGTGTATCTAATCGAAGTTCGTCCATTTGCACAACTTACGGTCTAGTTTGTATTTATATATACGGGTCCGTTGCAAGTTATTATTTTTCGCTCTTTATATCTCGTTTATTCTTTTTTATACTGTTCGTTATTTTGTATTGGCCGGGTTGTATTTCTGCCCTTGTATTTTGTACATATTTACGAGCTTTATTTATTTTGATGTTTATCGCTTTATAAATGAACCTCGCATGCTCAAACAATTTGACTTGGATTTAGATGCATTAAATGACGTAGCTAACCAATAATTCACATGCTTAGCCAAAAACGCTGTTTGCATATCATTTAGTTATTTTACTAGCGCGCGTACACGAACACGAACGATGTCTTAGTAGAGGCCGCTAAGTGCGGGCGGGGTTAGGTGTCCTTAGTGGACTTCCCAACACGTACCCTCACCCCTTACTCAGAACCTCGGTTTCCGGATGCCCGAAACCGTTGGCGCACGAGAGTCATTCTACACACGAAAGCCGGTGTAAACGGTATCGGTATTGTAATGCAAAGGGACGAGCCCCATGAACTCTGAAATCGAAATGGGCCGTACTTTGTGTATAGCCCATGACGACATAGAGTGGGCTCGAACGGTTCCGAATAACCACAAAATTCAGTGGCGACTCCAACTTTAACTTAAATTTCGAACCCGAGAACAATCTTACCACGAGATTCATTCGCCTACCCAAACCCGCGCGTGGCTATGCCGCCACCCCGGGCAACGTTGTCCGAGCAGGAATCGAAAAGGCCTGTAACATCATTAAGGGTATCCACTTGAGCCCTTACAGCCCACGGTTGTCTGACTACTTTGTCACACCGGTATTTGGGGCTATCCAGGTTGGTTTGTACCAACCCAATGCTGCGCACCTCGGGACCCAATTGGCCCGGGACTGCAACTACATCCCGGATGATGTGTTCGCCCTCATCCAGTCTGATGGGGCTGACAATGATGAGCCCGCGCTGGGGCTATTTTTCGGGGAAGACACCATAGCCCCGACTCCAAAGGAAGACCTGGTCAACCTTATTCTCGGCAGCAACAGGTTTGACCCGACCAAGCTGATCTCGGATGTTGGTTCCGAGACGGGAAACAGGGCCTGGAGGAAGACTGTCAAGTGGACTGACAGTCAAGGAAAGATCTACAAGCTGGTCGCTGGAGAGGGAGACATGCCTGAGTTTGAGTCTGAGTCTGAGTCGGAGTCTGAGTCAGAGTCTGAGGTCGAGTCTAGGGAGTCTGGTGCTAGAGTCACTCCTATAACTCCTCTCCCCCTTGTCATTCCTGCTGCTGGCACTTCGGGGTCTGTCCCGCGTGCCTTACCAATTCCGCCACTGACCAATGATCAGATAGCTGCTCTTTTCGAGCTGTTTTCAAAATTTTCAATCAATAATAACAACCGTTCTGCTTACGACTTGCCTCTTTTAAATTCTGCTTTAAAAATATTTTATGCAATGACATTGAGAAACCCGACGAACAGGTACCCTTACCTCCACATCTGATTGAGCAACTAGAGCAAAGGGAATCCCGGAATCCGGTAATCGAAGAGACCGAGTCCATTAATTTGGGAACAACCTTAGATCCTCAGATACTTATGATAGGGTTATCTTTAGATCCCGAGGACATGCCGGGATACACCGGGAAATAGCCGAGCACCACATACCAATTAAAGACGGGTGCAAACCGGTTAAGCAGAAGCTCCGCCGAATGAGGCCCGAGTGGTTTCTCAAGGTAAAAGAAGAAGTCGATAAACAGTTCAAAGCCGGCTTCATACAGGTGTCCGAATATCCGAACTGGGTTGCCAACATCGTGTCGGTTCCTAAAAAGGACGGTAAGGTGCGGGTATGCGTAGATTTTCGGGATCTTAACAAGGCGAGCCCGAATGATGATTTTCCGTTACCACACATCGACATACTAGTAGATAACACGGCCGATCATGCCCTTCTGTCATTTATCGACGGGGTATGCCGGGTACAATCAGATAAAGATGGTGGAAGAAGATATGAGTAAGACTACCTTCACCACACCTTGGGGTACTTACTGTTATACCGTCATGCCGTTTGGTCTCATTAATGTCGGGGCCACATATCAAAGGACAGCTACCACTCTATTGCATGACATGATGCATAAAGAGGTAGAAGTTTATGTAGACGATATGATCGTCAAATCCAAAGAACGGAACGGTCACATCACCGCCCTAAGAAAATTCTTCACCCGATTGCGCAAATACAACATGAGGCTAAACCCTCAAAAGTGCAGCTTCGAGGTAACATCAGGCAAATTACTGGGCCATATCGTTAGCCAACGAGGCATCGAGGTCGGCCCAGCTAAATTTACAGCCATTACCGAGATGCAACCTCCTAAAACCGAAAAAGAAATAAGGGGATTTCTCGGGAAAGTCCAGTATATCAGCCGGTTCATTTCCAAACTAACCATGGTGTGTGAACCAATTTTCAAGAAACTGAAAGTAGGGGAACGGGTACTATGGGATGACAAGTGTCAAGCTGCTTTCGACAAAATCAAGGAAATCCTGTCTGCTCCGCCAGTCTTAATGCCACCTCAACCCGGTCTGTCTCTTTCGTTATACCTAACAACGACCGAGACAGCCATGGGGGCTATGCTGGCTCAGACAGTTAACTCCGAAGAACGAGCCATTTATTACATCAGCAAAAAGTTTTTAGAGTATGAGTGCAAATATACCATGCTTGAAAAGACATGCTTGGCTCTTGTTTGGGCCACTAAGAAGCTCCGGCATTATATGCTCAGCTATTAGGTCCATGTGCTATCCAAGATGGACCCGATCAAATACCTTTTCGAAAATACCGTTCTCAATGTCCGA
This sequence comes from Agrostemma githago, assembly GCA_958450325.1. Classification (NCBI taxonomy): domain Eukaryota; kingdom Viridiplantae; phylum Streptophyta; class Magnoliopsida; order Caryophyllales; family Caryophyllaceae; genus Agrostemma; species Agrostemma githago. Next base: position 40,354,467 of record OY288244.1, read on the forward strand.
ATTTCTAGATGGACTCTAATGCTGGCAGAGTTCGACCTAAAATTTGTGCCGTTAAAAGCTATTAAAGGCCGGGTGGTAGCTGAATTCCTTGCTGACAGTCCCGTAACCGAAGAAGGACACACCGACACCTGGTCCTTCCCAGATGAAGATATCTTCAATACCGATACTGAAACATGGGATTTATACTTCGATGGAGCGTCCAATTTTTGAGGATTCGGAGTCGGGATCCTCCTAATTTCACCAAAAGGGGAGCACACTCCCGTGTCCATCAAACTGGACTTTTATGTTACCAATAATGCAGCAGAGTACGAAGCATGCATTTACGGGCTACAAGCTGCCGCCAATCTGGGGATGACAAATCTCCGGATACATCGTGACTCATCCTTGGTCATTAACCAAGCACTCCAAAATTGGAAAACTCGAAACGCCAATCTCGTGGCCTACCAGGCACGAGTAAGGGATCTCGAGAAACAATTCCAAAAGGTGGAGTACATATACTTGCTTCGGGAAGAAAATCAGTTTGCAGATGCACTCTCAAAATTGGCATCTTTACTAAATATTCCCGACCACATGACCAGTATGCCAATTTGGGTCGAAAGGCGGTCCGAGCCGGCATACATCCACGACATTGAAGACATTGAAATAACTGATCCTGAACCGTGGTATCAGGCCGTGACATACCTGACGAACGGAGAATATCCACCCGGGGCCGAAGCCCGGTCCAAGAAAGCCTTACGAAGGCTAGCCACTCAGTTCATCCGTACCGATGACGGGCAACTGTACAAAAAGACGGCACATGGGGCTCTTCTCCTTTGTGTTGATAAATATAAAGCCAAGAAGGTCATGGCTGAAGTGCATGATGGCGAATGTGGCCCACACATGAATGCCCAGATGCTGGCCCGAAAGATCATGAGGCTCGGGTATTACTGGAATACAATGGAAACCGACTGCCAGTTATATGTCAAACATTGTCATAACTGTCAAATTTTCACTAATGTGCAACATATGTCGTCATCCTTACTCTACACCATGACGGCATCCTGGCCATTCTCGACTTGGGGTATCGACATAATCGGGAAGATAAATCCCTCTGGTACCGGAGGACATTGTTTCATCTTAGTAGCTATCGACTATTTCACCAAATGGGTCGAAGCTGAATCATACCGCATTCTCAATGCTAACACTACTACAAAACATACAAAACATTACGGTTGAAAACCGTCCTAAAAGAAGATAGTAACCGTCATATAGGTCACCGTGATCGTTGATAATCAATCACCGTTTAAAGCAAGTCAAACCGTCATTGTTTTTATTCTTCCAGAGCACGGTTAGGCTACATGACCGTCATTGTTGTTATCCTTGCACAGCACGGTTGGTATACATGACCGTCATTGTTGTTATTCTTTGCAGATGACGCTTATTTCTACCAACCGTCATCTTTGTTAATCTTCTGAGATCACAGTTCAAATACATGACCGTCATTGTTGTTATTCTTGGCAAAGCACGCTTTCTTCTACCAACCGTGATATTTGTTGACCTTCTAAAGCAGCTCCCTTTTTTTAAAATCGTCATCTTTGTAAAAGAAAATATGTACCATGTGTATGACAAAACAGCTAAACCCCAACCTTTTTACATATTTTGTTTCCAATACATCCTACAATCTAAAAGAACCCAACATTGCATTTCGACAAATAACGCTACTAAAGAAACTGCGATTCCATATATTACAAACAGTAGGACCGATTCCATCAACTACAATATATTACAAAGAGTAAGAATTCGACAAAAGAACGTCATACACATGAAGGTTGTAAGAACATCAATATTTTCAAACAAAATACATATTCTTGCATAAACAAACCAAAATACATCATAATAGCAACTTGTAATTGCATAGTCGTCACAAATTAGTGAATGCTAACCAAGTCAATCCACTCCAAGTGCCTGATGACTTCGTGTAGACATTGCGGATATGCTATAAAATGACGTAAAACCAAGAATGAAAGATTGTCTTTACTAGCCATATACGGAGTAGTTTTTATAAGTTCCACTTGAAAGGACTAAATAAACATCACAAAACTACAAGTCAACATGATTTAAAGTTTAAACACACAATTATTAATCCACCATATAAGTAAAATTTAATCTCTAAAACATGAACACTGAATAGAATTGGTACTATAAGGATAAAGTTGGATAAAAATTCATCTAGACTAACCTGATCCGAACTTCAGTAACACTTATTACTGCTTGAATTGGAGTACATACTTAGCCCAAATATCACGCACCTCTTCAATTTGTTGAGCTGAATACGTCTTTGGGGATCCAATCATAAACTGATATATAACAACGAAATTAAGCAACGAGAATAATATATGTATGATATATAGAGTAAAAGTTAGAAAAGAAAGTACATATGAATTCTGAGATAAAAACATACATCCGAAATAATAGCTACGTGTCTTCCTCGGATGATCTCCAACATGTATCGGCAAACATAATATCCGCATAGAATGGTGCCTAGAGGCTGCTTAGGGCACTAAAATAGAAACTCATAATCAGACATATACATGCATATTAACTGCACTCTATCAATTCTTTACATTTGGTATTGGAACAAAGAATGTATTTGATGGGAAACATCAACCATGGAAGTCAGAAAAACAATTCCCACCAAAATAAAACCCACTCTTCCAATATTAATCCTCCTTCCCACATTCAAAAATACAATACTAATCAATCTTGCCAAATACACCATCAACTTTATAAAAAACTAACAAGAGTAGTATGGTAAATTAAGTAAAAGTAATTCCAGCATAACCAATAGTACATGATCTTTAATTAGCTATCCATATCCTTCAGCCATTACACAACACCAAACTCTCAGAGTATGATTCGAGTTGGTGATAAGCTTTTTTTTATTTGTCATGGATCAGCACACGCAAGTATCAATATTATAGGAACTGCTCCCAAACCTAAGATACTGACGTCTACCACCAACACCGCTCCCATATAGAATATAAACAATGACGTTGGGCTACATAGATTTGTATTTGATATGACAATCTTTGGGACACAAGTAGGTAATTTTTTAAGACAATAAAGTATGAATACTAGACGAATACCTTGATAATATGCCACTTAAGGGTTCTTGCCTCAACCTCAGCAATTGAATTCAAAGAGTTTCTTTTAGTAAATGCCCTGTATTATAAAGATAATTCAAAATAGAAATTATTATCGTTAAAATATGCCTTGTAAAGAGCTCAAAATTAATATCACTGCCTCCCCACGCTAAGAAAGTGCAAATCTATTTCGTGCATGGCTACATCTAAAACCAAATACTCCAATTTCCTTAGAAATCCTTACTAAAATGCATACTAAGCGTAATTATAACAAAAAAATCACGTATTCATTGAGTGAGCTTAACTTACATGGTTAAAGTCTCCACAAAGAAGGGACGAGGCTCCGGATATGCAGAAGGATCGCACCAATATACCAAACTAGTGTCCTCACTAGCTTCCTTAACTTAAAGGATGGACACTTTTCGATGGGTTTGATACATGCTAACATCCAATGTTCTCTACAAATCCAAAATATAGTTAATTTATAATATGTCCAATCATTATATGCAAAAATATATACATAACCAATAGTACCATGAAAAAAAATCATGTTTACCCTTCATAATATGCGGCAAATATAAGTTTTTTTCCCCCACCACAAACAGCACACGTCATAGCCTTAAGAATATAATCTGAACGAGTGTTTTCATCCTGAACACTTGCAAATTGAGACAATGTCTCCGGGCACAAGAATCCATAAGCATTATGGACACGAGAGATTTTAATGAAAGTCTTCGACGAGTGGAATTAGAAGGCAAGATATTGTACTACATACCAACCGAGACCAAAGCAAAAACCCTTATTTCAAGATTAAGTCTCACTATAATGTCCATGATATAATGTCTATGATTACTAATTCAACCCAAGTGCAAGCAAAAAAATGTTCATGTATTGATATATAAAATCAACAAAGATAAACTTCAACAAAGAAAAAACAGTATTTGAGAATGAATAAAACAGTAACATAAGTTATCCACTAACAAAAACCAGCAAAAAAATCTTGGATTCCTTGATTATTCTCCATATGATTTATAAATAAGACTACTAGCATAAGATGGACTTCACAATATCATTTAGTTATGTGTAAATTATAGGATATTAATCATAAAAGTCATTTAGATCAAGTGTTCACTGGAGTAGTTCACTAATCATAAGTTTTTTTGGTAATATGTATATATATATTATCTCATACCTACAATCAAAAGTCTTTTATGAAGGCTATCTTATCCTAATTCAAAGTGTCGACATACATGGACAAGCTACTTTTTAGTGACTCATGACAAATGTTGAATAAAAAATGGTATCTAATGGCTACTGTTTCACAATCACCAAAAATGTAATCGGTTTAGAAAATGCCATTTCATTTTATCTCATCACAATTTAGAAGTAAGAACCAAAGAATAAAAGGAAGAGCTCTATCTAAAACCGAACAAAGACTAAGAGTAAAATTCACTCACCATCCCAAAAAACCAACTTTAGAATCAAAATAGCACTTGGTAAAGGGGAAGATGCCTCAAAGAAGAAAACTAATAAGAGAGCTAACCCTAAGCTTACACACGTAAGTTTGAACTTCATCAAGAAATAATATCAGCATACAAAAATTACCAGAATGCAGCACCTTGACGAGATAGCTTCAATTCCACGCACTTCGGACACCTAGAATAAAAAAAAATATAGCTTGTGAGCATTGCTTACAAAATGTACAAGTAATCCATATACTAATGAGAATGCAATTCCACGTTCCAAAAGAAAGGGAGGCGGCGCAATCATGTAGTCAGTTAAGACTTAAAGAGATATCACTATACATTTATATATCTGAAAAAACACCGTAACACTAATCTTGTCGAGTCACTAACTATAAAAGTCGTTCCAGATCAATCATGTCTCCAAATGTCTTTCTTTTGCGTCGACAGGAAACGTCGAGAATTCTGTCTCATTGTTATCATCTGTCGATGCAACTGCAAGATCCTTGTCACAGAAAACACACCGCTCTCCTATCCTGTACTCCGTTTCTTCAAAACCTGCAACAAAAAAAACTAGATCTCCTCTAATTCAGTCGCTAAACTCGATATGAAAATCGAATCAAACAACAACCTGGATCGAATAATGAAGTAAATTGAATTCAAATTGGAAGAACAAACAGTAATTCAATAAGCCAACCCAGAAAAAAAAATCAGAAATTTCAGCTATCACTAATTCAATCACTAAACTCGATATGAAAATCAAATCAAACAACAACCTGGATCGAATAATGAAGTAAATTGAATTCAAATTGGAAGAACAAACAGTAATTCAATAAGCCAACCCAGAAAAAAAAATCAGAAATTTCAGCTATCACTAATTCAATCACTAAACTCGATATGAAAATCAAATCAAACAAGAACCCAAATCAAATAATGAAGTCAATTGAATTCAAATGTGAAGAGCAAAGAGTAATTCAATAACGGAAATTCCAGCTAACCCCTTAATTCAGTCAGTAAACACGATATAAAAATCAAATCGAACAACAATCCAGATCAAATAACGAGATGAATCGAAGACATACGATGAAGGGTAAATGCATCTTCAACTAACGACGTACCAGGGGTGGTGAACAAAGGTCGACGGGCGTGCGGTGGAGGCAAGCGCGAACGGAGTTACGAAGGTAGAAGATGACGGGGAAGGTGAAGTGAAATGAGGGGTTTAGGTTTTTGATAATATGACTGAAATTCAACTTTACATAGATTAGTGAAGGTTAGAGAATGCGAAATAAAATATTATTATTTTCATTTATGTCACTTTAAAGAATCAAATGACCTCTTTGTCTATATAGAGGTCGCTTCTCCTTCCAAACCGATTTCTTAAGTAATAGAGGTCATTTTGTTTGACCAACCGTCCTCTTTGTTGTACATAAGATCTCACTTTTTCACCAAAACCGTCATAATTGATAAAAAAAATCCCGCCAAATACCAAATGTACCTAGAGGACGGTTCCGTTTGTAACCGTCATCTTATAAGCGTCATGGTAGGCTAGAATTGTAGTTGTGTAAGCATGTTGCCAAGTTTATCCAAAACAAGATAATATGCCGGTACGGGATCCCGCACGAGTTTATCAGTGATCACGGGACTCATTTTCAGGCCGAAACGGCGGCCCCACTGACCAAATATAAGATTCAAAGGCATACGTCTTCGCCTTACCGTCCCCAAACAAATGGAGCAGTAGAGGCGGCCAACAAAACAATTGTCACCATACTAAAAAAGATGGCTGATAATTACCGAGATTGGCCCGACAAAATACCCTTTGCCCTATGGGGATATCGGACGTCAATTCGCACCGCAACCGGGGCGACGCCGTATTATCTAACTTATGGGATGGAGGCAGTCCAACCAATTGAGCTGGAGGTACCGTCCCTCAGAGTTCTGTTAGAGAGTCAAGTACCCAAAGCTGACTGGGTTCGAGCACGGTATGACTCGTTGGTTCTACTCGACGAACGACGATCTCGTGCCCTCAACAATATCCAAATCTACCAGAAAAGGATCCAACGGGCCTTCAACAAGAGAGTAAGGCCCAGGAACATTAAAGAAGGGGATCCGGTCCTTAAATCGGTTCGAGCTTTATTACCAATTGACCCAAGAGGAAAACTCAAACCTAATTGGGTCGGGCCATACTTGGTAAAGAAGATCCTATCGGGAGGAGCAGTAATGCTAACGGACCTAGACGGGAATGAGTTCGTCAACCCAACCAACCTGGACCAGCTGAAGCGTTACTACCCATAGCCATTTCTCAATGTCATTAGCAAATTTTATCAAAATCATTTTTTTACAAAAAAACAAGTCACTAAGCTAGAATTATTTATTCTACTGTCACAAGCATCTTGAACCAATAGTCTTGGTGTAATTCGAGATTGCAAATTTACTAAGCTTGAATTACGTTTGGTTTGATTCCGTTAATCGCGGATACGTAGGCAGCCCCTCAAAAGGGTACAACCAGTGCAATCAAGGAAAGACAGGAACGATTTAATAATAAACTTCTTTTATTAATTAATAAAACCCCCGATAAACTCGGGAAATTACAAATGCAGGAATTCAAAAAAAAATAACCACAAAAAAAGCACACAACAAAAATAGTAATAGTATTTAAATAATAATAAAGCTAAGGACTCGGTATTCAAGGCATCTTGCCCTTCCCCTTGTCCTTGGCCTCCTTGGCCGTCCACTGACGACGACGCAGAGGAGAGCATTCCCGAATCACCACGGGAACCTCCTTAGCCCGGACTCCCCTCTCTGAGCTTGAGTCCTCAATCACATCAATGGGCCCAAGTCGGGCCCTCACGGGCTCAGAAAGCCGGTCACGTGGGCCTAGTCGGTCTCTAACCGCCAATCTTGGCCCAAGTAGTCTCTCTAAGTCAGTCTGGGGGCTTGGCTGCCCTTGAGTGCGGCTAGCACCAGCATCCTTATATCGAGTCTTAGTATGTGACTTAAGACCCGATTCTAATCGGACTAAAGTAGCAGGAGTGTCTCCCTCCTCGAAGAAACCCTTGTTGTCTTTTGCCGTCTCCCGGCGAACCAATTCGAAGGCCTCATCAACCTTCAAAGCCTTACGAGCTTCTTCGAACTCCTCAGAAGTCCACTTCCCGTATGCACGTGAAACACAAGCGGATTGGCAAGGGTTGGGTATAGTCCATGTATGACGGGTGAACCATCTCTGCACCAAGGTGTCACACATAGCGTCCGTCAGTTGGAGCGAGACGCTAATGATTGCCTCAGTTTCAGGAATGCGCTGAGACAAACCGAACTGCCTCAGGAGGCGGTCCGGGTAGATGTGAACTGTCCAGTCGAGAGACAGAATCACCAAGTAGCGGGCTTGGTCTCTCTTGGCCAAATCCGTCAGTTTGGAAAGAAACCACCAAGCGACGGTCCACCTAATTAAGGGACCACCATGAAACACCAGCTCCGCATCCCAGTAGGCTCGGTTTATATGATGACTCGAGCTTATCTGACGCCTCCTCGAGCTAATTTGGCTGCTACGGTAGTTGGGAATACTCGGAGGGGACTCTATGATCGACAGACGCTCAGACAGCCATATCTGAAAAGGGATACACAAGTTTCGTAAGCAATGGGAAGGTTCGCTAAAGCCCACTCGATCGAGTACGACGACTGACTCGATCGAGTATCGCAGCTGACTCGATCGAGTAAGCCCTCCGAAAACAGGCAGTAGCTCGTCGAAGACGTCACTCAGTCGAGTGACAGGTCCACTCGATCGAGTGACTTACGAACATCAGAAAATTCGCATTAAAAAAAAACGTGAGATGTATACCTGTAAGATATGGACGCTCCCCGTCAGTTGTCGGTCAGGGTCAAGCCTCCTAGCATCGAGACCCATAATGATCTCCTCGGTGGCTAGCCAAGGAGGGCTATGACCAGTCTCCATCTGGTTAACCACACCAATCAGCCTGATCTGACCCAAGCACGAGTCAGCCTCCATCATCCCTTCGAAAACGTAGCGATGCAGCATACAAAAGACGAAAGCCCTACGCCTATGAGCAGCAGTAATCCTCACGTCGCGATTATTCATGAACTTGTCAGCCAGGTCGAAAAGGGAGACAGAATTTCCCCGCACCATTCGATCTGTCTCAGCATGAGACAAACCCAGGAAATCTCTCAACCTCCTACTTGGATCGGGATAGAACGGAGGGATAGCAGGATGAGCAATAGGGCTCCAACCACCTATAGTTGCGATTTCCTCAGGTAGAGGGCATATTTCTCCTCGCGGGAACGCAAAAACGTGATGGATAGTTGATGGTAGGATTTGTCGTGGATCCCGCCACCAATTAAATAACCGGCTAAGACCTAGTGGGTAGCTAGGGTAAGTCGGGTCGTGTCCACGGAGACGGTATTGCAAGGTTTAGACTAAATCGGCCTAAAACAAGACTATGCTACCAAACAAACACAAAGAACTACTACTAGATGAATTTTGATGAGAGGAGAAGTAGGAAGTAGACTAACAATCAACTAGGCTAAACAAGGTTAAGCTAGGATAACTAAACACGAACCAACTAGCAAACTAAAGAGAAGTGCTAAACAATGCTAATAATCGAACTAACTAACAAACTAAAGGAAATGATGACTAACTAACAAGATGTATCAAATATGGAAGGAAGAGAGTGGGTTAGGTCGGGTTCATAAGTGTAGTAGGATGACTTGGGTCGATTAAGGGTGTAGGTGCCTCCTAATTGCTAGGCTCGGTCCGGGCGGTAGCAACTTAAACCGATGTCGATGACAATGCTCAACATGTCCACACACAAAGCAAACAATGGGTAGAAGAAAACTAGCATGAGAAGCATGGCCACTACAACTCATACAAGCATATCAACAAACACATGGTGTGCCAAATATGTGACTAACAATAAAGAACCATCCTTTACCCCTAACCAAACCCTAATCACCCATAATCTACCCTTAATCCCCCTACTAACCCACAAGATATCTACTCACTCATAGTCAAAGAAAAACTAACAACAATAAGAAGGGAACACAACATCACAACCCTAACATTCATCATCAAGAACAATAACAATCAATAACAACAAACACTAAATAAGGATGCAAACTTGAGTAAACAACAATAATCAAGAGAAAAGAAAGATTATACCAACACTAGGATGAAGAAAAGATGCAATCTTGTATAAAAGAGAAACCCAAATAATCCCAAGGTTGTCAATCTTGGAGAAGTCTTCAAGTATCTTTTTAATACAAGCACTAATTAACTAAGATTAACTAAGATTAACTAAGGATTAATGAGAGATTCAAACTAATATGAGGAACTAAATCTAGGGTTTATATGTTGTAGAGAGGCTTAAGAGAGGCTAAAACTAATGTCAGATACATAAACAATACAAGAGGTAAGTATTTATAGGGTTACAAATGGAAGGGAGAAGAGAAGAATAAAATGCGGACTACAGCCCTTTGGTCCCGACCGGGACGGACCATCCCGACCGGGACGGACCCACCATCCCGACCGGGACGGGTTGGTCCCGACCGGGACGGCTCTGCAGTAGCCTCTCCAATTGTGCACTTCATCCCCGGCGGGATGAGGTGCATACCCGTCGGGGATGGGTCTTGTAGGCCTCCAATATGATCCTTTTGGTCTCTCCTTGCTTCACATGGACTTCTCATCGATTCTCGGGACTCGGGATCGGGTCTCGGAGGCTCGGGATTGGGTCCCAAGGTCTCGGGGTCGATTCCAAAGCATCGAGTCATCGTTCCTTTATCTCGTTGGCTCCAAAATGTGTATGTATCGAGTCGGAATCGCTCCAACTCTTCCAAATCGGTCTCGGAAACCTGAAACGAACTAAAGGAAGCATAAGAAGCCCCTAAACCGCTCCCAAGGAGCGATTCTACAAGGAAAATGGGACCAAAACACTACAAAATAGGCACTACAAACCACACTTATCAACTCCCCCACACTTAACCCTTACTCGCCCTCGAGTAAGCACATACTAACTACTATACTAGCCGAATGGGTATTAGCGCACCCTACGCCCTTTCAACTCACGCGAGTGCACTTAGAGGAAAAGTGCACCCCGCAAGGCAAGTCGGGTCTTGCGACAAAACTGTGGATGCAACCGGACACAAAACATATAAACAAACAGGCATACAAACAAACACACAAAAGGGTTGCACCCAAAAGAAAAGAAATACCGCTTCCCTCAAACAAGCGGTGAAAGAAGCACCGGATTAGGACTCAAGGCAAGTGACAACGTTCCCAAGCTAGCAATACAAACCGAGGTGGACTAAACCCTAATAGTATGACGACAAAGCAACAAAAACGTTGGTAACTTACCTAGGTTCCTCCTAACCTTCTAAGAACGTACCACGGGACGATCGGCGGAGTGGGAAGTGATGATCCACGGTGTTAGTCGACATTGTAGGTAAATGAGACCCCGCCCCCTTTGGCGTGAGCCAAGAGGGTCGTCCCGTGTCCAAAACCGCCTAACTAGTCCAAGTAAAAAGGTGGAAAACATGCAAAATGAGGGAAGACTGACTAATGCCGCTATCATCCTTCCTCGGGACTCGGTCCTTTGGTAGGCTCTTCACGGCAAAAGTCGGAAAAAGGCTTATTTTGAGAGGTGGGGATTAATTTTTTGTGAATCAGATTTTCTTTTGGCATTTTCTCTTTTCTTTTGCATTTTTGCCTTGTTTTGCCATGCCATTCCTTTTCTTCTTTTCTATTTTCTTTTTGGCTTTTGTGCCCCTTTTTTTTTCTTCATTCTTTTCTTTCTTTCATTTTTTTCTTTCTTTTCTTTTCTTTGCCCCTTTTGGCAAGATTTGGCTTTTTGGCATTTCATTGTATGACAAGAAAGAGAGGAATCAACAAGTTGCGATTTATTGTGTGAAAATGAGTGGGAGGTAGGTAATGGGTGAGTCGGGGGTCGCGATTTCCCTTCAAACCCACAAAAAGGGGAGAAAACTTGGACTAATCAAACGATCCTAGACACGGTCACCTAAGGGACAAGACTCGGTAACCAAGGCCTTTTCACACCGTGGGTGGTCATAATGGTCAAAATGCAAATCCCGTAGTAAATCCCTAGTAAGCTAGGTGGACTCAAGGTAAAGGACCAACGAAATTATTGATTTAGGGTCATCCTACTAGACTAAAGTCCAGGACTCAATTTATACCACTAGGAAGGGAAAATAGACACTTGCACACTAGCCTCTAAACCGGGTTTTCAAAGACCATTTACACACAAGACACACAACAAAACACAAAACAAAGACTCAACGAAAACGAAAGAAAAAGAAACAAAAGCAACAAAACAAGAACAACACAAAACGAACACATACATAACACAAACACCACCCCTATCATCAAACAAGTCTCCCAAATCCACCACAATCTTTACAAAGCTCCTCCCGAGCACACTTCATCACAAAACTCCTCCAAACTCCGCAAGAGGTAAAGAAGAAAATGGGATAAAGATGATACCGGAAGTCTTGAAAGCTCTCCAAAGCTAATGGCGATTAGGCACCCTACAAAGAGAAGAGGGGGGCAAAACACACAACAAAACAAATATACGACACAATGACACAAAAGGAAAACACACAAAAGGAAAATCTTTTTGATTTTTGTGAAAATTTTTCAAATTTTTAGGTTTTTTAAAGATTTTTTTGGAAACACTATGAAAATAAAACTAACTATGCTAGAATATCGCTCCCCCACACTTAAGTCGAGCCATGTCCTCATGCTCGACCGCAGTGCATGGAGCACAAAAGAAAAAGAAAATAAACTACGAAAATAAAGCTAAAAATCAAAAAGTGGAGAAAAGGGTAGAAGGCGTCCGGCCGGGGTGTAATCAAGTCACCATGGGCCGAGACAAGAAAAAGATATGGAAGGGGGAAGAAAATAAAAAGAAGGAAATAAAAGGAAATGGGAGGGGAGGACTAGGTGTAATCACGTCACCTAGCCCGGATTCCGCCCAAATCCGACTAATTCCAACAAAGAAGGTGAAAATCTTGAAAATTTTGGATTTTGAAATGACTCTCGATGTAGTCACGTCATCGAGAGTCGGGAGCAAGCACACCAAGGCCTCGGAGGCCGCCATGACAGAAATGATAAGAGGGAAAGGGAATAAACAAAGAAGACAAGCTATAAAAACGGAAAAGAGAGGATAGTTGCCGTACCATACGGTTACGAACTCACTCGCTCCATCGTCTCATAAGTCAAAATAGGCACTTAGCTTGTCCAAGTCGTCGTTATTCCTCTCTAATTGCGATCCGGTTCCATGGTTGGGGCACAAATGCAAAATGAGGTGGGTTTTGGATGCGAAAGTCGGTTTGAAGTGAATAGAAAGTGAGGTGAAGACATGGATGTGAGGTGTAAGGGTCATACAATGAGAGTAAGGACATGTAGGGAGGTTGGGAGGGGGTATAAAGTGGTTGGGTGGTCTCAAACAACGAAGAAAAGAGCCAACGGAGGACAAGGGGTCCATCCCGGTCGGGATGGGTGGTCCCGGTCGGGATGGCTGTCTCGTCCCGGTCGGGAAGACCTCGTCCCGGTCGGGACGGACCGCCAGTGAACTCAATTTTTGTGCAGCTCATCCCGGTCGGGATGGCATCCTTCCCGGTCGGGATGGGCCTTCCATCCCGGACGGGATGACCTCTTCTAGGCCGGGAAGAGTCTCCATATCCTCTATAGCACCCAAAAGCTCGTACCGAGCTTCAAAAACCGACTTCCCTTCACACATTCCAAGCTCCAACAATGACCGTTCTTCCCTAGGAGTCACTTCCACTTCACACCTATCACACTAAACTCAAACAACACATCAAATTCCCTCCCTCACAACGCTCATCAATCATCCAAATAATCAAGAATTTCACAAAAGCAAACAAACTATAAGGGAAAGAGATATATACAAAGAGACGGTTCTTGTGGAACTCCGTCAAACCAAGGTGACACTTTCTTCAATCTTTTTCAACATCCAAGATTTCTTCCATCTCCATCAAGGGCACGAAGAAACAAGTCGAAGGCCCTAGCAAAGTCTTCAATCAAGTTAGTAACATAAGCATCCACAAACCAAGGCTCTTCATGACCTTGTCTCGACGTTCCCGGGGCATTCCGATCTACTAAGTTCAATGGCTTGAACTTGTACTTTCGATCCTTCGGTATATACCCAAACGTCCATCTATCTTCATGTGGCCCCAAGGGAGTCTCATCTTCATCCTTTTTGCTTTTCAACTTGTCATTGGACCCATGACATGGGCTCTCATCCTCCTCCAAATCGGAGTCATCATCCTCAAGTACATAAGATTCCTTGTTCATGCTTTGTCTCGGTTCTTCCCCTAGATCGATGTTTTCCTTGGCTTGGATCATATTGCATGACTCGTCGTTGGTAGGCGAAGTGTTACCTTGAAGGTCAAACACTAGCTTCTCCTCGCCTAACTCGAATGTGATCCTACCGTTCTTCACATCGATCATGGCACCGGCGGTATGTAAAAATGGGCGCCCAAGAATAATAGGAGTGATTTCATCTTCCCGCATATCGAGCACGATAAAGTCAACCGGAATGAAGAACTTACCGATTCTCACCGGCACATCCTCTAGCATCCCCAATGGTCGGTTGAATGAACTATCGGCCATTTGGAGCGTGATAGAGGTACTTTTAAGCTCCTTCATCCCAAGTCGGCAACAAATGGAGTAGGGAATGATACTTACACTCGCACCCAAATCACATAAAGCTCTTTCGATCTTGTAGTGCCCTATGGTGCAAGGGATCGAGAACCTACCCGGATCCTTCAACTTTGGAAGCGTAGAACCTTGAATGAGCTCGCTCACCACCCTTGTGAACTCGATGGTCTCTTCCTTGTCGACGGATCTCTTCCTAGCCAATATTTCTCTCATAAATTTTCCATATGCCGGGATTTGGGTAAGTAGTTCGGTGAATGGGACACTCACATCCAACTTCTTTACTATGTTAAGGAACTTGTCATATTGAGTGTCCACCTTAGTCTTCATTTGCCTAGATGGGAAAGGCAACTTTACTTGATACTTATTTGGCTCAATCGGGGTGGGCTCTTCAAATGACACTTTCTTTTTACCCTTATCTTTAGCTTGAAGTGTGGTTTGCTTGTCTTGTTGAGGTTTCTCAACCTCCCATAAGACTTGCTCCTCCGTTGGATTGTCAAAGCTTGAGCTCTCTTGAGTTGGAGGTGTCATCTTTCTTGTCGGTTCTTGCACCGGCTCTTGCTCACTCGGGAATGGGGGGGAATCATAAGATGTTCCTCTCCTTGTGGTGATGGCATTGACATGCTCAAAAGTCGGAGTTACACCTTGAGGGGGTAATTGCCCTCTTTGTCTTGAGGAACTTCCCGATGCAAGTTGTGCCACTTGATTTTCAATCATCTTCATGTGAGTTTTCATTTCCTTGTTTTCCATTAAAATTTGATTAATGGCTCCTTGTTGTGACATTTGTGCATCTAATTGCCTCTTTTGCAATTCATGAGTGTCCCTATAGATATCCACCATTTGTTTTTGCATGTCGAAATCCCGTGGTGGTGATGATGGATTATGCGGTGTATTGGTGAGAGCTAAGGGAGTACCATAGTCATGAATAGGAGACCGGCTCCTAGGCTTGCCTTGTTGTTGATTTCCTTGAATTGCTTGTTGTTGATGATTGTTCCCTCGGAACCCATGAGAATTGCCTTGATTAAGGCCTTGGTTGTTGCCATGGTTGTGGTTTTGATAGCCTTGGTTGAAGTTCCCTTGTTGGAACCCTTGATTGTTGTTGAATGAACCTTGGTTACCTTGCTTGAAGTTGTTGAAAGGTCTTGAGTTGCCTTGGTAACCTTGGTTGTTGTCCCTTAAGGGAGGTGGAACATAAGGACGATGTTGTTGTTGGTGTTGAAGAGCTTGTTGTTGAGGGACTTGATTGGAAGCTTGGTATTGATTGGAATAGGAAGTACCTTGCTTGAATGCTTGAAAGGCATTCACTTGCTCAATACTCCCTCTACAATGCATAGGGTCATGACCAACGATTCCACAAGTATCACACATGCCATAATAAGGCAAAGGAGGTGCAAATCCTAAAGCATTCACTTCATAAATCGAGGCTTGGTTGGAGGAACCGATGCTTTGGACTTGAGTGAGGTGACCTTGAAGCTTCTTGTCAATGGATTCCATGTGTGTCTTCAATTGAGCCCCAAGGTCAATGCTTAATTGTGTTATAGCATCAACCTCGTGCCTACCTCCTCGGTTTGCCTTCCTAGGCCTAGAGTATTGCGAATTATGCACCGCCATCTCTTCGATTCTCGCCCAAGTTTGGTCATCATCGACCTCGGTGAACCTACCATTAGAGCCCATATTAAGTATAGTTCTTGAGTCCTCATAAAGACCATTCCAAAATTGTTGGACTAAGAACCATTGTGAGAGTCCATGGTGAGGGCATGATCTAACCAATGACTTAAACCGCTCCCAAGCTTCATATAAGCTCTCTTCATCCCGTTGTTGGAAACCGGTGATGGAGGCTCTAAGCAAATTAGTCTTCTCCGGAGGGTAGAAAGTTTGGTAGAATGCCAATGCAAGTTTCTTCCAAGTGTCGATGCCCATGGTTGCCCTATCAAGACCTTTAATCCATTGCTTCGCCTTTCCAATAAGAGAAAATGGAAATAAAACCCATCGGATTTGATCTTGTGTAACCCCGGGTTGAGATATAGCGTCACAATAATCGGAGAAAGTCTCCATGTGTTGGTGCGGGTCTTCGGTGGGCAAACCACTAAATTGGTTCCTTTCCACAAGTTGGATGAAATGGGTCTTGGCCGTAAAATTTCCGGCATAAGCGGCCGGTAGAGCATTGGGTCCCGGCAAGACGTCTTCCGTGAATGTGGAGTGGGAGGAAAACTTCGGCATTATTGGATGTAAGGGAGAAGATGGTGTAGACGGAGTTGATGTAGATGTAGATGGGGAACTAGGACTAGAATCTCCAAAGGGATTGGTGAAATTCCCTTCGGCCGTCTCTCGATATGCTTCCTCACTATCGCTTCCTTGAGCTTGCTCTTGATGGGTATTGCTTGCACTTGGTTGAGAGATCCTAACCCGGTTAATCGTCCGTTGGCGAAAAGCTCGAAAAAGCCTCTCCGGCTCTGGATTAAAGAGAAAGGATTCGCCTCCCCGCCTAGGCATACACTACACACTAGAACAAACGTGAGAATACCTAGTGCTTTATGGGCACTAGGTAACGACAATAAGCAAGCACAACTAGAGACAAAGAGAAAAGGAAGCTAAGAAATCAAGAAAAAACAAGAGAATATTCACAAGAGATGATAGAAGGGCACAAAGGAGGGTAACTAAGTCTAGAAATGAGCAAACAAAGTCTAAACAATGCACCGTCCCCGGCAACGGCGCCAAATTGATGGTAGGATTTGTCGTGGATCCCGCCACCAATTAAATAACCGGCTAAGACCTAGTGGGTAGCTAGGGTAAGTCGGGTCGTGTCCACGGAGACGGTATTGCAAGGTTTAGACTAAATCGGCCTAAAACAAGACTATGCTACCAAACAAACACAAAGAACTACTACTAGATGAATTTTGATGAGAGGAGAAGTAGGAAGTAGACTAACAATCAACTAGGCTAAACAAGGTTAAGCTAGGATAACTAAACACGAACCAACTAGCAAACTAAAGAGAAGTGCTAAACAATGCTAATAATCGAACTAACTAACAAACTAAAGGAAATGATGACTAACTAACAAGATGTATCAAATATGGAAGGAAGAGAGTGGGTTAGGTCGGGTTCATAAGTGTAGTAGGATGACTTGGGTCGATTAAGGGTGTAGGTGCCTCCTAATTGCTAGGCTCGGTCCGGGCGGTAGCAACTTAAACCGATGTCGATGACAATGCTCAACATGTCCACACACAAAGCAAACAATGGGTAGAAGAAAACTAGCATGAGAAGCATGGCCACTACAACTCATACAAGCATATCAACAAACACATGGTGTGCCAAATATGTGACTAACAATAAAGAACCATCCTTTACCCCTAACCAAACCCTAATCACCCATAATCTACCCTTAATCCCCCTACTAACCCACAAGATATCTACTCACTCATAGTCAAAGAAAAACTAACAACAATAAGAAGGGAATACAACATCACAACCCTAACATTCATCATCAAGAACAATAACAATCAATAACAACAAACACTAAATAAGGATGCAAACTTGAGTAAACAACAATAATCAAGAGAAAAGAAAGATTATACCAACACTAGGATGAAGAAAAGATGCAATCTTGTATAAAAGAGAAACCCAAATAATCCCAAGGTTGTCAATCTTGGAGAAGTCTTCAAGAATCTTTTTAATACAAGCACTAATTAACTAAGATTAACTAAGATTAACTAAGGATTAATGAGAGATTCAAACTAATATGAGGAACTAAATCTAGGGTTTATATGTTGTAGAGAGGCTTAAGAGAGGCTAAAACTAATGTCAGATACATAAACAATACAAGAGGTAAGTATTTATAGGGTTACAAATGGAAGGGAGAAGAGAAGAATAAAATGCGGACTACAGCCCTTTGGTCTCGACCGGGACGGACCATCCCGACCGGGACGGACCCACCATCCCGACCGGGACGGGTTGGTCCCGACCGGGACGGCTCTGCAGTAGCCTCTCCAATTGTGCACTTCATCCCCGACGGGATGAGGTGCATACCCGTCGGGGATGGGTCTTGTAGGCCTCCAATATGATCCTTTTGGTCTCTCCTTGCTTCACATGGACTTCTCATCGATTCTCGGGACTCGGGATCGGGTCTCGGAGGCTCGGGATTGGGTCCCAAGGTCTCGGGGTCGATTCCAAAGCATCGAGTCATCGTTCCTTTATCTCGTTGGCTCCAAAATGTGTATGTATCGAGTCGGAATCGCTCCAACTCTTCCAAATCGGTCTCGGAAACCTGAAACGAACTAAAGGAAGCATAAGAAGCCCCTAAACCGCTCCCAAGGAGCGATTCTACAAGGAAAATGGGACCAAAACACTACAAAATAGGCACTACAAACCACACTTATCAATAGTATCCCAAAACGTCAAACAGGCGTCCAGAAAATGCGAGTCGATAATCAGACGTTGAAATGGGAGTAAATTGATGATTCCCATCTGAGTCAGATGAACCTTTTCTTCGTCCGGAAAGTGTTGGGACCAAGCAAAAAGCAGCGCAGTCAGGTGATCGATACCCATGACAGAAATTTGAATCTTCTTGAAAGTCTAAAAGATTTTGAGGAGAAGAAGGAGTTTGTGATTTGGGATGCAGTGAACTGAAGCAGGGATTCTCATATTTATAATGAGAAAACCTTACTGAAACCTAACTAAACCCTAACTACCATGCCTCCTCAGCAGAATTGGGCCCTACTCAGGCCTGATTGCAGTTCAGAACCCAGAATAGGAATCAAGTCGTCCCGAGCATTCCTAAAAATTTCTAAAAATATTTCACAAATTTCGCTTTTCAAAAAAAGAAAATCATTTTTTTTATTTCCCCAGCACGAGTCGGTGTTTTGCCTATGTGTTACATGCAAGTCGTTATGTGTCAGCATAAAGGTACACCCCAGACTTCAGAAGCAAGTCTCCGCGCAGCTACTTCACTCCCCAACGTGAGTCAGTATCTCTCCCAGAATGCTACATTCAAGATGTGATGTATCGGCATACGGGTACACCGAGGACTTCAAAGACAAGTCTGACTCCCCATGGAGCTATCATCATCAGGACAGGTATGACCCTCTGCTTATGGTTGGCGAGCCCTTCACGTAAGTCTACTGGATTATAAACGACCCGACCGGAAGGCTGCCAAGTCGTAATCTGCGATTGGCCTGGTAGCTACTCTGACTTTCGCCTTGTCCAAGCCTCAGTCAGAGTGGGGGCTCTCTAGACACCCGCATTTTGCCTGCTAGTGTCTATAGCAGTTCCCAACAAAACACCCGATGATGATCGGACGCAAACGTGACTTAGTATACTCGAATATGGGCTCGGAATCAATAATATCCGACGTGGAAATTTAGCGGAGTACAAATCTCTTAAAACCAACCTCAAATTCAGGCCCAGTGGGTCGTTCCGAGTAAAATGAGACTAATTTGGGCCAAAACCGACACCAAAAATAAAAACCGTCTTTTGGCGACCGGGTCAAAACTCGGTCAAAGACGAATCCGACACAAAAATCGACCAAGTTCGTTTCTAGAAGCTTGCGTCTGAACAGAATCCTTAGACAAATCAAAAGAGTCAACCATTTCCTAAAATGGCTCGCCACCCTTATCCGCTCGATCGAGTGGATTGACCCACTCGGTCGAGTGGAGCCTCAAATTCCCGAACAGACCCATTTTCAAAGGCACTCGATCGAGTGCACTAGGGCCACTCGATCGAGTGACCCTAGGTCGAGGGGTAAACTCTATAAATACCCCTCAAACCCTTCTCATTTTTTTCAGCGTTGACAAGAATTTTACACCTACATTTCTACCCTAACACTCTACATTACACCACACTACAACTCCTAAGCCATACTACACAAAAACTGAGCCATTTGTCCCTCGAAGAACCGACAAAGCCACCACACACACACACACACCATAACTCAACTATATCCTCGATACTCCCGCGTTCCCGTCGCTATTACGAGTCCGTTGCCGAGGCCATTCTAAGCATGTATGTTGAGGGTGTCATAAACCCCATCTCGATCTTTACTATCTCGTTTTTATCGTTTCGTACTCTATATTATAATTATACTAGTATACTAACACTAACTCTAACATTTTAATTATTGTATACTAACTCTTTATTTCTTGTTACTAACCTCTAACATTTAATTATCGTCGTTAACATTATATACCGCGTATATATATATATTAATATCAAAATTCGGATCTTAACGCATTTGACTATGACGATCATCCAAAGTCCGTTTAATCCCTTTACGATCAACGACGAAGGTGGCACCCTTTCCAGGAGCGCCGCCCCAATGTACTCAAGGGCATAACGTGATCGTGGTCGATCATAGTTGAACCTGTTTGACTCCATTTCTAAGATTAGTGGGAAATCCGTTTATGCGAAAACCGACATCACATAATCCGTTAGGATTAGTATCGATGTCGTGACGCGGAGGACTACGATTTCGTCGCTAGTCAAATTTTTCAATCCCATAATATCACATTTTTTTCACAAACTTCCGATGACGGTATTATAATCGTATGTTACACGATTTTAGCCCCGAAAAACAGAGTTAGATTTTAATTATGCAATATTTCCATTTAACTCGGCCAAATATCGATTTAAAAGTAAATAAAGCGAAATTGCCAACTTTTTCAAAGCGAGTTATGCCACGTACAGGTGTCACTCGGCCGAGTGCCATGGGCCACTCGATCGAGTAGTACCCCAAAAACTGGGCAGTGGCCACTCCAAAGGTGCACTCGATCGAGTCCATGCCATGACTCGATCGAGTGGGTCTTGTAGCCCAGAAAACCGAGAGCTTTAATGCATCATTCGAGCCTCGTCATTTTTTTTTACGACTTCGGTCGTCACGTGTAAAGTCAATCACGTGATTACTTTTTCAAAACTCATGCATATCACTTCACTTTATCGACTTTGATTGATGGTCTCTCACTATTAATCTTGTGTCGACGACTCCTTAGTCGTATCCGACGCATGATTAATCTAGACTCCAGTTTCTCAACGTGATAAGTCGGGACAAGGCACCGAGACTCGGGATCGGGCTAGCATCACGTCTAGGTCCGATATCTCCGCCCTTCGCTTAATACACAATATAATGTGTATTTAATCGAAGTTTGTCCATTTGCACAACTTACGGTCTAGTTTGTATTTATATATACGGGTCCGTTGCAAGTTATTATTTATCGCTCTTTATATCTTGTTTATTCTTTTTTATACTGTTCGTTATTTTGTATTGGCCGGGTTGTATTTCCGCCCGTGTATTTTGTACATATTTACGAGCTTTATTTATTTGATGTTTATCGCTTTATAAATGAATCTCGCATGCTAAAACAATTTGACTTGGATTTAGATGCATTAAATGACGTAGCTAACCAATAATTCACATGCTTAGCCAAAAACGCTGTTTGCATATCATTTACTCATTTTACTAGCGCGCGTACACGAACACGAACGATGTCTTAGTAGAGGCCGCTAAGTGCGGGCGGGATTGGGTGTCCTTAGTGGGCTTCCCAACACGTACCCTCACCCCTTACTCAGAACCTCGGTTTCCGGATGCCCGAAACCGTTGGCGCACGAGATTCATTCTATACACGAAAGCCGGTGTAAACGGTATCGGTATTGTAATGCAAAGGGACGAACCCCATGAACTCTGAAATCGAAATGGGCCGTACTTTGTGTATAGCCCATGACGACATAGAGTGGGCTCGAACGGTTCCGAATAACCACAAAATTCGGTGGCGACTCCAACTTTGACTTAAATTTCGAACCCGAGAACAATCTTACCACGAGATTCATTCGCCTACCCAAACCCGCGCGTGGCCGCGTCGGGGTGGACCTACGTCATGTACACAAAATTATTTCCAATTTTCATTGTGTTTTTCAATCACTACTACAAAACATCAAATAGACAACTCCTAATAGACATCTAATATTTTTAACAATTGATGTATAATATATGTACAACTGTTTTTTTTTTAAAATAGTTGTCTTTATCGGATAATAGACAACTAAGTTTTATAAAAACAGTTGTCTATATGTTATACAACTGTTTTTATTTATCTCAGTTGTCTATTATACATTGAGGACCACTGGTAAGTAAACCGACCCATATCAGCTTCTCAGGTAACAAAATAGGCTTCTCAAGTAACAAAATAAGAAAACCCGATTAGTTCAGAAAAACCCTAAATCTAAGTATCATCTTCTATAGTTCTATCATCATCAAAAAATAACCGTTCAGTTGCTATATCATCAGCAGCAAAATCTAAACCCTAAATCTAAGTACGCCGCTCGTCGCTCATCGCTCATCGCTTGTGTATATGGGATAAATCGAAAAGATGTCTTCACCATAAGCATATGGAACAAATCAATCATCTGTTTCTCTCTCCCCGAATTCCATCTCAGTCCTATGATCTGATCTTTTCTTTAACACTTTTGAATTGAATTGAATTGCATTTATATCAAGTTCAATTCAATGTTGATCGATTACTTGTTAGTTCCATATAATTTCGATTGGTACTCAGGTGCGCTGAGAATCGTATCGTTTTCGAGGAATTCAGGTTGATGGTTGCTGTGAAATTCAATTCATTATGAAGCTCAAGCGAAGGAGGGCTTCTGAAGTGGTTAGTTTACTATCTAGCTTCACTTATATTTATGTTTTTTCTAATAAATTTGAATGGTGATATATCTGTATTAGGTTGAGAGTTTTCTTTGAATTGAATTGTTGTTTTAGTTTGTTAATTGCCTTTTGTTGATCACTGTTTTTCTGTGTGATGGTTTACGGAATTCGAAATTGATCAATTGTGAATTGCTGAGAGCAAAATAGGATGGTTTATGGGACTATATGAATTGTTTGAAGTATTTGAAGTATTAAATTGCCGTGCCTTATTTGTTTTCTTTTGATTTGATTTGCGAGTTTTGGTGATTTTGAATAGACTGAGTGGGCAGTGTCTTCTTCACGTTTCATCCTTTTGTTGTTAAAGAATGTTCTGCTAACTCGAATGAATGAATGAAATCGTGAGAGCAAGCTTTTGTGTTTGGGAAAAAATGGAAAGCTGATTGATTTTATTTCCTAGGAATACTCCCTCCAATCCAGACTTTTTGCGGTCTATGAGACGACTAAGCAAATGTTTCGATGAATCAATCCTAGACAGTAGACACGACACAGCATGTCTTAGAAAATATTAACCAGTCAAGTCTGAAGTTTCGTTGAGCTTGCACTAAGTCAATCAAAAATGTGGGCAACAATGGTTGGACACCTTGCATTTTTTCTTAATAGTAACCAAATTCTCAAGCCAAACCATAACCATTGTTATACCCCAACCAAATAATACGGAAATTTAATTATAATTACCTTGCAGCATTAACCTGCCTTTTCTGTCAGTCTACTCAATACATTTTGTAGCACCAGCCCGACTCAACTCTAGATGAGTAATATGACCCGTTTGCCAGGTCGGCATCTTCTGACTTCAGTATGTAGAAACCGTGTTGGTGAATATTGATGGAAAAATGCTTATAGAAATGTACAGCCTGCAATAGCATATAATCAACAGGCGCACCAGAATGCAATGATATGTTCATCAAACGACAGGCCGGTAAGGTGTCATTCTCACTCGTGCATACCTACGTATTCTTTCTCCTTTCCACACGATTTTAATGTCAGTTTACTACTCATTCCTCGGTTATTGGTTCTTGTCATATGACACCACGAGATTTTGGGTCCGCTATTTGACACTGGGTATTAAATCGATGCAGGTCCTTTCTGCACTTAATCTGTACACATGTCTTGATAACAGAATCAACAGGTGAACTTATTTTCTTTGCTTGAATCGACAAGAATACGTCGTGGATCATTGAGGGAATGCTTGTCGTTTACTCTAGTTTGCTCTTTTTGAATTATATACACAAAATGTTTACAAGAAATAAGTTGAATGCTAGAGTACTAATGTTTACACGAAATGTTTACAATCGTGCAAGTTGGAGAACGTCGTCTGATTCAAAGAGCTTGACAAGATTATGGGCGCAAAAAACATGGTTTCAGAGTACTACATGATGCCAAGGTAATGGTGGGAGGCTTGGTGACCTTAATGCCGACTTTAGTTAGGAGTGATGTGAGCCATAGAACTTTTGAGGTAAGGTTAGCTGTAGCTCGAAATTGGATGTTTACCTATATTCATTCTCTTTTATTCGTGTCACAGGTGCACTTCCTTATTCCTGTTCATTTCCCCAAGCAACAACCAACTTTGATCTTACAAGCCTCACAGGTAAAGTGGCTTGAACAATATTTGAGTTTTAAACACATCTTTACTGCATATAAAACAGATGACGAGTAAAATATCAAATAAGAATGAGGATTGCATATAACTTAGTAATATATCAAATAAGAGTAATCGAGTGGTATACTTGCTTACTTTGGGTTTATACGAGTAAGAAACAAAATGGGTGAGTTTTACATCTTAATTTGTGCCCTGTTTCTTAGTGTTTCTCGGGCGGCTAATGCTAATGCTCTTAGCCAGAATTACTACACCAATATTTGTCCGAAAGTCGAGTCCGTCGTCCGACGAGCCGTTAAGCTTCAAATAAATCAAACATTCGTCACCATTCCGACCACCCTTCGCCTCTACTACCACGACTGCGCTGTCTCGGTATGTATTAACATATACTCGGTACTATATATATATATATAGGGATGAGTGGAGTGTTATGGATATGGATATGGATATGGATTTTAATTGTATTTGGGTTGCAGGATTGTGATGCTTCAATAATGATTCAATCGACGCCTACGCCTACAAACAAAGCAGAGAAGGATCACCCGGACAACCTTTCATTAGCCGGAGACGGGTTCGACACGGTGATAAAGGCGAAAGCAGCTGTGGATGTGGTTTCCAGATGCAGGAATAAAGTTTTCCTGTGCTGATATTTTTACCATTGCCACTCGTGATGTCGTCAATATAGTACTCATTTAATTCAATTTTGTGTTAATTAATTAATGAATGGATGGAGATGATAATTAAGTTAATTGGGGATGTAATGTAGGCAGGAGGACCGTATTACAAAGTAGAGCTGGAGAGATACGATAGCTTGACGTCGAGGGTGTCCAATGTTTATTATAATTATTCTCAAATCATTCTTTTGAGAATGATTATACATCACTAATTTCACAAGTGAACAATATTTCACATCTTTTCAGCAGATTACCGTCTTAACTTGATTACTAAGTTATCCATTTGTACTTATTATCGATTTAGCATTGTCTCTTTCTCGAAAATTGTGAGAAAAGTTGATCACTTGTGTATATTCTACACCGTGTACAATAGATTCGTAGTTACCTATGTATACTGTGAAAATGAAAAGAGATGATGTATTGAGGATTAAATGTTTTTCTTATTAATAAAATTAAAGTTCTCGGTATGTGAAATTAGTTTTTTTTTTTTTTGTTCGTTAGTAGTACAATAGACATCTAATATTTTAAACCTTTGAGACAACTGTTATTTTATAAAACAGTTGTCTATTAATGAATAGACAACTGTTGTAAAACAGATGTCTATGCTTATGCTAATATACAACTCCAAACTACTCAACTGTTGTAAATCAGTTGTCTATTGCAAAAAATCAGTTGTCTATTTGATGTTTTGTAGTAGTGAATAGATTTGTAGACACAGAGTAATTTTATATGAAATCATTTGTAAAAATAATTAGTTGTGATTAAAGATTAAAACCGAAAATACTATGAATGATGAATTTTATAAAACATGTCTTGGTGTGGAAATTGACGGGTCAGGTCGAGTTTGGGTCGGGTCGGGTCAAGTCTTGTCGGATCAATATTTAGCGAGTTGACGACTTAGGTGTGATTAATATATTTTAAAATAATTTTTATTTAGTATTTAAAAGATTTTTTTAACGATATTTGGTTAAGAATATCTAGAGAAAAAAACTAAATACGTAATATTTTAAGTTAACATTATTTTTTTATCTTCATTGGATCACATCGGGTCAGCTTTTGGTCGGGTCAATTTTGGGTCGGGTCGACTTTTGGGTCGAGTCGAGTCGGGTCGGGTCAGATAATTTATCGGGTCATTTTGGGTTACAGGTCATCTCGGGTCGGGTCGGGTGCGGGTTCGGGTCGGCCTGAAGCGGGTCGTATCGGGTTACGGGTCAGGTCGGGTTGAGTCATGCCACTAAATTTTCGGGTCAGATCGGGTCAATTTTACTCGGGTTTCGGGTCGGGTCAGTCGGGTCGGTTCAGGCTTGCCAGCTCTAGTCTTACGTCATAACAATGATATTTAGTGAAAATACATAAATTTAATGAGGACAAATATGTGTTATAAATATTCTAAAAAAATGAGAAACTTGGATTGAAATGCGAAACAATGAGAGGATTATACAACCAGTTGTACAGAGCTCTATGTACAACTGGTTTTAAGATTTTAAGTTTTATCACAAAGGTTTTGAATTTTGCTATAAAGCTTTAGTGTAAAGTTGTCGAGTTAAATCACATAAATATTTAAGCTCAAAAACTTACAACTCAGCTCAGAAACTTTTATAAACTCAATAAATATATATAAAACGCTCAACAACTTAGCCTTGGTTGTACAATGCTATTATACAACCAGGTGAATAATACTATTTTCCCGAAAAGTAATACTTGAAGTTTGGATATGAACGGTATATAGTGAGCACAAATTTTTGTTTGTAACGAAAAATTCTCGTCATACTTCTATGACAAATTTAAATAATACCGAGTACTCATTTAGATTACAAAAAAATTACGAGGAAGACCTATGTTTTGTTCTTATTATTTTAAATGATTATTATTTGACTTATTATAACAACACGACGGATATGTTAGACTAATTGTACATGTAACTGAGTGATTCGATGATAAGACATATGTTATGATTCGATGATGAAATCTATCCCATGATCATTATAGATTTGATTTAATTCAACCCAAAACAATCGATGAAGGAAAAGAAACTAACCGTGGTCCATGTCTTACGACGCACTCAATAATAATAAGAATAAAGACCCAAATATGCTTCTCCTCCTTAACCCTTTGCCTTGATGTTTCTCTTAAGATGGAATAAGAAACTTTGAACAAACCCTTTAATTGTCTGTCACTTTTACAGAGTATTGTTTTGATAGATAAGATGAACGTACACTGTCCTTGTATAAATACAAGTTGACAGTTAAACAATTCATGAAGAGTCATACCTCTTCATGATAACTTTTCATGACAATCAGTAATTTTAAAGGGTCTAATTCAAATAATTAGGGTAAGGTAGGAGGGAATAGTAATTCCCGAACTTTAATTACGTTAACCGAAACCGAACCATCACGGTGTCGACTTTATATCAAAGTCCCGTTAAATGTGAACTCGTTATTTATAAACCCGAAAGACACAAGGCCATAAGAATATAAATATTCTAACATTCTCCCACTTGGCCTTAGTGTCACTTAAAGGATCAAGAATTATAATGTTCACCTTAAATTGAGCTCATTAAACTTTCTATAAAACTTTAATAGATTTAGAATTAATTGAATCATGGCGGTCACACATCATTCTGCGACATGATCCCTTCCATGTATCACAAATCAATCTTAACTCTTAACTAGCTCTAATTTGAGAAAATACAATAATTCTCAAAATGATTACATGTAATCTCCAATCATAAATGTATACATATATCATAATGATTACATGTACTTTATAGAGAAACATAACAATAAATGATATCAAAATGTCATAAATATAATATGAGCACACTACTTTTACATTAGCAAGGCTTTATCTACAACACCCATGCGCTCTACATGGCCAATAAACGCTTTAGGTGGTAATAGTTAACGGATCGGCTACCATTACATCCGTCCTAATATGCTCAATTGACACTCTACGTTTCTGCACATCCTCTTTAACTGATAAGTATTTCAATTCAATATGCTTATTAGCACCCTTAGAGTACTTATCATTTTTAGCGAAGAATACGGCTGCTTCATTATCACAATAAATTCTCAACGGCTTGGCTATACTATCGATGATTCCAAGTCCCGAGATAAAGTTCCGCATCCACAATGCATGAATAGTGGCTTCAAAGCATGCCACAAATTCAGCTTCCATAGTAGAGGTAGCAAAGATAGATTGTTTTCCACATTTCCATGATACTGCTCCCTCAGCTAATAGAAAGACATAACCAAATGTTGATTTCCTAGTATCTTTACATCCGGCATGGTCTGAATCTGAATATCCAATAACCTCTAGATCATTATCGGATCTCCTATATGTAAGCATGAATTCCTTGGTTCCTTGCAAGTACCTGAGCACTTTCTTTGCAGCTCTCCAATGGTCCATCCCGGGATCACTTTGATATCGACACAACATTCCAACAGCAAAGCTGATGTCTGGTCGAGTACATGTTTGAACATAGTTCAAGCTCCCAACCACTGATGCATAAGGAATTCTTTCCATTTCTTTTCGTTCTAGCTCATTCTGGGGACATTGCATTTTACTGAACTTATCCCCTTTCTGTATAGGAACGATTCCGGGCGAGCAACTCTCCATTCTATATCTCTCTAAAATTGTATTGATGTAAGTTTTCTGAGACAGTCCTAACAATCCTTGTGACCTATCACGGGTTATTTCAATCCCAATCACATAGGATGCCTCACCCATATCTTTCATCTCAAAATTTTTAGAGAGGTACTTCTTTACATCATGTAACATACCCATATTATTCGCAGCTAGCAAAATATCGTCAACATACAGAACTAAAATTACAAACTTACTCCCACTGATTTTCATATAGATACATCGATCAACGATGACCTCTGTGAAACCATATGATGTGATAGTATCATTAAACTTTAAGTACCACTGTCGGGAAGCTTGTTTTAGTCCATATATCGACTTCTTCAGCCTACAAACCTTGCCCTCATTACCTGGAGCTAAAAAGCCCTCAGGTTGCTTCATATATACTTCCTCCTCAAGTTCATCATTTAGAAAAGCGGTTTTCACATCCATTTGGTGAAGCTCGAGATCATAATGAGCTACCATTGCCAATACAATTCTTAAGGAATCCTTCTTAGATACTGGAGAGAAGGTTTCCTTATAGTCAATACCGTCTTTCTGAGTAAAACCTTTGGCGACAAGTCGGGCTTTGTATCTTTCTATGTTCCCCTTAGAATCCTTTTTGATCTTATAGACCCATTTCGAACCAATGGTCTTGGACCCTTCAGGTAACACAACTAAATCCCACACTTTATTATCATCCATTGATTTCATCTCTTCTTTCATAGCAATTAACCACTTTTCAGAATCGTTACTTTCTATGGCTTTTTGGAATGAGACAGGATCCTCACTAATGCTCAAGTCACATTCACTTTCCACATGATAACACACATAATCATCTGAAATAGCAGGTCTTTTATCTCTTACAGACCGCCTTGGTTGTTCATGTGGTGTATCATGTGGTGTATCATTTCCTCCTTGAATTGTGACTTCTGATTCATTGTTATTGTCATTTTGTGGGTGTTGAACATCATTATGTTGCTTCATTGTGTCATTTGACTGTATAGATACAATGGGTACAACTACTTTAGGTGCAACTTCAGGAGAGTGAATTTCTTCCCGAATTTCATGAATATCCACATTTCGTGGTTTATCACTCCCACTAGTTTGACCATTCTCAATGAATCTAGCATTACCAGTCTCAACTATTCTCGTACTGTGATTAGGACAGTAAAATACATACCCCTTTGACTTTTCAGGATAGCCAATGAAAAAACCACTGACCGTCCTAGAATCTAGCTTCTTTTCATGAGGGTTATACAACCTCACTTCAGCTTGGCAACCCCATACTCTAAGATGTCTTAAGCTCGGCTTCCTTCCCGTCCACAGTTCATAAGGAGTCTTAGGAACTGACTTACTAGGAACCCAATTTAAAACATAGGTTGCAGTTTTTAATGCATAGATCCATAAAGAAAGAGGTAAAGAACAATTACTTAACATGCTCCTAACCATTTCAATTAGAGTACGATTCCGCCTTTCAGCTACACCGTTCTGCTGAGGTGTACCTGGCATAGTATATTGAGCACAAATGCCTCTATTTTCAAGAAGCTTTGCAAATGGACCGGGACACTGACCATTTTCGGTGAACCTTCCATAATATTCACCACCTCTATCCGATCTCACAATTTTTACCTTCTTTTCTAGCTGCCTTTCTACCTCATTCAAGAATATCTCGAGGACATTCACAGAATGGGCCTTTTCATGCAGTAGATAAGTGTATCCATACCGTGAGTAGTCATCAATAAAGGTGATAAAGTACTTTTCACCACTCCAAGAAGGAGCGTCAAAAGGTCCACAAATATCAGTGTGTATAATTTCAAGTAGCTGAGAACTTCTCGTCGCTGGTTTCTTTACTGTGTGTTTAGTATGCTTACCCTTAATGCATTCTATACATACATCTAGGTCACTAAAATCTAATTGAGGGAGAATTTCATTCTTTACCAACCTCAATAACCTTTCTTTAGATATGTGACCTAGTCTTTGATGCCACAAGTAAGCTGAACTTTCATCTGATGCACTACGTTTAATGCCTCTACTCTCAACATGATACAAAGATTCAGAAAAATTAATATCAAGATTGAACTTATAAAGAGAATCGCATAAAGTACCACTACCATAATAGTAATCATTCAGGTACAAAGAAAATAATCCAAGTTCAAACTTAACTTTAAATCCTACATCATCCAATTTACTTAAAGATACAAGATTTCTAGCACATTCGGGTACATAAAGACAATTAATAAGATCTATTTGACAACCAGTGTCTAAGATCAAACGATAGGTCCCAATACCCTCAATTCGTGCCTTCATCCTGTTTCCCATGGATAGATATTCATTTGGTCCTCTTATGGGCCGGATCGAACTGAATCTCTGTTTAATATGAGAAACGTGAGTAGTAGCACCAGAATTTAACCACCATGTATTATTAGGCACTTCAATAAGGTTTGGTTCAAAGCATACAGAACAATAATGCATACCTCTCTTTTCGAACCAATCTTTCATTTTTGGACATTCTTTCTTGAAATGTCCCTTTTTCTTACAAAA
Source organism: Agrostemma githago (assembly GCA_958450325.1). NCBI lineage: Eukaryota > Viridiplantae > Streptophyta > Magnoliopsida > Caryophyllales > Caryophyllaceae > Agrostemma > Agrostemma githago. The sequence goes on from OY288244.1 coordinate 40,385,880, forward strand.
GTGACACTTCAAATCCTTTTTCATCTTACTTTCGGGTCCTTTAATGTAAGATTTGCCCTTGTTTTTGCCTTTCCAACCAGGGGTGCTCTTGCTGCTGCTGGCTCCTTCATAACCTACAAGATGGACAACTGGGGTTTTTGCCTTCTTTAATCTCCCTTCCTCCTGAATGAGCATAGCCTTTAACTCTTGAAGTTTCCATTTAACCGTTAATGTGTTATAATTCACTTGAAACTGGCTAAACTCATCAGGTAGGGAGTTAATGACAAATTGCACCAAGAAGGAATCATTTACTTCCATCCCTAGCTTCTTTAACTTTGCTGCCAGATTTGACATTTCTGTCACATGAGTATGCATTGATTCCGAGCCGTTCAAGTCATATTTCTTATTATTCAGTTCACTCATAAGACTACCCGTTATTGACTTGTCCGCCAGCTCAGATTGGGAGCACTCCTTTATCTTTTTCAAGAATTCCCTCGCTTTCTCTGTTTTAGGCATTGATGGCTTAGTACTTTCCGCCATTGTCATTCTCATGAGGGTTAAACTCAGCCTGTTAGAGCGTTCCCATGACTCATATAAGGAAATTTCTTCCTTAGTGCTCTTGTCAGTTATGGCTGAGGGTTCCTCATCAGAAATAATGGCTAGGTCGAGTGCCATAATACCCAGTGTGAACCGGATTTCCTCGGACCATTCATCATAGTTAAGCCCATTAAACTTAGTAACAGAGTTAGCGGATGCAGGTAAATTAGATGAGACTGCAAAATTTACACATGCTTAACCTATTAGTGCTTTGAAAACTTAATACAAATTCAGTAACATTACATACACATTTAAGTAACCTTTGGGCAATACTAAAATACATATACTACAATTGATGTTATAAATACTTTAATAGTCAATTATCAACATACCAAAACTTTAAATGAATGACATCTTTGGACATACATAACATTCAAATTTCGTGCAAATAATAATTTAACCCTTTCATATTATTATCTATATTTCATGTTCCTCCTTTGGGTGGTCACATAAACATACATAATAAAATATAGGACTTTAATATATAGCATCTCTATAATATGGTCTAAAAAACCATTTAAACTTTTCATATATTTAAGGGTATCATAACAAGGTCACTTTGGTGACTAACTTGTACATACAATATAAACATTTAAACTTTAATGGATAATATTCATTATAATGTGTTAATTTTTCATAAACACAAAATTTACCCATCACAATGAAAGCATTATGGTGAAAGTAACACAATTCAACAATAGAGTAGTTTATAGTGTACCGACTATTTATATACCTATTGTTCATTAATCCATACAATACCATACGCAGCGGAAGAAAATAAACATTATTGTGTCAATAATTATGTTTGAACATGGACGTACATGCAAAATCAAACTCCACGCATGAAATTTTAATAACATAAACTTATTCTGCCTAAATCAAACACAAAGTTAAGCATGTGAAAACATACGGTCATAATTGACAGACAATTAAAGACTTAGAGCGAAAACATGTCACACGCCTTCCTTGATGTGCAATTTTCACAAGACATTATAATTATGACAGAGGAAGTAATTATAATTCTCAAAATGATCATGCAAACTAAGTCTGATTCATTCTGCCTAATTCTGAAAAAGTGTAATTCTTAAAAAAAAAATGTCATACACATTCTTGCCTGATTCCACTGAAGTACTCTAATTCATTGCGAATTCCTTTAGTTATCATGCAAATTAGTCCGTAAGAATTATACACAATGATTGCATGATGATGACAAGACATTAATTTAATCAATCTGATTAATTTTTGAAGATCCGTAATGAAAGTGCAAACAATGAACAGACAAGCAAGTGGAATATTAATGCTTATAATTATCATGAGACGCATCATCAGACAATTACTATTTCATCATTTTGCCGCACTGCCGCATATAATCAGACCCGCTTCGATTTAAATCATACGCAGATAATCATCATATAAATACTCTCCTTTACGAAACAGAGGAAGAAAAAATTTCATGGTAAATTAATCAAATCTATAATGGCTCTGATACCAACTGTAAGACATATGTTATTATTCGATGATGAAATCTATCCCATGATCATTATAGATTTGATTTAATTCAACCCAAAACAATCGATGAAGGAAAAGAAACTAACCGTGGTCCATGTCTTACGACGCACTCAATAATAATAGGAATAAAGACCCAAATATGCTTCTCCTCCTTAACCCTTTGCCTTGATGTTTCTCTTAAGATGGAATAAGAAACTTTGAACAAACCCTTTAATTGTCTGTCACTTTTACAGAGTATTGTTTTGATAGATAAGATGAACGTACACTGTCCTTGTATAAATACAAGTTGACAGTTAAACAATTCATGAAGAGTCATACCTCTTCATGATAACTTTTCATGACAATCAGTAATTTTAAAGGGTCTAATTCAAATAATTAGGGTAAGGTAGGAGGGAATAGTAATTCCCGAACTTTAATTACGTTAACCGAAACCGAACCATCACGGTGTCGACTTTATATCAAAGTCCCGTTAAATGTAAACTCGTTATTTATAAACCCGAAAGACACAAGGCCATAAGAATATAAATATTCTAACAGTACAATGCTATTATACAACCAGGTGTATAATACTATTTTCCCGAAAAGTAATACTTGAAGTTTGGATATGAACGGTATATAGTGAGCACAAATTTTTGTTTGTAACGAAAAATTCTCGTCATACTTCTATGACAAATTTAAATAATACCGAGTACTCATTTAGATTACAAAAAAAATTACGAGGAAGACCTATGTTTTGTTCTTATTATTTTAAATGATTATTATTTGACTTATTATAACAACACGACGGATATGTTAGACTAATTGTACATGTAACTGAGTGATAAATAAAAAAAATTGGATCAATGCAATGTTTTGTAAGATGGTCAGCGTCAAAGGAGGAAAATCAATTACCAATTGGAAGAAGTAAAGTACTCCCTCCCACGATGTTCTTCTCACTTTCAAATGGTACATGGATTAGGAAATTAATCAAATCACAAAAAGTAATCAATAGAAAGAAAGTATATTGGATGAATAAGAAAAATTTTGAAGTGGAAATTTTTTATTGAGTTTTCTTTGTAAAGAAAGTGGAAAAAAAATCTTAGTGGGGGAGAGAGTAGTATACTACCGTCTCATTAAAAGAGTTCGTTCACGTTTTTTGGTGGAAATTAAGTGGGTAAAAATATATGGTGAAAAAATGAAAGATGAAAAGATAGTGAGGTCATAGCTAATAGCTAATGAGAACCACAAAAATCAGACAATGAAGAAAGGAAAATGTGACTCTTTAAAAAAAACGATCCAAAAAGAAAATGATGACTCTTTGCCGAGAAAAAAAGGAGTACTGGTGTGGACTCTCTCTCTTCATTTATTCCTACTACCAACCATATACTCAATTACTCATCAAGTCATCCTCTTCTATCTGTCCATCAATTCATCAAAATAAGCTCCCCCGTTCATGTACAACTTGGCTCAGATCCCCATTTATTAAAGCCCCATGAAAACTACTACTGCTACATGATAACATTATCTCTCACTTCCCACAAATTCAAAGTAATAATCATATCATCATCACCACTTAATTAATTAAGCTAGCAATGGAGGGATTATCGACCCATGTATACAAAGGGATTAAAAAATATTGGAAGAGGAGAGGTTATGTGAGATTAAACAGTAATAAAAGAAAGATCCGAAGAGAGATCAAACACGGTGATGATAAACCGGAGGTAGGGAAGGGGAGGCGGGGAAGGAAGAGGCAGTTTTGGCGGGTTAAAATCAGCCCGAGGTTCCGAATATGGAGCCGGGTAGGATCGCCCAAGAAATGGTTAGCTCGGCTACGAGATGCGTACGTGAACATGATGCTGAAGATTTCGAACGCCGGGTTTGTGACGGGGGCAACCGGGTATGGAGGCTCCATTGAATACGGTTTCAATAAGGGTCCAGTGAAGGAGTATGACGAGAAAATGATAGTGGAAATCTACAAGTCTTTGGTGATTGCACAAGGACAACTAGTTGTACCTCCTGTAGGTAAAAATGGAGATACCCAAATTAATGTATGTCTTGCGAAATAGAATTAATTAGCACGTCCACTGAGTAAAGTTTACTCTTCTTTTTTTTTGAGCAAGGATTGTTTTTTCTTTTTTTTTTTGGCTGGAATTATTATCTGATTTCAATATGTTGTGAATTATTGGATCCGGGTATATTACAAGTTCTGCTCCCATGTTTTTTTTTCAAATGAGCTAACTACGTGAGGATGAAAATCGAACCCTAACTTCACGGTTAAAGCGAGAGAGTTGTTCCCACATAGGAGCATGACATAACATACCTCTTGAATCTTGATCTTACTGTTTCGCCATCTGGAAGACTGGAACTCGGATAATATACTCTGCAGTTCTTATTTTCGTTTGCAATTTTAGCATATACGGTCATACCGAGTATAGAATATCAATTAATTAATTCACCCACTTAACAATTCCTAAAAATTATGAAAATTTTCAGGATATTCTTCTTCATCATAAAATTCATCCACGTCAAATTTCAGATTAAAATAAGATGTTTAAAGATAAGAACTAAAAATCGGCTGTTAATCGTTTTTCTCCGAAATTGGTAATAATTCAATAAACGATACTTAAAATATCAGAAAAATACGAAATTATCATAAATCATCCAAAATATTATTTTTACAGAATATATGTGTATTTTATGTGGCCGAATATTACGATTTTACGAATAAAACAACAATTTAATCGTTAATCTCAAAAAACGATAAAAATATCGAAACATGCAAATTTTACGACGCTTAAAATGAAATCAGAATTCACGAGACATAATATATTGTCTAAAAAAATTCTAATTATATACATGATGCAAATAAACAAACTAAAATCATGCAATACTGAGTAACATCGACATTACCTTTACTCGTTCAAATCCGAATCAATGTGATACTCGTCCGCTTCGGGGTCGTCTTGGAAGCCTACAATACAAATAATTCGTGGTACATAAAGGACCATAACATGGCTGAAAAAGAGTAACGAGAATAGATTGAAACATGCTCGGTTAGTACCTTTACGGAGGAGATGATTAAAGGATCGAAACAAGTGAAAAATGGGGATGAGAATGAGGATGAACACGTTTTCTTAGACAAAAAATGTTGATGTTGCTGCATGTTTTCACGTGTGATTTAGAGAGAGAATGGGAGTAATTTTGCTTGATTTCAAAGGTGAATAAATGTAGAAGTAAAGTATGAATGATATGAGGTTGTACGAGGACTTAAATTGGTACAAAAGATGGCAAGTAAATGCTAACAAAACCGGCCAAATATGAAGTGTGAAAGCACAAGAGTATTGAAAGCAAATCGAGTGATTGATGAGAAGTAGAATAGGTAAGGTTTCAATGGGAGACACTACAAGAATAAAGATAAAGGGCGTCCATAAATGGTTTGCGTTTATAGACGCTATTTTAGGACGAACGTCCTTAGTCAGACGCCAGAATGTGGTAGCCAAGGCCGGTCGCCTTTTTTTGAAGCAGGAGTCCACTGTTGGACGCCAAAAAATGGGCGTTTACGATGGCGGCTAACAATGGACGCCAGGCTGGCGTGCGACATTAGACGCCAGGTGCCCCAAGATGGCGACCACTGTCGCTCGTCGTCTGCCTTTTGTGGCGTCCGACAGTGGATGCCATCTACCGTCTACTATCGCACGCCAGTTAGCAGAATATCTGACTCTTTTTGGTCAATATCACGCATATCATGGCGTCGGACATGGCTTCCGTTAGTGTACGCCATGTATGCTGCTGCAAGGCCGTAAACATGCATTTGATGTCTAGACAAAATCGGCAAAAAAAACAAAAATCCACAATGTAACACCCCGTGCTTTGACCATTTTAGTTATTTATACTAACGATTAATATTAATAAATCAAGTCTCGACAAACTATTTTATATAGTAATATTCAATTCTTGTGCCTTTGGAACCTTTCTATTTCACTTCAGTGTTTGCAAAACTGAAATTTCTATCGTTATCGCAATTCTGTGCGATTTCGTAAAACGGTTCCTATTTTCTCATACGAACTCCGATTGAGGCGTTTCAAAAGCCTAACTTTATTAATTTTCCAAGATCTACATAATGGTGATATTCAAAATTTCAGTTTATGAGTTCATCATAAAAATATTGTACTGGACAGCTCCTTTGCAACGAAAATCGTCACCCGATGAATCGTTTCTCGACATTCGATTTCCGTACTTCTTTCCTAACCTTTGTGGAACCAAATTAACTCAAAAATATCATTCTTATACACCACATACCGTCACCTTGAGGTCCAAGAGTCAAAAAATGCTTTTCTAATCAAAAACACCAAAAAGGGTAATGTACTTCCAAAAGCATGATTAGCCATTTTGAGCAATTGTCAATTATTTGTCTATCCTTTGTTCCCTTCATCAAATGGACGACTATTACTCCATATAAACAGCCTTAGGACTCCATTTAGCTTACTTATTCATCCATCTCTTACCCTCCTTCAACTCCCTTCAAAAAACCAAAGAAAACAACACAAGTTTTCACAAGTTCTTAAGGTGTTTCAACCACCATTTTTTTTGAAGAGCTCTAATTCCTTTTTCTCTTATCTTATACTACTTATTTTCAAGTTTATTTAATAGTATGACTACTAACTTAGTTTATTTTTTTTGTGTCATTCTAACTAATTTATGAAGATGAGCAAGAGAAAAGGAGCATCGATCTTCGTTTTCTTATATGTTGTAGAATCGATTATTTATGCTTAAGGTAACCTAACTTTTCTTCGCCCTCAAATCTCGTAGTATAGTGTTTAGACTCTAACTAACATGTAACATCATGTTTAGGAGTAAATCATTAGATCACCAAGTTTAAAGCTAACTATTTGTTGATTTATCACTTAACAATACATGCTGTAAAATGGATTCTGTGATGTATGATGTATGTTCACGATTTTTCTGTGTAAATTATATTTCGAATTAGCCTTAGATTCCTTCACGAAAGTTGTAGATCTGAATGTCTAGAATATGATAAAAATATGAAAATTAAGTTTTTATGAAAATATATATTTAGTAATGATTTATTTTGTAAACTGGTACTGTATGATTTTATGTACTGTCTGAGAAAATGATATGTTTCGTGATGTTAAACGTTTTATTTGGACTTGTAAATATTATGTTACGTTCCTGATGATGTCTAAGATGTGTATGTCAAATTTCATATAAATCCATCATATATATTTTCATTTATAAAACTTGTACTAAAATGGGTCAGATCTGGAAAGAATATTTTATTTAAGAATATTTATAAAGTATTTTAATCTAAATTTCTGGGTATACATTATGTAAAGTTATAGGTATCCAAAATAAAATTTTGGTTTACTTTAATGACGTTTAAGTATTTTAAACGATTTAAAAGAAAGTATTGAAAATCGTACTGTTTTAGTTTTTAATTTGTTAAAAATAATAAATCTTATTATTTTTGAAAAATGACTTTATATCTGGAAACTTAACTTATAAAAGTATGTTGAGTATGAAAATCGAAACTTAAAAATAACATTTGAAAAATGACTCATTTAGTATCCTTAATAATATTATCGATTTCGTTATTACTTAAACTTACTTTTGTAAAACTCTATGTTTTGAGAAATATGATACCTAATAAGGTTAAAAATGATTTTTATAATTATCATCGATTTATTTGGTGTTTGAAAATATTTTACTAAGTATAAATAGCCTTTAAGAGATGAGTATACTTGTACAAATACGAAACCGTATAAAAATACTAAATACGTACATTTGAACAATAAATGTACTAAATACTTGTGCCCAAAAAGTATAGAGTACTAAAAGACGAATAACCCAAAAATACTAAGTTAAACAATGCTTAAATATGCAAAACAACACTTAAACTTTATAATGAGCACTTAAGGACTAATTAGTGATTAAGTCAAAACTAAGGGTTGACTAGTCCATCTTGGTCAAACTTTGGCTTTTTAAGTCAACATAGACCAAGTCAAGATAAAGGAACTCATCTTAAATAATGTACTTAGAAATAAGTGAATCTTTAATCAAATCTCAACTAATGAACACTTCAATAATATATCTCAAATAAAATGTTCCAAATCTCTTACATCAATATACTAAAACTATCAGTTAAGATAAATTTTACGACGATTGATAATGTTTGTTAATCTTAAAATCGACATACTTAAATTCCATAGGAACAACCGTACTTCTAGTCGGTGTGTTACCTAAGCCGGTGATCAGACACGTTTTCACGAACGTTGTTATCAACACCAATCATGGTGAAAATGAACATGTGCCCTGGCAGTACCCTCTGAGTCGTCTTCACCATTCCATGTTGTAATGACTTGTTCCAAGTCAATACACAGGCCACAGACCGGTCATCCTTATGGAACCCGGTATTGTTTCATCCCTCTGGTTATCAGACATGTGCCCCACGATGACCGCTGAGCTCGATATTCCAGAGACTCTGTCTTTATAAGACACCCAAATTCAGCCTACGTTTCGTGTTGGGCGCTATCTTGGTAATGTTTAGAGGACGATGCGATAGAAGACAGCTTCGAAAGTAGACTACGACACTCGGAGTCACTGCTCATGGGAGGCCATGATGCATCCTGCCGGTGCGAGAAAATGCTAAGAAGTAAATGGGCAGCCAACTCTTTATGAGTTTGTCGGTAGAGTAGTAGTCGTCCAGTTGCCATTGAGGTGCTCGGTTGTGTAAAGGTTCTCTTTCCCGAGACCAAGAGTATGGATTGGGTGTGTGCGCATACATAGACAAGGGCACTGATCAGCTCTCACTCTCTATATCGGATATCTTTGGGGGCGGAATACCTTCCGACCTTTGCCTTAGCAGTGTATGGGACATGTTCGGTTTAGCGGGGCCTCTGAGTCCATGCACTTGCAGTCCTTCTTCTCCGTATGTCAGTCGACTAAACCGAGTCAATTTAGGTGTTCGATCCTATTGAGCACTAGGGGTGAGATGTAAACCTCCTAGTATCGATATGATTGGCGGGATTGATGTTCCCATCCGCACTTATGGTGAGATGCAAGCCTTAAGTGTGCATGAGACATTAGTAGTCACGTCCCGTGCATTATGTGAAAGGAAACCATTGTTTTTAAAAGTAAATGACTACAGTTTTCTAAATCACATTATGCTTCATTACTGTTCTATACTCTTATGACTAATGATGTGATTGAAATGCTTGATAATGGGAAGTGATGTTTTGTTATATGTCTTGCCTGAACATTGATTATGATTGATATTATGTTTCATATGATTTGTATTATGTATGTCTTACTTTATTTTCACATGATACTTCTATGAATCCATGATCCATGCTTTACTGTATTCTATTCACATGATACTCATATGATGTATGCATTACTTTATTCTATATAACCTACGTGTCTTATATATGTAAATTCGCATGTTAACTGAAATCACTTCATGTGTATCTCACATTGTATACATGTCGATTTGTAATGTGACATGCCTGCTTATCTGTTAATTAGATAACCTAAACGTTATACTACATTGATTATTCGGGGCCGTGTTAAAAGGACGGTTAGGTTACTCCCACTAAGTGGGACATGTATATTTAAATATGCATTCAGGTTGACGAACCCTCGCGACTGGACATGGGGGCATGCTTGAGTGCAAGAGATACAGCTTAGCAGATGAGAGTGTCAAACTATAAATCTTGTAATCCAATTTTGTCAGACTATTGTATTTAGAAATTTGTAATTCGGGTTTCAGTTGTTGTATTTTAACAAACGGTTCATTTATCGGTAAAAGACTCACTTGAGTCAACGGTTTTTTTTTTTTTTTTTACCCCTTTTTACGACTTAATTATTTTCCGCCTTGTTAATTAATGTCATTGGAAGAACCGGGTTGTTACAGTTGGTATCAGAGCGACCTTGAGACCGTGTGTAATTATGTGCGATGCGTATTTACATCACCTATCGAGGAAACGCGCCTGGAGCTCATGACAAGGGTCTAGAGTGTCTAAAGTGTCTAAAACATGTAGAAAGTTTAAGATCACTAAATGAGAGATTCACTAGCATAACCCTAGGAGCAAATAATATACTTGGGTAGAATGTCTAGATGGGTAGAACTACTAAGGATTACCGTACCGTCCGATTTAGGTTTTGGCTCTTCGCTTGTTTTCATATGCTATCTGCATAGTTGAATGTAGAGTGATTGCCCTAACTTTTAGCCTTCTGGCTAGTTTTAATTTAATTGTGATCGACGCGACAACTAAGATAAAGGACTTGAAACCATCAACATCTCAAGTCTAGTAGAACACCATTGCAAGCACAAATGGACGCATCTTCCCAATCAACTATAGTAGCAAAATCAAGTTGGACCATGTTGATGTATCAAGTGAAGTTATGCAGTCGAGATGTAACATACAAAAAGATAAAGTGCAGACGTACGTAAGATAGTAGTCCTCAAGTCCTATTTAGGTGTCGACTTAGACTTGACCGAGACTCTACTTACCTATATAACTCGTACGTCGGAGATCGTTTATTAGCCTAAATTGTAGTCATGGAAATGAACCCTTCTTGCCCATATTCATTTCACAGTAACATCTTACACCACATCTAATTCATTTTTCTAGCTTATCCTTATTTTCTACCTTTGCCCCCACTTTCTTCATCTAACCAAGCAACGATTTGAGTTCAATTCTGAACTATCTTCAATCCTTCCGTCCAAATTCTTAAACATCACATACAAAGCTTTCCTTCATGTCTAACATCCATACCATCATAAATCGAGGAACACCTTTTACTCTTTCATCATCATTATTATTATTATTTGGTTAACTTTTTCACCAATCAGATCCAACATTTGAACCTATATCAGGATGCATAGACAAAAGTCATTTAAACCCTAACCCTTGAACTATTCTTGAACAAACTTCTAATCTTTTCTAAAGGAGTTTTAACCTCAACTGATTCCTTCTCCTTTGTTTCTAAACTCATTTCGATCCCTTCGTGAACCAGTTCTTAGGTCCGACTACTCATCCTGAGTTAGATAAGAAGTCTTTCGCTTATTTCACCTTCGTATATTATTGCTCAGTTAAACTTAGTCTGAAATATTCCTATCTGATGGAACCTTTCATATTTACCATTCTATCTTATTTCCTTCTCATTTCTTCAGCTTGCTTCTTTTTCTTTTAGATTGCTATACAAACTGCATGTATGCTGACATCATACATATTCATCGTCTTTTATCCCTACCTTGCTACCATTTCCTATTTCCAAATTTGTCATAACCGTTGACTATGGAGATAAACTTCAATACTCTCAGTTACTATTCTTATCAACCTAATTCAAAATTCTTAAATATTTATTCTGTCAACCCATTTTCTAAGTATATTTCTACGTCTTGAATGAACCATGGTTACAACTTATCAGTGTGCAGTGGAAGCGCGATTAACCCATAAACCACTCAGAATGGACATAGTTATACCAAGGATTCTCACCAGTATAATGTACTTGAAGTATCCAATATCCTTCCAAACCAACCACACTAGGATCACCCAATGTGTACCCTTTTAGTCAACCTATAATTGTTGGACATAGGAACCTATTAATTTTTGGAATGACAAGAGGTTGGAAAAAGATGAGAACCAACTAATGTTTTTGAGTGTTGATCTTGGAGTCAATGATTTTGAGAATTCTTAATTTTAACCAACGATTGAGAGGTTTAGAGATCGTAAGTTGAGGATACTAAAGAATAACAAAAGATTGGAAGATTTAAGGTGGTAAGCTAAGGAAAGATAAAAAAATGACATTTATGGAAATCTAATTCACATACATAGTGACTACTTGATGAGAAATTATGTCATACAATTTTTTTTGTGGAATTTAGAACCCTTGTATTTTTAATGTTTTTTTTCGGATTATGTTAGCCAACAGACGAGTTTTATAGATGAGTAACTATTACTAATAACAAGAGAGTATTGACCTTTATGAAAAGATATCGGGGAAAGGAACTAATAAAGAGTACTAAGGGATAGAATTTAACAATGCATGTGGTAGTTATTTTGAGGACTAAGATAATTTTATGAAAATTTTGAAGAATGAAACTTGTAATCCAATGATAAGATGCATAGTTCCGACTGAACGGATTTATGGAACTCTTTGGTACATCATGAATAGCTTTAGAATTGGTAAATCGAGGTCAATAGCCAATGATTGTATAGAGAACCTGATTATCTGAGGACTTGTAACTTGAGTCGGGTAGACTTCCAGTGAATTTGTTAATTATAAATTTTTTTATTCGAGGATATAGATGAAACTTCATAAAAATTATTGGGATTGTTTAAATCGAAATTAGATGTAAGGTTGTGTAACCTTTAGAGAAAAATCCTTGATGAATGGAAACACCTATGGATCCTACCTTACTGGTTATCAGGGAGTTAACTGGAAGAATTAAGTTAATCAGTATAATTGAGCAAATAAAGGACATTATTATATACTATTGGAGATGTATACCTATGCGAGATATACTCAAATGAACTACTTGAGGAATAATATGCCGAGAGTTTAAGGAACCAAACTTCTAAATATAAAGGTTAGAGAAACAACTGGAGGAACAAAAAAAAATAAAAATTTGAGGATTAACTAGAAAGGAATGTAGAATGATGAAATTACGAAGAATAGACACATGAGTGACCCAATCTAACGTGGTTCTTGATTGATGGTGTGTTGTTTCCATTATCAGTTAAATCACTCCATATTAATTTTCATTTGGAATACTTTCCAGCTACTCCTTAAACTAAGCCTTTCATGGATCAGTGATGTTCCCATTATGATCCTATATGTTCCTATTCGAATTATTATCTAGAGTCGTGGTAACACTTCTTATCCCGACTTCGTACCACAACAGAACCTATGCAAATCTTCAACCATGACCTTTTGGTCTTGAATTCGGCTTTGCCTGTTATCTAAAACCTCATAGGTTATTTGAAAACTCACTAATACTTCTATTCTTCTCATTGAAGAGTACATCAATAACGTATCTATCTCGATCCTTACCTTGCTCATTCCTTTGAAAAAAAAAACTTTGCTAGAAATTGTCTGATATAAACTCAAATTATCTTCTCGTTCCTTCTATCGGACGAGAAACCCTTGGTTAGTTGGAACAATGTTCTATTGGGTGTCACTTCCCTTACCTCTTTTACGTGACAAATCCAATGACAATTTTTGGTTTCACTTACCACTTCTTTTCATATACATTCTTTTGTGAAACCTAATCCCACTCCATTGATCAACTGTTCCTACATACTTTCATTGAACTTTTCTATGCATCTCCGATCGAGTTAACCCAACCAACTAGAATATTGTTATTAACCTTTGACCTGACGATTTAGTACTTAGACGAGTAGATGCAACGTTGGAACTGCTGGGAGCAAGAGAACGACTTCACCAGGATCGTATAGAAGAAAGACTCTTAATATGGCGAGCCTAATCAAAGTTGATCCAGAAGAAAATCATCAAGAAGCATAGACTTCAGAACCTGATCATGGACCATATCATCAAAGAAGACCTACGAGATCAATGTGCGAACCTTGGATTTAAGCGTTGCTAACCTAGTTTTTGTTTTTGTTTTGCTTGACCACTTGCCGACCTTAAAATACTTTTAGGACTTGGAACCTTATTAAGTCAAGTTATCAGTGTGTGTCTTACGCATAATCTATTTTGAGCGGTAACCTATTGTAAGACTTAACCTTTGTTTTCCATCCAAAGTCTTAACCACCCTGTTATAACAAAGTTAGAATGCCTTTGAGGACGAGAGATGTTCGAGATGTCATTACCTTATATTTGTGGAATTAGGTGTTCGAAAGAAGTATGAAAACGATCAATGATCAAATTATTTGAGGATTTTCTTTATTGACTTCAAAAGCTTTTTCGGAGAATAGATTGTGAACAAGCCTTAGCAGATCTCTAGAAGTTTCAGGATTGGCTGAGCTGATTTATAACCTATAATTTTGGGAATCCCTAGGAAAACTATATATATTTTGGTGACTTATTTATATTTTGGATGATGGATGATAATATTACAACCCCAAAATATTGTAATGATGACGGACACTTCAAAACCCACAGACTCTCAATTTGAAGTTTTGGAATAACCTTCTAATCGAGGAATCAAGAAACAAGGAAACAATTGAATATTTTAGAAACGTAAGAGAAATCAATACAAGAGTTTTGGACTAACCCTAAGAGCTTATCACTGGAAGAACTAAGCAACCCTAGGAGATCAACTCTTTAGATGATAAATATTGAGAGTGCCATGAGAACCATGAATTTTGAGATGATTGATAGTGGAGGATTTACGAGTGAAAGTCCAGATAAACCTAAAGAGATCAAAACTACTAAACGTTTTTAAATTTTATGGAAATTAGGACAACCTTTATTTTAATGGATTTATACCTTAAGCCAAACCAGCATTTCTCAAAAAAATAAAAATGTTATATCGTTTTTAAGGCATTTAGATATTATCTGGTTTTGGAGTTAGAGCCGATAGTGAACCAAATCTCGAAATGACCCGAGATTGTTCTACTTTTGAGAACTTGAGAATACCCTATGGATATATAAGAACCACCAAAAAAAATATTTAAAGAAAAACCTTAGCCTAACCTTAGGAAATATATATCGTACCAACCTAGTAGTTATGAATTTCGAGGACGAAATTTTCTTAAGGGGGGTAGTCTGTAACACCCCGTGCTTTGACCATTTTAGTTATTTATAATAACGATTAATATTAATAAATCAAGTTTCGACAAACTATTTTATATAGTAATATTCAATTCTTGTGCCTTTGGAACCTTTCTATTTCACTTCAGTGTTTGCAAAACTGAAATTTCTATCGTTATCGCAATTCTGTGCGATTTCGTAAAACGGTTCCTATTTTCTCATACGAACTCCGATTGAGGCGTTTCAAAAGCCTAACTTTATTAATTTTCCAAGATTTACATAATGGTGATATTCAAAATTTCAGTTTATGAGTTCATCATAAAAATATTGTACTGGACAGCTCCTTTGCAACGAAAATCGTCACCCGATGAATCGTTTCTCGACATTCGATTTCCGTACTTCTTTCCTAACCTTTGTGGAACCAAATTAACTCAAAAATATCATTCTTATACACCCCATACCGTCACCTTGAGGTCCAAGAGTCAAAAAATGCTTTTCTAATAAAAAACACCAAAAAGGGTAATGTACTTCCAAAAGCATGATTAGCCATTTTGAGCAATTGTCAATTATTTGTCTATCCTTTGTTCCCTTCATCAAATGGACGACTATTACTCCATATAAACAGCCTTAGGACTCCATTTAGCTTACTTATTCATCCATCTCTTACCCTCCTTCAACTCCCTTCAAAAAACCAAAGAAAACAACACAAGTTTTCACAAGTTCTTAAGGTGTTTCAACCACCATTTTTTTTGAAGAGCTCTAATTCCTTTTTCTCTTATCTTATACTACTTATTTTCAAGTTTATTTAATAGTATGACTACTAACTTAGTTTATTTTTTTTGTGTCATTCTAACTAATTTATGAAGATGAGCAAGAGAAAAGGAGCATCGATCTTCGTTTTCTTATATGTTGTAGAATCGATTATTTATGCTTAAGGTAACCTAACTTTTCTTCGCCCTCAAATCTCGTAGTATAGTGTTTAGACTCTAACTAACATGTAACATCATGTTTAGGAGTAAATCATTAGATCACCAAGTTTAAAGCTAACTATTTGTTGATTTATCACTTAACAATACATGCTGTAAAATGGATTCTGTGATGTATGATGTATGTTCACGATTTTTCTGTGTAAATTATATTTCGAATTAGCCTTAGATTCCTTCACGAAAGTTGTAGATCTGAATGTCTAGAATATGATAAAAATATGAAAATTAAGTTTTTATGAAAATATATATTTAGTAATGATTTATTTTGTAAACTGGTACTGTATGATTTTATGTACTGTCTGAGAAAATGATATGTTTCGTGATGTTAAACGTTTTATTTGGACTTGTAAATATTATGTTACGTTCCTGATGATGTCTAAGATGTGTATGTCAAATTTCATATAAATCCATCATATATATTTTCATTTATAAAACTTGTACTAAAATGGGTCAGATCTGGAAAGAATATTTTATTTAAGAATATTTATAAAGTATTTTAATCTAAATTTCTGGGTATACATTATGTAAAGTTATAGGTATCCAAAATAAAATTTTGGTTTACTTTAATGACGTTTAAGTATTTTAAACGATTTAAAAGAAAGTATTGAAAATCGTACTGTTTTAGTTTTTAATTTGTTAAAAATAATAAATCTTATTATTTTTGAAAAATGACTTTATATCTGGAAACTTAACTTATAAAAGTATGTTGAGTATGAAAATCGAAACTTAAAAATAACATTTGAAAAATGACTCATTTAGTATCCTTAATAATATTATCGATTTCGTTATTACTTAAACTTACTTTTGTAAAACTCTATGTTTTGAGAAATATGATACCTAATAAGGTTAAAAATGATTTTTATAATTATCATCGATTTATTTGGTGTTTGAAAATATTTTACTAAGTATAAATAGCCTTTAAGAGATGAGTATACTTGTACAAATACGAAACCGTATAAAAATACTAAATACGTACATTTGAACAATAAATGTACTAAATACTTGTGCCCAAAAAGTATAGAGTACTAAAAGACGAATAACCCAAAAATACTAAGTTAAACAATGCTTAAATATGCAAAACAACACTTAAACTTTATAATGAGCACTTAAGGACTAATTAGTGATTAAGTCAAAACTAAGGGTTGACTAGTCCATCTTGGTCAAACTTTGGCTTTTTAAGTCAACATAGACCAAGTCAAGATAAAGGAACTCATCTTAAATAATGTACTTAGAAATAAGTGAATCTTTAATCAAATCTCAACTAATGAACACTTCAATAATATATCTCAAATAAAATGTTCCAAATCTCTTACATCAGTATACTAAAACTATCAGTTAAGATAAATTTTACGACGATTGATAATGTTTGTTAATCTTAAAATCGACATACTTAAATTCCATAGGAACAACCGTACTTCTAGTCGGTGTGTTACCTAAGCCGGTGATCAGACACGTTTTCACGAACGTTGTTATCAACACCAATCATGGTGAAAATGAACATGTGCCCTGGCAGTACCCTCTGAGTCGTCTTCACCATTCCATGTTGTAATGACTTGTTACAAGTCAATACACAGGCCACAGACCGGTCATCCTTATGGAACCCGGTATTGTTTCATCCCTCTGGTTATCAGACATGTGCCCCACGATGACCGCTGAGCTCGATATTCCAGAGACTCTGTCTTTATAAGACACCCAAATTCAGCCTACGTTTCGTGTTGGGCGCTATCTTGGTAATGTTTAGAGGACGATGCGATAGAAGACAGCTTCGAAAGTAGACTACGACACTCGGAGTCACTGCTCATGGGAGGCCATGATGCATCCTGCCGGTGCGAGAAAATGCTAAGAAGTAAATGGGCAGCCAACTCTTTATGAGTTTGTCGGTAGAGTAGTAGTCGTCCAGTTGCCATTGAGGTGCTCGGTTGTGTAAAGGTTCTCTTTCCCGAGACCAAGAGTATGGATTGGGTGTGTGCGCATACATAGACAAGGGCACTGATCAGCTCTCACTCTCTATATCGGATATCTTTGGGGGCGGAATACCTTCCGACCTTTGCCTTAGCAGTGTATGGGACATGTTCGGTTTAGCGGGGCCTCTGAGTCCATGCACTTGCAGTCCTTCTTCTCCGTATGTCAGTCGACTAAACCGAGTCAATTTAGGTGTTCGATCCTATTGAGCACTAGGGGTGAGATGTAAACCTCCTAGTATCGATATGATTGGCGGGATTGATGTTCCCATCCGCACTTATGGTGAGATGCAAGCCTTAAGTGTGCATGAGACATTAGTAGTCACGTCCCGTGCATTATGTGAAAGGAAACCATTGTTTTTAAAAGTAAATGACTACAGTTTTCTAAATCACATTATGCTTCATTACTGTTCTATACTCTTATGACTAATGATGTGATTGAAATGCTTGATAATGGGAAGTGATGTTTTGTTATATGTCTTGCCTGAACATTGATTATGATTGATATTATGTTTCATATGATTTGTATTATGTATGTCTTACTTTATTTTCACATGATACTTCTATGAATCCATGATCCATGCTTTACTGTATTCTATTCACATGATACTCATATGATGTATGCATTACTTTATTCTATATAACCTACGTGTCTTATATATGTAAATTCGCATGTTAACTGAAATCACTTCATGTGTATCTCACATTGTATACATGTCGATTTGTAATGTGACATGCCTGCTTATCTGTTAATTAGATAACCTAAACGTTATACTACATTGATTATTCGGGGCCGTGTTAAAAGGACGGTTAGGTTACTCCCACTAAGTGGGACATGTATATTTAAATATGCATTCAGGTTGACGAACCCTCACGACTGGACATGGGGGCATGCTTGAGTGCAAGAGATACAGCTTAGCAGATGAGAGTGTCAAACTATAAATCTTGTAATCCAATTTTGTCAGACTATTGTATTTAGAAATTTGTAATTCGGGTTTCAGTTGTTGTATTTTAACAAACGGTTCATTTATCGGTAAAAGACTCACTTGAGTCAACGGTTTTTTTTTTATTTTACCCCTTTTTACGACTTAATTATTTTCCGCCTTGTTAATTAATGTCATTGGAAGAACCGGGTTGTTACACACAACACTTCAACTCTTAACTCCCAACACAAAATTCACAACCGTTGAACTCTCAACACATTTCTGATTGAAAAAACATTCTTATAAATAAGTTTTAAGATACGGTAATCATATATATCCAAATTAGTTTGAAGATACATTAACCATAAATCCGTTTACAACAACTATAGTCAATCAGCTAACTGTGAAGCTAGCTGAAGCCCCCGAGTTCCCACCATCCCCGTTAAAGGGGTCTCTATCATCCAGAGGGCGGTAGTTAGGACCTTAGTTGCAACTCGCAGACATGGTCCTAAACACTACAAGAAAAGTCGAATTTAGCAACCGGAATTTTCCGACCGCAAGGACAACAGTTGCTAATTACACATACCGACCAAAAACGGTCGGCAAATTGTGCAATCAGTCGGTAAATTACCGACTGATTCGGCGGTCGGTAAACAGTTACAAACGGTCGGTATTCACTTAATTTGCCGACCGGAAATCAAAATTACCGACCGATTTGTGCCGGTCGGTGCCTTTTTCGAAATATAACCCAGCTTCATTCATTATCTACCTTTCGTTAAAGAAATAAAAAAAAACCCCCGAAAACCCCAATCGCGAAAACCGACCCCATACGCCACTCGTCGTTGCCGGACGCCACCCATCGTCGGACGCCGGAGCTTCGCCGGAGATCTTCCCCGCAAAGCCGCCCCCTTTGCCGGATTATTTACCCCTTTTCCCCAAAATCCCCAATTTCAACCTAGGAAGGTATGAATTTCAATTGAATTTTTTGTTTGATTTGGTTTATATTTGGTTTATTATTGTTGTTAATTTCCAAGTGCTTGATGAATTTGGAGTTAAATTTAGATGAAACTTGCTTAATTTAAGTTAGTGTAGAGACTAGGGTTAAATTAGATTAATTCATCATGATGGCTTTGAAACATGAAGAATCAGGGAACTTAAGGATTGTTAAATTAAATTCACATCATGTAAAACTTGGTTGTTAGATTAGGTTAGTATAATTAGGTTAGTGTATTTTAGACTAGTGTATTTAGGTTAGTGTAATTTAGATGAAACTTGTTTGTTAGATTAGGGTTAAATTTGATTTAGAGTGAAATTGAATTTTAGTTTAATTGTTTAGATGAAAAATAATCCATCCATATTCTTAAATTTGATTCAAAAATAATAGGTAATTCTATTGAATAAGACGGGGGTGTATAATGTTAGTTAAGTATAATAATTACTCGTGAAATAACTTTAGGACCGCTTTTTGCCAAATGAAATTCCATTTATGGTACAAACAATCTCGGATTCATTTTTTATATAACTAAGTTTTCTTGAATTTTCGGGTTGTAGCTAGAAGTGCATATGTGGATGCATAAACGGACCCTAATTCATCTCTTTGGCAACAAATTTAGGAATTGTGTTTTCAAAAACCTACCCTATTTAGTTTCTTATGGGATGTGGACCATATTTTTGGTCGTTGCAATAAACAATGGAATTGGCTAACAGAGGCTATAAACAATTAAACAGCAGAAATTTAATTGATGGAGTATTAATGAACTCTATAGAAATCTTTGGTCCTCCTGTTTTGGCATGGCAAGTTAACTAGGGTCTATAACTACACATCATAAGCTAAAAGAAAAATGGCACAAAGAAAACATAAAATCTAATCTAACTTTTACATATTTACAAAACCAACCAAGAGTCGAGTCAGTCACCTCTGCTCCTATTATATGGGCCGGAAGACCTCCGGTCCCGATTTTGGCGACCCCCATAAAACTGGCCCTATAGTTAGATTAGTATAGCTCTCCCTATATTAGATCAGTCACCTCTGAGATGGAGTTAAATTAGATGAAAAATTGTTTAGTATAGTTTAGTTAGATTAGTATAGCTCTCCCTATATTACTTTAGATGAAAAATTGGTTACATTAATATAGCTCTCCCTATAGTACTTACCCTTTGGAAAATTCTTGAAATTAGTCTTAAGAATATATTCAAAGTTTTTAGGCATTAACCTCTTATTTGTCAAATGTTTTTAGGCCAACTAGATACAAAATGGTGTAATATGACTCGATCAAATTCAATAAAGAATACTAACAATTTGAGTTTATATATTAAACTAAGGTTAGATGTGAAAACTTAATTAAATAATGAAGGGGTATGAATGAGATGAGATCATGGGAGTTCAAATTGTCTAATTAGAGTAAACGTATCAACCCCTACTCTAATTATATTCGATTATTGTTTTTTAACATCGAGAGTAAACTCATGGTTATTTCTGTGTTATTTACTCCATTTTTATATGTTATTTAAATAAGTTTTCGTTCCTCTTATAGAAAATCTAATAATGACGAATACCGAAAGAAAATGGATGTACGAAAGGGTAGACGATAGAAACAAAGTTAAGTATGAGTTTATACTTGGGGTGGATGATTTTATTCTATATGCTAAGGAACAAGAAGAATACAAGACACATCAGATTCTTAGATGTCCATGTGTGAAGTGTCAAAATTTGAAGTACTTGAATGAGTTTACGGTGAAAGAGCATCTCATTAGCAAAGGGTTTAAGCCTGGTTACACTAATTGGGTGTGCCATGGAGAACCCTTTTCTTTTATTAGTAATCCTACTACTTCAACAAACACTAATGCTTTCATCCACCAACCTTACCGAGAGATGGTAGTAGATGCATTTGGAGACACAATGTTCGGCCGTGTTGAGGATTCTCCTTTGGGTGAAGAAGAAAGCCCCCACCCTGATTTGAAAGAATTTTTTGAAATGCTAGAGGCCGCCGAGAAACCTCTGTATCGTGGATGTGAGTCGTCATTGCTAGAAGTAGCTTCTAGGATGATTAACATTAAATGTGAGGACAACCTACCGGAAAGAAGTTTAGATAAGATTGCTGCTTTGATTGAGGATATCATTCCACGAGATAATCTGATGACTCGCACATTTTATGACACTAAAAAGCTGCTTAGGGGCCTTCAAATGCCCCATCATAGGATCCATTCATGTCAGGACGGATGCATGCTATTTTGGAAAGAAGATTCCATGCTTGACAAATGTAAAAAGTGTGGAAAAGATAGATACAAGAAGAAAACTTTTAGTGGGGCAGACATACCTTTCAAAGTCCTAACCTATCTCCCTATAGCACCAAGGTTGCAACGTTTATATGCAACCAAGAACATTGCAAAAGAAATGAGATGGCATATTGAAAATCCACGTGTACCAGGGACCATGGCTCATCCAAGTGACAGTGAGGCTTGGAAGCATCTAGATTATATGTTTCCGGAGTTTGCTAGTGAGCCTCGTAATGTTAGACTTGGACTCTGCACAGATGGTTTTACACCATACGGTCAATTTGGTAAGTCGTACTCATGTTGGCCGGTGATTCTCACTCCTTATAATCTACCCCCTGCATTATGCATGAAAAAACAATTTATGTTTCTATCCTTAATCGTTCCCGGGCCAAAAAATCCTAAGAAAAACTTGGACATATACATGCAACCTCTTATTGATGAATTGAAAGAGTTGTGGGACACGGGAGTGCTCACCTATGATGTGTCCAGGAAACAAAATTTTCGGCTGAAAGCATGTATCCTATGGACCATCAACGATTTTCCGGCTTATGGGATGCTCTCAGGGTGGGCTACTCCTGGCAAACATGCATGTCCACATTGTATGAAAGACACCAAGGCGTTTTGGCTTCCACATGGAGGTAAAATGTGTTGGTTCGATTGTCACAGACAATTCTTACCCTTACATCATGCATTCCGTTACAACAAAACTGCCTTTAGGAAGGGTAAGTGCGAGAATGATGAACCACCTCCGATATTGTCAGGATGTGAAATCTGGGAGACGATATCAGACTATCCGACGATCATTGATGGTACTGATCATGAACTCAAAGAACTTAAGAAGATGAAAACAGGGTGGTTCAAAAAGAGCTTGTTCTGGGACCTACCTTATTGGAAGCATTTGTTGATTCGACACAATTTGGATGTCATGCATATTGAAAAAAACTTCTTTGAGCAATTAATTCATACAGTACTGGATAATAAAAATAAAACAGCTGACACCCATAACACAAGGAAGGACTTGCCCAAATTATGTAGTAGAAGTCACCTACACCTCAAGGACGGCCGCAAACCAAAAGCTCCCTACACTCTTGACAAACTGCAAAAAAAGATACTATGTGAGTGGATATGCAATTTGAGGTTTCCAGATGGATACGCATCGGATTTAGGTCGCTGCGTCGACCTACACAGTCTCACACTTCATGGTATGAAGAGCCACGATTACCATGTGTTCATGGAACGACTATTACCCGTTGCTTTGAAACACTTGCTCCCAACTAATGTGTGGAATTCAATTACCGAGATCAGTCAATTTTTTCGTGATTTGTGTGTCTCAAGCCTTACAACCCAAAATGTAGAGCGGCTGGAGAACGATATTGCGGAGATCCTCTGCAAACTTGAGAAAGTGTTTCCACCATCGTTCTTCAATTCCATGGAGCACTTACCAATACATTTGCCTTATGAAGCAAGAGTTGGTGGGCCAGTACAATATAGGTGGATGTACCCTTTCGAGAGGTATAATTGTGAAAATACTCAACTTAATAATGTTTCTTAATCATTATATCATTATAATTGTGAAAATACTCAACACTATATCAAAATGTAGGTTTCTTAATCATTTGAAAAAAAAAGTGGGTAATAAAGCACGTGTGGAAGGTTCAATTTGCAATGCTTTCTTAACTGAAGAAATATCAAATTTCTGTTCTCTATACTTTGAAGACCACGTAGATACAAAGGCTAAGGATTTGGATGTGGGCACGGGAGATGAAAATGATTCATCTTTACCCGAGCTCTTTCGACAACACAAAGGTAGAGCACTTGCTAAACCAAAACAGAGATACTTGGACGAACAAGAGTTCGATCGTGCCCATCTGTACGCATTATCAAATTGTGAATTACTAGGAGAATATAAACGGTACGTAAATAGCCACAACTTACTTATTTATTTTGAAATTAAAAGATCTAGATGTCACGACTGAACTGGATAATTACAGCTTATTTGAGCAGTTCATTTTGGAGCAACATCCACGAGCTAAAATGGATGAAGTTTGGACTACATATGAGAAGTTGTTTCCAAAATGGTTTAAAGGATATGTAAGTCTCAGTATTGACATATTAGAATGAAATAAACTTTGAGCACGTCACATATACATGCACTAACACTCTACTACGCAATTAGGTAACTGAGATGAATGTCAAAGATGATGTGATTCAAGCCCTAGCATTTGGTCCTTCTAAAGAAATAAACACTTGGCAAAGATATATGATTAATGGGTTTAATTTCCACACACAGAAATATGGGAAAAACAGAGCTACCATGAATTACGGGGTTTGCGTAAGTAATGTTGAAGGAAACGATTACCACGACACTTTAGAGGAAGTTATTGAGTTGAGGTATTGTGGGGAGAAGAGAATTTATAATGCAATCATGTTCAAGTGTTCATGGATGGATAATTCCACAAACGGTACAAGTGTTCATGGCCTTTATAAACTTGTAGAAGTTAATAGTAGGAAGAAATATGGTAAATATGATCCTTTTGTACTTGCCCATCAAGCTAGTCAAGTTTATTATGCTCCATACCCAAACCCGAAGAAGGATAGAGATCATTGGTGGGCTGTTTTTAAGGGTCGGGCAAAGTCACAATTTAATGCACCAGTGGATGTCACGGTATTTCAAGAAGATGTGACTAGTACTTCATTATTATCTAGTCTTGTCGACGATGACGTCTTAGAAAGTTTTAGTGAAGGGGAGGACATGGAAGAGATGAATGAGAAGGGTGATGATGTGATTGTCGAGGAATTTGAAGATGAGTTTGAGGAGGAGGATGAGCAAGAAGAAGAAGAAGAAGAAGAAGATGATGATGATGATGATGATGACGACGATGATTGCTAACTTGTATTTGTTTAGTCAATGAAATAGTTGTTGATTAACACTCATGGATAAATGCAGTTATTTGTATATTTTGTTTGGTTTTAGGCAATGTAATATTATTTGTTAAATGTTTTCTTGGATTGCATTTGGTAAGTGTTATTTGCATATGTTTGTTTGTTTTGTCATTGAACAGATCATATCTGAAAGATGGTTGGACGTGGACGTGGAGGAGGACGTGGACGTGGACCATAGGTGGAGGTCGACGAGCACGAGGAGGAGGAGGAGCAACAACAACAACAACAACAACAACAACAACAACAACAACAACAACAGGAAAATCTGCCCATAATTCCGATAGAACCCAATGGGAGATGGTATGGTATTGCTTATTCTATTATTATCGAAGTAGATGTAGTATATAATTTTTTTTATACAAAAATACAATTTGTTGTATTTGTTTTGATTAAGGTTTGATGACTCCGATGTGGTAAGACGAGTAACGAAGTCATTCAAGGGTTTCTACCATGAACCGCATATGAACTACCGGGAGACCCCAAAGACGATCAAAGACAAATGGTTCGGCAATTTTAGGGTATACATTCACTTTAATTTATATGAGTATATTGCTAACTATATAGATATATATATAGTAATATGCACTTTTAATTGTTATTTGAATATTTTCTTAATATGTAATTATTAAATTATGATCGGTCACAATGTCAGGGCTACTGCTCATGGAAGCCCGAGGATGAAGAGCAAGTTAGAGAGAGATACGACGTTGAAGGACACCGTCAACGACATCTGTGAAGTGAAGAATGGCAAGAACAAAGATTGCCCGGGGTGGATGGTGCCGCAAGTCTTCAAGGACTTGTTGGAGAGACGGAAGACAAAGGCTTTTCAGAAGAGATCTAGGACAGCGGCGGCGAATAAAGCTTGTGCTCAGCCTGGCCCTACACACCACGGGGGGTCGATCAAGGCAACTAAACATGCTTCCAGGCTGGTAATGACAAAATATATTAAAATGTTCCATAATGTTTTTATTAATATTTTTTTGAAGATGATAGTAATAATTGATCCAAGGTTATGCATAGTAAGTTTTATTTTGTTTTTTTAGATGGAGCAACTGGGTGGTAGGCGGCCCAGCGCGGCCGAGCTCGCAGAAACCATACATTCTAAGGAAGTCGAGGGTAAAAAGGTTTATACTAGTCAGAAGGCAAAAGCTACATTTGTAAGTGTTAATTTAGTTAACTATAGAGATTATCTTCAAATTCCTTAATAAATTAGTTATAACTTGTTCCTAAACATTACCTTTGTCTGTTTGCTAATAGGAACGTTTTGAAGAGCTGAAGAAAAAGAACGAGGAGGAGGGGAAAGAGAAAGAGGACGACGAACTTTGGTTTGAAGCGGCCGGGGGCTTCAAGAAGGGCCACGTCTACGGAGTGGGATCCGCCGGCCCATTGTACTTCACCCCCCCTGCACAGAATAAGGGGAATGCTTCGTGCTCTTATCATCCCGGTATTCTTGTACAACAAGAAAAACGGGCAGAAGCATTTCAAAACAAGATTTTGGAAGCCTTGGAGAAGGAAAAAGAAGAGAACAGGCGCTTCAGAGAAGAGACACGGGAGCTCATGCAACAACAACAACAGCTCATGTCAGCGCTGAACACGGCATTACAAACTCAGAATTGTAATCCGTTTACCTTCAATAACGTCCGTAATCCGAATGATGATAATTCGGGAGGTGGTGGAGTTGGGGGAGCCGGGGTCGGTTTTCAGGTGTAGCTTGAACCTCTCATTGATAACTCTTTTAAGTTGTGATAACTTTGATTTTTCTTCCAAGTTGTTTAGACTCTTTACACTTTCATTAGTATTGATCTCTTAATTAAGTAGTTAAACATTTTAGAAAGCTATGTCCATGATATCGAATGTTTTATGTGAATGAATTGTGAAGATGTTGGATTTTGAATGAAGTTAATGAATGAAGGGGTTGAAGTGAATGATGTTGTAGTTTGAATGAGTTGGAAGAATTGAATGGTATGATGGTTATAATGCAGATTTATATGTGCAAATTGGAGGACAACAAAACCACTATAACCCCCGGCCTTAACAAATTTTACCGACCGAAAATAGGTTTTACCGACCGATTTCCCTCGTCACCGACCGCCCAAACTGACCAAGGTACTGTCAAACATCGGTCGTTAAGGATTACCGACCGACGTTAGCGGTCGGTAATTAACACGAATACCGACCGCTTTACCGACCGCCGTAGCCTTTTCCCGACCAAACATCATCCAGGGGCTCCTGGGGGTCGGAAAATCTTACCGACCGAAATTATCAGTCGGTAAAAACAATTACCGACCGCATTATTGTTTTGCCGACCGATGCAACGGTCGGTATTGATAGAGTTTTCGACCGCTTATGTCAGTCGGTAATTATTTTTACCGACCGTTTATGTTCTTTTCCGACCGTTATACGGACGCTGATTTACCGACCGCAGTTTCGGTCGCTGATTTTCTTTTCCGACTATAGTTTTCGACTATGTTTTGTCGGTCGGAATTATTTCAAAATCGGTCGGTAATGCAATTTACCGACCGATTTCTACGCTTACCGACCGATTGTATCGGTTGGTAAATGCCTGTTTCCTTGTAGTGAAACAGCTGCATTTCTTCCCTCATCTTCCTGATTTCCTCCTCTTGACGTGTCAACTGTTCCTTCATCTGCTCCTTGTCCGGGTCATGCTGAGATCCCGCGGGCGTATACTTCATCTGTGAAGAGGTGCCAAGACGCGGTGGTGGAGGTGTGTAGAAAATGGGGTGCGCATTCTCTATGCCGTACACAACCCCTTTCCTGTACCCGTTCACGACCTGAAAAAATGCTGGATTCGGGTCGTGTTGGGTAGGTTGATTAGAAGCAGTGTCGGTGGTGTGGTCGACGTAGGCATCCTAAATAAACAACACTGATTTCAGTTTTAGTTATTAGATGAAACCATTGGTATAGTTATTTAACCACATATACTAAGACAAAGTTGATTTATTTGAATTAGTTAGTACTCACCCAAATCTCCCGATCCCTCCTTGTGACAAAGGTTGACTCCCCTTTGTCATTGGTCTTTCCATGCATGTCCAGGAACAGCTCTGGAGCAGTTGACATTTTCCCGGTATCTGCTTTTATCTAATAAATGTAGATGAATGTTAGGTGAATATTATGCAAATATAATTTATGAGAATTTAAATAATACTATATTAATAAAAATCATACCTTCAAAGCCCGACGGAACGACGACTGAGAACCCCGATGATGTGTGGGGTTCACCTTCCCCTCTATTTCCGCATTCTTCATCTTATTCTTCTTTCCGCGTTGTGATCTTGCCTTGAACTCTGGACTAGAATGATATGCCACCCACCTCTCCAATGCTTTACCTAAAATTCGAATTATTAACTGATAAGTGTAGTTTGTAGTGCTTATTTTACTGTGTTTAGGTCCCATTTTCCTTGTGGAATCGCTCGCTGGGAGCGATTTATGGGCTACTTATGCTTCCTCTAGCTCGTTTCAGGTTCCCGGGACCAATCACAAAGAGTTGGAGCGATTCCGACTCAATACATACACTTTTTGGAGCCAACGAGGTAAAGGAACGATGACTCTATGCCTTGGAATCGACCCCGAGACCCTGGGACCCAATCCCGAGCCTCCGAGACCCGATCCCGAGTCCCGAGAATCGACGAGAAACCCATGAGAGGCAAGGAGGGACCAAACTCTTAAGGGAGGCCTACAAGACCCATCCCGATCGGGAAGGCCTCAAACCCGATCGGGATGAGGTGCACAGAAGACGCACACACTGTGGAGCATTCCCGATTGGGATGGCATATTCCCGATCGGGAAAGTGGATTTTTCCCGATCGGGATTTCCCATTCCCGATCGGGAATGACCCAGTGGCAGCCGCACTTTGTTTCTTTCTTCTTCCTTCCACTTGTAACCCTATATATACCCTTCCCTTGTTTTGTTAAAGGGGCACTACATTAGACATTAAACCCTAGACTACTTTAGGTTAGATTAGATTAGATTAGAGTATATTAGTCGGTAATTAATCTTTAATCTTAGTTTAATCTTGTATTATTAGATCTCTTGAAGAATCCATCCAAGATTGACAACCTTGGTGGATGAATTTGGGTTATCTTCTATGCAAGTGTTCTCCTTTTCATTCTCTTGTTTGTATGGTATAATCTTCTCTTCCTTTTTACTCTTTATCTCGTTCATTCATCCATGTTTTAATCTTTGTTCATCTTATTGTTCTTAGTTCATCTTTTTCACTAGTTTCATTATGGATGTTTTGATTCTTCTTGTTCTTGTTAGTTGTAGTTTGATTATGTTAGAGTAGTATTCTTGCTAGGGTTAGTAAGGTGATTAGGGTGTTAATTGGATGATTAAGGGTTTGTTGGAGGAATTGGCGGAAGATTTGGGTTTCCTCTTGGTTGATGCATATTACATGTTTGTTGAAATGCTTGAATGACTAAGTAGTTGAGAATGCTTGTTTTTCTTGCCTTTCTCTTGTGGGTAATAGTTTGCTTGTGGGTTCGGTCCCCTCACTAAGTAGCGAGAGCCCGGTGAGGACGACCCCTAGGTCGGTCTAAGATGCGAGAGCCCGGATTCGATCTAGGCCACAATAGCACGCTAGTAACCCCGTTTGTCATGTGTGTCGCCAAAATGGGTTCCATGTGGAACCTCTAGGTGAGTCTATGTTGCGAGAGCCCGGACTAACCTAGATCACCCTACTACCTCCTTCGCTCTAGCTCTTCCTCGACCATTCCGTTACCCCTTTGACCCCGACCTAATCCTAGCCCGTTTACCTTGTTTGTTTCTCCGGTACTTTAGTCTTAGTCTAGCCTTCTCCCCCTCTTATCATTCTCTAGCTTAGCTCGTTGACTTAGTCTCGTATTTGGGCGAACTTAGTCTAGACGCCTCTTACCGTCCCCGTGGATTCGACCCGACTTACCCTATCTACCGTAGGAATAGCCGGTTAATTATTTGATCGGTGGGATTCACGACAAATCCCTCCGTCAATTTGGCGCCGTTGCCGGGGACGGTGCCAGTTTAGACTTTGTTTTCCTGGTTACTTGACTTTGTGTTTGTGTTTGTGTTTTCCTTTTTCTTTTTTTGTTACCTTGCTTCTTGTGTGTGTGTGGTTTATTTCTCTCTTGTCTAGTGTCCAAAAAGCACTAGACTTCTCACGTTTGCTCTTAGTCTACAGTTTGTGCTTAGAGGTGGTGACCATCTTCTTCTTGCGACTTAGAGCCGCTTTAACGGACAGTTGCTAGATTGAGAAGTCCTCAACCGGGTATGGACTACGATTTTCGAGCGAGCATGGGGTTTGATCTAAACTCCACACACTCGGGAGCCAATATGAGCTACTCCTCTTCTTCCATGAACCAAGGGTATGACATGACGTCCCCCTACCACTATCAAGCTTCTTGGGGTGATCAAGACGGGTATGATCTTCAAGAATACGGAAACGGCTACCAACAAGTGAACGATTACCAATCCTACGATCATGGTGACTATTACTCGAGTTATCAATTTGAACCCACCATGTTCAATCAAGATTCACCTTATGGAAGCCAATATCCCCAAAACCCACCATATTACCCTCCACCCCAACCACAATATGAACCCCATGACCCACAATACTACCAATCACCTAAACCTCACTACCAACAATATGATGCCCCACCCCTTGGGCATCATCAAGATTATCAAGGAGCTTTACAAGACCTCAATGACCACCAATCGTCAAACACGGAGTTGTTTCATTCTATGCTTCAAATGCAAAGGAGCATCCAAGAAACGGCCCTTCAATTGCAAAAAGAACAAGATGAATTATGGGCCCAAATTCGAAGGGCAAACGAGGCGAGGGATGCTCGATTAAATGCATTATCGGTTCAAACCGTAATGTATTTATCCCGAACATCGCAATTAGATGAAGGGTGCCCACTTGAGAAAGAGGAGCAACCTAATCACGAAGCCGCTAACGTTGTTCCCTTTGATAGAGAGATTTGCTTTGAAGAAACTCAATCGTCTACCCAAAAAGAGACAAATGAGGAGATGACCCTCGGTGAAGACAACATTGGTGAGGAATTAGAGGAGGATGGTGAGTTGGATGGTTTGGTAGAATTTGTGAGGATGTTGGGTGAAATTGATAGCCTTGAGTTGCCCTTGTGCGAGAATGTGGATAAGCATCAAGAGCCCCTAGCTAGTGAACCAAACAATGACTTGGAAGAGATTGAAACCGCCGGTAGAAGTTTCGATCCTCTCCTCCAAGATGATGTGGGGACGAATGATGAAGATGGGGAACCACAACTTGAGGAAAGTGTGGGGGTGTGCAACAAGGAGATGAGGCCAAAACCGCTTTTTGTGCCTCGTTTCTTGGAGATGAAGCTTGCTTGTGATTGGAGACGATGCTTAGGAAGGAAGAGGTCGGTTATGCTCGTGGGATGGATAGACCCCGGAGATGACATGAATGATGACGATGGGTCTTTTGATTCCTACTTCTTGCCTCCACCTTGGAGGCCGTGGAGGTTGGCTAGGCTCGAGCGCTTCTTGGGCCTTCATTATGATGTCGGTAGCGCGTTCGACTTGCTCCTCCATGCCCTTGGGGGCTACGGTTGAAGAAGAGTCCACCATCCTAGGTTTGACGGAGTTCCTAAAGAACCGTCATGTTGTATATTCTCCTCTCCTCTTTAGAGTACTTGTGTTTGTATTTGTGTGATTTTTCTCTTGATTTTTGTTGTTTTGTGAAGCTCTTGTAATTGATTTGGTATTTTGATGAGCGATGTGAGGGAGTGAATTTGATGTGTACTTTGAGTTTATTGTGATAGGTGAAGTGAAGGTGACTCCTAGAAAGGAGTGGTTAGTGATAGAGCTTGGATCGTGAGCAAGGGAGCCGGTTTTTGGGGTCATGGGAGTCATGAAGACCCTTCCTGACCGGGAAGGGTGTGTCATCCCGACCGGGATGGGGCCGTCCCGATCGTGATGAGGGTGCCAAAAATCGAGTCCACTGGAGTGTCATCCCGATCGGGAAGGAGGCTTCCCGACCGGGAAGGGTTTATCAACCCGACCGGGATCATCCATCCCGAACGGGATGATCCCCTACTCCTTTTTGGTGCTTCTTCTTCGACATTCAAGCCCACCCAACCATTATATACCCCCACCCAACCTCCCTACCTTCCTTGCTCATATCATACCACCCACATACTTCATTTTCATATCCTCACTTCATCTTCTATCTACTTTAGACCGGTATTCACATCAAATCCCACCCCCTCGCACCATTACTACCTTAGCCATGCGGTTTTCTCAAGCTTGAAGAAGGATGACAATGACGACAACAAGCAAGTGCCTATATTGATCATTGAGACGATGGAGCGAGTAAGTTGCTAACCGGTCGGTATGGCAATTATCCTCTCTTTTCCGTTTTTTTAGCTTGTCTTCATTTTTTTATTCCCTTCCCCTTTGTCATGGTGGCCTTCGAGGCCTTGGTTTATGGTTGCTCCCGACTCTCGATGATGTGACTACATCGAGAGTCATTTTCAAAATCCAATTTTTTTTACAAGTTTTTCACTCTTTCTTTTTGAGGATTTAGTCGGATTTAGGCGGAATCCGGGCTAGGTGACTTGATTACACCTAGCCCTCCCCTCCCATTTCCTTTTATTTCCTTCTTTTTATTTTTCTTCCCCCATCCATATCTTTTCTTGTCTCGGCCCATGGTGACTTGACTACACCCCGGCCGGACACCTTCTACCCTTTTCTTCACCTTTATTTTTGATTTTTAGCTTTATTTTCGTAGTTTCTCTTCTTTTCTTTTGTCTCTCCGCACACTACGATCGAGCATGAGGACATGGCTCGGTTTAAGTGTGGGGGGAGCGATATTCTAGCATAGTTAGCTTTATTTTTGTAGTTTTTCGAAAAATCTTAAAAAAAACCATAAAAATTTGAATTTTTTTCACAAAAATCAAAAAGATTTTCCTTTTGTGTGTTATCCTTTTGTGTCTTTGTCTCGTATATTTGTTTTGTTGTGTGTGTTTGCCCCCTTTTCCTTATAGGTTGCTTAAACCACCGATGGCTTTGGAGAACTTTCAAGATGTCCGGTAACATCTTCTATCCCTTTTTCCTTCTTTGTCTCTTGCGGATTTTGGAGGAGAATGTGATGTGGTGCGCTCGGGAGGAGCTTTATAAAGTTTGATGTTGGTCGGTTGCTCATTTGGAAGCTAGGGGTGGTGTTTGTGTTATGTATGTGTTCGTTTTGTGTTGTTCTTGTTTTGTTGCTTTTGTTTCTTTTTCTTTCGTTCTCGTTGAGTCTTTGTTTGGTGTTCTATTGCGTGTCTTGTGTGTAAATGGTTTTCAAAAACCCGGTTTAGAGGCTAGTTTGTGAGTGTTTACTTTCCCTTCTTAGTAGTATAAATCGAGTCTTGGACTTTAGTCTAGTAGAATGACCCTAAATCAATGATTTCGTTGGTCCTTTACCTTGAGTCCACCTAGCTTACTAGGGATTTACTACGGGATTTGCACTTTTGACCATTATGACCACCCACGGTGTGAAAAGGCCTTGGTTACCGAGTCTCGTCCCTTAGGTGACCGTGTCTAGGATCGTTTGATTAGTCCAAGTTTTCTCCCCTTTTTGTGGGTTTGAAGGGAAATCGCGACCTCCGACTTACCCATTCCCCTACCTCCTACACATAACCACAAATAAATTGCAAATTGTTGAAGTCATCTTTCTTGTTGCAATAAGAATTGTCAAAAAGCCAAATCTTGCCGAAAGGGCAAAGAAAAGAAAAAGAAAGAAAATGAAAGAAGAAAAAGAAAAGGCACAAAAGCCAAAAAGAAAATAGAAAAGAAGAAAAAGAAATGGCATGGCAAAACAAAACAAAAATGCAAAAGAAAAGAGAAAATGCCAAAAGAAAATCGTCTCACAAAAAGATCTTAACCCCACAAAAATAAGCCTTTTTCCGACTTTTGCCATGAAGAGCCTACCAAAGGACCGAGTCCCGAGGAAGGATGATAGCAGCATTAGTCGGTCATCCCTCATTTTGCATGTTTTCCACCTTTTTACTTGGACTAGTTAGGCGGTTTTGGACTCGGGACGACCCTCTTGGCTCACGCTAAAGGGGGCGGGGTCTCACTTACCTACAGTGTCGACTAACACCGTGGATCATCACTTCCCACTCCGCCGATCGTCCCGTAGTACGTTTTTAGAAAGTTAGGAGGACCTAGGTAAGTTACCAACGTTTTTGTTGCTTAATCGTCATACTATTAGGGTTTAGTCCACCTCGGTTTGTATTGCTAGCTTGGGAACGTTGTCACTTACCTCGAGTCCTAAATCGGTGCTTCTTTCACCGCTTTTAGAGGGAAGCGGATTCGTTTTTCTTTGGGAGCAACCGATTATGTGTTCGTTTGTGTGTTTGTTTGTTTTTGTGTCTTGTGTTCGGTTGCATCCGCAGTTTTGTCGCAAGACCCGACTTGCCTTGCGGAGTGCACTTTTCCTCTAAGTGCACTCGCGTGAGTTGAAAGGGCGTAGGGTGCGCTAATACCCATTCGGCTAGTATGGTAGTTAGTATGTGCTTACTCGAGGGCGAGTAAGGGTTAAGTGTGGGGGAGTTGATAAGTGTAGTTTGTAGTGCTTATTTTACTGTGTTTTGGTCCCATTTTCCTTGTGGAATCACTCCCTGGGAGCGATTTATGGGCTACTTATGCTTCCTCTAGCTCGTTTCAGGTTCCCGGGACCAATCACAAAGAGTTGGAGCGATTCCGACTTAATACATACACTTTTTGGAGGCAACGAGGTAAAGGAACGATGACTCGATGCCTTGGAATCGACCCCGAGACCCTGGGACCCAATCCCGAGCCTCCGAGACCCGATCCCGAGTCCCGAGAATCGACGAGAAACCCATGAGAGGCAAGGAGGGACCAAAAAGCTCTTAAGGGAGGCCTACAAGACCCATCCCGATCGGGAAGGCCTCAAACCCGATCGGGATGAAATGCACAGAAGACGCACATACTGTGGAGCATTCCCGATCGGGTTGGCATATTCCCGATCGGGAAAGTAGAAGTTTCCAGATCGGGATTTCCCATTCCCGATCGGGAATGACCCAGTGGCAGCCGCGCTTTGTTTCTTTCTTCTTCCTTCCACTTGTAACCCTATATATACCCTTCCCTTGTTTTGTTAAATGGACACTACATTAGACATTAAACCCGAGACTACTTTAGGTTAGATTAGATTAGATTAGAGTAGATTAGTCGGTAATTAATCTTTAATCTTAGTTTAATCTTGTATTATTGGATCTCTTGAAGAATCCATCCAAGATTGACAACCTTGGTGGATGAATTTGGGTTATCTTCTATGCAAGTGTTCTCCTTTTCATTCTCTTGTTAGTATGGTATAATCTTCTCTTCCTTTTTTCTCTTTATCTTGTTCATTCATCCAAGTTTTAATCTTTGTTCATCTTATTGTTCTTAGTTCATCTTTTTCACTAGTTTCATTATGGGTGTTTTGATTCTTGTTTTGATTCTTCTTGTTCTTGTTAGTTGTAGTTTGATTATGTTAGAGTAGTATTCTTGCTAGGGTTGGTAAGGTGATTAGGGTGTTAATTGGATGATTAAGGATTTGTTGGAGGAATTGGCGGAAGATTTGGGTTTCCTCTTGGTTGATGCATATTACATGTTTGTTGAAATGCTTGAATGACTAAGTAGTTGAGAATGCTTGTTTTTCTTGCCTTTCTCTTGTGGGTAATAGTTTGCTTGTGGGTTCGGTCCCCTCACTAAGTAGCGAGAGCCCGGTGAGGACGACCCGTAGGTCGGTCTAAGATGCGAGAGCCCGGATTCGATCTAGGCCGCAATAGCACGCTAGTAACCCCGTTTGTCATGTGTGTCGCCAAAATGGGTTCCATGTGGAACCTCTAGGTGAGTCTAAGTTGCGAGAGCCCGGACTAACCTAGATCACCCTACTACCTCCTTCGCTCTAGCTCTTCCTCGACCATTCTGTTACCCCTTTGACCCCGACCTAATCCTAGCCCGTTTTCCTTGTTTGTTTCTCCGGTACTTTAGTCTTAGTCTAGCCTTCTCCCCCTCTTATCATTCTCTAGCTTAGCTCGTTGACTTAGTCTCGTATTTGGGCGAACTTAGTCTAGACGCCTCTTACCGTCCCCGTGGATTCGACCCGACTTACCCTATCTACCGTAGGAATAGCCGGTTAATTATTTGATCGGTGGGATTCACGACAAATCCCTCCGTCATTAACATATTAATTAAGAAAATATTGAAGTTAGATTATTTGTTAAAACTGAGTATTATTAAAAACTACACCTAGAAGGTCTCTTAGCGTAGTCCCTCGCTCATGTTGTTTGTACATGGCGTCTACAAAACGTCATGTACAAGTGTCGTTGTGCCGATCCCAAGCCCTTCCTTCCAGCTCCCGCTTCCAAGCGAACTTCAACTACAAAACCGATGCGGATTAATAGTAGCGAAAATATTTACAAAGTCTATATTCTAAAATAATAACAACGTGAGTAAAAAAACCAACGTATCCTAAAGTTGTTGAACCACTGCTGGCGTTGGTCTAGTGGCACCAGAGACCAATAAGAATACCCTTGCCTATATCGATCATGTAACTGTTAGTATATATGCAAAAACATACACCATGTCGAGAATCACATAAATCCTAAAAAATTATTCGAACAATTGATTTTTGATATGTTAGATTATATTACCAGATGTTGTTAGGGTCAATCCTTAACCGCCCCTCATCGTCAAGCTGTGGTGCCCCCTGCCCTTGCTGCTACTGTTCCTGGTTCTGCTGCTACTCCGGTCCCGTTTCGGGGACCACTTCTTCCTCCGCTTCCTGCTCGTGGACGTCTGAACCGATCTACTACTTCCACCGCGTCTCCTGATACCTCTGCATGCCATCTTAACGTGATTAAAGACGGTAGGAAAACCTATTTCCCACAATAAACATCCCTCAAATAAAGACCGACCAATTCCTACCATAGGTGCTAGTCCGACAAAAAAAAAGAGTCTGAAATGGCCAAAAGGAGCCAAGAGAAAAATTAGACCAAGGCCAACCAAAACGACCATGTCCACCAATGCAGAAATGACCGAGGCCAAGGTCAGAGTCAAAATCCAATCACCTAATGAAAGTCCGAACAAAAAGCAAAAGAAAAAAAAAAACAGTAAAAGTGAACAGACCGGTCAGCTAGCACCAAATTTTTGTAATCCCCTAGAAATTCTAATGCAATACAGTGACGGAAACACTGTAGATGTGAGATTAAAACACACTGTAACTATGTCTTGATTAAATAAAATGGTAAGTCAATACACGAGCCATTAAATAAGAATGACTAAAATAAAAAGACAATCCATAGTACAAAATTCATAGATCAGCAAAGCAAGATCCGTAACTACTCGCTAGGCCACCCGAAGGGAAACGCATATACCTTCCATGTTAAAAACACAACGGCCACAATCAGTGAGGAGCAACGACGACGTTCTCCCAGCCATATTACAAGATTTAGAATATGTAATTACTATTATATGAAAATAGTAAAAATGGAAAACATTGAAACGTCATATTAAAAATAAGCTTTCGGAGAAAACTTAAAATATTGGAACAATAAAGTCAGAATAAGTTTTCAGAAGAAAACTTCAAATATTTGTCAACCTGCAAACCAAAATATATCGATAATAATAAAAATATTCAAAATGGCGTTATGAATAGAATCAGTGTTGAATGCTAGACTTTCACTAGGAGAATACTAAATACTAGCTTTGAGAACTTAGTTCAAACAAATCAAACTTCGATCTCTAACTAGGCTACTCAACCATAATACGACAACTTATAAATGCGTGGCCCTAGTTTAAGAAAATGCACACCCCTCCTAGGATTACCTTTCACCCAGTTCAACTTATGACGGCGAATTACTACGAGGCCTAAGCTTCAGGTCAAAATGTACACAACTCCCGAGATACCTGTCACCCGGTTCAACAACTAATGTACCGATTCCTGATACACTAGCCTTATAGTTAATGGCAAAACCATAAACCCTAGAATTTATTACTCTAAACCTCACACTTGTCCTTATTTCATAACTCCAAAATAAAGCTATTATCGATATTCAAAAGATATAATCATTATAAATAATATATACGAAGATAAAAGGAATGACCATTATATCCTAAAAGAGGAAATTGTCTATTTTAGGAAACTTCTATTTTTAGAAATTTTGCTAAAAGTAGCATCATATCAAAATATCGAAAATATTAGTTCATACCAATACAACATTTTTTTTAATAAATAATATGAATTTATAAAAGTAATACTTTTGGCCTTAACGATACTAGTTTCTAAAATAAGAATAAATGAATTTATGACATTATTGAATATCACAAAATTGTTTGTTAAATTATTATAATATCTAAACTACCTTGTTACTACTAATTAATTAGGGTGTTTCCAAAATTTGTAAAACTAAAATTCCCTAATTATTAATAATTTCAACAAAACAAGCATAAATAGGATTTTACGGCAAATGTCAAAACAAATGATTTAACATCTTTTATTTCATTAAACCAATAAAGTAATTTAGAATATGATAAAGGGTGATTTAACTCTTTTCATATTTCAATATTTTCAAAATTGCTGGAAAAATAATTCATTTAACTGAAACGAAGCATTTTAACGATAAATTGTAATTTTGTTCAAAAATCAATACTATCACTTACAGGCTTCGATAAATAGTACAAAAAATATGTAAAATAGCTAAAATATATTTTTGGACATTCTGTCCAGGAAAAGAAAAAAATCCAAAATCTGTAAACTCGGTTTTTAAAGGGTTTTCTCGTGAATCGTCTAATTTCGACAATAACGATTAATAAAAATAATAATTACAAAAAGATTCAACTTTTAATTTCCAAAAATTATTATTAAACCTAAAAATTATAATTTTCAAGAAACCATCAATTTTTTAAGGTTTCCAAAATTCCAGATTTCATAAATTCCAATAAAACTGTCTTTTAAAACCTGTTTCCACAATTAACGATTCTCTTAATAAAACTTGTCGTTCTTAATATTTATCAAAGCACTAAAAATCATAAAAATACATTTTCATCAAGAAACCATCGGGAAATTTTTTTTAGATTCGAAACAAAAATCAGAAATCGGGAATTAAAATGACAAACACGGTTTTAACGATAAATGCCGATTTAAAGTGGCTAATTAATTGACCTACTTAACAATTCTAAAAAATTATGGGAAAAATCAGAAAATTCTTTTTCATCGGAAAGGTTAACCACGAATTTAGATTAAAATAAAACGTTTGAGTATAAGAACTAAAAATTGACTTTTAATCGTTTTTGTCCGAAAACGGTAATAATTCAATAATCGATATTTAAAATATCTGAAAAATACAAAATTATCAAAAACATCATTTTTACAGAATATATTACATGTTTAGGCCGAATATTACGATTTTACAAAACAATACATCAATTTAATCGTTAATATCGTAAAAGCGATAAAAATACCGAAACATGCAAATTTACGACTTTTAAAATTTTTCCAGATTATATGACATACATATATTGCCAAAAATAAAATTATAATTATATACATGCAATTACACAAATAAATCAAGTAATACCGAGTAACGTCGATGTTACCTCTAATCTAAGTCCGAATCGATAATGATGGGGGATAAAACCCCCAAACGCATAGGCCCGACTCCCGGGACTGAGAAGGCCCAAATGGGTCCTAGCCGACCCTATAGGCCGAACCCCCTATCAGACGACCCCCCTTGTGGGTAGTCATTAACTGACTCAGAGAGACTTCTCTACTGATCACCATGCTGATATCATGGGTGACATCTCACCCTACTACATCCTTTCCCCTATAAATACCCCACTTAGGGTGAGGGGAAAGGGGCCAATTTCATTCACACACATTTCCCCCTATTATCTCTCTACCTCTCTTATCTCCCAAAATATCTATATTCAGTCATACAATTTACTGACTTGGGCGTCGGAGGCTCCGCCCCGGGGGTTCCCCCGGGCCCGGAAGTCACCTTGCAGGATCACCGTCGGCACGCATCCGGAGCCGAGGAGAACCGCGAAGCTCAAGGTCAGGGACCCGTTTCCATACCGGAACAATTTGGCGCCGTCTGTGGGGAAGAACGGTTGTGCTCACGAATTACCCACAAAAATCAACCACTCCCAAATACAAATTTTTCCAGGTCTAATCTTCATCTTTGAGATAGATCTACAGAAATCAATGACACAAAAAATAAGAAAATAAGGATGTTCATAGTGTTGTTCATCGCTGTGAACGAATAGAACTTCAAAAGCAATTATTTTGAGCCAAAGCAAAGACTCCGTCAAACTGATTGGGTATATAATTAAGGAAGGAGCCCACTAGAAGATGGTGCGTAAGGAGAAAAGCTGGTTGAACGATAATTGCCGGAAAAAGAGGATGAAATGCGACTGTAGTTTCCAGATCTGATTTCTTGAGAAGATAAGCACAGAGTCATCATACAAAATTCATTCCACATTCAAATGTTATGCATTAGAGATTACATCTACTATATTCTATTGAAAGGAGATAGCAAATCAAGTTCTTAATAAATCAAGATCTAGCCTGCCATGTACACAGGAGTATTAATTTACTTGGCACAAAAGAAAAGGACAGGTACTGCTACCCAAGACCACTCACAAGAAAATTAAAGATGAGGACGACGACCGGTCTGTTCCCGATCCTTTCAACAAGCTCAGGCGACAGTTTTTCTCCCTCACTCTAAGATCAAACCCCAATGCATCTGTCACTTCCTCCGAGCTTTACCCGGTTTTGCGTAACGAATCCGAGAGCCGGTTCGCCTTCAATAGTAATGCATCCAGGACTGCTTGGTTGACCTGATTTGGTCCATGTAGTTGCTCACCCACGTCGGTGGATGCGGGACTGGGTTGTGGTTGGACACTCGATTCATTTCGAAGAAACGCTCCGGTGATGCCGCGGAGGAGGAAGACGAGTTCCGACGCCGCCTATCAACCGCGACCTCCGTCAAAAACTCCGCCCAACGTGGCGTCCGACCGCCGGAATCCAAGCCATCTTCTGCCCGGGGACTATGACAGTCTTCGACCCGGAACCATAGCAT
Organism: Agrostemma githago; assembly: GCA_958450325.1. Classification (NCBI taxonomy): domain Eukaryota; kingdom Viridiplantae; phylum Streptophyta; class Magnoliopsida; order Caryophyllales; family Caryophyllaceae; genus Agrostemma; species Agrostemma githago. Next base: position 40,426,880 of record OY288244.1, read on the forward strand.
CCCTCCACGTGTCCGGAGAAATCACATGTCAGGCATGTGATAATCTTGAGTGAGCCTGTTGCTCAAAATGAATTGTGAGATCAATTGAAAGCAGCAGAAGAAGACAAATTGGAGTACTTGAAGTCGACCCATCAGTTGAAAAAATAAACCATTGATGATAAAAATCGACTTGGGTCGGCCACCATGGTCAGCTTAAAGCTCATTTAGGTGCAGCGAACAGTTCAGCCCAACACCACGTACCATCCCGGTACTACCTTGTCAAGCATCCTGAATACGATGCATTTGGTTCGTGATTCAGCCGCTCTACCTCAGGCCGACCACGGCCTCGGCTCCGGTTAGATGACGAGCTCGGCTCTTGTCATTTGGGGCAAATTATGCGCACGTCGACCCAGATGCACATTGACTCACGACGGAAATGTTTACTCCAGCAAGCATCAACCTTATACTAAGTGGTGATAGCATGGTGGTATTAAGAAACCAAACAAGTCGTTGCGTAAGTCGAATAAGCAAAACAAATTGGTTAATTAAAGGGGAAGAGCTACTTTATGCAATTTTGTGGATAGTGGGGGCATGTGCTGTCGCTTCTCTAAAAAAGGTGAGTCTCCTCACTTGTTTTGTCTGTTAGACAAATAGATAGTCCGTATGTCATATCATGACCCATGGTCAGAAATACGTAGAGAAAAGGGTCTAGCCTTTATACACCAGAGGAGTTGGTCACAAAAATGTCAAGCCCAATTATCCACCTTTCGATATCCCACCGCAAAAATTCACAAAAACTAGCCAAAAATTGTCGAAGTTGTGAAACAAAAATGACCCAACTTTTCGACACACCACAGAAATTTCCAACCAAAAAATAAAAAAACTCCTCAAAAGTTTACCCGAAAAATGGTGAAGATAAGTCACAAAAATGAGTATCAATTCAAATGAGCTCAATGTTTGTAGCTTGACAGAAACATGACCCAGTCGACCAACGGTTCGGCCCTGCCGATTTACAGTTCGGCCCTACCGATTTACGGCTCGGCCTTACCGACTCACGGCTTGGCCAAGATGCTGCCCAACCGACTTACGGTTTGCCCTGCCGACTTACGGCTCGGCCTTACCGACTTACGGCTTGGCCAAGATGTTGCCCTACCGATTTACGGTTCGCCCTGCCGACTTACGGCTTGACCCTACTGACTCACGGCTTGGCCAAGATGTTGCCCTGCCGATTTACGGTTCGCCCTGCCGACTTACGGCTCGGCCAAGGTGCTGCCCAGCCAACTTACGGCTCAACCTCAGCGTCTGCAAAGACCGCATAGGTACGCCCACCACCATGTGGAATTCTACGAAGACAAGACTAATATATACCCATCACCTGTTCATTACTCTCACAGCTAATGGGCAGGGGGCAATAGAGGAGGAGCCCCTGTTGCAAAACCCAGAAAAAGTGGACCCCCCCCCCAAAAAAAAGGGGATTAATACACACTCAGCCTTGTACAGACCACAAGTCCCTCTGCCTACCTCTGGGCAGGCAGAGGGCAGGCCCCCTGGACTTCGACCAGAAGCCAGGGTCAGGCCCGGCCCCATGCGCCGAACGATAAGTCCCTCTGCCTACCTCTGAGCAGGCAAGGGGCAGGCCCCCTGGACTTCGAATGGAAGCCAGGGTCAGGCCCGGCCCCATGCGCCGAACGATAAATCCCTCTGCCTACCTCTGGGCAGGCAGGGGGCAGGCCCCCTGGACTTCGAACAGAAGCCAGGGTCAGGCCCGGCCCCATGCGCCAAACGATAAATCCCTCTGTCTACCTCTGGGCAGGCAGGGGGCAGGCCCCCTGGACTTCGACCAGAAGTCAGGGTCAGGCCCGGCCCCAAGCGCCGAACGATAACTCCCTCTGCCTACCTCTGGGCAAGCAGGGGGCAGGCCCCCTGGACTTCGAACAGAAGCTAGGGTCAGGCCCGGCCCCATGCGCCGAACGATAAATCTTTCTGCCTACCTCTGGGCAGGCAGGGGCAGGCCCTCTGGACTTCGAACAGAAGCCAGGGTCAGGCCCGACCCCATGCGCCGAACGATAAGTCCCTCTGCCTACCTCTGGGCAAGCAGGGGGCAGGCCCCCTGGACTTCGAATAGAAGCCAGGGTCAGGCCCTACCCCATGCGCCGAACGTTAAGTCCCTCTGCCTACCTCTGGGCAGGCAGGGGGCAGACCCCCTGGACTTCGAACAGAAGCCAGGGTCAGGCCCGGCCCCATGCGCCGAACGATAAGTCCCTCTGCCTACCTCTGAGCAGGCAGGGGGCAGGCCCCCTGGACTTCGAATGGAAGCCAGGGTCAGGCCCGGCCCCATGCGCCAAACGATAAATCCCTCTGCCTACCTCTGGGCAGGCAGGGGGCAGGCCCCCTGGACTTCGAACAGAAGCCAAGGTCAGGCCCGGCTCCATGCGCCAAACGATAAATCCCTCTGTCTACCTCTGAGCAGGCAGGGGGCAGGCCCCCTGGACTTCGACCAGAAGTCAGGGTCAGGCCCGGCCTCAAGCGCCGAACGATAACTCCCTCTGCCTACCTCTGGGCAGGCAGGGGGCAGGCCCCCTGGACTTCGAACAGAAGCCAGGGTCAGGCCCGGCCCCATGCGCCGAACGATAAATCTTTCTGCCTACCTCTGGGCAGGCAGGGGGCAGGCCCTCTGGACTTCGAACAGAAGCCAGGGTCAGGCCCGACCCTTTGCGCCGAACGATAAGTCCCTCTGCCTACCTCTGGGCAAGCAGGGGGCAGGCCCCCTGGACTTCGAATAGAAGCCAGGGTCAGGCCCGACCCCATGCGCCGAACGTTAAGTCCCTCTGCCTACCTCTGGGCAGGCAGGGGGCAGACCCCCTGGACATCGAACAAAAGCCAGGGTCAGGCCCGGCCCCATGCGCCGAACGATAAATCCCTCTGCCTACCTCTGGGCAAGCAGGGGGCAGGCCCCCTGGACTTCGAATAGAAGCCAGGGTCAGGCCCTACCCCATGCGCCGAACGTTAAGTCCCTCTGCCTACCTCTGGGCAGGCAGGGGGCAGACCCCCTGGACTTCGAACAGAAGCCAGGGTCAGGCCCGGCCCCATGCGCCGAACGATAAGTCCCTCTGCCTACCTCTGAGCAGGCAGGGGGCAGGCCCCCTGGACTTCGAATGGAAGCCAGGGTCAGGCCCGGCCCCATGCGCCAAACGATAAATCCCTCTGCCTACCTCTGGGCAGGCAGGGGGCAGGCCCCCTGGACTTCGAACAGAAGCCAAGGTCAGGCCCGGCCCCATGCGCCAAACGATAAATCCCTCTGTCTACCTCTGAGCAGGCAGGGGGCAGGCCCCCTGGACTTCGACCAGAAGTCAGGGTCAGGCCCGGCCCCAAGCGCCGAACGATAACTCCCTCTGCCTACCTCTGGGCAGGCAGGGGGCAGGCCCCCTGGACTTCGAACAGAAGCCAGGGTCAGGCCCTACCCCATGCGCCGAACGATAAATCTTTCTGCCTACCTCTGGGCAGGCAGGGGGCAGGCCCTCTGGACTTCGAACAGAAGCCAGGGTCAGGCCCGACCCTTTGCGCCGAACGATAAGTCCCTCTGCCTACCTCTGGGCAAGCAGGGGGCAGGCCCCCTGGACTTCGAATAGAAGCCAGGGTCAGGCCCGACCCCATGCGCCGAACGTTAAGTCCCTCTGCCTACCTCTGGGCAGGCAGGGGGCAGACCCCCTGGACATCGAACAAAAGCCAGGGTCAGGCCCGGCCCCATGCGCCGAACGATAAATCCCTCTGCCTACCTCTGGGCAGGCAGGGGGCAGACCCCCTGGACTTCGAACAGAAGCCAGGGTCAGGCCCAGCCCCATGCGCCGAACGATAAATCCCTCTGCCTACCTCAGGGCAGGCAAGGGGCAGGCCCCCTGGACTTCGAACAGAAGCTAGGGTCAGGCCCGGCCCCATGCGCCGAACGGTAAATCCCCCTGCCTACCTCTGGGCAGGCAGGGGGCAGGCCCCCTGGACTTCGAATAGAAGCCAGGTTCAGGCCCGGCCCCATGCGTCGAACGATAAGTCCCTATGCCTACCTCTGGGCAGGCTGGGGCAGGCCCCCTGGACTTCTAACAGAAGCCAGGGTCAGGCCCGACCCCATGCGCCGAACGATAAGTCCATCTGCCTACCTTTGGGCAGGCAGGGGGCAGGCCCCCTGGACTTCGAACAGAAGTAAGGGTCAGGCCCGGTCCCATGCGCCGAACGATAAGTCCATCTGCCTACCTCTGGGCAGCCTGGGGGCAGGCCCCCTGGACTTCGAATATAAGCCAGGGTCAGGCCCGGCCACATGCGCCGAACGTTAAATCCCTCTGCCTACCTCTGGGCAGGCAGGGGGCAGGCCTCCTGGACTTCGAATATAAGCCAGGGTTAGGCCCGGCCCCATGCGCCGAACGATAAGTCCTTCTGCCTACCTCTGGGCAGGCAAGGGGCAGGCCCCCTGGACTTCGAATAGAAGCCAGGGTCAGGCCCAGCCCCATGCGCCGAACATTAAGTCCCTCTGCCTACCTCTGGGCAGGCAGGGGGCAGGCCCCCTAGACTTCGAACAAAAGCCAGGGTCAGGCCCGGCCCCATACGCCGAACGATAAATCTCTCTGCCTACCTCTGGGCAGGCAGGGGGCAGGCCCCCTGGACTTCGAACAGAAGCCAGGGTCAGGCCCGGCCCCATGCGCCGAATGATAAATCCCTCTGCCTACCTCTGGGTAGGCAGGGGGCAAGCCCCCTGGACTTCGAATAGAAGCCAGGGTCAGGCCGGGCCCCATGCGCCGAACCATAAGTCTCTCTGCCTACCTCTGGGCAGGCAGGGGGCAGGCGGCTCCCTGGACTTCAACCAGAGGCCAGGATCAGGCCAGGTGGCAAAGCGGAACAAGCAATGCCTGAGGTACACTCAACTTTGTATAAAACATAAGTCCTTTTGTGTACGTCAATCATGCAGGGGGCATGACTGTCGAACTTCGGTCAGGTCCAATGATCGGTCGAGGTAGGTCATTCGATTATCAAGGCCTAATGAATACTTGGCCTGCTTGTAAAAAATGTAAGTCATTCTGCCCACATCAGAGCAGGCAGGGGGCACGTTTCTCGAGCTTCAACCAAAGCTCATAGATTGGCCGAGCCAAGATCGCTGGCCGACAAGGCGTAAAAAGTAAATACTCGAACTTGTATTTAACCATAAGTCCTTATGTCTGCCTCCAAACAGGCAAGGGGCACGACCCCCAAGTCCTAGATAAAGTCCATAAACTACCCTGGCAGGCCTCTGGCACCCCGACACATCCGTATGAGATATACCGGGGCAGAAGTGCCGATCACGGGGCTTAGTGATTGCCTCGCAATATACAGAATAATAAATCCCATGTACACCTCCGAGTACATAAGGAGCCCGACGTCTGACGCCCTGATACAGATGTCGCTAGGGCAGGCGCGCCCACAAGGCCTAGTGAATACTTGGCTTTGTATGAAAAACAAAGTCCGTCATTTAAGTTTGTCGGTCCAACCATGCTTGGCACCGGACTCGCATACTCAGTATCCGACTCCGCTGAGGGCAAATTGATGGGGGATAAAACCCCCAAACGCATAGGCCCGACTCCCAGGACTGAGAAGGCCCAAATGGGTCCTAGCCGACCCTAGAGGCCGAACCCCCTATCAGACGACCCCCCTTGTGGGTAGTCATTAACTGACTCAGAGAGACTTCTCTACTGATCCCCATGCTGATATCATGGGTGACATCACCCTACTACATCCTTTCCCCTATAAATACCCCACTTAGGGTGAGTGGAAAGGGGCCAATTTCATTCACACACATTTCCCCCTATTATCTCTCTACCTCTCTTATCTCCCAAAATATCTATATTCAGTCATACAATTTACTGACTTGGGCGTCGGCGGAGGCTCCGCCCCGGGGGTTCCCTCGGGCCCGGAGTTCACCTTGCAGGATCACCGTCGGCACGCATCCGGAGCCGAGGAGAACCGCGAAGCTCAAGGTCAGGGACCCGTTTCCATACCGGAACAGATAATATATTCGTCCACTTCCGGGTCTTCCAAAAAGCCGACACGAACCAGATTTCCATGGTATAAAAATACCATAAGAATGCTGAAAAATAAGGTGTATAACGATCGAAAAAGAAATCGATTATTACCTTAACGAAGGAGATGAAATAAGGATCGAACAAGGATGAAATTAGAGACGGAAAGAGGATGCTTGGGCAAGATTTTTAAGAGTGAAATGGCTGCGGTTGGCCTGGTTTCACACATGAAAAATGGAGGAAGAAGAAGAGAGTTTTGCTTGATTAATAAGGTGAATGAATGAATAAAAAAGTGAAGAGTTTAAGCATGAATGTAGCCTTTTAAAATTGATAAAAACAAGGCCAAATGCACATAAAAATCTTGGCCAAAGTGGATGAATAATGGGAATGAAAAGTTTGTATGATAGGAAGAAAATATCTAAAACCTTAAACTATAAGTTCATAAAATGAAATGTTATAAAAATGTAAAGATGGTGTGTGTATAGAGATGGCAATGAGTCCAAGACCAGGCGGGTTGGACCCAAATGGGTCGGGTCTGGGTCTCATTTTTTCAGACCCCGCGGGTCGGGTCTGGGTCTTGTTTTTAAAAACCGGATCCGGGTCTGAAATAATGGACTCGGACCCTACCCGTGGACCCGACACTTTAATTAAAAAGAACACCTAAAATCTACCAACATACGCAGAATTTATGTAAAATGGAAAACACTCCATATCTCGACTTGTGGACTTGTGGTGGTGAATTTATTTTGTTGTCGGACATTTATGTAAGTCTCCTAAGACCATTATGAATGAGTTTGAAAGAGTGTTTAATTTCTTAGTACAACATATGCCGTATTTGTACGTGCTAAAAGACATCGGCGAAGTTTGAAATTTGGAAGAAATGAGGAATGTAGAACAAAATAAAATAAAATAGTGAGACCCGCGGGTAGACTCGGACCCGAACCGAACCCGGCGGGTCTGGATCTGGGTCTTAAATTTTGGACCCGACCGGGTCAGGGGTCGGGTCTGGGTCCAGGGTAATTTTGACGGGTCCGGGTCTGGATCCTAGTGGACCCGGTCCATTGCCATCTCTATGTGTGTATGTGTGTGTGACATGGTCATGGTCCAAATAAGTAAACATGAGTCCCAAAATAATTTTAGGTTAATAAAAATAAGGATCGTAAAATAATTAAAGACATTTCAAAGCAATTCGAGTAAACCTCACGTTAGAAAATAATTATTTACGAGACTTCGTAATAAAATCATTAAATGATAAATTTTCATAAATAAAAATACTTTCTTAGTTAGAAATATTATATAAACGTGTTTCGACATTTTTAGAAAAATAAATAACTCAAATCCAAGCTTAAAACAATAGTTCGTAGAAAAATGGGATTCTTCCTGAAATAAATGAATAGTTTGCGATGGAAGCTTAATAAATAGATTTAAAAGAATTAAAATCTTTTAAAATAAAAATAAATATTATTTGACTTGAAAAAAAATAAAGCTTGGAAAAAAAATGATGAAACAGAAGGCCAAAACGTGATAGAGTTATGACGAAGTCATAACGGAAAAGATAAAAGCGCTAGGAAAATAGCGGGTGTTACAATTTTTGCCTCCCTAAATTACAACCCTTAAGACCTTCTCGAGACACTTGTTAGGAAACAGTCCGGAATTCTGAGGATTCAAGCTCAATAGGATAATCCCAACCATTAGGGCAAGACATGGAAATCAGATCCCATGTAATTTGTCCCTCCCGATTGAAGTCAGAGTCATTTTTACTCAGCTTCCCCTTTCCTACCACATTACGACACTGTAACCTCATAGCCTTAACTCCACAAAAATCAGCTCCAGATTTTGATTCATCAAAACCACTTACTACCTAGCTCCACATTCCAAAACCATCCAAGCTAGTCGCTCTTACCTAAACGCTGTATCTCGGTTATTGTCACTTTCGAAGGGTCACACCCGACCACTTCAACTTGGTTCTTAAACTAGGGTGAAAACCCGTGCAAAACACTTTAAAACTCTTCGCATCGATAATTGGCTTAACGAGGCTAAAGCAAAATCACTCACATTTCACGAACTACGAACATGGTTCGATTTCGTCTAAGCACGGATACGTAGGCAACCCCCCGAGGGTACAACCGAAATTAGCAAAATCGATCACTCCATGAAAATCGGAGCTCATCACACGGTCCGATTAACGAGTGATTTCAATGACGAAGCACACCAAACAAAAACGACGAGTCGAGGACGGAGTGAAAACCCGAATGGGCGATCCGGGCAAAATGAAGAATCGAGTAGCGGGCCATAAAAAAAGAGGAAAAAAAAAGCAAAAAAGGGTGAGCTGGGGACGGAGTGAAAACTTGAAAGGACCCTCCGGGCAAAATGAAGAATCGAGTTGCGAGCCACCATAAAAAAATGAATAAGAAATTCGTGTGCTTCTCATTAATGTAAAACTAATCAAAATCAAGCCTTTGTCGAGGTCCTTTACATCGAGCATCTATTACCCGACTACCTGTAGAAACCCAGATTTGGACCTGGTGGATGCAGAAGTACCCAACAAACACCCAATGACGATAGGACTGCAACGCGACGCAGGTTTCCGATGTCGTAGATAGTTTTTTCTATAGAACGGATCAAATAATTACTCGGAAAAATTAAAACTAACATGATAACAACCTTAGTCGTGTCGTTACGGTCGCATAGACACTAATTAGAGTCAATTCCGACACCGGGACCCCCGAGTCGGTCCCGAAACTCAAACCGAGTCAGCACCGCGCCAAGCGAACCTCGGGATGCACACCCAAGGCCCACTAACGTTCACGGCGCTAGGTCAAGCCGCGGGAACCTTAATCCCCAAGTAACAAATTATACTCCTCCCTCTCGGTTTTGGAAAGTATCAAAATCGTATCTTCAAAACTCCAACTGCCCCACCACACGCGTCTCAGCTTCACCGCGCCCGAGCCCAGGCGCCTCAGTCTTGGTGCGCCCCAGCTCAGGCGTCCATATGGGCGACGAGGGTCGAAAACACCTATAAATACCCCCCTCGGCCTCATTCATTCGACACAATTCTCATTCTTCTCTTCTCCCTCTAAACTCTCGCTAAGGGCCCGCACTCCGACACCCGAGGCAAACGATCCACTTGATCGTAGTTCCGATAAAAGTGACATCAACGTTAGTCCTCACCTCCGAGCACCCCACTCGATACCGAGGTACCTATGATCGACTAGCTCAAGTCTAGTAGCGAAGCTCTGCCGGATTAGCCACAGAACTAGTCCTTAGTAACGAAGCTCTGCCGGAGTAGCCGCAGGAGGGGCAAACGGTAACGGAGCTTTGCCGGAGTCACTGGTCAAGCTAGGAGGATCTGCCTATTGAAACCGAGTCATCACTAGGTTGTCTTCTAAACAAAACTTTCCATATTTGCACTTTCTTTTATTATGCACTACGATAACACTAGATGTGGGCACTAGGTCCACGAGCATCTACTAAAACACATAAACGTCCCAACTTCAATCACAAATACTAAAACACACTAAATAGACCCAAGTAATTCCGAGATCCGTTCTCAAACTATTTATGCATCGAGTCCCGTTTAGTGTATACTCCGAGGGTGCAACTCCACATAATGTGATTTACTTACATTCGCATTTACAGTGTTTCGTATGATTTATTGCTTTTATGACCTTGTAATCGCATGCTAAATCACCTAACATGGAATTCAAAACGTAAAACAACTAAAACTGAACAAAGTGATGGTCGGGTCCCGTATTAGTCCAAGTGCTCGCCTTACCAGGTTCGACGCATCTCTATTGATACCGAACCGATGCATCTTAAGCAGAATACAAGGTAAAGTATACCACGAGAATGACTAATATCCGTATTATCACGTTAAAACTAATTTGCTAATACGTATAATACTGGTACTCTTTACCCTCCTACGTGCAGCTTTTCATGGCCTGCTTGTCACGTGAAATCGCATGCAAAGAATGTAAACACAATTAATTTGACAACAACACTTACTTGTCCTTAAACACCCGACGTAGCAAAAGACATAGGGTTAAAACAACGGATGTTACAGCATTTCCGCCACAACGAAAGAACTAGGTTATCAGCCCACCGATTGATTAGTAGAGGCCGCTATAGTGCGGGCGGGATTGGGTGTTGACATCAATCGGATGTTTTCTTCCCAATACGTACCCTCACCCCTTACTCAGAATCGACGGTTTCCGGATGTCCGAAACCATTGGCAATGAGAGTCATTCCAGGCATGGAGTGCTTAAGGGTACAAATCTTTATCTTTAGGTCCCGTGCCACTCAACTTTGAGCCGGCAAGGGATCAAAGTTGACTTGAACGGTTTCCGAGTCCCCATAATTGACTCGGTGGCGACTCCACAAATTGGCAACAAATTCATTTCACTTAAAAGGTCGCCTTACCAAATGAATAAGCCTTTAAACATTTACAACCACGACTCAATCGATTCCTAAACGGAAACATGGGTGCCCGCACCCGTCTAGTACAAGTCCGTATCGTCATCCAAATCGAGGTCCGGCACTTCGCCCCGTACCCGAGATCAGACCGGCACCCGGCAGGGCCGGGGCCGCGTGGGTGGCCGCCGCCACACGATGAAAACCGGGTCGGTCCCGCGCGGGCGCGCGCGGGGCGTTGGGCGGTGCGGACGGACGTCCACAGTTTGGCGACTCCGCTGGGGATTTGGAAACAAGTTTCCAGCGATGGTGTAACTTGAACGAGGTTGGTGAAGCTCATTTCTTAGTTCCTAGTTGTGGTCACTACAGGTTTTGGCCCTAAAAAGCCCACCCTAACCGATATCAGGACCAATCGACCTCTTCGCGATAAGATCTTTAGGGACACGCGGATAGATCCTCGGTTGACGCTCCGGCCGCCTAACGCGTAACCCGAGGGATTAATGAGCGGATAGTTCCGAACGGACGGTATGACACTCGTCTCCCCAGATAATTGTCAATGACTAAGTAAAGACTATTTGTGGGCGGTAGCCTACCCTAACCTACCCGTGTATGCATCCTGCATGAGTGTACGCATTCCTAGTTATGTGTAGCGTGTTTGCAAACAACCCAAATAAAACACTAAACATCCGGATTCAACCACGCCAACATATTCAACCGCACCCAATTCCGTTTTCAAAAATACCTCCTCTTTTCAAAACGACCTTTTTAAACGCCGATACTCTGGACAAATCGTGATTTCTAAAAAGGAAAAACATTTTTAGATGCCATTATCATGGCAAATTTTACACTCACCAATTTCAAAACAAAATATAACATTTTCAATGCCATCATCTTGGCCAAATTAAACCCCATCAATAACGAATACCGTTAATACCACCGAGACTCCCGATCAATGGAATCAAGGTATATCAAACAGTTACATTTTCATTTTCAAAAAATGTTTTTACGCACATACCGTTAACACAACCGAAGCTTCAATTAATGAAGTCAAGGAACTCAAAAACGGTCACACTTTCAAAATGTTCTTTTCAATGCACCCTCCCACCGTTAAATGCTAGTTAACGAAACCAATGAACGTGGGTCACTCGTTTTAAAAGCCTTTCTTCTAAAAACACTATTCACCGCCTAAATCCTCCACTAAGGGTTTGGTCACACTTTTAAGAACACTATCACTAAATCCTCCACGAGCGTCACATACACCACAAGTGTCGAACTCGCTAATTAATAGCAGTCTCGATAAAAATACCACGTAATCATTTCAAAACCAGTTCTCCTAAATAATTGCTCCACTTTCAAAAAAAACATTTACATTTCGTCATCACCGGATTCCCGACGCACACACATAACAACACACTTTCACGTAACAAGCGATGTCATCACATCGTCGTCGCACTAATTTTTTTTTTACAAATCCTCCCTTTAAAACTTTTTTTTCTGCAAAATTGGTCGTTCTTGAGAGAAGCGTACATCAAAACTCTTTGATCCTGAGCCGGGATCGCGAACAACCTCTTACGTCGTACAACCGTGTGTTTAACTGTCCGTGTTAGTTACTGGGGTCACCTCTATTCGAGGTCTTACATTTTGAGTCGTCTCATTTCGAGAAGTCCTCTTTAAACCTCACCACCGAGGTTTGTGTCAAATCGTCTCGTTACAGAGGCATAAAAACTGAATAGGCGTTTCGCCGAACATACCAAGAGTCTAAAGTACCTGAGTCCCTAAACTAATGACTACATGCACACACGAGTCAAGGGTCTCAATTCTGCGTTGCTCAATTAAGGGCATTCCTCGAGTCCCTAAATCGCCTGGTGGATTCAACCTCACCTTCAGTCTTGTTTCGCAGATCTAGAAATATCTTCCAACGATAACACCGAACCACTCAACATAGTGCTAGGGCTTGTTAAAGAGCTTCAGAATAACATGGCCCAAATAACTGCCGCCCATGACAACATCTTGCTCCAGATTGGAAAGCTTGAGGGTGCGGCCGATCGGACGCGAAACCTCCCTCAGGAGGAGGTGGAAGAGAAACCTTTCATCCCTAAGAGCAGGATGAGACTAGGGCCAGCTAGGTTTGTCCCCACCCTTGGGGGACGCCTTTTAAGAAGCCTAACCGACCTAGGCATGACCTATGCTGAGGCCCTCAGAATTGTCAATGAAGACTGTCAATTATCCCAGCTCGTCCTTACCCCGGATCCACCCCGCGAAGCCCGGGGGCAGATTGGGATCCCAGTGCCTATTGCTTGTACCATCAGGGTAGGGGACACGATACGGAGGACTGTGATCGCCTCAAACACGACATCCAGGACTAGTAGATGCCGGGACTTTCCCTTTAATAAAGAAGCAGACACCACAGCCCGTTGACGATGGGACTGGCAGCGAAACGACCGCATCTGTGATAGTGAAGACCAACGGCACCATCAAAGTGTTGTTCCCTGGGGGGGAGCCTCGACGCTTAGAGGCATAACCTGTCTTAGTTAAGGTCTAGTTCATCTTAGGGCCAAGGCTTAATACTAAAATAATAACGTTTTTCTTATCGAGTCTAAGGAGGTGTGAGGTGACATGTCCTCCATCTCCCACAAAACAAATTTAATCACGGGTATCTACCCCGTCTACTATTATCATCAATAAAGCAACTCCCTTTCTTTTTACAAACATGCCTCGACAAATCGCTTAACTTCTTTCAACAGTTTACTTTAATGCTTAAAAGAACTCAACTTTATGCCAATTATCGATAACAATTGACTAAAACGCAAGGGCTGCCACGAACAGCCCACTCAACTTCACCCTAAAAAGAAAATCGGGAATGACAACCTTAGATTCACCCAACCACTGACCAAACAACAATAAGTTTGCAAACGAACAAACCACCACCCGACCAGACTTACCAACAACGCAACCAAATGCGAAGTCGACCAAATATGTCTAAAAATTAGCTATATCTCTAGGAGTCAAAAATCCTTAGAATGCATGGAGATTCACCCTTAGTGGTCAACCAAGCTACGGATACCTGGAAAGTTTATTGCGAAAGCCTATACCCCATACCAAACCGAAGTAGAAACGATGTCCCGGGAATTCACTGAAATTAACTTCATACACATACCCCGCGAGGAAAACCAATTCGCCGATGCGTTATCCAAACTAGCCTCGCTAATAAACATGCCCGATCACCTTTTCTCTATGCCTATCTGTGTAGAGCGAACAACCAGCCTACATCCATAACCTCGAAACCGATGATACCCCCGAAGAACCTTGGTACAAAGCAATCCTAGACTTTAAAACCCACGGGTCATATCCACCCAACACAAACACCAAGAACAAAAGAGCCCTACGAATACGAGCCACACATTACGTCCTAAATCAAGGGCTACTATACAAACGAACCCCGCAAGGAGTCCTCCTTAGATGCATAAACAAAAACCAATCCGAGAGAATCATGGAAGAAGTACATGACGGAGAGTGCGGACCCCACATGAGTGCACACCTACTTGCCCGTAAAATAATGAGACTGGGCTATTACTGGATTACCTTAGAGACAGACTGTCGACGTCACGTTCGCCACTGCCACAATTGTCAAATATTCGCCAACATCCAACACTTACCTCCCTATCCTCTACACAACATAGCCACCTCTGGCCTTTCTCTACTTGAGGGATAGACATCATAGGAAAGGTACACCCATCAGGGACCGGCGGACACTGCTTTATACTAGTGGCCGTCGATTATTTCACCAAATGGGTAGGGGGTGCCTCTTACACCGTACTAACCTCAAAACAAGTAGTCAAATTCTTACAAAACAACATCATCTGCCGCTACGGCATACCTCATGAGATCATCAGCGACCAGGGGGCTCATTTCAGGGCCGACACCCAAAAACTCCAAGACAAATACAAAATCCAAAGACACAAATCCTCACCCTATAGACCACAAACGAACGGAGCCGTAGAAGCAGCCAACAAAACCATCACCACAATCCTTAAGAAAATGATATACAACTACAGGGATTGGCCAAACAAAATCCCCTTTGCCTTATGGGGGTACCGAACATCCTATAGAACACCTACCGGAGCCACTCCATATTACCTAACCTATGGCTCCGAAGCCGTTCAGCCATTAGAGCTAGAAATACCGTCACTAAGAATATTAGCCGAGAGCGGTATCCCTGATGAAGAATGGAACCAAAAGCGATATGACGAGCTAGTACTCCTAGATGAACGTAGGATACATGCCCTATCCAACGTACAAGCTTACCAACAACGAATCCAGCGAGCCTTTAACAAACGAGTGAAATCCTGAAACATACACGAGGGAGATTTAGTAATTAAGTCCATTAGAGCACCCCTTCCCGTTGACCCTAGAGGGAAATTCAAACCAAATTGGGCGGGCCCGTACCTCGTTAGGAAAATACTCTCGGGGGGCGTCGTGATCCTCACCGGCCTAGACGGTCAGGAGTTGTCAACCCCAACCAACATGGATCAGCTCAAACGATACTACCTGTAAACACCCCCGAAAAACCACGTCCCGACCTCCGGCTTAGGTGGAAGCAAAAAAAAAAAACAACAAAAAAAATCAAATTCGCATCGATAAATGGCATAAACGAGTCTAAGGCAAAATCACTCATACTTTTCGAAAGAACTACGAACATGGTTTGATTCCGCCTAAAATACGGATACGTAGGCAACCCCTCTCCGGGTACAACCAAGACAAAATGAAACAAACAAAAAAATCAGTTAATCGATTCATGTACAAACCGAGACTCCTTTTACGTCCCGACCAACGAGTGATTTAAAATGACGAAGCACAAACGACGAGCCGAGGACGGGGTGAAAACTCGAAAGGGCGCCCCGGGCAAAATGAAGAAACGAGTTGCGAGCCGTCGCAAAAAAAAGACGAGCCAAGGACGGGGTGAAAACCCGAAAGGGCGCCCCGGGCAAAATGAAGAATCGAGTTGCGAGCCGTAAAAAAAAAAGCAAAGAGAGCAAAAAAAATGGTGAGCCGTGGACGGAGTGAAAACCCGAAAGGGCGCTCCGGGCAAAATGAAGAATCGAGTTGCGAGCCACCACGAAAAGAAAAACAAAAAAATGAAAAAATATTACGTGCTTCTCATTAATAACAAAATTCGGTTAAATCGAGCCTTTCTCGAGGCCTTTACATCAAACATTTGAAACCCGGACATCCCGGAAGTCAGCAACGTGTCAAAACTCAACAAAAAAAAACTAGTCCTAATAAGCCACATAACTCCAACTAATAATACATAATACAAACAGTTGGGTTCTATCGGTCCAACTTTTCCTTCCCTTTGCCATCCGGGTGCACCTGCTTGCCTTCCTCACCCTCGATCTTCTGAAGGCAAGCTTCTAACGCCCTATCCAAAGACGAGCCCAGCCAGTCAAACTTTCCTTCATCTTCCACGATTTTAATATGGGTCTCGTTAGTCTTGGCCCGCTTAGATGAACTGACCGAACTAGGATCGGTAACGCTGTCTTTGGTCAGGCACTTGGTCTCTCGAGTCACCTCCCCACCTTCTAGTGGTGCTGTCCTCTTAACTTTTAAGTTAATCTCTCCTGACGGGTGTTCACAAACCCTCTGCCGGACGGAGGCAATTCCGGTCGGTCGAACATTCTCCTCAACAACGAGATGCGAGAACTTTTGTTCCCAGGACACCCTAAATTCCCTGAACGAATCCTCTGTCCACGCGTCAAAACTAGCGATAAATTTAGCATCCTTTGGAACGGAAGGTCTAACACCCATTTGATTTGACAACATGCACGGGTAAATATAAACCTAATCCCTCATGGATAGTATTAGAAAAGCCCAAGTCGAAGACGAAATGGAAACCCGACACGCCCACTAATATTCCACCACGGGATGGACCACCTGATGACAACGTCCCCTTTAGCCAAAAAGGAAAGCCAATCCTTTTCCTCGCGGACCTTGCACCACACCTGCGCAGTCTTCCGGTCCGTGAAACCCCTATAGTTATAAGCTTTGATGCATCGGGGAGGGTCGACCAAACCAAGCCGCTCTTGCAACCAAACCTGCACAAAACACGACAAAACATCACACCTCCAAGCCAAAACAACCACAAAATAAAGAAAACCAATCTACAAAGAAACATAACACAAGAAGTATACCTGTAAAATGATCCTGGAACCTCAGAAGGATGTATCGTGAACTCGAGCACGAGCATTAAGACCTAGGACAAGCTCACCCAAAATAAGCAAAGAGGGTGATCGTCCATGTTCCATCCCCATCACCACGTCCAAAACTCGAGGGTTACCCCAGCTTTCACGAGCCCTCGCATCCTCAAAAAGATGATAGCAAGCCATCGCAACATTAAAAGCACGCCTGCATGCTAAGGCTGAAACATAATGAGAGTCAACCTGTGAGAATGTCATACAAAGCAACTCTAAGTTAATACTATCCCTACCAAAATAACCTTTAGCCTCCCCCAACGAAGAAAGATCCAGAAAATGGTAAAACCGTTCCACATAAGCGTCATCCCCATAAGGCACGCAAGGTCGAAACGAACTCCACCCACCTATGACATCTATCTCTTCGGGCAAAGGACAAATTTTACCACCGGGAAAAGCAAAAACATGGCCCTTCGAGTCCCAAAACCTAGAGCATGCTAATAAAAAGTCATCATTTACCTTGACCGACTTAGCGTGACAACCACTGACAAGCCATCATTCGAACAAATCTCGGGGTCACACTTCTTAAAAGAACTAGCCCACTCGGAAAGGACATTCCCAAAACCCGACATGACCCTAAATATAAGTGTGCTATACCCTACGGATATCCTAGTATGTCTAAAACAAGCACCCACAACCCGTATATATAGCCCTAATCCCACAAGAATTAGGAAACGACGAAAATTTCCATAACCCAGACTCGAACCGCACCGGCCCACGCGCCCGAATTTTCGGCCGCTCAAGCCCAAGCGGCCCAGAAGCCAGGAGCCTTAACCCAAGCATCTGTACCCAGGTGGGCGGCATGTCAAACAAGTCCAAAGATAGAAGAAATGATCCCGTATCATTATTTTTATGTCCGATTTATAAAAATAGTAGTTACAAAACGATTTAAGTATTAATATCCAAAAACTATTATTAAACTTAAAAATAATGATTTTCCAGAAACTACTATATTTTTCAGATTTCCAAAATTTCAGATTTAGCAAATTCCGTTAAAACCGTCTTTTAAAACCCGTTTTCACAATTAACGATCCCGTTAATAAAACTTATCGTTCCTAACATTTTATTAAAGCAATAAAAATTGTAAAATTACATTTTATTATGAAACCATCAGAAACATATTTTTTCCAGATTTAAACAAAAGACCAGAAATCGAGAATTTAAATGACTTAAACGGTTTTAACGATAAACGATGTTTTAAAGTGATTAATTAATTCACCCACTTAACAATTCCGAAAAAGTATGAAAAAATTCAGAAAATTATTTTTCGTCATTAATATTATCCACGTCAAATTTCAGATTAAAATAAAATGTTCAAGTGCTAGAAATAAAAATCGGCTTTTAATCGTTTTTGTCCGTAAACGGTAATAATTCAATAATCGATAACTAAAATATCAGAAAACTACCAAATTATTAAAAATCATCAAAAACCTCATTTTTAAAGAATATAATCATATATTATAAGTTTAGGCCGAATATTACGATTTTACAAATTAATATGACGATTTAATCGTTAATCTCGTAAAAGCGATAAAAATATCGAAACATGCAAATTTTTAACTTTAAAAAAATCCAGATTATATGACATACATATATTGTCAAAAATGAAATATAAAAATATACATGCAATTACACAAATAAAATCAAGTAATACCGAGTAACATCAACGTTACCTCTAATCCAAATCAGAACCGATAATATACTCGCCGACCTCGGGCTCGTCCATAGATCCTACAGTGCACGGAAATCATGGCAGAAAAATACCATGAGAAAAACTAAGAAAATCGAGGTGAATAACGATCGAAAACAACATCGATTATTACCTTAACGTTAGGCTCGTAAAGAGGATTATTATATGAAATTTTTGCACCAACATGTATCTGGTGTTATTTTAATGCACTTTATCGGTTACATTACTTCACACTATCTGTTACTTTAATGCCCGACCTCTGTTACTTTATATTTGGTGTACAAGTATCTTCTGTTAATTGAATCCGGTGTTACTTCAATGCACATCATCTGTTACTTTAGTTCTTGTCATCTGTTACTTTATTGCGTTGGAGTTGCAGAGGATTTAGAATACCATCATATTTCAAGTTCTGATTATTTCTTTTTCGCCACGTTTATTGGCATTGTTCTTGTTTTTCAGTAGACGCAAAATCACATGAATGGTGTAGGGATGTGGGTGAGAGTTTCACTTCTGTAGACACCCGCGTTTTGCCTACTAGTATCTATAGCAGTTCCCGACAAAACACCCGATGATGATCGGACGCAAACGTGACTTAGTATACTCGAATATGGGCTCAGAATTAATAATATCCAACGTGGACATTTAGCGGAATACAAATCTCTCAAAACCGACCTCAGATTCAGGCCCAGTGGGTCGTTCCGAGTAAATTAAGACTAATTTGGGCCAAAACCGACACCAAAAATAAAAGCCGTCTTTTGGCGACCGGGTCAAAACCCGGTCAAAGACGAATCCGTCACATAAATCAGCCTGATGCGTTTCTAGAAGATTGCGCCCAAATACAAAAATCAAAAAAACAATCAAAAGTCAACCATTTCCTAAATTATCTCGCCACCCTTATCCACTCGATCGAGTGGATTGACCCACTCGGTCGAGTGGAGCCTCATAAACCGGAACAGACCCATTTTCAAAGGCACTCGATTGCACTAGGGCCACTCGATCGAGTGACCCTAGGTCGTGGGATATTCTCTATAAATACCCCTTCAAACCCTTTGCATTTTCAGTTTTACCTAATGCAATTCTACCCTACATTTCTACCCTAATTCACCTATACTCTCTACACTAAAACCCTAAGCAATACTACACAAAAACCGAGTCATTTGTCCCTCGAAAAACCGACAAATCCACACACACACACCATAACTTGCATACATCCTCGATACTCCCGCGTTCCTGTCGCTATTACGAGTCCATTGCCGAGGTCTTCCTAAGCATGTATGTTGAGGGTGTCATAAACCCCGTCTCAATCTTTACTATCCCAATTCATTTTACGTACATTTTCGTATTTTGTATTACTAACTACTAACACTAGCGTTAACATTTAATTCTATCG
Source organism: Agrostemma githago (assembly GCA_958450325.1). Taxonomy (NCBI): domain Eukaryota; kingdom Viridiplantae; phylum Streptophyta; class Magnoliopsida; order Caryophyllales; family Caryophyllaceae; genus Agrostemma; species Agrostemma githago. The sequence goes on from OY288244.1 coordinate 40,446,635, forward strand.
TTCACTAACTTTTATCTTTTCGTTACTAACAATTAATACCGTGTATATATACATAATAATACTAAAATACGGATCCTAACCCGTTTGACTATGACGACCATCCAAAAGTCCATTTAATCCCTTTACGAGCAACGACGGAGGTGGCACTCTTTCGAGGAGCGCCGCCTCAATGTACTCAAGGGCGTAACGAGATCGTGGTTGTTCATAGTTGAACGCGTAGGACTCCCTTTCTAAGATTAGTGCGAGATCCGTTGATGCGAAAACCGACATCACATAATCCGTTAGGATTTGTATCGATGTCGTGACGCGGAGGACTACAATTTCGTCACTAATCAAAACTTTTCAATTCCATAATAATACATTTTCATAAAATCCCGATGACGGTCTCATAATCGTACAATACACGATCATGACGCCGAAAACCGAGTTGAATTTTAATAATGCAATATTTTCATTTAACTCGGTCAATCATCGACTTTAAAACACAAAAAACAGAACGAGGCATGCCTCGTACAGGGGGCACTCGACCGAGTGCCATGAGCCACTCGATCGAGTAGCACCCCAAAAACTGGGCAGTAGCTACTTCGAGTACGCACTCGATCGAGTCCATGCCCTGACTCGATCGAGTGGGTCCTGTAGCCCAGAAATCCAAGAGCTTTAATGCAACATTCGAGCCTCGTCTTTTTTACGACTTAGTCGTAACGTGCAAAGTCAATCACGTAATTCTAATTTTCAAAACCCATGCATATCACTACACTTAAAACGACCTTGATCGATTGTCATTCACTATTTAGTCATGTGTCGACGACTCTTTAGTCGTATCCGACACATGACTAGTTTAGACGCCAACATTTCGAGATGATATGTCGGGACAAGGCATCGAGGCATGGAATCGGGCTAGCATCACGCCTAGGTCCTATGTCTCTGTCCTTCGTTTAATACACAACATAATGTGTATTTAATCGGAGTTCGTCCATCTACATAATTCACGGTCTAGTTTATACACGGGTCCGTTTCTATCCTTTTATCATTTTTATTCCGTTTGTTATATTATTTGTAATTTTCGTATTGGCCGGGTTGTATTTCCGCCCGTGTATTTTGTACGTTATTTATTTTCGAGCTTCATTTATTTTGATGTTTATCGCCTTATAAATGAACCTCGCATGCTAAATAACTTCGATGATAGTTAGATGCATTTAATGACGTAGCTAACCCATAATTCGCATGTTTATCCCGAAAACGCTGTTTGCATATCAATTAGTCGTTTTACTAGCGCTCGTACACGAACACGAACGATGTCTTAGTAGAGGGCGCCATTGTGCGGGCGGGGTTGGGTGTCCTTAGTGGGCTTCCCAACACGTACCCTCACCCCTTACTCAGAACCTCGGTTTCCGGATGCCCGAAACCGTTGGCGCACGATAGTCACTCTTTACACGATACCGGTGTAGATGGTATCAGTATCGCAATGCAATGGGACGGGCCCCATAAACTCTAAAATTGAAGTGGGTCGTACTTTGTTTATAGCCCATGACGACATAGAGTGGGCTCGAATGGTTCCGAATTACCACAAATTCGGTGGCGACTCCAACTTTGACTTAAATTTCGTACCCGAGAGCAATCTCACCACGAGATTCATTCGCCTACCCAAACCCGCGCGTGGCCGCGTCGGGGTGGACCTACGTCATGTCCACAACTTTATACATAGGGTAGATCTTCAAGGACGTGGATGAGACAGTAAACTTCTTTAAAATTTACGCATTGGCTTGTTGATTCGATGTGAGGAGGTACACAACGAAAAGATGGTGCGGTGGTGAGATTAAATCAAAGCTACTCGTATGTAACAGGCAGGGTTTTGCAAAAAAGAAAAATGCCAGCGCAGATGCGGCAGTCAAGGAGACGTCATCCAAGGAGGAAGCAATAAAGAAGACAGCCGAGGGAGTCGTTGTCAAGGTACCGATAAGGAAGACCAAGGTCCGCCGTGTTGGCTGCAAAGCAAGGATTAGGTTGTACAGCAAAGGCGGGCCTCTCACAATTGATATTTTCCACAGTGGGCTCAACCACGAACTAATTTCACCAAAGAACAGAGAATTCCATAAGATATCGAGAAACCCTACGAAGTACCACAAGCAAATGATCCTGAATAATTCACGGGTATGTGTTGAATAGTTTCTTGGTGGTTTAATTATTAAAGTTCTGATAACTATATGATTTTTTTGCACTACCAAATATCTGATGTTACTTTAATGCACATGATGTTACTTTGATTTAATGCAAACCATCTGTTACTTTAATGCCTACCCTCTGTGAGTAAGCATCTTCTGGTAATTTAATCCCGTGTTACTTTAATGCCTTTTTACTGTTACTTCAATTCTTGTTATCTGGTACTTTAATTCACTGATTGTTTTAGTTGAAGATCAGTGCTACGCTGACGTACAAGATGTGTAAGGAGAAGGTTGAGGGTTTCGCAAACGTAGGTGCCAGCTTGGTTGACTTCAAGAACTTTTGCAGAGATATAAGTGCTTCATACATGAGGGACGATCAGTTATTCATCGATTGTTTCAAGGACATGGTGGACAATCGGCAAGGATTCTTTTTTGATTACGAACTGGATGACGATGGGAGTTTGAGCAGGGTTTTCTGGGCTGACGGTGTTGCTAGGAGAAACTACAGATTGTTTGGGGACGCAGTTTCGTTCGACCCTACCTACAGGATGAACAAATATAAAATTATACTCACCCCGTTCACCGGTGTCGATCATCACAAATGATCGGTGACTTTTGGTGGCGCTCTAATCGCGCACGAGGATTTTTTAATCGTTCAACTGAGTGTTCGAACGGTTTCTGACAGCGATGGGCGGCAAAGAGCCTGAGTACATTATTACTGATCAGGACCCGGGTATCATAAAATGATTCCCAAAGATGTTTAAAGCGGCGTGACATCGGTTTTGTATGTGGCATATCATGAATAAGGCCCCAACAAAATACGGTGCCTCGAGGAGTGACTACCAAGAATTTTTGAAGAAATTAAATGCAATAGTGTGGGATGAGAAGATAGATGCAGCGGAATTCGACGAGCGATGGATGGAAATAATAGAGGAGCACGATGTGGAGGATGTTCAGTGGTTCGCATATACCTTTTCGATTAGGCAGTAGTGGGTCATGGCACACTGCAAGGATCTGAAGATGGGTGGCTTAATGCGAACAACCTAAAGATTGGAGAGCGAAAATAGTTTCTTCAAACGGTTTGAGAACCAGCACAGAACATTGGTTGAATTCTGGATGCGGTTCGAGAGTGCTATGGATCAGCAAAGGTATACTTAGAAAAAGCTTGACAGCGAGAACATACAATCTCTGCTGAAAACAATAACCCACCTGCCAATAGAACAACACACCGCAAGGATCTACATCCACGTCGTGTTTGATGAATTTCAAGAGAAGGTCGGGTGTTCCGTGGGTACGTGCAGTGTAAGAGGATTTGTTGAAAGAGATGGAGTTGAAGTAACTATAGTGAGGGATGCTACTAGGGATAAAGAATTTCTAGTCCACTATAAACAAGGTACAGACTGTCCCGCTTTTTGGCTTCCTTTTTACGGGTTTTATGAGTTAGAGTAACAGACTGCATGTTTTAGAGTAACACACAGTATGAGTTAAAGTAAAACCGTTTATACGTTATAGATCCAATTGTCTTAATGCTGGAGTAACCTCGTGCAGAAATGTCAGACGTCAGCTGCACATGTAAATTGTTTGAGACAAGGGGAATAATATGTCGACACGTAATATGGATATATTATCGAAGGGTCTGAACAGTATGCCCAATAACTATGTTGCCAGAAGGTGGTCAAGGGACGCATTGCGCACAGATCGTATTGGTGATGAAGGAATACAAGGCGATGACATTGACATCATATATGGAAATCAAATAGAGATGTCAAAATTATGGTCGGAGGTTCATGAGACGATGGGTATTCTACGGTCTGCTGATGTGGAGAGCATGTGCGCTTTGATTCGCGAATTCAGGCAGAAGCTTAAGCCAAGTGGGGGTCCCAAGACATTAAATAAAACCCAGGAATTTGAAGAGATGCTTTGATGTACGTCAACTACAAGCCAAAGATTTCTAAGACAAAAGGAAGCGACAAAAGGTTGTTATCGAGCAAAGCAAAATCTGTTGCACTTGCAAAAAAAGCCCAAGCGCATGTGCAACAATTGTAAGCAGATGGCGCATCATGACAAAAGGAATTGCCCCAATCCTTTTGCAGCACGACCACCATCGACTACCAAACCGTCTAAACGATGACGAAGAATTAGAATCAAAAGAAGAAGAAGATGATGATGATGATGATGATGATGATGAGGATGAGGACGAGGATGCCGATGAAGAAGAACAAGAATTCTGATTAGGGCAGTATATTGTTAGAGTAACATACATTATTCTTTAAAGTTACACATTAAACGAGTTACAGTAACACATTTTATGATATTGATTGATTTACAAATATTCATTCCTTAGAGTAACATCCTTTATTGGAGTAAGATTGAGTTAGAGTAACACACATTATTCATTAGAGTAACATACTTGATGAGTTAGATTAACACATATTATGAGTAACAAGTGTGAAACTTTGGAATGAAGAAGAACACCCATTATTCTTTTTTTTTTTGGAGAATACTTAATAAAAAACATTACTCTTTTGTTTAATTGGACCTCCTGTGTTTGTAAGACACTATTATGTAGCGTAACAGATTTTACGAGTTAGAGTAACACATATCATGAATTACAGTAACACATTGTACGAGTTAAAGTAACATAGTTTGCGGGTTATGATAACATTACAATTGGTCAACCATATTGCGTCAACCATGTACAAAATGGTACTTAGTTTTTTGTTAAACCAAAATGACAATTAATCCAATTAAACATACATTTTCAATGACAGTATGCACAAAAACATACTCACGATGACATAATTTTTCAAGTTATTATTTCCGGCTCTTGCTTCGCTTAGCCTTGGCTTCTTCAATTAGTTTGGGTCTCGCTTCCACAAACTTTTTTACATTTCCAATCAGCCGCTTTCGCCACTTATTCATGTCCGCTAGCAGAAGAGTGGCTGCAAGTTGGTGTGGACGTCCGTCCGCACCGCCCGGCGCCCCGCACGCGCCCGCGCGAGACCGACCCAATTTGTCGCGGCGGCCACCAACGCGGCGACCCGGTCCGATCTCGCGTTCAGAGCGATGTGTCGGACCTCGATTTGGATGACGATTCGGATAGTACTAGACAGATGCAGGCACCCGTGTTTCCGTTAGAATCGTTCGAGTCGTGGTTGTAAATGTTTAAAGGCCGATGTTTTTGGTAAGAGGATCTTTTAGTGAACCGAATTCGTTGCCGATTTGTGGAGTGGCCACCAAGTCAATTATGGGGACTCGGAAACCGTTTAGGTCAACTTTGATCCTCAGCCGGCTCAAACTTGAGTAGCACGGGACCTAAAGGTAAAGACTTGTAACCTTAAGCACTCCATGCCTAGAATGACTCATTGTAGTCGAAGTAGTTGTGTTTACATTCTTTGAATGCGATTTCACATGACAATCAGGCCATTAAAAGATGCACATAGGAGAGTAAAGAGTACTATGTATTATACATATTAGCAAATCAGATTTAACGTGATAATACGGATATTAGTCGTTCTCGTGGTATACCTTACATGGTATTCTACTTAAGATGCGTCGGCTCAGTATTAATAGGGAGGCATCGAACCACGTACGGTGAGCACCGAGATTAATACGGAACCCGACCATTACTTTGTTCAGTTTTAGCTTATTTGCGTTTTGAATTTCATGTTAGATGATTTAGCATGCGATTATAAGGTCATAAAAGCGGTAAATCTTACGAAAGCTGTAAATGCGAAATGTAAGTAAATCACATAGTGAGGAATTGCACCCTCGGAATGTACACTAAACAAGAGACGATGTGTAGAAGGTTGAGAACGGATCTCGGAACTACTCGGGTTTAGTTATGGTGTTTTAGTGCTTAGGGTTGTAGTTGAGGACGTTACGTATGTTTATAACGTGCCAAGGACCTAGTGTTCGTACTAGTTGGACTTCACATTATTGAAGTGCATAATAAAAGTACAAAAATGTAAAGTTTTGTTTAAACGACAACCTAGTAACGGTTCGACTTCGAGGCGGCTCCTCCAAGCTCGTCTTGTGGTGATTTCGGCAGAGCTTCGTTACTACGGCTAGTTCTGCGGTTAATCCGGCAGAGCTTCGCTGCTAGACTCGGGGATGGCTAGTCGAACGCAGGTGCTCCTCGGGTCGAGTAGAGTGCTCGAGAGTGAGGAGTAGCGTCGATTTTCTTAACGATCGAGTGGATCGTACTTAGTGTCAGAGTGCGACCTAAGTTACAGAAGAAGAGGAGGAGATCGAATTGTGAGAGATGTAGTTCACGAATTCGGTAGATGTTGTCGAAATGAATGAAGTGAGGGGGTATTTATAGTTGTTCGTGCAGTTCAAATCGACTACTCGGACGCTTGGTGTCCCGCAGCTCAGATCTCGGACGCCTGGTGTGAGGCAGTTCAGTTCTAAGATGCTTGAGCTCACGCGATTGAAATCTTGAAAATCTGATTTCAAAACTTTCCAAAACGGAGAATATGCGTATCTTACGTTGCCTTGGGGATTAGTCATCCCCGTTAACCCTAGCGCGTTGAGCACCGGGTGGGCCTCGGGCGTGTGTCTCGAGGTTTGCTCGGCCCGACGCGTTGACTCGGGTTTGACTTTGCATTATTCGGGACCGATTTGGGGTCCCAGTGTCGGAATTGACTCTAATTAGTGTCGACGCGACCGTAATGACACGATTAAGAGCGTCTTGATGTTGATTTAATATTTCCGAGTAATTATTTGATTCGTTCTATAGAAAAACTATCAAAATGTCGTAATCTCGCGTCGCGTTGCAGTCCGATCATCATCGGGTGTTTGTCGGGCACCTCTGCAGCCACCAGGTCCAAATCTGGGTGTCTACAGAAGCCCCCACTTTGACTGAGGCTTGGACAAGGCGGAAGTCAAAGTATAGCCGCCCAGGTCAATCAAGGTACGACCTGGTGGCTATCGGTTCAGGTCATTTTAGGTACGTTAGACTACGTATTGGAGGCTCGTCAGCCAAGGCTTAGAAGTCATACCTGACATCTTTGCCTGCGGTCGCTGATCGAAGCTCGGGTCCGGTCTTGCTGGTTTGTTTTTGGTTTGTTGTTTTAGTTATTTCGTTTTCTGACATGTGTCTTTTGCTTAAGTCTTTTATTGGTGTCTTAGTCTTGGTTTAATATCCTTGATGGATGGTTGTGTTGATTATGTTTTGCCTTTGCTTCGGGTATTCATCTGGGGTGCGTGGATTGAATGCTTAAGGACTTGTTTAAGGTTGACTTGATTGTTTTGAGTGTTTTAGGACTTGAATTGAATTGAGTTGGGTTGAATTGAATTGATCTAAATTGAGTGCCAAGGACTCATTCAAGACTGATATTGAACGCTACCACCTCATCTAAAATCGGATTTTGAACACTACCAGGGGCTCATTGAATTGACTTGACTTGACTTGACTTGAAATTGGATTGAGTGCTACCAGGGACTCATCCAAAATCGAATTTTTAGCGCTACCAGGGCTCATTGAATTGACTTGGCTTGAATTGAATTGAGTGCTACTAGGGACTTATTCAATCTTGATTTTGAGCGCTACCAGGGGCTCATTGAATTGACTTGACTCGAATTGAAATTAGTGCTACCAGGGAGTCATTCAAAATTGATTTTGAGCGCTATCAGAGGGCCATTGAATTGAATATACTTGAATTGAATTAAGTGCTACCAGGGACTCATTCAAAATTAACTTTGAACGCTACCAGGGGCTCATTGAATTGAATTAAATTGAGTGTTACCAGGGACTCATTTAAAATTGAATTGATTTGAGCACTACTAGGAGCTCATTGAATTGAATTAAGTTAAGTGCTACCAGGGACTCATTGAATCGGTTTTGAGCGCTATGAGGGGCTCATTTAAATTGATTTTGAGCGCTACAAGGGGCTCTTTTAAATTGATTCTGAGCACTACAATGGGCTCATTTAAGTTGATTTTGAGCGCTGGGCTCGTTTTGAATTGATTTGAACTGAATTGAAGTAAGTGCTCCCAGGGACTCACTCAAAATTGACTTTGAGTGCTACCAGGGGCCCATTTAAATTGATTTTGAATTTATTCATCATGTTTGGATTGTCGTATGCTTTGGTATTAGTGGTCTTATTAGCTAGGTGTTTTCATGTTTTTTCCCTTGGGGGTTGATTTCGATTAGAGGAGGTTTTAAGGTTTGTCACATCGGTTGGGGGTGGTAAATTGTCGTGTCCTCGCTTATTTTGTTTAATATGGGAAGGTACATCTTGCGACTATTAGGTATCGCATCCAAGTTGTTTTCGTCTTTGCTTTAGGCTGTATGATCAGGCGCGGGTCCTGAGATGATTAGGTGGGCTTTCGAGGGCTCAAGGTTAGATAGTGACGAGGTCAAGGGCGGGATTGGGGACTGTTTAAAGCGTGAGGCTTATAGTGCGCTCCATGCTTGGGTGAGCTCGTACATTACCGACCACTTTGAGAGGGTGGCGGTGCTAGAGGGTCAAGGGCTCAACGCGCCGGAGTAGGATGCCCATCCATGGTTGTGGTACTTTCTAGGTTCGACCAACTTCTCGGATAAGGGCGAGAGGTCTAGTACTACGATTTTGCTTTTCCTGGCTGATCTAGATCAGCTGGGACGTTTCGATTGGATGACCGCGGCTTTCGCGGAGATGACCGTTGCGTACAGGTCATGGTGAGGCCGTAGAAGGTGGACTCTGGCTTGGCTTTACCCATCCTGGGTCCAGGTCTCGTACTAGAGGTTAGTTATTGTCTCTTGTACTCGGTTTCAGGGTTTTGCTTTGCTCAGTTTGGTTTTGCTGACGATGTTTTTCGGGTTTTGCAGGCTTGGATCTACTCTTACTTCCCTCGATTGGCACCTAAGACGTTGCGCGCTCGCCCGGTAAGGTTTTTGGCTGGGATTGAGTGGGGATTGGCTCAGGCCAAGAGCACGACGAGTCACTACTCGTCGGAGAATGTGCTGGTGAACTAGCTGCACCTCGAGGACGTAAGTTTCCTTCTTACAGTTTGTTTCCCTTTGTAGCCCCCAAGATTAGGATTATTGAAATATCGGTTTGCTTATGCAGTTCGTGGCCCATCCTTGGGCCGACTATGAGGGTCTGCCCAAGTATGTGGGGGCAGAGTTAAAGCCTAGGAGCTATAGGAGGATACTTCTTCCTGTGTTGTTTCGCCCGGTGTGGTATCTGGGCGAAAGGTTGGTGCGTCAGGGCTTATATGACGAGTTCAGGGTGTCTGTTGATCCTCCCTGGACTATGTTTAGACCACCGACTACCGCAGAGGCTCGCAAGGGTAGGGACGGAGGGGAAGGCGATGCACTACTGGTGCCTGGCACCCCCTATCTGTCTCACGTCTGCCAGCGGCTAGCCTACCACTGCCTCATGGTGAGCACTCTGTTCTTTGTTTTATTGCTTATTTTGTTCTGTGGTTTAGTGTTCACTTGTATTTTGAACGGTTCACTTTTTCTTTAGTTGGCCGATCCGGCTGATGCTGTTCAGCCCCAGACTTCCCCTTGACGCTGCTTAGAGTCGATGCGGCTGGGGTAGCCTTTACAGAGTCTCTTCTCCCGTGTCCCGCTGAGGAGAAGGAGGCTGGGATGGAGTGGCATGACCGGGTATACCGGGTAAGTTTCGGGGTTTGGCTTGAGCTTGGCTCTTGAGGGTTAGGTTTTGTGTGACTAATTTGTTCGGTTTTGTTTTTCAAGTTTTGTCAGTTTCCCATCAACGGTTGTGGCAGGCTGCCAACTGCTTGTGGGTCTACGCGTCGAGGCTGGCTACTGCCTCTTCCCGTGATACTTCGGGGCCTCGATCGGTAAGTATGTGTTCCTAGGGTTGGTTTTCTAAGCTAGTTGTGCCTTTTCCTAAAGTGTAGGTGTACTTGCAGGATATTCCGAATATGGTGGGGCAACTGGAGCTCGAGGGGGAGGAGACTAAGTTGCGGTCACTCCTGCAATCTCGGGATGATGAGATTGCCCGACTTAAGGAGCGGTTGGCCCGGACTCAAGACGAGACCTCACTGTAGGGCGAGGCTAGGCTAGGAGCTGAGGTGGAGAGGGTGCTTGAGGTAGAGGTTGAGGCCGAAGATGAGGGTCATGCCATGAGTGCTACTGAGGATGTTGGAGGGATTCCCGAGACAGCTACTCTAGATATGCTGTCAGGCATGAATGACACCGAGTCTCCTCTTTATGAGCTAGAGGATTTGGGCTTGGATAACGATATTGGTGAGTTTATGATAGCAGGCGCAGCCTCTAGGGGTTCTCCCTAGTTTATGAATTCGGTTGGTATTTCGATTTTGTATAATTTGTATCTTTTAAACTTTTAGTATTTTGGTTGACTGGTTAGTCCTGCGTTTTGTTTTACTTTTTGAAATGTTAACTTAGATGACAAGTAATCACTTCAAGTGTAGTTTGTTTGCATTTTTGTCGTAGTTTAGGACGTTTCAAATGCGTTAGGATTGCGTAGGAGTACGAAAATGTTTTTCAGATTTTTTTAGAAATGCGTTAGTTTGAGTCGAGAGTTGGATCAAGTAGTACGTCGATTAAAATGTTTGACTCAAGACGCGCAAAAACGTGATGAGTGCTTCGCACCTAAAGTGTATCGACCGAGTGCGTGTTTGGTGTTGGGAGACAAGTGTGACTGTCTCGACATTCATGTTTAAAATGAGGCAAAAAGAAAAAGTTATACCACTTTTGAAAAAAAGTTAGACCACTTTTTATATCTTAGTGGCAATGGCGTACTGGGCTACAGACGCTAATTGACGATGTCATTCGGAGCTACAACACGCCTAGGTGGGGTAGCTTATCCCCCTAAAATAAAATTAAAAAAACGTCTAAGTCTGGTGGATCCAATGCACTAAATGTACCGTCCGTGTGGACCTGTCACTCTTGTGCAGGCATTTTGGCTTTTGGAAAGGGGTTTAGCGACTTCAGGAGATCGTTCCTGACGTCCGGGGTTGTCGGATGTGAGAGAAAGATTAAGGATTGTGGAGATGACTGTACTATAGAATAAGGAAGCTATGTGGGCTAATATCGCTAAGCGCCCGACCGAAAATGGCGTTACCGATCCTAGTATTCGTCAGTTCATCTAAACGGGCCGAGACTGACAAGACCCATATTGAAAATGTGATTGAGGAGGGGAAATGGGATCGGCTGGACTTGCCTTTGGCTGAGATAACGAAGACTTGTGTTCAGAGGGTCTATGGTGAGAGACCCGAACAAGCACATTCGAATGGTAAGGGAAAGGGAAAGTTGGACTGGTAGAGCCCAGCCGTTTAGTAATATGTTGTATTAATTGATATTATGTGGCGTATTAGTACTAGTTTTTTTTTTGTAAGGTTTTGCTTAACACGTTGTCATTTTCTGGGGTAGCCGGATTTTGGATGCTCGATGTAAAGGGCCTCGACAAAGGCTTGATTTAATTGATTTTGCATTAATGAGAAGCACATTTTTTTCGTTTCACTTTATTTATTTTTGTGGTGGCTCGCAACTCGATTCTTCATTTTGCCTGGAGTGCCCTTTCGGGTTTTCACTTTGTCCTCGCCTCACCTTTTTTGCTCTTTTTTTTGCTTTTGCTTTTTCTTTTTCATTTTTTCTTTTTTTTTGCTCTTTGTTTTTACGATGGCTCGCCACTCGTTTCTTCATTTTGCCCGGGGCGGCCTTTCGGGTTTTCACCTCGTCCTCGGCTCGTCGTTTGTGCTTCATCATTGAAATTACTCGTTAATCGGAACATAGGGGGTTCCGATTTGCATGCGAATCGAGTAATCGATTTTGTTATTTTTGTTGGCTGTGCCCTTGGAAGGGTTGCCTACGTATCAGTGTTTAGACGAAATCAAACCATGTTCGTAGTTCATAATAGATGGAGTGATTTTGCTTTAAACTCGTTATGCCAATTATCGATGTGAGATGCTTAGGGTGTATTACATGGGTTTTCACTCTATTTTAAGAACTCAGATGAAGTGATCGGGTGCGACCCCTTGAAAGTGACAATTATCGAGATATCATGTTTAGGTTAGGGCGACTGGTTTGGGTGGTTTTGGAATGTGGAGCTAGGTAGTAAGTGGTTTTGATGGATCTAAATCTGAAGTTTGATTTTTGTGGAGTTAGGGCTATGGGCTAAGGTTTCGTAATGTGGTAGGAAGGGGGAAGCTGAGTAAAAATGACTCAGACTTCAATCGGATGGGATGGAAATTACGTGGAATCTGATTTCCATGCCTGGCCCTTACGGTTGGGATTATCCTATTGATCTTGAATCCTCAAAATTCCGGACTGTCTCCTAACAAGTGTCTCAGGAAGGTCATAAGGATTGTAATGCAGGAAGGCTAGTATTTGGGTGCAAGTCGACTGGTCTGTTCATTTTTTCTTTTTCTTTTTCTTATTCGCTTTTTGTTCAGACTTTGCATTTGAAGTTGAGTTGAATGATTGAGGTTTCATTTTGACCGTTGAGTTCGGTCTTGATCATTGAATAGGGCCAGTTTGATTTGGCCTTGGTTTCACTTTTTTCTTTGGCCCCTTTTGGCCATTTCAGACTCTTCTTTTTTCTTGTCAGACTAGCACCTATGGTGGGGATTGGTCGGTCTTTATTTGAGGGATGTTTATTGTAGGAAATGGGTTTGCCTTCCATCTTAAATTACTATCTAGATTCGTCATAGGATTCAGTAATGCTCGTTCTAAGGGATAGCTATGTGGCTTCCTATACCAGACACAGAATAGGTAAAAGAGAACACGGAATCTCGGTTCTTGTAGTTCCTCTTTGTTTTGAGATTTATTTGATTGTTATCGCTAAATGGCATAGTATCGAGTCGTAAGTGAGAAATGTATGTTTTAAATCAAGTGATTGTCGAGGCGCGTTGTAAAGAAGAAAAGTTGATTTCTTTATTGATAATAAGTGGGCTATGTGCCCGAGATGTTGTTTTTGGGGAGGTGGAGGATAGGTCCCTTCATACCTCTTGACTCAATATATATAAAAAAAGCATTTATTGTACTACTTAAGTCTAGGCCCTAAGACGAACTAGACTCTGACTCGAACACGGATTTACTTGTCTCGAGGGGTGCCCGTGGGTTGTTGCGATCTTCCTCGATAATCAAGACATTCCCCTCTATAGGGTCAAAGTGGGAACAATCGACAGTGTCGTCAAAGATAGCATGAACGCTAAACGGGTTTGTGGTATTGTTTGGTTTCTCGGGTGAAGGGAGAGGGATCGTCCCGTTTTCGATCATGTCTTGTATGACATGTTTGAGTCGTAAGCAAGATTTGGTATCATGCCCATTGCCACGGTGGTAATGGCAATATTTATTGGCATCCCACGACTTCCCTTTTCTATCCGCGGACGGTTCTAGGGTAAGGCCTATGGGTTCGAGCTTCCCTTGCTCGGCTAGCCTTTTTAGAGCTTCGGTGTATGTCATGCCTAGTTTGGAGAATGTGCTAGCGGTGAAGTTTGTTCTTCCCCGGGTGACCCGTAAGAGCGGGTTCATGTGGATTTAGTTGGTTCTTGATAGCCCTTCCCCATTATTTTGTAGAACACTCCCTTCTTCATATCGTCTTCTAAGCGTATTCCCAGGGTAGACAGTTCCTTGAAGGTGTGGATATTTTGGTACCTAAGGTGAGAGGCGTAAGGGGGTTTGAGGTTATTGATGATTTTTTCTACTAAAATGGTTTCGTCCGGACTGTTTACTAATTGGGTGCTGACCTTTCTCCACCTAGTTAGATATTCAGAGAAGCCTTCTCGTTTTGGGAAAGGACTTCGATAATTCGGATGGTGACTTGTGTTTCGGAATTATCCGCATATTGTTTTGTGAATTCTATGGAGATATCGTCCCAGGTGGATATCTTTTTGGGGTTGAGAGAATAAAACCAGTACTATGGTGTATCACCTAGCGAGGATGGGAATATCCTAGTGAAAAGGCTGGGCTTGATCCCTTTAATGGCCATGTAATCTTTAAAGGCCCAGATATGATTGATGGGGTCCTCAGTTCCTTTGAACTTGGGTATGTCAGCTAAGGAAAAGGTTTTTGGTAGTTGGTCGTTTACCATCTCGAACTTTCGGTTGTTTTTTAGGTGGACATTATTGCCTTGGTTTAGGCGCATTTGATTTTCAAGAAAATCTATGCGACTTATGGCAGACTGTAGGATGTCGTCTTGGGGTGGTGTAACAGGATCACAAGGGGTAATTCCAATGGGAACAATTTCTAAGGGTGTAGAGGTTAGAAGGACCTTGTTGAGGACTCAGTTATGGTGTTCATCAAAGGCTTTACCTTCCAGGTGGCCTAGGCGAGAATCCGCAATGTTGTTTACGAATGCGTTCATGGTGGCCTGTAAGTCCCGGATCATGTTGGCTAAGGTTCCTACAGTGTTGTCCCTGGACTGTCCGGTGTCGTCCCCACTATGGTTGCTCGCGTCTACACTTGAATCTCCTGGCATGACTGCGGAAGGGATGGTATTGATGAGAATGGATCTACCAGACGGCTTAAAGAATCAAGGGAGACTCGCAAGCGAGCGACACGGAAATGAGACCCTTGTTTAGCGCGTGTTTGCGGTCATCGGATTAGGGTCTCGAGTGTTTTAGATTCTTGGTGTATTCGGGCTAGCGCCTAATAGACTTGTGTCTCTAGCACTAGACGATTGAACATAAATCTTGGAAGTGAGATTTATAGGAGATGACTTCTCGAAACGTGACGACCCAAAATGTTAGGACCTCGGGTGGAAGTGACGTGATCAGTAACTAACACAGACAATTAATCACATGGTTGTACGACGTAAGGAATTGATCTCGATCCCGGCTCGGAATCAAAGAGTTTGATGTTTTCAAAAACGGATGGGTTTTGAAAGCAAACTTTTTTGAAAGTAAGAGCTTGTAAAATTGATATTACGATGATTTAGTGACATCATTTGTGATGTGTCGAAAAGGTGTTGCTACGTGTGTGTCGAGGACTCGACGATAACAAAAGTCTAAACTGTGATTTTGCAAAAGAAGCGCGGTTGTAAAGGAACCGGTTTTGAAAATAGTGACGTTGTGCTTTTATCGTGATTGCTATTAATTAGTAGCCCGAAGTTTGCGGTGTAGACGGTGTTCGTGAGAGAACGTTGTGTCTCTGACGTTTGTTTTAAAATGTAACCAAGTTGTTGTCATGGATCTTGGTGGTGATGGTGTTTTTAGAAAACTTTGAGAATGTGTGACCATATTCGTCGATTCCACTAATTGGATTTTTGACGGTGGGGATGGTGTGTGTAATGTTTTGTGAGTATAACCGTGTTCACGTTCCTTGACTTCATTAATTGAAATTTTGGTAATGTTAACGGTATGTGCGAAAAAGATGTTTCAAAAAAATAAAGTGTGACCGTTTTGGATGCCTTAATCCCCTTGATTGGGAATTTGGCGGTGGTAACAGTGTGTTTGTATGTGTGAATGTTTCGAAAACAAAATGTAACCGTATAAAGTACCTTGATACAATTAGTTGGGAGTTCAGCGATAATAGCGGTCCTCGTTGTTGTTTAAAAATGATGAGCTTTATTTTGGCCAAAGCAATGGCGCTCCAAAGGTGTCCTTTGAAAGTGATGAGTGTAAAATCCGTCATGGTGACAGTGCCAAAATGTTTTTTAGAAAAAAAATCATTTAAATTTGGCCGAACCATTGGCGCTTAAAAGGTGGTTTTGAAAAGAAGACGTTCTTTTTCGAAAACGGAGTTGGGTGCGATTGAATATGTTGTCGTGGTTGAATCTAGATTCTAGTGTTTTATTTGGGTTATTCAAACACGTTACACATAACTAGGAATGCATACACTCATGCAGGATGCAGACACGGGTTGGTTAGGGTAGGCTACCGCTCACGAATAGTCTTTGCTTAGGTGACGACAGGTCACCATGGGAGGTGAGTGTCATACCGTTTACTTAGAACCTTTCGTTTGGTATATCCGCGGGATGTGCGGCTACCTTAGGCGGCCGGAGCGTTAACCGATGGTCTATCTGCGTGTCCATAAGGATCTTACCGTGAAGAGGTCGATGAGACCCAATTGTGTTCTCGTCATTGTGGTATAGTGGTAAGTATTCCCGCCTGTCACGCGGGAGACCCGGGTTTGATCCCCGGCAACGGCGCCAAATTGATGGTAAGGATTTGCCGTCTATCCTACCGATCAAATAAACCAACTATTCCTAAGCTAGGTATCTAGGGCAAGTCGGGTCGATCCACGGAGATGGAAAACGGTCTAGACAAAGGTTCACCTAAGGACTAGACTAGGTCAACAAAGCTAAACAACTAAAACAATGAAGGGGGGATAAAACTATGACTAAGAATAAGCTAAGTATAACAACTAAAGCTAAAAGATTCAGTTAACTAGAGGAATAATAGCTAAGATAAAGAAATCAATAAGGAAAGAACTAGGATTAGGTTGGGTTCAAGGGTGATGAGATGATCAAGGAAGAGCAAAGGTGAAGGGGTAGTCAAGCTATCTAGGTATAATCCGGGCTCTCGCTCCAAAACCGACCTAGAGGTTCCCCGCTCTCGCGCAAGAACCCATCCTAGCAACATGCAAGGTCACAAGAAGAAGGCAAGAAAACATGCATTTGCAACTACAAGTCTTTCAAGCATTTCATCAAACATGATCTATGCATACAACTAAGAAGCAACCAAAAGTTCCACCAACAATCTACACAAACCCTTAATCACCCATGAAGACACCCAATCCCCCTACTAATCCTAGCAAGAGGACTACTCACACATATCTAAACTAAAACTAACATAAACAAGAGAAATCAATATAAGAACAAAAACATTCATTATGAAGATTAAACAAGAATGAACAACAAACAATAGATGAAGATGAAAACTTTACTAACTATGAAAGATTAAGAGAAAAGAGAGAAGAAAGATTATACCAACTAAACAAGGAAGAATGAAAGGAGAGAACTTTGAATAAAATCAACCCAAGGGATACTCAATGTTGTCAAGATTGAATAATCCACTGCAAGTCTTCAAGAATCCAAAGATGAAACTAGGATTTACACTAAATTAAGGAGTAATTAAGGAAACATTAAGCTAATCTACACTTATCTAAGCTAATCTAACCTAAAGTATGTCTAAGGTTTCGTGAATGTCCTAAAACAATACAAGAGGGGAGGGGGGTATATATAGGGTTCCATAAGCAAGGGAGGCGAAAGAATGAAAACGGGTCGAGCTGGGTCCTTCCTGGCCGGAAAGGGGATGATCCCGGTCGGGAAGGTCATGATCCCGGCCGGGATGGCCCCACAGCAGGTCGTCTTTCCTTGTCTTCTCGTCCCGGTCGAGATGGGTCCTTCCCGGGAGTGATGGGTCCTTATTTGCTCTTCATAGGCTTCTTATCGATGCTCGGTGCTCGGGATATCATCAAGTGGGCTCCATGGGACTCGGGATCGAGTTTAAGCCACCGAGTCATCGTCGCTTCTCTTCGTTGGCTCCATATGTGTCTGAAACGAGTCGGAATCGTTCCATTTCTCCAAGATAGGCCTTAGGAACCTAAAATAAGCAAGAAGAAGAGTAAGTAGTCTTGAAACCGCTCGAAAGAGCATGTAACACCCGCTATTTTTCTAAGCATTTTTATTCTTTCCGTTAGGACTCCGTCCTAACTCGCTCTGTCGCTTTTCGGCCTCATATTTCATCATTTTACTAAGCTCTATTTTTATTTTGTTTAATTATTTTTATTTTAAATTTTTAAAGATTTAATTCTTTCAAATCTATTTATTTGATTTTCTTCGTAAACTAATTTATTTTCCGCGAGTAATTCTATTTTTCTTCGATTTGACGTTTTTAAGCTTAGACTTAAGATTTTCCTCTTTCTAAAAATTTCTAAACACATTTATATAATATTTTCAACTAAAATATATTTTTATTTACGAAAATTTAGCCTTTAATGATTTTATTACGAAGTTTCGTAAATAATTATTTTTCAACGTGAGGTTTACTCGAATTGCTTTGAAATGCTTTTAATAATTTTACGATCCTTATTTTTATCAATCTACAACTAATTTGGACTCATATTTTCCTAGTGTGGACCGTGACTCCCATGTCACACACTACATTACATTTGTACTACATTTTGTTTTATAACATGGATTAAGCTTTTAGATATTTTGTTTCTTTTCATTTATTTTGGGTGAATTAAGAATAAACTTTTCATACTCCATACACACTTCATTTGGCTGGTTTGTATCAAGTTAGTGTAGCCTTGTTTTCATCAATTTTAAAGTCTCATTTATGCATAAATCTTTCATACTCTTTTATTCATTCATTCACCAATTTATTCAAGGCAAATACTCTTCATTTCCTCTCCTTTGGACATGGTTTTCAGCAGTAATTCCAGCCAATATTTGTCTCAAAATCGAGTCTTGATCGTCTAATCATCATCTCCAAATTAATCGTCTTTCTGTCTCCTTCGTTAAGGTATTAATCGATTTCATTTCCAATCATTTTCACCTTGATTTTTCAGCGATCTTATGGTATTTTCATACCATGAAATTCATGTTTTTTTAGGCTTCCGAAGCGATCCCGCAGAAAACGAATATATCGTAGATTCGGAATTGGATTAGAGGTAACGTCGATGTTACTCGGTATTTCATGATTTTAATTGTGTATTTGCATGTATATATTTTTATGTTTTATTTTGGACAATATCTGTATGTCATAAAATCTAGAAAATTTTTAAAAGTTTAAAATTTGTGTGTTTCGATATTTTTATCGCTTTTACGAGATTAACGATTAAATCGTCATATTAATTTGTAAAATCGTAATATTCGGCCTAAACATGTAATATGTGTTTATATTCTGTAAAAATGATGTTTTTGATGATTTTTAATAATTTAGTATTTTTCTTATATTTTAGTTATCGATTATTGAAACATTTACCGTTTACGGACAAAAACGATTAAAAGCCGATTTTTAGTTCTAGTAATTAAACATTTTATTTTAATCTGATTTTTGATGTGGTCAAACTTTCTGATGAAATAAAAGTTTCTGAATTGTTTCATAATTTTTCGGAATTGTTAAGTGGATGAATAAAATAATCACTTTAAATCATCGTTTATCGTTAAAACCGTGTTTGTCGTTTAAATTTTCGATTTCTGGTCTTTGGTTTAAATCTGGAAAAAATTATGATTCTGATGATTTCATAATAAAATGTAATTTTATGGTTTTTAGTGTTTTAATAAAATGTTTGGAACGATAAGTTTTGTTAATGGAATCGTTAGTTGTGAAAACAGGTTTTAAAGACGGTTTTGACGGGATTTATTAAATCTGAAATTTTTGGAAATCTGAAAAAATGGTAGATTCTAGAAAATCATGATTTTTAAGTTAAATAATAGTTTTTGGATATTAATACTTAAATCGTTTTTTAATTACTATTTTTGTTAATCGTTATTGTCGATGTTAGACGATTAACGAGAAAACCCATTAAAAACCGAGTTTTAGGTTTCTGGAATTTTTTTTTTCTGTACAAAATGTCCATAAATGTATTTTAACTATTTACGTAATTTTTTTACTATTTATTAAAGTCTTTAACTAATAAGTATTGATTTTGGACAACTTGTGATTTATTGTTAAAATGTTTCGTCTTACCTAAAAGAATTATTTTTCCAGCCATTTTGGAAGCATTTAAATCTGAAACTTTGTGAGTTAAATCATCCCTTAACATACTCTTAATGTATCCAATGGTTTAATTAAATAAAAGACGTTAAAAGATTTAATTTGACATTTGCCGTAAAATCCTATTTATAATCGTATTGTCGAAACTAATCATAATTAGGGAATTTTAGTTTTTTAAATTTCGGAAACACCCTAATTAGTAGTATTTAAAATGTTTAAGACATTTCTAAATCATTTTATAAACACTTGTATGACGTTTCAATAATTTCATTAACTCAAATGTTCTCATTTTAAGAATTAATATCGTTAAGGCCGAAAGTACTAGTTTTATAAATCTGTATCGTTTACTAAAAATGTTTTATTAGTATAAATTAATATTTTTGATAATTTGATATAATGCTATTTTTGTAAAGTTTCTAAATATAGAAGTTTTCTAAAATAGAAAGTTTCTTCTTTCGGAAGGCGATCCTTTTTCCCTTTTGTTCTCTTATTATTATAATGATTATATCTCTTAAATATATCGATAATGGCTTTGTTTTGGAATTATGGAATAAGGACAAGTGTGAGGTTAGAGTAATATATTCTGGGGTTTACGTTTTTGCCATCAACTATAAGGCTGGTGTGTCTTTATGGGGCACACTGGTTGTTGAACCGAGCATATATGGTGTTCGGGAGTGTGTGTACATTTTGACCTTAAACTCGTGCCTCGCAGTGTAAGACGCCGTCGGGTTGAACTGAGTATATATGGTGCTCGGGAGGGGTGTGCATATTATCTTAAACTAGGGCCACACATTTATAAGTCGCCGTCCTATTATGGTTGAGTAGCCTAGTTAGAGATCGACATTTGATTTGTTTGAACTAAGTTCTCGAAGCTAGTTTTTATTATTCTCCTAGTGAAAGTCTAGCCTTCATCACTAATCCTATCCATAACGCCATTTTGAATATTTTTATTATTATCGATATAATTTGGTTGCAGGTTGGCAAATGTTTTATGTTTTCTTCGGAAAACTCATTTTTATTATATTATTTCGATACGTGAAGTTATTCACTGAAATCTTATTTTCATTATAATGTTTTACTGTTTCCATTTTTACTATTTTTCTATAGTAGTAATTACAGTTTTTAAAATTCTGTCATACGGCTGGGAGAACGTTGACGTTGCTCCCCACTGATTGTGGCTGTTATGTTTTAACATGGCAGATATACATGTTCCGGGTGTGGGCTAGCGAGCAGTGTGGATCTCGCTTATTTATTTTAATAATTATGTCTTATGGATTGTTCAAACCTCTTTTGTGGATTGTTTTAAATTTTGGCCATTTTTTAAGGCCTATTGTTTGACTTTACCATTTTAATTTTTCTAAGACATAGTTACAGCGTGTTTTAATCCCGACTCTACAGTGTTTCCGCCACTGTATCGCGTTAGAATTTCTAGGGGATTACAGTTGGTATCAGAGCATCACTGCTCCCAACGCTTACACCTGAAATTAGGGAAAATACCAGTAAATTATTTAAACAGTAAATAAAAAAATTATTACTAGGAATGGGTAGAAACAAATAAGGACTTCTTGTTAAGTTTTTCCTGTTCCTGAAACTCAATGATTAGCATTGAATATTTGTTGCTTTTGTTGTAAGAAGATAAATGAACAAGATGTTGATAGGATGCTACTCCAGATCGGGACAAGACCTTCTTAGAACTCTCGACGCCTGCTGACTCGAGTGGACAACTTGGTGCTCCAAGAAAGATGTCGATGATGACTTTTAGCTCCGGTTCAGTTTAATTAAGCTACAAGCAAGATGATCAAGAGTAGATTCTTGTTCCATGATGTCGCAGTAGATCCAGATGGAGCGACCCATGACTTGGATGCTCGTTCCTCTACAAGAAGATGAAGTAATCCATTTGGATCCCCTCGTGAACTCTGGAGGCCCGAGGATTCTCCTCTAGTTCAAGAATTTAGTAATATAGAGTCATCGACTCTTTTCTTCCTTCCTCTATTTCTTCTAATTCCTCTCTTTTATATTCTCTTCTTCACCCGCTTGGTGAATCCTTGTTATATTCTTCTACTCTACCATCTTTCTCTCGAGATTCTTTAGTTAGACCGAATTTTGTCTTAGTGAACCCGTGAAAAGTTATAGATGTTTGAGGTTTGGTCAACCCTTGTTACGTGGTTTGAGGATTGTGAGTTATACCTTGTTATCTATCTTAGTAAGCTTTTGAGGATCGATCTGAATGATAATTTGTCGATTAATGGAATTAGGTTGGTACTTAAGATTTTGAACATTGGGTTATAGGTTACTTGATTATTTGGAGGACTTAAAGTTGAATAATCTATTGAAGTAGTAAGAGTATATCATATTTTAATGGTTACCTAGTACCTAACCAAGAACCGAACTAAGTGTAAATGATTATATTACTTTGAGATTCTTAACTAATGCTTATTTGGCGGATGCATCGTGAATATTTGGGATCATAGAGTATCGTTTAAAATGCTAGCCTGAGTGTTATGGTACCATTTAAGGTTTTCATTAATGTTGTTAGATATTTTTGTGGACATAGATTTCCCGTGTTTATTAAGGGTTAGGTGGTTGCTCATGGTTTAAGGTTGTAACTTATGAACTTTGGAGTTGAGTGATCTAACTTGGATAAATTGTTGTTAACCTTGAAGAAGAGAAACATCTTGCACAATTAGAGGTTGAATCTATCGCGTTGTTTTGAGGAATACTTTAAGGTCAATCACCTTGATGGATTTACAGTTCAGAACCCTTAGACCAACGAGATTGTGGCTTCGATGAGTTAACAAATATTTTAGTGGTTTCGCTTTTACGATATGAAATTTGATGGAATTCTCTGAAACTTTAGTCGAATGACGTGTTTGAAGATGTGAGTATCTGTCGTTACATGTCAAGCTGCGTGTGTTTAAGGTTTGACGTACTTTACTAACCTCTGTCTATTGATGATGTTAAAAAATATGTTGATGATCATTTTGAAGTTTTCGTGTTCGGACATTGTGAATTGGTGGATTTTATTTAGTGTTCCTTACTCGAGAAATTTGAAGTATACCTCGAGTTTAGACCTTATGAGCTTTGAATTTATGAGCCTTAGTGATTACAAGTTTGGGTATATTTTGATAACCGTTGGAATCTTAATTAATAGATTTGTCTAAATGATTTGTGGATTTTTACCGTACTAATTGAAATATTATATAAGTATGTAAGACTTAATTTTGGAGGCTATGGCAGTTGATAATTTTGGAGGCTGTAGATTGAGTAGGACCACCCTGTACCGATATTGGACTTAGCGTTATTTGATGGGCCAATTAGGAACCCGTGTTTGTGAGAGTCGTGCCAGGAATCTCGAGATGGTTAATTTCTTCTATAATCCTCGAGAGTTCTGTTTGACTCTCAACTTCGTCCTTCTTTCTGCTTCTCTCGAACTCTGTTACCATAACTGCTGCCAATCCCTTTGACCTTTATCGATTTTGAAAACTCTTATTTTAATTTATTGTTTATTCTTGTTCTATTTATCCGTTAACCATTTTTCGAACTTTCTATTTTATAAAAAGTTTGACTAGTTTAAAAAAAATGGATTATCGTAAAATTTTAACATTTTGAGTTATAATTACTAGTTGTGAAAATCCCCATTTTGTAAAAAGTTTGACAAACTTAAACTTTTCGGATATCGTGAAAAATATTTTTGAATTATAATTTAAGAACTTTATACTTCACTTTTGTTTTATCTTTGGTTGATATTTATATTTAGATCTGTTTCAAAAATGCCTTAATGATTTATTTTAAATTATTACGAAATTATTTCATTTTTTTTTCAAGCGATCGGAATTTTATGAAGACTTTCATATTCCCAAAAACTTTGATTTCTATATGATTATGACATAAAACGTTTTAACATTGTCGAAATTATTTTGTATGTTCAAATTTGATAACTTTTTTGAAAACTTTCACAATTACTTTGATAACCTTTCCGAAATTTTAACTTTTTGAAATTAGTTTCCGTTTTATTGTTGATGGACTTTTGAATATGATATTGAAAATTTTTGACGACTGGTTCGATTTTTACTGGCTACTTTTGATTTCTCATAACTAAATTTTGTTTCATCAGAAAGGAATATTATCGAATTTCGTAATCAAAATAATTTACTTTCATTTTGAAAATATTTTGGTTATCCTATTTTCTTCGAGTTTGTTTACAAATGTTATTTGATGTCATTGTTTTATCGAATAACTTTACTTTACGATTTCACTAATTAAAAGATTTTAAACTCCGGGTAGCTTAGCCCAGATTCCTTTCGAAATAAATATTTGCATTTGATTTCATATCACTTTGAAGGTTGTAAAATTTTCTTTTACAGCAAAATTTTTATGCGAAATTTGTATCCTCATGTTTTTGAGTGGGATAATCTTGATTCCTTTATGCTTATTCTTAGTTTCGAGGACGAAACTTTCTTTTAGTGGGAAGGATTGTAACACCCGCTATTTTTCTAAGCATTTTTATTCTTTCCGTTAGGACTCCGTCCTAACTCGCTCTGTCGCTTTTCGGCCTCATATTTCATCATTTTACTAAGCTCTATTTTTATTTTGTTTAATTATTTTTATTTTAAATTTTTAAAGATTTAATTCTTTCAAATCTATTTATTTGATTTTCTTCGTAAACTAATTTATTTTCCGCGAGTAATTCTATTTTTCTTCGATTTGACGTTTTTAAGCTTAGACTTAAGATTTTCCTCTTTCTAAAAATGTCTAAACACATTTGTATAATATTTTCAACTAAAATATATTTTTATTTACAAAAATTTAGCCTTTAACGATTTTATTACGAAGTTTCGTAAATAATTATTTTTCAACGTGAGGTTTACTCGAATTGCTTTGAAATGCTTTTAATACTTTTACGATCCTTATTTTTATCAATCTACAACTAAGTTGGACTCATAATTTCCTAGTGTGGACCGTGACTCCCATGTCACACACTACATTACATTTGTACTACATTTTGTTTTATAACATGGATTAAGCTTTTAGATATTTTCTTTCTTTTCATTTATTTTGGGTGAATTAAGAATAAACTTTTCATACTCCATACACACTTCATTTGGCTGGTTTGTATCAAGTTAGTGTAGCCTTGTTTTCATCAATTTTAAAGTCTCATTTATGCATAAAGCTTTCATACGTACTCTTTTATTCATTCATTCACCAATTTATTCAAGGCAAAAATACTCTTCATTTCCTCTCC
This sequence comes from Agrostemma githago, assembly GCA_958450325.1. Classification (NCBI taxonomy): domain Eukaryota; kingdom Viridiplantae; phylum Streptophyta; class Magnoliopsida; order Caryophyllales; family Caryophyllaceae; genus Agrostemma; species Agrostemma githago. The sequence goes on from OY288244.1 coordinate 40,471,628, forward strand.
TTTGGACATGGTTTTCAGCAGTAATTCCAGCCAATATTTGTCTCAAAATCGAGTCTTGATCGTCTAATCATCATCTCCAAATTAATCGTCTTTCTGTCTCCTTCGTTAAGGTATTAATCGATTTCATTTCCAATCATTTTCACCTTGATTTTTCAGCGATATTATGGTATTTTCATACCATGAAATTCATGTTTTTTTAGGCTTCCGAAGCGATCCCACAGAAAACGAATATATCGTAGATTCGGAATTGGATTAGAGGTAACGTCGATGTTACTCGGTATTTCATGATTTTAATTGTGTATTTGCATGTATATATTTTTATGTTTTATTTTGGACAATATCTATATGTCATAAAGTCTGGAAAATTTTTAAAAGTTGAAAATTTGTGTGTTTCGGTATTTTTATCGCTTTTACGAGATTAACGATTAAATCGTCATATTAATTTGTAAAATCGTAATATTCGGCCTAAACATGTAAAATGTGTTTATATTCTTTAAAAATGATGTTTTTGATGATTTTTAATAATTTAGTATTTTTCTTATATTTTAGTTATCGATTATTGAAACATTTACCGTTTACGGACAAAAACGATTAAAAGCCGATTTTTAGTTCTAGTACTTAAACATTTTATTTTAATCTGATTTTTGATGTGGTCAAACTTTCAGATGAAATAAATTTTTATGAATTGTTTCATAACTTTTCGGAATTGTTAAGTGGATGAATTAATTAATCACTTTAAATCATCGTTTATCGTTAAAACCGTGTTTGTCGTTTAAATTTTCGATTTCTGGTCTTTGGTTTAAATCTGGAAAAAATTATGATTCTGATGAATTCATAATAAAATGTAATTTTATGGTTTTTAGTGTTTTAATAAAATGTTTGGAACGATAAGTTTTGTTAATGGAATCGTTAGTTGTGAAAACGGGTTTTAAAGACGGTGTTGACGGGATTTATTAAATCTGAAATTTTTGGAAATCAGAAAAAATTGTAGATTCTGGAAAATCCTGATTTTTAAGTTTAATAATAGTTTTTGGATATTAATACTTAAATCTTTTGTTAATTACTATTTTTATTAATCGTTATTGTCGATGTTAGACGATTAACGAGAAAACCCATTAAAAACCGAGTTTTTGGTTTCTGGAAATTTTCTTTTCTGGAAAAAATGTCCATAAATGTATTTTAACTATTTACGTAATTTTTTTACTATTTATTAAAGTCTTTAACTAATAAGTATTGATTTTGGACAACTTGTGATTTATTGTTAAAATGCTTCGTCTTACCTAAAAGAATTATTTTTCCAGCCATTTTGGAAGCATTTAAATCTGAAACTTTGTGAGTTAAATCATCCCTTAACATACTCTTAATGTATCCAATGGTTTAATTAAATAAAAGACGTTAAAAGATTTAATTTGACATTTGCCGTAAAATCCTATTTATAATCGTATTGTCGAAACTAATCATATTAGGGAATTTTAGTTTTTTAAATTTCAGGAAACACCCTAATTAGTAGTATTTAAAATGTTTAAGACATTTCTAAATCATTTTATAAACACTTGTATGACGTTTCAATAATTTCATTAACTCAAATGTTCTCATTTTAAGAATTAATATCGTTAAGGCCGAAAGTACTAGTTTTATAAATCTGTATCGTTTACTAAAAATATTTTATTAGTATAAATTAATATTTTTGATAATTTGATATAATGCTATTTTTGTAAAGTTTCTAAATATAGAAGTTTTCTAAAATAGAAAGTTTCTTCTTTCGGAAGGCGATCCTTTTTCCCTTTTGTTCTCTTATTATTATAATGATTATATCTCTTAAATATATCGATAATGGCTTTGTTTTGGAGTTACGAAATAAGGACAAGTGTGAGGTTAGAGTAATATATTCTGGGGTTTACGTTTTCGCCATCAACTATAAGGCTGGTGTGTCTTTATGGGGCACACTGGTTGTTGAACCGAGCATATATGGTGTTCGGGAGTGTGTGTACATTTTGACCTTAAACTCGTGCCTCGCAGTGTAAGACGCCGTCGGGTTGAACTGAGTATATATGGTGCTCGGGAGGGGTGTGCATATTATCTTAAACTAGGGCCACGCATTTATAAGTCGCCGTCCTATTATGGTTGAGTAGCCTAGTTAGAGATCGACGTTTGATTAGTTTGAACTAAGTTCTCGAAGCTAGTTTTTAGTATTCTCCTAGTGAAAGTCTAGCCTTCATCACTAATCCTATCCATAACGCCATTTTGAATATTTTTATTATTATCGATATAATTTGGTTGCAGGTTGGCAAATGTTTTATGTTTTCTTCGGAAAACTCATTTTTATTATATTATTTCGATACGTGAAGTTTTTCACTGAAATCTTATTTTCATTATAATGTTTTACTGTTTCCATTTTTACTATTTTTCTATAGTAGTAATTACAGTTTTTAAAATCCTGTCATACGGCTGGGAGAACGTTGACGTTGCTCCCCACTGATTGTGACTGTTATGTTTTAACATGGCAGGTATACATGTTCTGGGTGTGGGCTAGCGAGCAGTGTGGATCCTGCTTATTTATTTTAATAATTATGTCTTATGGATTGTTCAACCTCTTTTGTGGATTGTTTTAAATTTTGGCCATTTTATTTAAGGCCTATTGTTTGACTTTACCATTTTAATTTTTCTAAGACATAGTTACAGCGTGTTTTAATTTCGACTCTAAAGTGTTTCAGCCACTGTATCGCGTTAGAATTTCTAGGGGATTACAGAGCGATTCCACAAGAGAAAATGGGACCAAACAAAAGAAAAAAGCACTACATAACACACTTATCGAAGTTTTACAAAAAATACATGGGTACAACGGATTGGATAGGAGGGAGTATGTTTTTGTCGTTTAGTCCAGTGAGTCTGTCGACCCTTCAACTACTTCTACCCCTTCCCTCACTCACACTCCTCCTTCTCCTCCACCCCCTCTACCTTAATGCTCACTCTCTTCCCAATCATGTTTCCCAATCTACTAAGATTTTCCACATTCACATGTCTCACATCCTCATGCCTTTACTTTTCCCCTTCTTTTCGGCATCCTTATCGTCATTATCCAGTAAAGTAATTACATTTGACTTGCTTTGATATCTAGTTGAGTGAATGTGACCATTTTCTCTCCTTCTTCTATCTCCCCCGATATTCCAATTTTATCCTTTCTCCTTCCTTTTCCTCCCCTCCTTTTCGTCCTTAAATATGACTTGCTTTTGTCATCTAGTTCAATGAAGAACTGAGGGTGTCGTCACCTTAACGTCTTCTACTCCTCTCATTTTTAGCCTCGTTCTTCTCCCTTTAACATTCTTTCGCTTCATATTCCTCTTTCCCTCTCTACTAAATTCATTTTTTCTCTTTCACTGGCTCTACCACGTTCCTTTCTCCTTTCCAAACGCAACAATCTCCCTCTACTGCTCGCACCCCACCCCCCTTGATTCATGCTCATACCTAATCCCAAACTTTTGCGACCATCCCTATCAACTACTCTACACCCCTAAATATCTTTCAACTATACTATCAAATTAACCTAAATAATAGGCTAGATTAATTTTCCTTGGATACTCATCTTAGTCAGTAGTTCACGTTTATTTTATTTACGACCTGCCTCAAGCAATATACTCCCCCCATCTAGACCAAAGGTAACATGGACCCACTTTTCTTCTCACAAAAAGTGGGTCTATGTTACCTTTTATTTGTCTGGATGAGAAAGAGTAGTTTTGGTTTATTTTTATTACGACTCGTCTCAGTCAATAATTTACGCACGCGGTATTCGATGTGAAATCAATTTTGGCAACTTCTTGTGTGTGACGGAAAATATCCGTCTTAAGCTTATGAAAAATATGTGAGATAATACAAAACTACGAGCCTAGGGTGCAGGAAAAGTCTTTAGGCATTTCCTTTCTAGAGTGGTATATTTGACCTTTTTAATGTTATAACGGATATTTCCATCGTAAGGAATATCAATTGATTACATAATTCAATGAGGGTGTCAGTGTCACCCCTTCAACCTCTTCTACCCCTCTCTCGCACTCCCCCTTCTACTCCACCCCATCTACCTTAAAGCTCTTTCTCTTCCTTATCATGATTGTCAATCTACTAAGATTAGTCTCCACACCCACATGCTTCACATGCCAATGTCCTTCCCTTCCCCTTCTTCTCGGCATCCTCATCACCATTTTCTAGAACCAATCATTACATATGACTTGCTTTTGTTATCTAGTTTAGTGAGTTTGTTGTTCCTTCAACTTATTCACCCTCTCCTATTCTTCTTTCCCTGTCTTCCCCAATTCCTCGTTATCTTTTCTCCTTCCCCTTACTTTTTTTCGTCCTTAAATAGGATTTAATTATGTAATCTAGTTCAATGAGGATGTCATCCCCCTAACTCCTATTCCTCACATTCTTTTAATCCCCTTTTTCTTTTAGCTCTAAAGTCCTTTCTATTCATTTTCTTCTTTCCCCGTCTACGAAGATCACTGTTTCTCCTTCACCACCACTACCACATGCACTTCTCTTTCTCCTTTCTCTCATTCTCTTATCCCTCATCACTTAAGATAAATCCTTACCGATTATTTTACGTATAGGAAAATAACATAAGCAAATTGGAAGTGTCATTATCCTAGACGCATAATTGCTGATCTCACAACTCAATGCGATGCGCAAGGTATTTGAGGCACATTCGGTTTTCGCAAGTCAGCGTATAGAAGTAGTTGATATTAGTCTAAAACATTTGTTTGAATTGTTACGCATTCTCAATGTCCTGTTGTACGGCTTGTAATTTGTTTGTAGCCTTTAGTCTTATGTCTTGAAACATACTCGTCACAGTAAAACAAATAGGCTAGAGACCTTCAAATTGCATTCAATTTTTGGGATGGCATAGTAGCTTGCTAATCCTCGTAGAATTCTGGGTATAATTGCACCCAGATTTCTTTGACAATGTTGTAGTGGCAGACTTGCAAATGGTAGAAGGATTTACATTTTTTCTTGGGTTATCAAGGAGAACGATACAATTCTCAATGCTAAATTAACGATGTACACTATGACTCTCCCATTGGTTTGAGCTATATTACAAAACTTCAGTGTCATTTCCAATAGATCGCAATCCACTCCTCCTCCTCCACATCCCCTTCTCTTTCCCTTCTTTTCTCATTCCTTTCCTCCCCCTTTCCGTCTGCGTCATAGATTCATCCTTAAATATGACTTTTTTTGTCGTCTAGTTCACAGAGCGTCTTGTCCCTTTAATTCCTTTTTACAGGGCCTCCTCATTCACTTCCCGTTATCTCCTTCCCATTATCTTCATGTTTCTCCTTTCACATCTAATAAGATCAATTTTCCTCCTTTACTTTCTTTTATGTTTTTCCTTCACTCTCTTCACATTTGTCGGCCTATCCCAAACAGAATCCTTAAATATGACTTATTTGCATCTAATTTAATGGGAGTGTATCCTCTATCTCCTTACACTTCTACTATTTTCACCCCTCCTCCGATGTCGCACTCTTCTTTCTCCTCCCCCTTCCTTTAATGCTGCTCTTATTCATGTTCTTACTTCTCCATCTATCTACTAAATTAGTTTTCATCTTCCCCTACCTCTCTTCACATTTGTCGGCCTATCAGAAGCACAATCTTTTCCCTGTGCTGCTCGCACCCTCACCCCCTTGATTCCTGCTCATACCTATACCCAACCATTTTTGACCACCCCTATCAATACCTCTACTCACACGGTTGGTCACAAAATTGAACCAATTAAAAGGTTCACCAGTTAGTGAGTACGTAAGGAGAAGGTGAAAAATAAAAGGGGTGAGAGTTCAAGAATGGATCTTAGATGATGAGGATGAATAACATGCTCAGACCTCTAATCTGCTGTGGATAGCGCCGTTTGTTGGATTTCATCTTCCGAGTTCCTTCTTTCCTTATATATTTTCAACCATTTTTGTAATTTGATGCGATTTGTTTATTAGTTTTTGGTATGTATGGATAAGAAGGAGAGGATGATAGTTTTTGTGTTTAGATACTTTTTGTATCGTATATCCTCATATTTAAGAGTGAACTTTATATGATGATGAGGAGAAAGAGGTTAAGGGGAGGGGGAGAAGGAGAAGAGAAAGTGGATGAGGAAAATTGATGTGAGCAGACGTGGAAGATTGATCTCAATAAGGGTATCAAAGGAAAAAGAAGTAGGCCTATTATGTAGATTAATTATAGTTTATACGAGAAGATATTTTGGGGAAGTGTGTAAAGGTATTGATAGGATGGTCACAAAAGCTTGTCTACAGGTATGAGCAGGGGGTGGGTGGGGGGTGCGAGCATCACAGGGAAAGGATTTTTCTTGGGATATGCCGACAAATGTGAAGAGAGGTAGGGGGAAGATGGGAAATGATTAATAGATAGATGGAGAAGTAAGAACATAAAGAAGATCAACATTAGAGGAAAGGGAGGGAAGAAGGGAGGGTGCAATATCAGAGGAGGAGGTGAAGATGGTAGAGGTAGAAGAAGATGAGAAGAGACACTCTCATTAAATTAGATGCAAAGAAGTCATATTTAAGTATGAATCTCAAGTACCGAAGATGTCTTAGCCTAGTGGTTAGGACTAGGTGCTCTGGGACAGTAAGTCTCAAGTTCGAATCCCCTTCCCCCTATATTGTAATGCGACTAAGTGCGCTCTTCTTTGAACAAAAGAAAGTACGGATCTCATGTGATGAAAAAGAGTAGAATGAGAGAAAAGGGAAGGATAAAGGAATGTGGTGAAGGTGGTGCAGAAGAAAAACTGATTTTAGTAGACGGGGAAAGAGAAACATGAAAAGAAATAACATCAAAGGAAGAATAAGAGGATTAAAAATGGGAAGAGTAAAAGAAGTTAAGGGGGGCGACACCCTCTCTGAATAAAATGACAAAAGCAAGTCATATTCAAGGACGAAACATGTGAAAGAAGGAGAAGGAGAAAGGATAAAGAGTAATATTGAGGGATATAGGGAAAGAAGAGGATGAGAGGGTGAATGAGCTGAAGGGATAACATATTCACTAAACTAAATAACAAAAGCAAGTCATATATAATTATTGATTCTAAATAGTGACGATGAGGATGCCGAAAAGAAGAAAGAGGGGAAGGGAACGACATGGGAATGTGAAACTTGTGAACATGGAAGAATAATCTTAGTATCTTGACAAGTAGGATCTGAAGAGAAAGAGCATTAAGGTAGAGGGGGTGGAGGAGAAAGGGGCGTGCAAAAGAAGGGGTAGAAGAAGTTGAAGGGGGTGACACCCTCACTAAACTAGATGACAAAGACGAATCATATTTAAGAAAAAAAGGCAAAGGGGAGGGAAAGGAGGAGAAGAGAAAGTGGTGGAGGAAAATTGATCTTAGTAGACGTGGAAGATTGATCTCAGTAAGGGTATCAAAGGAAAAAATAAGCAGATCTATTATACAGGTTAATAGAGAGTTTTAGAACTTTAGAGAGTTTTAGAGAGTTTTATTTAAGGAAAAAAAAATGTTTCTCTCATATTTAGAACTTTATTCAAACACGATCTTAGTTTAGACCTTTGAAACAGATAAAGTCCATTAACTCTTTTTAGTAAAATGGTTTTCTTACTTAGAATGACTTAAAATAACCGTCTTAGGCATAATTTGATGGTTTTCATTTGGCCAGGAAACATAGTGCACGCTGACAATTTACTTTGTTGTTGAGTCAGCTAAAGTCCCCAATCTTAAAGTTTTATCATGAATAATAATCATAATTAGTATCAATACCTTTCAAAATTATTATGCCTACCTCGATGTGTAGTCATCAAAATTGAGAGAAAGTTAGAATGACTTCTCCTTCTTGTTTCCCTCTTTGTAATCTAAGACACATGCTTAAAATGACTTGTTTTGCCCACTTAGTTCAGTAAGGGGTGTCGTCCCTTAGCCTCAACTTCTTACACTTATCTCTCCTCTTACCGTTGTTCCTTTATATGTTCCTTCTCGTTTATCAGTTTTCCTCATATACATCCCATTTTCCCTTCATTTTCCACCATGCTTTCTCCTCATACTCCTCAACTACATGCCCTTATCTTCTTCCTTCCCCCATGAGTCTCCCCCTCCTCACGATCTAAGGTTCATCCTTAAATAGGTCTTTCTTTTGTCATTTAGTTTACCCTTAGCGTCCTCCCCCGACCCTTCTCCCTCTTCCATAAAGTACCTCTTCTTCTTGTTCACCATTGCCTCCTATTGAGATCAATTGACCTCTTCATCTACCACCTTCATATCCACATCTCTTTCCCTTTCCATTATTCGTTCCTCCTCACCCACCTTCTCTCCTCCTTGCCATTCAAGATTCATCCTTATATATGACTATCTTTTGTTATCTAGTTCATCAACGGTTCGCACCTTCCACTCATCTTCCCCCCTCACGTCCTTCATGTCATTTTGTCTCACTCCCATGTTTCCTTCTTCTCCTAATGCTAATTATTTTCTGGTTGCTTCTGCACAACTACCAAGATCATTTTTCCTTCTTGTCTAGCTTTTCGTCTTTCTATTCCCCTTCTCACTCCTTCTTACTTTCCTCCTTCCGCTCATCATCGTTTAAGATTCGTTCTTCCAAATGAATTGCTTTTGTCATCTATTTTACCGATTATGTCATCATTTCAACTGTTTCTACCTATTTGATTCCATACGCCCTCCCCCACACGCTCCTTTCTTCTTATCACCCCTTCCCATCCCTCCTTAACAATCATTTTTTATTTCTCCTTCCTCCTCCACTAAGATAATTTTCGTCCTTTCCCTTCTCCTTCTCATCAGCTAAGATTCATCTCTATATATAACTATATTGGTCATATACTTCAATGTTAGTGTGTCCCTTCAATTCCTTCCATCCTTCATATTATTCACCTTATATCCGACACTCCTTTATATCTCCTCTTAACGTTTTTCCTCTTTGGATCATATTCCTCTTTCTCTGTTACTAAGATTAATATATTCTTCCTCGACATCCTTTTCTCCTTCCCCGTTTTCTCCTCGTCTCTCTTACCTCCCCCCTAAACCTTTCCCTCTTATTGTTCCTCTTTCATCTACTATGATCATTTTTTTCCTTTCCTCCGCCTCCCTTCTTACCTTTCTCACCATTCTACAATCCTTCTTCAATTTAGAATTAAATATGTTTTTTTTCTTATTATCTATTTTAGCGAGTTTTTTTTCATTCAACCCTTTCTATCCCTCTTGTGCTTCATATTTTCTCATCCTTTCCTCCTTGTCTCGCACTCCCCTTTATCCTCCACCCCCTCTACCTTAATGCTCTTTGTCTCCAGATCCTACTTGTCAAGCTACTAATATTATCATCCACGTTCACGTGTTTCACATTCTCATGTCATTCCCCTTCCCATCTTTCTTCTTTTCGGCATCCTCATCGTTACTATCTAGAATCAATAATTAAATATGACTTGCTTTTGTTATTTAGTTTAGTGAATATGTTGTCCCTTCAGCTCATTCACCCTCTCCTCCTCTTCTTTCCCTATATCCTAAATATTACTCTTTATTCTTTCTCCTTCCCATTCTTTCACTTGTTTCATCCTTAAATATGACTTGCTTTTGTCATTTAATTCAGAGAGGGTGTCCTCCCTTTTAACTTCTTTTACTCATCCCATTTTTAATCCTCTTATTCTCCCTTTGACGTTCTTTCTTTTCATGTTTCTCTTTCCCCATCTACTAAAATCATTTTTTCTTCTGCACCACCCTCACCATATTCCTTTATCCTTCCCGTTTCTCTCATTCTACTCTTTTTCATCACTTGAGATCCATACTTAAATATGACTTCTTTGCATCTAATTTAATGAGAGTGTCTCCTCTCATCTTCTTCTACGTCTACCATCTTCACCCCCTCCTTGATATTGTACCCTCCCTTCTCCTCTCTCTTTCCTATAATGTTGATCTTCTTCACGTTCTCACTTCTCCATTTATCTCTTAATCTGTTTTCATCTTTCCCCTACCTCTCTTCACATTTGTCTGCATATCTCAAGGAAAATCCTTTACCTGTGATGCTCGCACCCCCCCTCATACCTGTACACAAGCTTTTGTGACCATCCTATCAATACCTCTACACACTTCCCCATATTCCTAAAAATCATTCTTCTTGAAAACATGTATACCTCATTTCTTGTAATTATTCTTAAAAATCATTCTTCTTCAATAAGGCTCATATTCCTAAAAGTGCCTAATCCTACAAATGTGATTCAATTCAGGCCTATAGCCTGCTGCAATGTGGTGTAAAAATGTATACCTAAAGTGCTATGTACAAGACTAGCACCTCTTCTACCACACTTGATATCCTTAACTCGCGGGAGACACATCCTAGAAAACATCCTCGTTTGTCAGGATTTAGTGAAATTATATGGAGGAAAGTTGTATCCCCTAGATGCCTTTTCAAGGTAGACCTCCAAAAGGCTTATGATTCAATAGAATGAGAATTTTTATTTCAGATGATGAATGCTATGAACTTCCTAGATCACTTCCTCAAGATGATCAGAGAGTGTGTGACTATTCCGGCTTACACTCTTAATCTTAATGGGGAAAGCTTCGGGTTCTTCAAAGGTAAAATATGACCTAGACAAGGGGATCCCCTATCTCCTCCCCCCCTCCTTTTGTTTACTATATGAATGGAATACTTGACTAGATTACTAGCATACACCACATCAACCATGGAATTCATATTTCATCCATTATGCAAGTCCGTCAAGTCGAGTAGTCTCATGTTAGCAGATGATTTGCTCCTATTCTCCAAAGGTGACATCAGTTCTACGATGATACTAATCAGGACCTTTGCCACCTTTTCCCATGCATCTGGCCTGCAAATGAGCAAAGGAAAGACAAATGTGTACTTCAATGGAGTACCTGCTGCAATCAAACAGGAGATTATCCAGGTCTCTGGTTGTGTGGAAGGCCAAATGCCTTTCAAACTTTTTAGAACCCCTATTAAGCCAGCTAAACTGACCCATCAAAGACTGTCAGCCTTTGATCGACAAAGTGCTGAACAGAATAAGAGGACTTGTCACTAAGAAGCTCTCATATGCATGTAGAGTAGTTCTTGTCAAAGCAGTGGTTCTTGTCAAATAGTTTTTCGAGACTCGATTTATTAATATTAATTGATGTGAGTTAGAATGAACTTTGAACAAGTTATTTGGAGATTGATAGTAAATTGAAATAAACGAAACCAAGCAACGAAATCAGATTGAGATAGTTGCTGTAAAGGAATTATAGGACGTAACCAAGGATAGTGTGCTAAGTGAGATAGACCTATACTTCAACAAAGCCGGTGCTAATTCAAACACTCGATTGAAATAGCGAGTATAGAGCTTGTAACGCGACTAACTCTAATACTTTGTCTTGTGAACTACAAAGACAAAAAGGAAAGCAAAGCTTAACTCAGATTTGTTTGATGAAAGTTGAATGCTTTATTCATCAAGTACTTGGCTATTTATAGCCAAGTAACACGTCCCAAAACAGGCTCTAACCAGAAGTAGTCAAGCCTCATTAGGGCTACACACTACTAAGTGATAATAACAAAGTAAATACATTGAACCAAAATGACTAAATTCATCCTCTAGTTATGCTCCAAATATGGTGCTTTTCCCTTTGTGTGCTTTGGCTGGTTGGAGGTGTGAATGAGTCTTATTAATGTATGAAAGCAATAACTCCAATTGCTTGTTATTTGAACTTGGAAATCAGAATAGAGCAATGTATGTTTCATCTCTTTTATTCGGTCCAAGTAGGTGTTCACAAGAGCTAGTTTAGCACTTGAAGAAGGCACACTACTAGACTTGAAGGAGGGACTAAGGGGCTTGAACTTGGACCATTTGGAGCTAGTGTGAGCTCATTGAAATCCTGGTTTGCTGTTGCTACCTCAATCGGATCATCTCCTCCTCCTTGAAAAGGAATTGTCCTCAATTCTGAAATACTGTCATCATCAAGATAAGGAGAATGATCTCCTACATTGAACGTGGCATGAACTCCATAGTCATCCGGTAACTCCACTTTGTAGGCATTGTCGTTTACCCTTGATATGATCTTATATGGACCTTCTGCTCGTGGCATCAACTTGTTCTTTCTCTTGCTTGGAAACCTCTCCTTTCTTAAGTGAACCCAAACCAAGTCACTAATGTGAGTTAGAATGAACTTTGAACAAGTGATTTGGAGATTGATAGTAAATTGAAATGAACGAAACAAAGCAACGAAATTAGGTTGAAATAGTTGCTGTAAGTGATGATAGAACGTAACCAAGGATAGTGTGCTAAGTGAGATAGACCTATACCTCAACAAAGCGGGTGCTAATTCAAACACTCGATTGAAATAGCGAGTATAGAGCTTGTAACGCGACTTACTCTAATACTTTGTCTTGTGAACTACAAAGACGAAAAGAAAAGCAATGCTTAACTCAGATTTTGTTTGATGAAAGTTGAATGCTTTATTCATCAAATGGGTGGCTATTTATAGCCTACAAACGTCCCCAAAGAGAGGTCAACCAGAATAGTCAAGCCTCTTATAGAGGGTGATACAAACAAAGAAAGGGAAAAGAACTTAGACAAGTAGATACAATGCATCAATGGGAACACATTTAGCCTACTAAATCAGATGCACAGCCCTTGTTTGCATGAGAGGTTTGATGAATGTGAACCCAAGTTAATGTATCCATATGGTCTTGATTATTTGAATTGTAAATCAGATTAGAGCAATGTATGTTCTTGCTCTTTTATTCGGTCCAAGTAGGTGTTTGCACGAGCTAGTTCAGCACTTGAAGAAGGCACACTACTAGACTTGAAGGAGGGGCTAAGGGGGTTGGACTAGGACCATTTAGAGCTAGTGTGAGTTCACTGAACTCTTGGTTTATTGTAGCTTCTTCATTCGGATCATCTCCTCCCCCTTGAAAAGGAATTGTCCTCAATTCTGAAATGTCGTCATCATCAAGATAAGGAGAAAGATCTCCCACATTGAACGTGGCATGAACTCCATAATCATCCGGTAACTCCACCTTGTAGGCATTGTCGTTTACCCTTGATATGATCTTGTATGGTCCTTCTGCTCGTGGCATCAACTTGTTCTTTCTCTTGCTTGGAAACCTCTCCTTTCTTAAGTGAACCCAAACTAAGTCACCCTCTTGGAATAGTCTTGGTTTCCTGTTTTTGTTGGATCTTCTTTTGTAGGCTTCATTTACCTCCTTGATCCTTTCTCGAATTTGCTCGTGGAGTTTTATCATGGATTTAAGCTTTGACTCTGCGTCTTTGTGGACTAACTCATCCTTAGGTAGAGGAATCAGGTCCAAAGGCATATAAGGATTGATTCCATACACGGCCTCAAAAGGAGAATGAGAGGTAGCAAAAGTAGGAGAACGATTGTAAGCAAACTCAGCGTGGGCAAGCTTGACATACCAATCCTTTTGAGTCTTGCTCACAAGACCCCTTAGCAACGTGCCTAAGGTGCGATTGGTAACTTCGGTTTGTCCATCTGTTTGTGGATGATGAGAAGTGCTAAATAAGAGCTTGGTCCCTACCTTCCTCCATAATGTGTTCCAAAAATAGCTAAGGAACTTTGAATCACGATCCAAAACAATGGATTTAGGTACTCCATGGAGGCGCACCACTTCTTTGAAGTACAAATCGTCTACATTGCTAGCATCATCGGTTTTGTGACAAGCAATGAAGTGAGCCATTTTTGAGAACCGGTCTACCACCACCATGATAGCATCTTTTCCCCTAGCTGTTCTTGGCAAGGCCACGATGAAGTCCATGGAGACATCTTCCCATGGTCTTTTAGGAGTGGGTAAGGGCATATAGGCTCCTGGCTTGAAAGAACTCTTGGCAAATTGGCAAGTCACACACTTGCTCACTACATGTTGAACGCTCCCTTGCATTTTTGGCTAAAAGAAGTGCTCTTTTAAGACTTCCAATGTTCTTGTTATGCCAAAATGACCCGCTAATCCTCCCCTATGAGCTTCCCTAATCAGCAACTCTCTGATGGGATGTTTGGGAACACAAAGTCGATTTCCCTTGAAAAGAAATCCTTCCTGCAAAACAAACTCGTCAAAGGCTCCCTCCTTGCATTTGGTGAAAGCTTCACCAAAATCAGCATCATTTTTGTAGTAATCCTTTAGAGTTTCAAATCCAAGCAATCTAACATCCAAAGTAGACAATAGAGTCTAGCGGCGGGATAATGCATCAGCCACCGCGTTACTCTTACCGTCCTTGTATTTTGAAGAGAAATGAAAGGATTGCAAAAATTCCACCCACTTGGCATGCCTTGGACTTAGTTTTTGTTGGCCATTGATGTACTTTAGGGACTCATGATCTTAATGGAGAATAAAGTGGTTAGTACGAAGATAATGACTCCAATGATCAAGAGCTCTTACTATGGCATAGAATTCCTTCTCGTAGGTGCAATAATTCAGCCTTGCTCCATTAAGTTTTTTTTGAAAAATAGGCAATGGGGCGCCTATTTTGCACGAGGACAGCACCAATTCCTACTCCACTAGCGTCACATTCAACCTCAAATGGTTGAGAGAAATCAGGAAGAGCTAGAATAGGAGCGGAACACAACTTCTCCTTGATGGCTTCAAAAGCATCTTGGGCAGCCTTGGACCAAACGAACGTACCCTTATTCAAACACTCGGTGATAGGACTCGTGATGGTACTAAAGTCCTTAATGAACCTCCTGTAGAAAGAAGCCAACCCATGGAATGATCTGTAGGCATTGTCGTTTACCCTTGATATGATCTTATATGGACCTTCTGCTCGTGGCATCAACTTGTTCTTTCTCTTGCTTGGAAACCTCTCCTTTCTTAAGTGAACCCAAACCAAGTCAGTAATGTGAGTTAGAATGAACTTTGAACAAGTGATTTGGAGATTGATAGTAAATTGAAATGAACGAAACAAAGCAACGATATCAGGTTGAAATAGTTGCTGTAAGTGATGATAGAACGTAACCAAGGATAGTGTGCTAAGTGAGATAGACCTATACCTCAACAAAGCGGGTGTTAATTCAAACACTCGATTGAAATAGCAAGTATAGAGCTTGTAACGCGACTTACTCTAATACTTTGTCTTGTGAACTACAAAGACGAAAAGGAAAGCAAAGCTTAACTCAGATTTTGTTTGATGAAAGTTGAATGCTTTATTCATCAAATGGGTGGTTATTTATAGCCTACAAACGTCCCCAAAGAGAGGCCAACCAGAATAGTCAAGCCTCTTAAAGAGGGTGATACAAACAAAGAAAGGGAAAAGAACTTAGACAACTAGATACAATGCATCAATGGGAACACATTCAGCCTACTAAATCAGATACACAGCCCTTGTTTGCATGAGAGGTTTGATGAGTGTGAACCCAAGTTAATGTATCCATATGGTCTTGATTATTTGACTTGTAAATCAGATTAGAGCAATGTATGTTCTTGCTCTTTTATTCGGTCCAAGTAGGTGCTTGCACGAGCTAGTTCAACACTTGAAGAAGGCACACTACTAGACTTGAAGGAGGGGCTAAGGGGGTTGGACTAGGACCATTTGGAGCTAGTGTGAGTTCATTGAACTTTTGGTTTGTTGTTGCTTCTTCATTCGGATTAGTTTTGGGATTTCACTCGCTTGTTAAAGGCTCGTTGGATGCGTTGTTGGTAGGCTTGTACGTTGGGTAGGGCATGTATCCTACGTTCATCTAGGAGTACTAGCTCGTCGTACCGTTTTTGGTTCCATTCTTCCTCAGGGATACCACTTTCGGCTAATATTTTTAGTGATGGTATTTCTAGCTCTATTGGTCGGAAGGCTTCGGAACCGTAGGTTAGGTAATATGGTGTGGCTCCGGTGGGTGTTCTATAGGATGTTCAGTATCCCCATAAGGCGAAGGGGATTTTGTTTGGCCAATCCCGGTAGTTGCCTATCATTTTCTTAAGGATTGTGGTGATGGTTTTGTTGGCTGCTTCTACGGCCCCGTTGGTTTGCGGTCTATAGGGTGAGGATTTGTGTCTTTGGATTTTGTATTTGTGTAGGAGTTTTTGGGTGTCGGCCCTGAAGTGAGCCCCTGGTCGCTAATGATTTCGTGAGGTATACCGTAACGGCAGATGACGTTGTTTTGCAAGAATTTGACTCCTTGTTTTGAGGTTAGTACGGTGTAAGAGGCGGCTTCTACCCATTTGGTGAAGTAATCTATGGCTACTAAAATAAAGCAGTGTCCGCCGGTCCCAGATGGGTGTACTTTCCCTATGGTGTCTATTCCCCAAGTAGAGAAGGGCCAGGGTGTGGCTATAGTGTGTAGGGGATAAGGAGGTAGGTGTTGGATGTTGGCGAACATTTGGCAATTATGGCAGTGCCGAACATGACGTCGACAGTCTGCCTCTAAGGTAATCCAGTAATAACCCAGTCTCATTATTTTTTGGGCTAGTAGGTGTGCACTCATGTGGGGTCCTGATGTGATTTGGCACGGACCTTGATCTCGTATCACAAGGACACAAAACAAAGTTGCTGGTCACGACAAGAAACGAACAAAAATAGATAAAAGTAAAACAAAAGGGATAGTATGCTAAGTGAGATAGACCTATACCTCAACAAAGCGGGTGCTAATTCAAACACTCGATTGAATAAGCGGGAATTAGAACTCGAAAACGCGTCGAACTCTAAGACTCTTAATTGTAACTCGACAATTAAAATTAAACAAGCAAAAGCTTACAATTTTCTTTCTTTGCAATCTGCCTGTTCACAAACAAACTAAAGGCTATAAATAGCCATTAAGCACGAGAAGGGCAAGGCAAATCAGCCACCCAAGTCAAACCTCCTTAAATGCTAGAACAAAGAACTAGGAAATCAAAATACAAAGAATTAGAAAAAGAAACTACAAAGAACTAGGATGACTAAAATCAGCCAACTACCAAGGACCAACACGTCACATTCATTGTACATTTTGGGTACAATGCTCCATGTTTGCACGAGTAGTCTTGAATAAACGAACTTGAAAATAGCATCTCTTCTCCTCGGGAATTTATTGAAAGCTTTAAAGAAAGTCAAGGCAAGAGAAACAATTCCGTCAAAGAATTTAACAGCAGCGTTTTTCAATGCACAGCTGACTTGTTTGGGGCATAACTTCGTCAATACTTGTTCAATGAACCTTCATGAGTAGTCATTGGAAAGATAAGCTCAAAATCTATCTCGTCCATTTTGAATGACCACGAAATTCCAAGTATAACCCGAGATATGGACCGATCAAAACAATGCTGCAAAATGAACTCGCGTCAAGTCCGCACTCTCCGTCGTGTACCTCTTCCATGACTCTCTCGGATTGGTCTTTGTTTATGCACCTAAGGAGGACCCTTTTTGGGGTTCGTTTGTATAGCAGGCCTTGATTCAGGATGTAATGGGTAGCTTGTATTCGTAGGGCTCTTTTGTTTTTGCTATTAGTGTCGGGTGGATATGACCCGTGGGTATTAAAGTCTGTGATTGCTTTGTACCAAGGTTCTTCGGTGGTGTTGTCGGTTTCAAGGTTGTGGATGTAGGCTGGTTGTTCGCTTATTTCTACACAGATAGGCATGGAGAAGAGGTGATCGGGCATGTTTATTAGTGAGGCTAGTTTGGATAATGCATCAACGAATTGGTTCTCTTCGCGGGGTATGTGTATGAAGTCAATTTCGGTGAATTCCTTAGACATTGCTTCTACTTTTGTTTGGTATGGGGTTAGGCTTTCGCTATAAACCTTCCAATTACCCGTGGCTTGGTTGACTACTAAGGATGAATCTTCGTGGACTCTAAGGTTTTTGACTCCTAGAGATATGGCTGCCTTTAGAGCTGTTAGACAGGCTTCGTACTCGACTGCGTTGTTGGTAACGGGGAAGTCTAGCTTGACTGATATGGGTATATGGTCACCTATTGGGGATATTAGTAGGATTCCTACGCCGCGCCCTCTCGTGTTTGGGGCGCCATTGAAGTATAAGTCCCATGATTCATTCTCCGCGAACAGAATGTCCTCATCGGGAAATGACCAGGTGTCGGTTGTTGATTTTTCCTCTATTGGGTTTTCGGCTAGGAAGTCGGCCACGACTTTTCCTTTAATGACCTTGAGGGGTATGTATGTTAAGTCAAATTCTGCCAACATAAGCGTCCATCGGGGTAGTCGTCCGTTGAGGACAGGTTTCTCGAAGATGTATTTGATGGGGTCCATTTTTGAGTATACGTGTACGGTATGGCTAAGCATGTAGTGCCAAAGTTTTTTGGTTGACCATACTAGGGCGAGGCAGGTCCTCTCTAGGGGTGTGTATTTTATTTCGTACTCGAGGAATTTTTTGCTAATGCTGTAAATAGCTCTCTCTTCCTTGTTAACGGTTTGTAACATTGCCCCCATTGAGGTTTCGGCTACGGTGAGGTATAGGGAAAGTGGTAGTCCATTCTTAGGAGGCATTAGCACTGGGGGTTGTGCTAGTATTTCTTTTACCTTGTCAAAGGCTCTTTGGCATTTATCATCCCAGGCTACTTGTCAAAGAAGTACGGTGTTCACCACCATACCGGACTAGCTTACCATCCACAAACTAGTGGACAAGTTGAGATCTCAAACCGAGAGATCAAATCTATTCTCGAGAAGGTTGTCCATACCTCGAGAAAAGATTGGAGTTTGAAGCTCGATGATTCTCTTTGGACTTATCGTACCGCATTCAAGACTCCTATCGGGACATCCCCGTATAGGTTTGTTTATGGCAAAGCTTGCCATTTACCGGTGGAGCTCGAGTTTAAGGCGATGTGGGCCTTAAAGGAGCTCAATATTGACCCGAAGCTAGCCGGAGAGAAGCGCCTCATGCAATTGAACGAATTAGATGAATTCCGTCCTCATGCTTACGATAATGCAAGAATTTATAAGGAGCGGACCAAAAGATGGCATGACAAGCGCATTATCCCCCGAGAGTTCAATGTCGGTGATAAGGTACTTTTATTTAATTCCCGACTTAGACTCTTTCCCGGGAAACTTAAATCCCGATGGTCTGGACCGTTCATGGTTATTGAAGTGAACAAATTCGGGTCGGTTACACTCACTACCGACAAAGGCGAAATATTCAAGGTGAATGGTCAACGCCTCAAGCTTTATCACGAAGGTGCATATGTCAGTGTCGTAGAGGCCATGGACCTCAACGACACTCTTGATTCCACCTAATCCAATAGAGGTAAACCGGTCGAGCTGGACCGTAAAAACCAACGCTAATCGGGAGGCAACCCGGCAGCATTTGTATATATTTGTAATTTCCTTTCCGCATTTTTATTTTTTATTTTTTATTTTTTATTTTTATCTTTTTAACTTGGTAACTCTAATTGGGAGTTAGTATTATTTATCGAGTGGGGACGAGGGAATTTTACGGTTTAATTGATTTAATTTCAGGATTTTGAAGTAATTAAAGAGGAATTATCGAGAAGTAGCAGCTACAGCGGTCACTCGATCGAGTGGCCCAAGCACTCGATCGAGTGCCCTGACGGATAGCAGTCTGCCCATTTTTCATGGGGTCACTCGATCAAGTACCCTATAAGCACTCGGTCGAGTGCCCCTGAACCGGGTTCCATATCGGTTTTTCGTCCTTTCTCAATTGCTCCTTATTCTTTTATTAATCAGTTTTATTAATCAAAACTCCCTCTCCCCTCACAATACCTAAGAACCCTATCCCCCAATTCACTCAAATCATTCCTATTTCATCAATCCTTCACCAAAGTTCACAATTTTTGCTTCTAAATTGCAATTGGGAGTGTTTATTTGAGTTTCTTGGTGTTGATTACTGAAATTCACTACTAGAAATACCTCAAAACGAATCATTAATAAATAATCATTTAAGTTTGATAAATGGTGACTTTGCTTAAACAAATCACTTATTCCGAATAAATGATGTCTTATCTAGAAATAAAACACCATTTTTCAAACAAATGATTTCTAACTATATACCATTAACAACAAAGACATCATTTTTCAAACAAATGATTTCTAACCCTATACAATCAATATCAAAGTCACCATTTTTTCAAACAAATGATTTCTTTTCAATTTGTTTTTTTATTTACTCCGCAAGTAGTACCAGTACCGTCATTTACTCTATGTACTTACACTTCCTCAAATCCTTATCATTTCTTCATATCTTCTTCCTCAACTTCTGCAAATCTCACACCTAATTTCCCCCTCTTTTTTTCCATAAACCCTAAAAATCAAACCACCATGCCTGGCCCCGTCGTCGTCGATCAAGAACAGAGTCAATCCCCTGTCGTGGCTGTCGATCAAGTCGAGTTTCTTGAACAAAAGGTAATCAAATTACTTTATTTCTTAATTTGATGATTTTTGAAGCTCGTCTTTTCTTGAGTGTACATCTATCTTTGTTATTGTGTTTTTTATTGTAGAAGGAAGAAATTGTTGAAGATGAAGATGTGAAGGAAGGGGACGATCATGAAGATGAGGATGACGACGATGATAACAAGGATCTCGCTCTCGGTATTTACTATCTTCATTCCATTAAATCCAGTTTCTTCTATTGTATGTTATCAGAATAGGAATTGAATTGGTGATTGAATCTGTATTTGAAATGATATGATATTTTTCTATTCTCAGTTGTCGCATCTGAGTGTGATATTCTTGTACACAATAATTAGTTTACCCTTTCAAATAATGAATCAACTCTTAGGATATCTCTACACAGTATCCGACTTCTGCAGGTCTGAACATCAGGATGAGTATATAGATTCTTGCATAGCACACGTTGCAAGTTGAGGAATTACATTGATATCTACATTACTTCATGCGTAATAGAAACTTGTATTGTCTTTCTTTCTCCCAGTTTATTCTAGGTTCACCAATTGTTCAATCTTTGCGTTGTTGAGCTATGATTGATGATGACATTATTTTATGTGACCTTAGTTTAGGTCTGTTATGGTTTTGATTTTTTCTGGAGGCTCTTAGCAATCAGTTACGTTTTGGATTTTCCGTGTATAAATTGATTGGTGATGAATTGATTGGCAAGAAAATGTTGGTACATAATTGTTGGAATGAAAGGATTTGACACTCAAACACACTTTCTACTTGTTGTCTCACATCAGATTGTAAGCAAAAGCTATGATCTCCAGCTTTACGAGCTCTTACTCATAGCGAGATTGATCAAGTAGGTTCCTTCATGTTCAACACAAACTTATATGAGCAAGTAGGTTCCTTCATGTTTGTCTCATACTAGACTCAAGTGTATTTCTGTTGGCTTTTCTTAAAAAAATTAACATATGCTTCTTTATTTGTCGCACAGAGGCTTCAATGAAGCAGTCCATGGATTTATGGACGAAGGATGGTCTTTGATCGACAGTGATGGCATCGATGACGTGAGTGTTTTAGTTAACCCATCTCCTAGCGGAATTCTGTACTCTAACAACTATCGTAACGATGGATTTTGTTAACTAGGGAGTTCGGTGCTTTGTACTAGAGGTTCTATGCTTTCGGTTGATTTACAAGCTGAGCCAATTGTGCTTTTTTTCAACTAGATGCTCATTCCTATTCTTGTGTTGTCATGCAGAATGTTCCTCTAGCAGTCCTTCGTTGGTTCTTCAGAGAACACCGCTATTGTTGTCAAAGCTACCCTTGTACCTTTCTAGTTGGTCGTACCAGATGTATTGGTGGTCAAGTCATCCTCTAGCTCACACCATTTTTTGATTTTTGGAAAATGTACCCATATTTTGGGATATTTATGGAAATGCATTTTTATTTTAGTTGATATATAAAAATAAGTACATTGTATTTTAATGGTTAGATCATCTTGAATATTAAAATAATTTTAAAAAAAAAAATCAAGGTAGCAAAGAAATCATTTAAGTGTGTTACATGCTTTATTAAGTTGGTAGGTAAAGAAACCATTTAAGTACATTAGATGATTTATTAAGTTTAGATAAGACACCATTTATCTCTCCCAAATAATGTCTTTCTCATGGACCTAAGAAACCATTAATCCCTTAAAATTGATTTCTAAAGCATAAGCAAAGACACTATTTTACTCACATGGTTTCTTACCCTAAGCCACCTTTGACCTGGAGATCATCTCCATAATGGTGTCTTAGGGTCTTTTTACATGATTTCTTTAACATATTTTCTAGTAGTGATTTTTTGCCCCTCTTCCCCTAGTTTCAGAATTTTCGTGCCCCCTTAAGGTACCATTCGGGTTTTGGATTTTCTTGCTTCTTTTCTTGATTTTATGGTTTAATTTCATCCTTAGTTATATACTAATCTTATTGCATGCTTGATTTTGTGTTAATTTCACCATTTTATGCTCAAAAATCAATTTTTGTGTGTGGAGGCTGAAGTTGGCCGAGATTTTGTATTTTTTGTGGGATTTTTGTATGATTCTGTATTGTTATTATGCTATAGTCATGGCAGGAAGAAGGAATCCACCCCCGAACAACAATAGGAACAGGAACGCAAGGCAGCCAACTGTCCCGACTGTTCAGCCTGTACCAGGCTATGTATATCACATGTAGTTTTTAGCGATTAAGGTCACAAGACCTCCACAGTCCACAAAGGGCGTTGAGCAACAATAATTTTGTGAAAATGCAACGCTACGATAAGTGGTAGGTCTAGGGGGTTAGGGTTACCAAGCAAGGAGTCAGAAATCAATTGTAAGACGCACACATTAAGATTAAAAATATTATCGGTAGATGGTATCAAGCAAAGGGAGAGTATCTCCGTGAAGTAACGAATAGCGGGGTTACGGATTTCAGAGGTAAAGTTTGAATTAGGTTCGAAATTGATGCGAATGCGGAAGCGGTTTAGATTAGGAAATGAAGTTGGGTTGAAGGTTAATGTAACCTTGAGTGATGTCGTGGATTTTGGAGTGAAATTGAACTAAGGTTAATATAACCTTGGTTCGTGGTTAAGGTCTTCCTGGATTTTGTGTTTTGTGGCACGTCTATTTTAGGAAAGAAAATACTTTGAATTACGTAAGGATTTTTGTGATGAAATAAAAGACAAATGTAACCAAATATATTTAGCCTGAATTCGACCTTGAATCCGAAACTAATAACGTAGAGATTGGCGCACTAATTCCTCGACGCGATTTCGAAGTACTTTCTCGAAATGAGTTTTCACAAGGTTTGATATAAATAAAAAACTTTGCTGAATTTTTATTGCTTAATCATTCAATGCATAATGCTTACACTGAACACGACTTATATAGCCTTATACGTGTAGATTATCCTACGATATATTATTCTTATCTTATGATATACCAGCTTATTTTTAAAAGATACAGGATCAATGAAACAAGCAACTAATCTTTGAAAATATAGTTGCTTATCCTTTGTGTGTATCTCTTTGATCTTTTCGCCTAAAATGGGTGATCTTCATAGGATCTCCCTTATTGTGTTTCCTAATAAAGAGAAAGATTGCATCCTTTTATTTTGGGTGAGATACTCGTGTATCTCCATGAAATCGGCATCCCATGGATATTCAATGTACCTTGATATCAATCCACCTTGTTGCCATTTTAAGAGAAGATTGTATTGGCTTAATTGGAGTAGGAATCACACGAAAATATCCCCTTGTAATCTTGCACGAATCTTCGTAATACTTGTTGCAATCTTCACTCTATCCAATGTACCTAGACATTATTTGGGACGTGTGTGAGCATGGACACGCCTAACTTTATTGGGGTTGGTTCGAATATCCCGAGTGAGTGCATCGTCTCATTGTGGGCTTTGTTCGGTCCAAGCATAATCGGGTCGGGTTCCAGCTTACTCGTATCATAAATCTCGCTGACCACGTGCTACGCACCTTCAAAGGTCTCTTCTAGACGCACTAGCTTGTACATCACTCAAAGGTTCACTAAGTTCGGTACCCGATGAGGGTAAGCTTAAGGCTAAGCCAAATTCGGAAATAGTCAAACGATGGGTTTTACCGAACAAACGAAATCTAAGCTCTCTTGGTGTGGTCGGGTTATCGATAGTAAAGGTACCTAAGAACTCACATGCAAGGTCTTTATATGTGCAAGCTACGAATCTAAGGAGTCCGCTTGTTCCGGTCCTAGACGATAACTCTCTAATATCCTCCTCTATTCCTAGAATTTCCATTGTGAACGGACAAGGCCACCTTGTGCTCCGAAAGGTCTTTTCGGAGAAGGTTTGAGCTAAGGATGTATTAGGACAAGGTAAAAGTTTAGGCTTATGAGAATTAGAAAGTTTAGAGGTTGAAGCCATACCTTGTTTACGCGCGGCTCGTTGGGCTCTTGTCTCCATAATAATAATTTGCAAGAATGATCCCAAAACTTTAGCTTTTCCTTCTTCAAAACCACAAAATAAATCACCAAAGATGGAAATGAAACTATGAATGGAGGTTTGAATGTGGTTGGGGTATGGAAGGTGGTTTGATGTCTTCGTTATTTCGCCCGGCGAAATTTCGCCCGGTGGTGTCTTCGTTATTTCCGGCAAATCTGACAATCCTTTCCGTAGGGCGAAATTTCACCCGGTCAGTTCTCACCGGGCGAAGTTTTGCCCGGCGGTCTTGTTTTCTTCGTTTTTCCGCCTTGCCATTTCATGGCTCTTAAATAATCACCTAAAGATTCAAATATTAACTTGACTCACATTACATAATCAATACCTTCCTCAAACATGCTTGTGGTCTTCAAGTAAGCTCCATAACTTCTCCAAACCTTGATCTTCACCCAAATAAATGCTCCATGGCGAAATCCAAGTTCAACCATTCTTCTCAAGCTAACAAAACTAATAAACTCAAAGAATTATGATACATATATACAAGGTGGTTGTTGAGGATACCACCAAACCTACTTCAATTTCGAGAGGGGGTTAAACGACGCTCCCCAATGGGAGCTCACCAAACTTCACGATAGCAAAGGTCTCACGAACATGACCGGGATGATAAATTTTCAAACGTTGCCCGTTATCCAAAAATTTCCCGGTTTCCGAGCTTGATATCTCTATTGATCCATATGGTTGCACCTTGGTCACTTCGAATGGACCCGACCATTTTGATTTCAATTTACCGGGGAAGAGCTTGAATCGAGAGTTGAAGAGTAATACCTTATCACCAACGGAGAAGTCCTTACGAAGTATTCGAAAATCGTGCCATTGGCGAGTTCGTTCCTTGTAAATCTTCGAATTTTCGTAGGCTTCAAGTCTTAATTCTTCCAATTCTTGTAGTTGGAGAAGGCGATTATCTCCTACAACACTCTCATCGAAGTTTAACTCTTTGATTGCCCATTCGGCTTTGTGTTCTAATTTCACCGGTAAATGACAAGCTTTACCATACACAAGACGATAAGGAGTGGTTCCAATCGGCGCTTTGTAAGCCGTTCTCAATGCCCAAAGGGCGTCTTTTAACTTCAATGACCAATCCTTTCGGTGTGTATTTACAACTTTCTCTAAAATTCTCTTGATTTGACGGTTGGAGATCTCGGCTTGCCCATTTGATTGAGGGTGGTAGGCTAGGGACATCTTGTGAGAGATACCATATTTCCTAAGAAGGTGTTCAAAGGTATCTTTCCTAAAATGAGAGCCTCCATCACTAATTATAGCTCTATGCATACCAAATCTTGTGAAAATTACATTCTTCAAAAGCTTGATTACAACCTTGGAGTCATTGATGGGGGAAGCTATGGCCTCGATCCATTTTGAGACATAATCAACCGCGACTAGGATGTATTTGTTACCAAAAGAGGATGTGAACGGACCCATGAAATCAATGCCCCAAACATCGAACAATTCAATTTCTAAGATGGGTTGAAGGGGCATCTCTTTTCTTCTTGTAATATTTCCACTTCTTTGACAAGCATCGCATGTGAGAATGAAAGCTCGAATGTCCTTCAACAAGGAAGGCCACCAAAACCCGCTTTGGAGAACCTTGGCAATTGTCTTTTGGATGGCCAAGTGTCCACCATAAGATTTCGAGTGAAGGTGCTTCACAATATAATATCCTTCATCGGCCGTAACACATCGTCGGTAAATTCCATCTACACAACAGAGGAATAAATAAGGCTCGTCCCCATAATAGCGTTGGGCTTCATAACGTAGTTTCTTCCTCTCTTGCTCGGAATAATCGTCCGGAATAAATTGAGACACTAAGAAATTGACGATATCAGCATACAAGGTGTAATAGTATCAATGGCCATCAAAGCCTCATCTCACATAGCTTCATTGATGGGTATACCATCTTCTTCATTGCTTCCTTTACTAACCGTTAGTCTTCTAAGATGATCCGCCACCAAGTTCTCCGATCCGGCTTTGTCTTTAATCTCAATATCAAACTCTTGTAGAAGGAGGACCCACCGAAAGAGTCGGGACTTGGTCTCCTTTTTGGACATGATGTATCGAATCGCCGCATGATTGGTATGAATTAGGGTCTTGCTTACATAGTATATCACATGTAGCTTCTTGTCTACCCGTTGACCTAGAATGGCACCAACGGCAAAATCGGAAGCATCACACATGATCTCAAATGGAAGATTCCAATCAGAAGCTTTGATAATTGGAGTGGTTGTGAGAGCGGTCTTTATCCTGCAAAAGGCCTCAAGACACGACTCATCAAAAACAAAAGGTGCATCTTTCATAAGCAAAGAAGTTAAAGGCTTGGCAATCTTGGAAAAGTCTTTAATAAATCGTCTATAAAAACCGGCGTGACCTAGAAAACTCCTAACCCCTTTAACATTTGTAGGTGGTGGCAAGTTCTCAATCACGGAGACTTTAGCCTTATCAACTTCAACTCCTCTATTAGAAACAATATGACCTATGACAACACCTTGTTGTACCATGAAATGACATTTTTCCCAATTTAAAACAAGTCTATACTCTTCACATCGAGCTAACACTTGATCAAGATTTTCAAGATAAGAATCAAAAGATGTACCATGGACACTAAAGTCATCCATAAAAACTTCCATAGATTTTTCAATAAAATCGGAGACAATAGCCATCATACATCTTTGAAACGTTCCCAGCACATTACACAATCCAAATGGCATCCTTCTATAAGCATAGGTACCATAGAGACATGTGAAAGTGGTCTTCTCTTGGTCATCAGGATGAATGGGAATTTGAAGAAATCCGGAATGTCCATCAAGGAAACAAAAATAAGAATGATGTGCCAATCTTTCAAGCATTTGATCAATGAAGGGAAGGGGGAAATGGTCTTTTATGGTGGCCGTGTTCAATTTTCGATAGTCTATACACATACGCCAACCGGTAATGGTCCTAGTCGAAATCGACTCACCCTTTTCTCCTTTGACAACCGTCATTCCTCCTTTTTTCGGCACAACTTGTACGGGGCTAACCCATTTATTTCCGGTTATTGGGTATATAATGTTAGCCTCATACAACTTGAGGACTTCCTTCATGACAACCTCTTTCATGGTGAGATTCAACCTACGTTGACCCTCAACCGAAGGACGGTGGTCATCATCAAGGATGATTCTATGCATACAAACGTTCGGGCATATGCCTTGGAGGTCGGCAATGCTATACCCGATGGCCTTTTTGTGCTTTCTCAAAACAATCAAAAGTTTTCCAATTGAGGACCATCAAGTGTGGCATTGACGATAACGGGATAATTAGTTCCTTCAAGAAAAGCATATTTGAGGGAAGAGGGAAGTGGTTTAAGTTCAAGATTAGGAGGAGAAGATACCATACTCTTACCCACCGGTAGTGGTTCTACCTTTTCTTGATGTAAGCATTCATCTTCAAAGGGTGGAGAGTCAAATGGTTCATCTTCTTGCTTATCATCATTTATGAAGCTATACTCAACCAAACTATTAGTAACTTCAATGGAATGCATTTGTTCAGTCATTGGTTGTTTAAGAGCTTGAGAAAGGGAAAACTCTACCGACTCGTTCCCTATGTTAAATGACAATTTTCCATTCTTAATATCAACTATAGTACCAAAGGTCGACCTAAAATAATGGGGGTAATAGTGTCTTTGGGCATATCCATGACAACAAAGTCGGAGGGGATGAAAAATTTACCAACTTGAACGGGTACATCCTCAAGTATCCCAAGTAGGTACTTAACGGACCTATCCGCAAGTTGAATCGACATACTAGTGGGTCTCATCTCCCCCACACTAAGTCTCTTAGCAATAGAATAGGGTAACAAACTAACACTAGACCCTAGGTCACATAAAGCTTGATTAACAACAACATTTCCAACCCGACAAGGGATGGAAAAACTACCGGGATCCTCTAGTTTCTTCGGCATTTGATTCATAAGAATGACACTACATTGTGTCGTGAGAGAGACACATTCTTTGTCCTCTATTGTTCTCTTTTTAGTCAAGACATCTTTCAACAACTTAGAATAGAGGGGCATTTGAGAAATTACCTCGGTGAAGGATAAAGCTACCTCCACCTTCTTCAACATATCCACGAAACGGCTAAATTATGCATTCTCTTTATGTGGCTTAGCTCGTTCGGGAAAAGGCAATGGTGGGACAAAAGCGGGAGGCGGTGGAACATTGGATTCTTCTTCTTCTTCGGCTAATCGCTCCGCCTCTTTTCTTTTTGCTTCTTCCTCTTCAATTTGCTCTTTCTTCTTTCTTTGTTCTCTTTGTTCATTCTCTGCATTTTGGAGGATATCAAACTCCGCTTGTATTCCCCGGTTTTATTTGGGGGAAGTGGGAGATGATGCTTGTGGTGCACTTTGTTGATTGACTTTGGATGGGGTGCTTTTGGTGTTCAAGTTCAAATTCTTATATGGGTCCTCAAGTTCTTTGTCACCTCTCAAAATAACGGCATTTTCTTGGTGTGAAGGGTCTCTTGGGTTTTGGGGTTGCCTGGGCAAACCATGGGGTGGATGAATTAGGGTGGCTAAGGCTTTTGTTGCTTCTTGTGATTCTCAAACCTTTAGCCTTGCCTTGGTATCTTGATGTTCATTCCATAGTTGCCCAACGGTTCTTTGCAAATCATTAATGTTATCCCATGGAACTCCTCCTTGACCAAATTGAAAATTGCTTGATTGGCCATAAGATTGAGAGGGTTGATTAAATGGTTGTTGATTGTATCCTTGGTTGAAATGATTACCATGTTGATTTTGGTAATTGTTGTAATTGTTGGGAACATGGAAGTTGCTACCTTGTTGATTGAAGTTGCTCCTTTGATGAGGAGGCATATATGGGGGCATCTTTGGAGGACCTTGGTTAAAGGGCCTTTGTTGACTTTGATTGAATGGCCTCGATTGACTCCCTTGGGCACGTGGCATCGGATTTTGAACATTTTGATTTCCATAATGGCTTGTTTGGGAACTAGGAATTGGAATTGAATTCCGGATTTGAGATGATTAAAGTGTTTGGGAAAACCAAGAATTTGGAATTGGATTTGAGATGAATTCCATACCAATTCCAACCTTGTTTAAATTTGACTTTCTCAAATGACTACCCCATGGTAGTCATTTCAATTCTGTCACTATTCATTTTTCTTCCGCATAAATCTAGTCGGATTTTTTTTTATTAATTTTTGTCCCTAATTGAAAATATACATTTTCGTCATGGAAAAAAAAAATTAAAAAATTAAATTTTTGTGACCTTAACCCGGCTCCGCCCCGCCCAATTCCAATTCCATGGATACCCAAACAACATTTTGGAATTGGAAATGGAATTCAATGTCAATATTTCAATATTTAGAATTAGATTCATGAAAATGAAAAAAATTTCATGTTTCCAAACGCTTCCTAAGCGAAATTAGGATGAAATCTTGTGCCGGCATTGCAAGTATTGAAAAAGGGATCAAATTGAGGTCTTTGCCCATACACTTGTATAGCTTGGACTTCATTTGGCTCTTCAATAAAAACTTCTTCATTAGGAATGCAAGAGCTAGAATCATGGCCATAATTGCCACAATGACCACATTGAACTCCCATGTTAATTGTTTTAGAGGAGATGGTTGCCTTGGTAGGCACTCCCTTGAATTTGGTACATACCTCTAGGAGTGGGCTTTGAACTCATGGCATCCATTCTCTTTTTCAATTCTTCAACTTCCGCTTGAAGTTTCAATTCATTAGAACTCTGAGTTGAGTTCACTTCGACTTTCTTTCTAGAATCCCTCGATTGATCCATTCTAGAATCACTCCTTGCCATCTTTTCAATAAGATTTTTGGATGCCTCATCGGTGAGAGAAGAGAAGTCTCCTCCGGCGGCCGAAGTGAGGTTTTCCTTGGTTCTTGATGAAAGGGTGTTATAAAACGTTTGGGTAGTTAGCCAATCGGGTATTCCATGGTGTGGACATTTGCGCAAAAAATCTCTAAATCTTTCCCAAGCCTCACTTAGGCCTTCACATTCATCTTGCTTGAAGATTTGTATCTCCATGCGATATTGGTTAGTCTTTGACGGTAGAAAATATTTCTCCAAGAAGGCATTAGATAGTTGAGCCCATGTTGTAAATGTATTAGCAGGATGGCTTTGAAGCCATCTTCGAGCTCCATCTCTCAAGGTCTTTGGAAATAATAAACGATGTAATTGGCATGAAGTTAATCCATTGAGATGGGCACCTACTAATTTTTCTTTAAATAAAGCAATGTGCTCCTGAGCATCTTCGTAGGAAAAATCGTGAAAAGTATCTTGTTGAACCACATTTGTCAAAGAGGCTTTCAATTCATAATTCTCGGGAATCTCTCCGAAATCGACGGGATAAGGTGTTTCTTCGTGTGTGAGTTGGGAATGAGATCCTAAGGTTGCCATTTATTAGATTGGTGGTGATGGTGGATTTGAATTAGGATGATTTGGAGGGGATGGATTTTGATTTGGTGGTGGTGTTTGTGGTGATGGCGGTGATGGTGGTGAATTTTGTGAAGTGGAAGGTATGGAAGGAATATTTGGAGTGGGATTATGTGATGTTGAGTTGTAGAAGGTGTATGTAGTAGGATGGGATTAAGGTTAGGAGGTGATAATGAAGGATGTGGAATGAAAGGGGTTGAATTATTTCCCCGAAAACGCAATGCTCTAAAAGTCCTTTCCGGCTCCGGATCGAACCACAAGGGCGACGACGTGTTCCTGGGCATAAAACTCAATTAAACGGTGAGAATTCTAACACCTAACGGTACTAGGGAAAAGGGAGAAGAGAAAAGAATCAAACAGAACAACTAAAAACACAACAACTACTCGCCGTCCCCGGCAACGGCGCCATTTTGACGTGCACCCCAATCGGATCGGTCGTTTAGCGAAGGACGGGGGGTCAAGCAATATTTATAGACTTGGAATAACACAAAAAACTACTAGAGTAAGCGTGGTAAGTCGAGGTCGGTCCACAGGGAACGGAACATAGTGTTTTGACGAGTTAAAAGTGATGTGTTTGATGTCTAGAAGGGGGGTTTCTAAGGGTCGAGTCTATACTAGAGAAATAACGATAACAATAGCTAGAGATGATCAATCTAGGGAAAGGCGTTAGGGGGAAGTCGGGATTCGGAACATGGGGTCTAAGAAGGTTGGGATCGAGTTTTTGTCGCAACATTGATAAAAGGAGAATGCCACCTTTCGGTTTCTTCACCCAACCAACCTAAAAATCCGCTTTCGCGGCGAAGAAGGGTAAGTCTCTAGTTGTGGTAATTTCTACCCCGAGTTTCCCGATATTGATAGAAACGAGTCAAGGTCGGTCTAGTTGGCCGGACTAAAACAACAATGACACAACAACCACAAACAAGATGAACCAACAAGCAAGCAACCCACCAACATCCCTAAATTCAAATAATCCAAGTCCTCATCTCTAAACCCCCCCCCCCCCCCCAAACAAGAAATCTACTCACTAATCATAATGGGAAGCAACAAAACATAACTACAAGATAATGAGGAAACTACAATCTAACAATTACCCACTAAACTATGAAACTACCAAATTAAGCTAGAGAATAATCTAGAACAACATAAATAAAATCTAGTAAAACTTACAACACTAAGATGATCTAAACAAGACAATAATGAGAAACATAAAATAAATCTAAACTAGAGATTAGAGAGTGGAAAGAAATGTACCAACTATGAAGATCTAGAAGAAATAAGAAGATTGTGTAAATAAAGATTGAATCTTTGATGGAGAAGATGAAGAACTTGTCACTAATTCTTCAATAAACCCACAAATCTTCAAATAAAACTTGAAATAATCTTCTACAAACTTGAAATCTAGAGAATTGTTGATGGAAACTAAGTAGATCTACTACTAAATTACTACTGGAATTATAGAGAACTACTAAGAATACTACTAGATTACTACTACTAATGGATGGTGTAATATGATGGAGGAACTAAACTAATGGAAGCCTCTACACTAATGATCTATGACTACTTGTGGATGCCTTGGGCAACAAACTAGGGTAACAGATATATATAGTAATGCCTTAATGGGTCTCTTAACCTAAAGCCCAAATCCAACTTTTGCTTCATTAGTGAGACAATCACCTTTTGCATCTTCATGGGGTGAAACTTCGCCCTGCGGTATGTCGAACTAATCCCAATTTCGCCCGGTTAAATTTTCTTCTCAATTTGCTGTTTCCGGCGCTTTTCTCCATCGGGCAAAATTTCACTCGATGGTCGAAATTTCGCCCGGTCATTTTCGCCCGGTGAGGAAGCTCGGAAAATCTTCGGCGAAACACTTTACCGTCGGGTAAAATTTCGCCCGGTGGTACTTCATACGGTGAAATTTCACCCGGTCATTCTCTCTGGCCTCTTTCCTTGTCTCATTCTTCGTCGATTGATTGGATGGTTTTAAACTTTAAGTTGTGTGCTTTGCTCTTTTGGACGGTATTCCCTTCTCTTGTACTCGTGGAAGCTCGATCGTGATTTCGGTGCCAAATCCAATCAAAATTGATAGAAAAACTACCAAAAACACATAAAACGCACAAGAGGGACGCTAATGCGAGAAGTACTCAAAATATGGCGATAATCGCGCTCTAAACTCGCAAAACGAGGGAAAAACGGGTCTAAATGAGGGGGAAAATGGTCTAAATTTAGCACAAAACAATGTACCTGTATGCAGACACATCATATCTTGGATGTTTCATTTTAGGAGAAACACCGCCTCGGGTTTTCCATTGGGGAGTAAAGGTGCTCCCTGGGAACTTGCTTCCGAAGTCATGGGTGTACCTATATGGAAACACATCATATCTTGGATATAGTATTTTAGGAGAAACACTGCCTCGGGTCTTCCGGTGGGGAGTAAAGGCTGGTACCTGAAATGTTAGATACGCAAGCAGAAATAGCGGATATAGCAGATATCATACAGGAAATGTAGTTTAACATCCATAGGCTGGCTTGCGCTGGGGAAAATGATTTTTGCTTCATTTTGAAATCGAAGTCCTGATAGCAGCGTGCTAGGGCATAGGTTTTCAAAATGAAGATTTAGAAAATATTTGCAGTTTAATAGACCGAAATTTGATCTTTTTGAAAAGGATTTTTTTGAAATGGCTAAATTTTGCAAATTTCAAAATAGGAATCTAAAGAGAGAGGCATACCGACAGAGTTGACTTTGGACGCGACAAGACGAGTTGACAGACGCGACGTGGACTCTCGAAGAGTTGGACCGTGACTCGGTAGGGGATGGGCCTCCTAAGATGACAAGACCCTTCGCCCGGTGAGATTTTGACCGGGTGAAATTTCACCCGGTGAAAAAAAAAGTGGCCACCCTTATATGACAAGACACTACTTTCATTTTCCTTCCTCAACCACCCTTATTTATATCACCTTTACCTCACAATTCACTCCACATTTTCACCCTTCATAAAAGCATCAAACCACCTTCATAGTTTCATTTCCATCCTTGGTGATAATTCTTGCAAATTATTATTATGGAGACAAGAGCTCAACGAGTCGCGCGTAAACAAGGTATGGCTTCAACCTCTAAACTTTCTAAATCTCATAAGCCTAAACTTTTACCTTGTCCTAATACATCCTTAGCTCAAACCTTCTCCGAAAAGACCTTTCGGAGCACAAGGTGGCCTTGTTCGTTCACAATGGAAATTCTAGGAATAGAGGACGATATTAGAGAGTTATCGTCTAGGACCAGAACAAGCGGACTCCTTAGTTTCGTAGCTTGCACATATAAAGAGCTTGCATGTGAGTTCTTAGGTACCTTTACTATCGATAACCCGACCACACCAAGAGAGCTTAGATTTCGTTTATTCGGTAAAACCCATTGTTTGACTATTTCCGAATTTGGCTTAGCCTTAGGCTTACCCTCATCGGGTACCGGACTTAGTGAACCTTTGAGTGATGTACAAGCTAGTGCATCTAGAAGAGACCTTTGGAGGTGCGTAGCACGTGGTCAGCGAGATTTCGAACCTAATTCAAACTTTACCTCTGAAATCCGTAACCCCGCTATTCGTTACTTCGCGGAGATACTCTCCCTTTGCTTGATACCATCTACCGATAATATTTTTAATCTTAATGTGTGCGTCTTACAATTGATTTCTGACTTCTTGCTTGGTAAACCTAACCCCCTAGACCTACCACTTATCGTAGCGTTGCATTTTCACAAAATTATTGTTGCTCAACGCCCTTTTGTGGACTGTGGAGGTCTTGTAACCTTAATCGCTAAAAACTTGGGTTATGCGACCGAACACCTTATCCCACAAAACAATCGAGTCTGGCTTGACGAGGCCTATCTCCCGGCGTGGATCTTTAATGTACCCGATCATCGCCTCGTCTCCATTTGCCATGACCGTGCTTTAATAGTCCTCAACATACACCGAACCAATATTTATATTTGTCACAATTGGGACCTACTGTCACAACCCGCATTTTCGATGACTTAAAATAATAGATAATGCGGAAAGTTATCTAAGTCATTTAATTAAAATTATATCAGAGTGTAAATAAATCCGGATCGCTACGGATCCTTACAACAAACGACTATTAATTACATAGTCTTGATTCACTTAGTACAGAATATAAATTTCATTTTTAAGCTAAACATATTATTAAAATCTCTCGCTCGATTCCCCAACGTCTTAGACCTGCAAAAAAAATAATGCAGTGGACGCTGAGCGGGACAACAACCAAGCCGTTCATCTAACATGACCTCGAACACATAAGACAATCATGTGAATAATAAATAATATGCTTACAAAAATATTAAAGGATATCATGTAACAGATAGTTTCCTTTAATTCAATTAACCAACATGTGAGGTGATGAAAACGATAAAGTTTAAAAGATGGGACATTGGCAGCCATTTGATTTTTAAAAAAAATCATTTTTCACGTAAACAAAGAATAACACACGAGTCGTGGCTCCTAGTAATACCGCTACTCCATATTGTCTTGCATCTCAGCAATAGAAGTAACCGTAGTACCAACTCGTAGACCGAACCGATCTTATGAGTTTTACATCTCACCCATAAGGCTTAATTGGGTCCGAACTTCTATTATATTATACGTTTATTCAAACGTGACTCTGGCTGAAATGAAAGTTGATGATTACATTCTCTGCATCACCAAGAGGGAACCCGCAGTTTTCATAATCCTGTTCTGCCCCCGCTACCTAGGTGGTAATACTGATCAAGTACTTGTCTATATGTGCGCCACATACCCTACGCAGACTCTTGAACCCCAGAACTCACTGCCGTAGGACGACTACCTTAAACACTAGGTCGACTCTCGGACCGCAGCATCCGAGTCTGCTTTTCATTACAAGTGTAGTCGAAACACCACGCATGGTAGGATCCAACACAAGCTATTCGTCCCAGACTCGCATCATAAACTTTATATAAAAGTCGTCCGTGAACAAGTAGTACTTTATTTAGTGACCTCCAATAATTGGTCGGACTCATTTGAAACAGTCAAATCCTCAAATTCTTACTTCAGTGTGACAACATGTTACTTTAATCCTCAAGTGTCACCCGAAACATGATATCCCAAATATCGTAATATTTTTAAAATAGTAAATTCTTTAAAATCAAGTTTTATATAAATATAAAATTTAAGGTATAATAATAATAAAATATTATTTTAAAATTTAAAGTTTCATTTTAAAATTTAAAGTTTCTGTAAAATATAAAAGTTTCTAAAAGAATATGACGTAAAATCATTTATTTATATTTATGAATGTCGTGTAAAAATTTCGGAATAAAATAAATTCATTTATTATAGAAAATGAAATTTATAAATCTTTATCTATATAAAATAATAAGTGAGTTTTATTAAAATAAAACATTTTCCAAGTTACTAATTTACTCTATTATTATAATTATATAAACAATTGTAAAAGTACTAAAGAAAATTAAATACGACCAAAATTACAATTATATAAAATACATACAAAATATAAAGTACATAGAATAAACATACATAACAAATAGAATTAAACATACATATAAAATACAATGAAAATGATATAAGTAAATTTTATCATTTTAATTTCTTTTATTCATTTTCTCATTTTTCATATAAACAGAAATGTAAAGGTGATAAATAAATAAATTAAACAAGTGATAGTTTAGTCAAGTTGAATTTAGTCGTAAATAAATATATAAGACAAATAAAATATCACGTAACATTTTTTTTATAAACATAAGTAATTTAGTCATACAAATAAGCCTAAATATTTAAGTAATGTTATGATATGGATGTTATCATCCCCAAACAATACAACCCTTCACCAAGCAACATATCCCTTTGTATCGATATCTATATATATGTATCGAGTCATGTATTACGAGTTACGGAAGATACAATCTCTTTGCATACAATAAACGGTTTCTCTTGTATTCTTATTCCATACGTATACAATATAATCATATCACGTTATCAGCACGATTGTCTTTTCAAATCAACAATCACTCAGTATTACGTTATAATTCTATTACGATCATTTTTCAAAGGATAATCATCGTTATAAGATCATCATCGTTCATATCGGGGTTGAGTGCAAAGGATAATCGGGACTTATTATTATTATTCTCTCATATTGAATTATTATCTACAAATTTCGCCAGTTTACAGTAAGCCATTCTCTACAATTTTTTTTTTTTTGTGAATTCTACTACTCTGCAATTTTTGATGATTACTACTCTGCAAAAAAAATCGGATAATTTGATGAATTTTTTTTAATTAAGTTATCTACAAATTTTTGATGATTACTACTCTGCAATTTTTTTAATTAATTTGCCGATTACAGTAAGCCATTCTTCATCAAATCTGATTTTTTTTTTAATGAATTCTCTATGTATTGTTCTGTATTGCATGTTCCGTATATACTACTGTTTGATAATTCTCTAACCTGATGATGATCTGTTTCTTAATTCCTTCATGATGATGATAATCTGATGATGTTTTTCTGCTTAAATCCTTCATGATGATGATAATCCGTTCCACAATTTTATTTTATTTTTGGATTTCATTAGATTTCTGATATATATTACTTGATATATATTAAAATTGCTAAGTCATTATATTAATTTACTGATTAATTATACGTTGATTATACGTTTACTTATTAAATTAAGTCATTATACTGATTAAATTACTGATTAAAATTACTGATTAAATTAATTTACTAATTATACATAAATTAATTTATTGATTAAATTAAGTCGTTATCTTTTATACGTTGCCTGTAACCTTGGGTTAATAAATTAATTTACTGATTGACACTACTATATTTAATGTTTTCTGTATATTTGCATCCATAAAACGTGAACATTTTCTAATTTTTTGCTGTTAAGTGTAATTGTTTATAATATTACTTAATGTGTATGTTCATACTCATCATTATTTGTTTACGGAATATGAGTATTTATTTATTTATATATTGCTAAAATTATATAGTGATCCATGTCGAATCTTACTAAACTCGAGTTTGAAGCCCTTGATATTTCCGGAAAGAATTATTTGTCATGGATATTAGATGCCGAAATGCACTTAAACACAATAAAATGTAATAAAGTGCTCATAAAATGTAATAAAATGTAATATAAACACCATGTCGAATCTTACTAAACTCGAGTTTGAAGCCCTTGATATTTCCGGAAAGAATTATTTGTCATGGATATTAGATGCCAAAATGCACTTAAACACCATAAAATATCCGGGTTCTTGTTACACCCGTTTTGATAAACCCGTAGTTTATCTTGAAAGAAATGTAATAAAGTGTTGTACTCCTCTCGTGTATCAATGAAATATTATTTGAGGCAAGACAATACACTGAGATGGAAAATTATATTGGAGATCTAATTAATACTCGTAATTGGATAATGAAAATAATGAACGTTTATGTATTGGTTAATTATCTGACTTTTAGTCACACAGAATTTTACGAGTAGCTCGTGTAAACAGAGTTCACAATTTTAGCATGAACATGATGATCTCCTGAATGGGCAAATTTTAAGTCAGCACGTGGAAAACCAACTGCGTTATATCTAGCTCCCCAATATAGTATTCGGATGAAGAGTAACAATTGATTAAAATTTGTGTATAAGATGAAATCTAAGGTGGATATTGGTGCCCTATAAATCTATCAAATAATGATAGTTTTTACCACCTTAGGGGGAGATTGATAAGGATAAGCTGGTAAAAAGAACAAACAAGTAATAATTGGTCCCCAACTGAACTCGAAGTTCAGTGACTTGTTAAAATATGATTATATCAATCCGAGAGTCAAGAAAACTCCGTATGAATTATGATTTACATCACTTGGATATGATGACGATGATATATCAGCACCTTATCATACAAAGATATAAATTGAGAAGCTTGCCAAAATCATAAATTAATCACATTTGATGTGTAGTATGAAAATAATATTCGGTCCATATATTAAGAAAATGGTAAGCATGTGCAGTTGGTATTAAAGTTTAGAGAAAAATTAATGTCCCAGAAGTGACATAGATATCTTAAAGAAAATAGATGGCCTATACGAAATATGTGAATTCAGATATCAAGCAGTACTGATAACATAAGAAATTATATCGATATATTTACGTTTTGGAACCGAATACAATTTGCGCGCGATATAAAATGGACATTAGTGGGGATCTTATATAAAAGTCCATCTAGAAAGTCGACATATAATTTATGGTTAAAATGAGCTCATGGACATGAAGTCCACCTATTGACCCGAAGTCAATCAAATTATGAATATTGGTTAAAAATCCCGTGTAATTTACATTTGGTCTTCATGTGCATGTAAATATAATTTCATTTTTGTTTCATACATTATCATCATTAGCTTAAGACATTTATCATAAAACATTGTTTATATCATATTACATGCATGCACACTATTATTGTTATCAAATGTTTTATTGCAGGATAAATATATAGAATTATAAACATTGTCATGATCTATGACTCCTTGAAGGAGCTTGTTTTAAAAGATCATAAAATTGAGATTCATAAATGGATTAATAATATAAAGATCCTAAGATTATGTATCACTTCGACACTATGATTTCTAGGTAATATCCTAAGGAAGTGTTAGTGAAATGACTTAGTTGTTAATCAGATTGATTCTCCAGAAGAGATCAAATGAATGAATAATTATTGCTACACTCTTTTTCCCTTCGTCTAGGGTTTTTGTCCCACTGGGTTTTACCTAGCAAGGTTTTTAACGAGGTAGCTGTGCTCATGTTGTTCATATTGCGAATGATTGAAATAGTTTTAAGCAAATGAAATGGATCATATCGTTAGTGAATTATTCATATATGATAAGTTCTGAAGAACATGAAGCTTACAAGTATCACAGAGTTTTATTAATCGAAGATATCAAGTTCATTAGCTACAATGGAATCTATATCGAAGATCAAGAGTTATCCGAAGATTAAGTTATGTAATGATGAGGGGGAGTAATGCAAGTTGTACTCTTTTTCCTTCACCATGGTTTTTCCCACTGGGTTTTCCTGGTAAGGTTTTAATGAGGCAACATAGAAGATGTTATATTTTTGGATGATTAACATCCAAGGGGGAGTGTTATGATATGGATGTTATCATCCCCAAACAATACAACCCTTCACCAAGCAACATATCCCTTTGTATCGATATCTATATATATGTATCGAGTCATGTATTACGAGTTACGGAAGATACAATCTCTTTGCATACAATAAACGGTTTCTCTTGTATTCTTATTCCATACGTATACAATATAATCATATCAAGTAAGCAATTTATTAAATTACTAACATAATATACTTATATATAAGAAATGTTGTTAGAAGAAAATTTTGGTTACCTTAATAGCTATTACGGAATATTTATTAACGTTATTAAGAATTAAGGGTCGTCAGGTCAATAATACGGTCTACATAAGAAAAGTCGTCTCCTCCCCTTACAAAGACATTTTCGGGTTGAAATGATTAGACCCAAATACGGTTTTAGAAAAGTGACTCCGTCAAATACCGAGCAGCTCCTCATTCCCGATGCTCCAATAGAGAAAGACGAGAAAGTAAATATAGTACGTAGTGTAGTAAGTAGAATTAGTACGTAGTAATAATATGTAAGTACTCGTAGCATATATAGTGGAGTACGAGAGTAGATTAGTAAGTTACTACTCCGTATTTATAGTAGTAAGTGGTGAGGTAGTGTAGGATGTGCATAAATGTATAGGTAGTGTATAGGGTATATAGGTGGAGCATAGGGTATTTAGGTGTAATGTAGGAGGATGAGTAGGGTGAATATGTGTATGATAGTACGTAGAGTAGGGAGTACAAATGGGATGAGTATGGTAGATTAGAGTGATACGTGGGATTCAATAGGAGACCCAAATTTTCCGAGTTTTGATCCGTTTTTCGTACAAACGTCTTTCTTCTTTCTTATAAAGTTGAAATATAAGATTACTGGATTAAAATAATGTAAACCGTAAAATATATTTTTAAAGATGAATTTGTGAGACGGTAAGTAAAATAAAAGATAAATAGTATAATGGGACAAAAATTATAAGTCATTATTTTAAGAATTCAATAAATATTTTCGAAATTTTTACGAGATGATAAAATGTTAATACGACAGGTCAATATTAAAAATATTTTCGAGTTTTAAACTTTTATTTAACGAAAGAATATTTTTTTTTAATATTAGGATAAATAAATTCTCATATTTTTATAACGGAATAATTTTTAATTTAAAGAAAATAAAATATTTCATTCACGAAAATAATTTTTCAAACGTTAAACTTGGTTTAAATAAATGTTTAAAATTTTAACTCTATTTGAAAAATACGGGGTATTACAATCTACCCCCCTTAAAACAATTACGTCCTCGAAATTTCAAGCATAACTTAGGCAATTATCAAGGTTTAAGACACTACATAAATAAAATGAAATGTTAGGGTTTCTCTCGCAAAAATGACTCAGCTCACAAGTGACTTGCTCGTATATCTGACCTCTCCTCAAAGTTTTACAAAGGTGGTACATCCCAAATTAATATTGTAGGTATTATTGATCAACGGTAGGTTCTAAATTCCCAGTGGCACTATTCAATCTCGGATCATTCTCGAGATTTGGTTTATGGTTTGTCTTATCTCCAAAACATGATGATGTTTATATTCCTTAAAATTGAAAAGGTGTTGTTTTATGGGTATTACAAGTTTCTCGTAGCATAAAAATCCATTAAAGAAGATTAACATGACGACATCAACATTTTTCGTCAACAAGGCTGATCTCTAAGGTTGATCCTCAAGTATTTTTGTCGGTTAAGACAAGGTTAATCCTCAATTTCTCATGTTGGCTTTCTAAATTTCTCAAAATTTCAAAACTGTTTCTCTATTGTTTTATTCTTCAAACAACGAGTTAATCTTAACTTTACATCAAAAATTCTTTGGTTCATAAGTGTCCTTTACAATCATGACACTTGGGGTTTGTAATACTATCAATCATTATTC
The DNA here is from genome assembly GCA_958450325.1 of Agrostemma githago. NCBI lineage: Eukaryota > Viridiplantae > Streptophyta > Magnoliopsida > Caryophyllales > Caryophyllaceae > Agrostemma > Agrostemma githago. The sequence continues at coordinate 40,513,416 of OY288244.1, forward strand.
AATAAAAATGTCTCCCAAAAGTATATACGGTAATTCTTAGGGATTCGCCAAAATATTGTTTACAAATCATTCAATCAATCAATTGGATCTACAGATCCGACAAGGTATGTTCAACATATAATTCCTCAAAATAACATTCGATGTATATAATAGTAAACCTCAAAATAATTTTGATCTGTGATCGTTCTCTTAACATCCCCAAATACTTGGCTCCCAAAAAAAAATATTGATCATCATAAATATCACTCGGCATCAAAAATATATTCTCTCTTCTCATAATAGGGTGGTTAAGACCTAGGTTGGAATACCATGATCTAAGTCTCGCGATAGTTTACTGCTCTGCAAGGTTTAACACATAAGACACATCCAAAAACGTGACTCAAAGTCCCCAATTATGTAAGTGTTATGTGGTCGGGAATTTTTTTTTTGGTAAGCAAAACAAATACTAGGTTAGTAACGTTCTTAGCATAACAATCTCGGTGGTCATCTCCCTGGCATAGTCCATGATCATGCTTCTGTATTGATGTTTCTTGGTGACATCCTTTGCAAATAACTCGAACAGGTTCATCTTGTTGCGGTTTGTTCTTCTGTATGATTTTGTAGAGTTGTTTCTTTGCTTCGTGCATATTTGTTGCGTCATCTACGTTCTCGTGTTAGTACTATACCATAGTGTCATCGGTTCGAAACAAAATTTCTATCATAGTCCATGTAAGTAAGACTGGTTAATGTTTACTCGATCGGATATACATGACAAAAGTTCAAGACTAAGTATGAAGGTAAGGTTGGTTAAAACAAGAATCAAGGAAACAAAGTGAAAGTTATAAGAATTAGAAAGGGTGTGAATGATTATGACAATTTTATTAATAGAATGACATAGCACTCTATCATAGATCTTCTCTTTCAATGATAAGAGGAGATCAGATGAAGTTGGTATTTGTCAAAAAGAAATTTTAAAATCAAGTTTGGTTTTGGATAGTATATGTGAAAGTGAAAATCAATTGTATGAGGTTCAAATTTCTCAGATAACTGAATAAAATTGTGATAGGTTGATTCAAAGAATATATAATAGATCAATAGGTTGATTGAAAGTACAACATAATTCAAGACAAATTGGTCAGGGTTGAAGGTTGAATTGAGTCTTTTTAAAAATTTATAATATAAAGTAAGGCTAAAAATGTCACCATGAATTTAGGAAATCCATAGGATAGGAACAAAGGATTATCATGATGATCAACTCAAGGAATGTCTTAACTTGGTGAATGAATGAGAATGATATCCAATCAAAAAAAGTGGAGATAATATGAAATGGTTTGGTTTAAGTAAATGGGTCATAACTGAAAGGTTGAAGGTTAAAGCTGAAGGTAAATCTGGTTTTGAAAATGAAGGAAGTAATAGAATACACAAAACTTGGAGATGTGGTCGGAGGTATTTATTTGAAAAATTAGTATAGACAAAAGGGTTCATTCTCGAAATGATACAGTTTAAGTAAACACGTGATCTCCGATATACGAGGTAGGTAGGTGTGTAGGTCACTAGAGTCTCGATTAGATATAAGTTGACACATGGCTAGGACTCGAGGTATACTATATTACACGCGTCAGCACGTACTTGATTTTCGTGTGTGCTCCATTCTGAAAACTTGACTTGATTCTTCAACGTGATTCAGTTAGAGTTAGTTCCTATAGTGGTTTGGACAAAGTCTTTACTTATGTTCCATAATGCGGATGTCCAGGTCTTGAGCGGTTGATGACTCGGAATGTCAACGTCTTCCTTCTTAGTCATCGTCTGGATCAAAAATAAATTTAAACTAGCCAATAGGCTAAGGTTAGGCAGTCAATTTACAAACAACCATGCAGATAACATGCCAAGAATTATACAGGTAGATATTTAAAGACATCGTGTTTCCCCCTAATGACAATTCTACCCCGATAAATTATTTGATAGGATCCTAATAGTTTCTAAGTGAATCTCTCATTTTAGTGATCTAATATTGTATTAATATTTTAGTAAGTGTACCCAGGCGCGCTCCTCGTTAGGTAAATGAAGCTCAATCCTCACTTACGGTCACAAGGTCGCTCTGATACCAACTGTAACAACCCGGATTTTCGATGACTTAAAATAATAGATAATGCGGAAAGTTATCTAAGTCATTTAATTAAAATTATATCAGAGTGTAAATAAATCCGGATCGATACGGATCCTTACAACAAACGACTATTAATTACATAGTCTTGATTCACTTAGTACAGAATATAAATTTCATTTTTAAGCTAAACATATTATTAAAATCTCTCGCTCGATTCCCCAACGTCTTAGACCTGCAAAAAAAATAATACAGTGGACGCTGAGCGAGACAGCAACCAAGCCGTTCATCTAACATCACCTCGAACACATAAGACAATCATGTGAATAATAAATAATATGCTTACAAAAATATTAAAGGATATCATGTAAAAGATAGTTTCATTTAATTCAAATAACCAACATGTGAGGTGATGAAAACGATAAAGTTTAAAAGATGGGACATTGGCAGCCATTTGATTTTTTTTAAAAATCATTTTTCACATAAACAAAGAATAACACACGAGTCGTGGCTTCTAGTAATACCGCTACTCCATATTGGCTTGCATCTCACCAATAGAAGTAACCGTAGTACCGACTCGTAGACCGAACCGATCTTATGAGATTTACATCTCACCCATAAGGCTCAATTGGGCCCGAACTTCTATTAAATTATACGTTTATTCAAACGGGGCTCTGGGCTGAAATGAAAGCTGATGATTACATTCTTTGCATCACCAAGAGGGAACCCGCAGTTTTCAGAATCATGTTCTGCCCCCACTACCTAGGTGGTAATACTGATCAAGTACTTGTCTTTATGTGCGCCACATACCCTACGCAGACTCTTGAACCGCAGAACTCACTGTCGTAGGACGACTACCTTAAACACTAGGTCGACTCTCGGACCGCAGCCTTTGAGTCTGCTTTTCATTACAAGTGCAGTCGAAACACCACGCATGGTAGGATCCAACACAAGCTATTCGTCCCAGACTCGCATCGTAAACCTTATATAAAAGTCGCCCGTGAAAAGTAGTACTTTATTTAGTGACCTCCAATAATTGGTCGGACTCATTTGAAACAGTCATATCCTGAAATTCTTACTTTAGTGTGACAACATGTTACTTTAATCGTCAAGTGTCACCCGAAACATGATATCCCAAATATCGTAATATTTTTAAAATAGTAAATTCTTTAAAATCAAGTTTTATATAAAAATAAAATTTAAGGTATAATAATAATAAAATATTATTTTAAAATTTAAAGTTTTATTTTAAATTTAAAGTTTCTGTAAAATATAAAAGTTTCTAAAAGAATATGACGTAAAATCATTTATTTATATTTATGAATGTCGTGTAAAAATTTTGGAATAAAATAAATTCATTTATTATAGAAAATGAAATTTATAAATCTTTATCTATATAAAAATAATAAGTGAGTTTTATTAAAATAAAATATTTTCCAAGTTACTAATTTACTCTATTATAATTATATAAACAATTGTAAAAGTACTAAAGAAAAATTAAATACGACCAAAATTACAATTATATAAAATACATACAAAATATAAAGTACATAGAATAAACATACATAACAAATAGAATTAAACATACATATAAAATACAATGAAAATGATATAATTAAATTTTATCATTTTAAGTTCTTTTATTCATTTTCTCACTTTTCATATAAACAGAAATGTAAAGGTGATAAATAAATAAATTAAACAAGTGATAGTTTAGTCAAGTTGAATTTAGTCGTAAATAAATATATAAGACAAATAAAATATCACGTATTATTTTTTTTATAAACATAAGTAATTTAGTCATACAAATAAGCCTAAATATTTAAGTAAGCAATTTATTAAATTACTAACATAATATACTTATATATAAGAAATGTTGTTAGAAGAAAAGTTTGGTTACCTTAATAGCTATTACGGAATATTTATTAACGTTATTAAGAATTAAGGGTCGTCAGGTCAATAATACGGTCTACATAAGAAAAGTCGTATCCTCCCCTTACAAAGACATTTTCGGGTTGAAATGATTAGACCCAAATACGGTTTTAGAAAAGTGATTCCGTCAAATACCGAGCAGCTCCTCATTCCCGATGCTCCAATAGAGAAGGACGAGAAAGTAAATATTGTACGTAGTATAGTAAGTAGAATTAGTACGTAGTAATAATATGTAAGTACTCGTAGCATATATAGTGGAGTACGAGAGTAGATTAGTAAGTTACTACTCCGTATTTATAGTAGTAAGTGGTGAGGTAGTGTAGGATGTGCATAAATGTATAGGTAGTGTATAGGGTATATAGGTGGAGCATATGGTATTTAGGTGTAATGTAGGAGGATGAGTAGGGTGAATATGTGTATGATAGTACGTAGAGTAGGGAGTACAAATGGGATGAGTATGGTAGATTAGAGTGATACGTGGGATTCAATAGGAGACCCAAATTTTCCGAGTTTCGATCCGTTTTTCGTACAAACGTCTTTCTTCTTTCTTATAAAGTTGAAATATAAGATTACTGGATTAAAATAATGTAAATCGTAAAATATATTTTTAAAGATGAATTTGTGAGACGGTAAGTAAAATAAACGATAAATAGTATTATGGGACAAAAATTATAAGTCATTATTTTAAGAATTCAATAAATAATTTCAAAAATTTTACGAGATGAGAAAATGTTAATACGACAGGTCAATATTAAAAATATTTTCGAGTTTTAAACTTTTATTTAACGAAAGATTTTTTTTAATAATACGATAAATAAATTCTTGTTATAAAACGAGAGAGAAAGGAAAAGTAGAGAGAAAATAGAGCGAGAAAATATGTGAGAGAGTTATGTTATTCATGTCATTGAGAGGGATATATATAGTACATCAGCAATGATAAGAGAGTTTACATATGGGTGAAAAGCCCAATGGACATTCACCTAATATGATTTCATAACACTCCCCCTTGAATGTACATTACGGAATAATATGTCTCATAAAAACCTCACTCGAAAAAAAAACCCGTGGGAAAAAAACTAGTGTAAAATAGAGCACATTATTCCTCAAACACGCATATGATGCTGCCTCATCAAAACCTTTCAATGGAAAACCCAGTGGGACAAAACCATAGATAAGGAAAAAGAGTATAGCGCGTGCATACTCCCCCTGATAGTTACATCACTCGGAAAATAACAATATTATCCATGATGTGACAATGAATCTCGATCTTTGAAATAATAATCATCATACTTGATAAACACCATAGATGTCTTCGATAATTAGAAATTTATCATTGATCTTCAAATAGTTATACGGATAATATGAAGATAGTCTTTGATTGTTGCGTCTTCATCCAAATATCACTTCAACATTTCAAAGTATAGTCAGATTATCAATAATTTGCACGAATATAATATGCGACAAAATTTACTATATGAATATGAAATGATGCAACGATGTGATAAGAGAACTAATATGAAATGATATACTCTACTTAGTTTCTATATATCAGCATGATGGCTCGATATGCAAACTGTATTGTATACTTTAAAATATCATCAATAAATTTGATGAACTTCTGGATTATGAGCTCATTGATACCAATAAATTTGTCGACGGTCGTACGGATTTATAAAATCCTTATTCAATAGGCCATTTGATATTGCAGACAAATGTGTAGCCATTTCATATCGATGTAATTTCGTAGAATCGTCATTCTACTTATATATTACTGTACACGATAAATAACGCGTAATTTAATATGATAAAACTTCTTTTGTTTTACCAACTTGTCATTCACTTTCTCCCCCTAAGGTGGTAAAAAAAATATTCAAGATAGATTGCAATCATTTACTTAACCACCTTTGAATGCGTTTATCATATCATATGCAAATAAGATTTCATTGATGGGTATTTTTGCAAGATTATGATATATTTCGGGGAGTACGTGATTCATAAAATAATTGACTTTTAATGGCTGATTCTAAATGCCAAATTTAAGAGATCAATTTATTCACATGATAACGATCAAATTGTGAATTCTAATAACACAAATTACTCGTATTTGATACGTGGTCTCCAAGCCACTTAAAACAATATCGATCAATTCGTAGAATTGAACTTAAAATATGTTTATTCAACCTCGAGTAATGTGCAGTTGGATCTCCAAATATCATCATTCATAGTCAATTTTAATTCACAATTCTTAAACCCATACTTTTAAGCACTTGTTGATCACATATGTTTAATCAGTTCATGTCAAATGTTGATATTTGTTCGCAATTAATTGCAATAATGTATATGCGAAGTTAGCTGATCTCAATATGTATAATTAGCAATTGCATGCCAAACTATTGAATGCTAAACTTACTCAATATGACACAAACTTTATATTCATCTCGTAAAATGGAACACTTTTAGTGTCTCATGTAAATTTGCAAGATATGTCATATATTAATTTCCTTTTGGGAAATATAACAATATATTCCGTTTGAGTAATTACTCAAATGATGAATATTTAAGAGTTATGAAGTGAGATATTTTAGACTTCCACATCGAGTAAAGAATTGGAGAATAATTATGAGTAAGATAACTCCATAAATAAATTATCTCACATTAAACTCATGGGAGACTTGACTGAACTTATACCGATCGAAGATCGTAAATTTACAGAAATCATCTCTCATTATACCGATAAAATACCGTCTCACATTAATGTGATAGGAGACTTACTCACATTGTAATAACAAAAAAAAATTGATAGGAGATTGTCTTGCATTAAAATGATAGAAGACAATCTCACATTAAATCATCGCTAAACAACTTACAATGAAATGCAAGTTATGCGTGACAAATATAACTTAAAAAATAATGAACATAATTATGAAAATTTTAACATTCTAAATTGCTAATAGTAAGTATATCATGACACTACGAATTTGTAATACCCTAAGGATGGTCATCACTATTTCATACAATATAATATGTAGCAAAATAGAAAGATTGTTACCGTAATTACGAAAATTTTACTACCATAACTACATAGCTATAATAAGGTAGAGAATATATTATTATAGAAAATAAATATTTATGATATCAAAATCTATGACGTTAGAAAATATGTATTTTGATAATCATCCAATTTACCATCTAAATCATATTGTTGAAATAATATAAAGTTGTCAAAGTTCCCGTTTAAAAATATATTGACAAAGAGATAAACAAAATATTAGTATCATAGGAACTTAACTATTATGCTTTAAAGTATATATCTCAATCGTTAAAACGACTACTTGAATATATGTAATTCTTTGTCATAGAGATACAAATATGGAGATGCATTTAAAATACCCCATATATGTACTATGATCTCCTTATAGTCATAAGGTAATAATAGATCATATGTGTATCTTCAAAATACATGAATTAACTTCTTAATATAGGACTGAGAAATAAAATACGGCAAGAATCAAGAAAAAAATAACGAACTTCTTGCTTTGATAAACGCAAGGATTGAAAAAAATAACGAACTCCTTGCTTGAGAGATGCAAGGATTGAGAGAAAAATTAACGAATTCCTTGCTTAAGAGATGCAAAGATTGAAAAAGAAAATAATGAACTCCTTGTTTATAAGATACAAGGATTGAGAAAAAAATGAACTCCCCTCAGTTGTTTTCTGCTCAGTAATTAGAGTCTCGTGCTGATAACGTGTTATAAAACGAGAGAGAAAAGAAAAGTAGAGAGAAAATAGAGCGAGAAAATATGTGAGAAAGTTATGTTATTCATGTCATTGAGAGGGATATATATAGTACATCAGCAATGATAAGAGAGTTTACATATGGGTCAAATGGACATTCACCTAATATGATTTCATAACAATTCTCATATTTTTATAACGGAATAATTTTTAATTTAAATAAAATAAAATATTTCATTCACGAAAATAATTTTTCAAACGTTAAACTTGGTTTAAATAAATGTTTAAAATTTTAACTCTATTTGAAAAATACGGGGTATTACAATCTACCCCCCTTAAAACAATTTCGTCCTCGAAATTTCAGGCATAACTTAGGCAATTAACAAGGTTTAAGACACTACATAAATAAAATGAAATGTTAGGGTTCCTCTCGCAAAAATGACTCGGCTCACAAGTGACTTGCTCGTATATCTGACCTCTCCTCAAAGTTTTACAAAGGTGGTACATCCCAAATTAATATTGTAGGTATTATTGATCAACGGTAGGTTCTAAATTCCCATATAGTGGCACTATTCAATCTCGGGTCATTCTCGAGATTTGGTTTATGGTTTGTCTTATCTCCAAAACATCATGATGTTTATATTCCTTAAAATTGAAAAGGTGTTGTTTTATGGGTATTACAAGTTTCTCGTAGCATAAAAATCCATTAAAGAAGATTAACATGACGACATCAACATTTTTCGTCAACAAGGCTGATCTTTAAGGTTGATCCTCAAGTATTTTTGTCGGTTAAGACAAGGTTAATCCTCAATTTCTCATGTTGGCTTTCTAAATTTCTCAAAGTTTCAAAACTGTTTCTCTATTGTTTTATTCTTCAAACAACGAGTTAATCTTAACTTTACATCAAAAATTCTTTGGTTCATAAGTGTCCTTTACAATCATGACACTTGGGGTTTGTAATACTATCAATCATTATTCAATAAAATTGTCTCCCAAAAGTATATACGGTAATTCTTAGGGATTCCCCAAAATATTGTTTACAAATCATTCAATCAATCAATTGGATCTACAGATCCGACAAGGTATGTTCAAAATATAATTCCTCAAACGATGTATATAATAGTAAACCTCAAAATAATTTTGATCTGTGATCGTTCTCTTAACATCCCCAAATACTTGGCTCCCCAAAAAAAAAATATTGATCTTCATAAATATCACTCGGCTTCAAAAATATATTCTCTCTTCTCATAATAGGGTGGTTAAGACCTATGTTGGAATACCATGATCTAAGTCTCGCGATAGTTTACTGCTCTGCAAGGTTTAACACATAAGACACATCCAAAAACGTGACTCAAAGTCCCCAATTAAGTAAGTGTTATGTGGTCGGGAAAATTTTTTTTGGTAAGCAAAACAAATACTAGGTTAGTAACGTTCTTAGCATAACGATCTTGGTGGTCATCTCCTTGGCATAGTCCATGATCATGCTTCTGTATTGAAGTTTCTTGGTGACATCCTTTGCAAATAACTCGAACAGGTTCATCTTGTTGCGGTTTGTTCTTCTGTATGATTTTGTAGAGTTGTTTCTTTGCTTCGTGCATATTTGGTGCGTCATCTACGTTCTCGTGTTAGTACTATACCATAGTGTCATCGGTTCTAAACAAAATTTCTATCATAGTCCATGTAAGTAAGACTAGTTATGTTTACTCGATCGGAGATACATGACAAAAGTTCAAGACTAAGTATGAAGGTAAGGTTGGTTAAAACAAGAATCAAGGAAACAAAGTGAAAGTTATAAGAATTAGAAAGGGTGTGAATGATTATGACAATTTTATTAATAGAATGACATAGCACTCTATCATAGATCTTCTCTTTCAATGATAAGAGGAGATCAGATGAAGTTGGTATTTGTCAAAAAGAAATTTTAAAATCAAGCTGGGTTTTGGATAGTATATGTGAAATTGAAAATCAATTGTACGAGGTTCAAATTTCTCAGATAACTGAATAAAATTGTGATAGGTTGATTCAAAGAATATATAATAGATCAATAGGTTGATTGAAAGTAAAACATAATTCAAGACAAACTGGTCAGGGTTGAAGGTTGAATTGAGTCTTTTTAAAGATTTATAATATGAAGTAAGGCTAAAAATGTCACCATGAATTTAGAAAATCAATAGGATAGGAACAAAGGATTATCATGATGATCAACTCAAGGAATGTCTTAACTTGGTGAATGAATGAGAATGATATCTAATCACAAAAAGTGGAGATAATATGAAATGGTTTGGTTTAAGTAAATGGGTCATAACTGAAAGGTTGAAGGTTAAAGCTGAAGGTAAAACTGGTTTTGAAAATGAAGGAAGTAATAGAATACACAAAACTTGGAGATGTGGTCGGAGGTATTTATTTGAAAATTTAATATAGACAAAAGGGTTCATTCTCGAAATGATACAGTTTAAGTAAACACGTGATCTCCGATATACGAGGTAGGTAGGTGTGCAGGTCACTAGAGTCTCGATTAGATATAAGTTGACACATGGCTAGGACTCGAGGTATACTATATTACACGCGTCAGCACGTACTTGATTTTCGTGTGTGCTCCATTCTGAAAACTTGACTTGATTCTTCAACGTGATTCAGTTAGAGTTAGTTCCTATAGTGGTTTGGACAAAGTCTTTACTAATGTTCCACAATGCGGATGTCCAGGTCTTGAGCGGTTGATGACTCGGAATGTCAACGTCTTCCTTCTTAGTCATCGTATGGATCAAAAATAAATTTAAACTAGCCAATAGGCTAAGGTTAGGCAGTCAATTTACAAACAACCATGCAGATAACATGCCAACAATTATACAGGTAGATATTTAAAGACATCGTGTTTCCCCCTAATGACAATTCTACCCCGATAAATTATTTGATAGGATCCTAATAGTTTCTAAGTGAATCTCTCATTTTAGTGATCTAATATTGTATTAATATTTTAGTAAGTGTACTCAGGCGCGCTCCTCGTTAGGTAAATGAAGCTCAATCCTCACTTACGGTCACAAGATCGCTCTGATACCAACTGTAACAACCCGGATTTTCGATGACTTAAAATAATAGATAATGCGGAAAGTTATCTAAGTCATTTAATTAAAATTATATCAGAGTGTAAATAAATCCGGATCGCTACGGATCCTTACAACAAACGACTATTAATTACATAGTCTTGATTCACTTAGTACAGAATATAAATTTCATTTTTAAGCTAAACATATTATTAAAATCTCTCGCTCAATTCCCCAACGTCTTAGACCTGCAAAAAAATAATACAGTGGACGCTGAGCGGGACAGCAACCAAGCCGTTCATCTAACATCACCTCGAACACATAAGACAATCATGTGAATAATAAATAATATGCTTACAAAAATATTAAAGGATATCATGTAACAGATAGTTTCATTTAATTCAATTAACCAACATGTGAGGTGATGAAAACGATAAAGTTTAAAAGATGGGGCATTGGCAGCCATTTGATTTTTTTTAAAAATCATTTTTCACATAAACAAAGAATAAAACACGAGTCATGGCTCCTAGTAATACCGCTACTCCATATTGGCTTGCATCTCACCAATAGAAGTAACCGTAGTACCGACTCGTAGACCGAACCGATCTTATGAGGTTTACATCTCACCCATAAGGCTCAATTAGGCCCGAACTTCTATTATATTATACGTTTATTCAAACGGGGCTCTGGGCTGAAATGAAAGCTGATGATTACATTCTCTGCATCACCAAGAGGGAACCCGCAGTTTTCAGAATCATGTTCTGCCCCCACTACCTAGGTGGTAATACTGATCAAGTACTTGTCTTTATGTGCGCCACATACCCTACGCAGACTCTTGAACCGCAAAACTCACTGTCGTAGGACGACTACCTTAAACACTAGGTCGACTCTCGGACCGCAGCCTCCGAGTCTGCTTTTCATTACAAGCAGTCGAAACACCACGCATGGTAGGATCCAACACAAGCTATTCGTCTCAGACTCGCATCGTAAACTTTATATAAAAGTCGCCCGTGAACAAGTAGTACTTTATTTAGTGACCTCCGATAATTGGTCGGACTCATTTGAAACAGTCAAATCCTCAAATTCTTACTTCAGTGTGACAACATGTTACTTTAATCCTCAAGTGTCACCGGAAACATGATATCCCAAATATCGTAATATTTTTAAAATAGTAAATTCTTTAAAATCAAGTTTTATATAAAAATAAAATTTAAGGTATAATAATAATAAAATATTATTTTAAAATTTAAAGTTTTATTTTAAATTTAAAGTTTCGGTAAAATATAAAAGTTTCTAAAAGAATATGACGTAAAATCATTTATTTATATTTATGAATGTCGTGTAAAAATTTCGGAATAAAATAAATTCATTTATTATAGAAAATGAAATTTATAAATCTTTATCTATATAAAAATAATAAGTGAGTTTTATTAAAATAAAACATTTTCCAAGTTACTAATTTACTCTATTATTATAATTATATAAACAATTGTAAAAGTACTAAAGAAAATTAAATACGACCAAAATTACAATTATATAAAATACATACAAAATATAAAGTACATAGAATAAACATACATAACAAATAGAATTAAACATACATATAAAATACAATGAAAATGATATAAGTAAATATTATCATTTTAAGTTCTTTTATTCATTTTCTCATTTTTCATATAAACAGAAATGTAAAGGTGATAAATAAATAAATTAAACAAATGATAGTTTAGTCAAGTTGAATTAAGTCGTAAATAAATATATAAGACAAATAAAATATCACGTAACATTTTTTTTATAAACATAAGTAATTTAGTCATACAAATAAGCCTAAATATTTAAGTAAGCAATTTATTAAATTACTAACGTAATATACTGACGGGGGTCGGTAGCCAGCCACGGGTCGCCCGCCAGTCAGGCCTCAGGGTGCCTGACCCAAGAACAAGAGAAGGCCTGCCCAGCAAACCTCCCGGCAATGTCATTGAAACCTCCAAGTAGGTGGCCTTAATCATTTAGCTGCCTAGCATGACCTTGCCGCCTGCCAAGCAGGGCAACCAAGCCCCCTGCCTGCTTCCAGGGCGCTCCCGCCCAAGCAGGACCAAGGGAGAACCGGGGACCCCTTCGTCATTTTGCCTAAGGTAAGGGGAAGTGAGTGGACGAGGTGAGTCCACGTGTCGCACAATCATCCACCCATTTCCCTCTCTTCCTTTCTCATTTCCTCTCTCTTGTGGGAAGGTATAAATACTTTCCCATTTCCCACATGAGAGGGGTTGGATTTTCTCTCTCTAGACTCTCACTCCTAAAAATGCCACCTAGTTCCTCACGAGCTAGGTTCATCAAGGCATTTCACGGACTAACTTAGGCATCGGAGAGGGTTCCCTCGGACAATCTCCGAGGCCCTGTGCGTTCATTGTGCAGGGAGCAGGCCAACTCCGCCGGGAAGGTCCGATCAAGGGAGCGAGACAAAGGAGAGGTTTAAGGAAATCAGACGTTCAATTGCTCACCGACAATCCGATTACACAACCCGGATCCAGAGCCGGGTTAATTGTTTCCGTGACCGGAACAATTTGGCGCCGTCTGTGGGGAAGAAAACGGTTGTGCTCACGAGTTACCCACAAAAAATCAACCATTCCTAACCACAAAAAACTAAAACAATCAAAGCAATCATGCCATAAATCGTTGACACCAGTACAGGGGCGGGTCCGACGGTCCCACCGGTGACCCCCCTGTATGGCATGCCACAGCCAGAGAGGATTCCTCCCACCACGATTCTGGGGGTGGGGGGAACCAATCTCCTAGGCGTGCTGAGCGCTGCTGCAGCACCTGAGTTGGGGACACACCCAGGCCACACTCTAAATCTGACCCCAGCTCAGATGGCGCAGACAGCCGCCTTCTTCTCTGCGATGCTGAACCAGGAGTTCACCCCTGGAGATCTGGTAGGCCGGGTCGCATTGGCCCCCAGGCAGCCACCCTCAATAAGCAGGGATGGAGCTGGGGGCACGAAGCGGACCGCCGCCAGAAATGCTCAGAGGAAAGCAAGAAGGACGGCCCAAGTGTACGCGCAAGTGCAAAGGCGTATCACAACAGGCAGTCCAGAGCCACCTGTCCAGCAGGCATTCTCCATTCACATAACAGAATCCGCGTCTGGAGAACAAAGAGGTTTATCCCGGGAATTGCAGGAGCAAATGAGGCCAAGGGAGCCCATGTCAAAACGCCTGGGAGAAAACCAAGGCGGGGTCTTCTCCAGGTTGACACCGGCGGTCAAGGAGCAGACAGCCCTGGGTTTGTCCCAAAGCCTGCAGTCTAGGCTCAACCGGGGGCAACCGCTCGAATCTAGATACCACCAGGCTGAGAACCTCTGCCATTCTCAGAGAAAGAGACCCAGGCAAGTCTCCCCTGAGGCAGAAGATGAAGCAGCAAGCAGGCCGCCTCCAAGGCACCGCTCCCCCAGTACATGGAAACCAATCCATAGACAATGGAATATTCATGGTAACCAGTCTGGGGAAAGCAGGTCACGACTGGTAGGCAGGCCCACAAAAACCCCACTTCATCCCGAGGTACAAGAATACCCCATTCCGAAAATTAAAATTCCCACCATTAAGTTTGACGGAACAACAGACCCGGAGGACCACCTGGCGGCATTCGAGAGCCACATGGGCATGTACGACGTGGATGACGCCATCTGGTGCAAAGTCTTCCCGACCACCCTGGTAGGGCTCGCACAAAGCTGGTTCAGGGATCTCCGCCAAGGATCAATCAAGTTCTTCATAGAACTGGCCGAGATTTTCCTCGAACAGTATGCTGGGAACAAAAGGAGACGCCTCATTTGCTTCGATCTCATGACCCTAAAACAGAAAAAGGGTGAAAGTGTAAGGGAATATCTGAGGAGGTTTGACCTATCCTACCAGCAGGTCAGGGAGATCGATGATTCCACCGCTGCCTATGCCCTGACAATCTCCCTGCTCCCAGGAGAAATGAAAAATCAGATGATCAGGGCCCAGCCAGAAACCTTGGCCATGGCCAGGAAAATTGCTGAAGGGTTCATTCTGCAGGAAGAGTTCCACAGTCTGCCGGATACCCCTGCAGGCCAAACGAGGCCGCAGGGGGGACCGCAGGGCGGGCGTGGCAGAAATGAGACAGGCAAGCAGAGAGAAGAGGGAGACACTCCCAAAAAAGAACGTACCACATACCAACCAAGATTCGACAGCTACACGACCCTCAATAGGCCAAGAGCAGAAATCTTCGAGTTGGAAAAAGAAACAGCAAAATGGTCTCGTCCAAACAAGCCTCGCAGCCCAAAAGGAGACCCCAAAAAATTCTGCACGTTCCATGACTGCATATGTCATACCACAGAGGAATGCCGCCACTTAAAAGACGAAATTGAAAAACTAATAAGAAACAGCTGGCTGAGCAACTATGCAGCAAGGAACAAACCCCAGAAGGAGGTAGCAGACAAACCTGAAGGCTCAGCCCAAAATCGCATGGTCATCCATGTAGTTTCAGGGGATGCAGAGGGGCGGACCAGCAGGCGCAGCCATAAAAGGCAGATCCGCGAACTAAGGAACCAAATTTGCTACGCCGAAAAAGCAGGCAGCCCAAGGGGCACTACCCTCAGCATCACCCCTGAAGATGCAGGGAGAGTCGTGTACCCACATAGCGACCCTCTGGTCTTAACCCTGGAAATCAGCAATCATATTGTCAAGAGGTGTATGGTGGATACTGGCGCCTACACGAATCTCTTATACAAAGATGCTTTTGAGAGGATGAACCTTGAAAGAAGGCACCTGAAGCCAGCCCCCGGATCTTTGTATGGATTCAATGGAGCAGGCATGCTACCCATGGGAGTTATCGATTTGCCTGTTACGTTCGGGGAGGGGACCTCAGCAAGAAACATCAGGGCGTCATTTGTTGTGGTGGATGCCAAATCCGCGTACAACGCCCTGATAGGCCGAGCCACCCTGGATGAAATAGAAGCTGCCGTATCAATTAGGGCCCTCACCATAGCCTATGTAACAGACTTTGGCATGGAGGGGAAGGTCCACGACGATCAGGAGTCGGCCAGACAATGCTATTCCGTGGCCCTACAGGCCCATGAGACAGAAAGAAAAGGGAAGAGAAAAGCCCAGAGCTCTCCTAACAGGGAAGGCGAAATTCCGACTGCTCAGCAAGAGCCAGTCCGCCTAGAGCCTGAAGGGGAGAGCATGCTAGTGGATTTAGAGCCAGGGAGGCTGGTCCTTATTGGGGCCGGCCTGGAGAAGTCCTATCAAAGGGAACTAATCGCAGTCCCAAGGGAAAACAGGGACGTGTTTGCCTACTCCGCAGACGAAATGCCAAGGGTCGACCCAGCATTTATTGTCCACAAGCTGAACATCAGTCCGGAGGCTCGCCCTGTAAAACAGAAGAAGAGGAACATGGCCGTAGAAAAAGATGCGGCAATAAAAGAAGAAATAGACAAACTCCTAAAGGCGGACTTCATCGAGGTATGTGACTACCCTGAATGGCTGGCAAACGTCGTCATGGTAAAAAAGTCATCAGGCGCATGGAGGATGTGCGTGGATTTTACCAATCTTAACAAGGCCTGCCCTAAGGACTGCTACCCTCTGCCCAGAATAAATCAACTAGTGGACGCCACTAGTGGATACACCACGCTGAGTTTTCTGGATGCATTCTCAGGGTACCACCAAGTGTACCTCTGGCAACCAGACAGAGTAAGGTGCGCCTTCATAACCAGCCATGGCACCTACATGTACAAAATGATGCCCTTTGGGCTAAAGAATGCAGGCGCCACCTATCAACGGTTGGTAGACAGAGTCTTCGAAAGTCAAAAAGGAAGAAACTTAGAAGCCTATGTTGACGATGCGATCGTCAAAAGTAAGGGGAACAAGGAGCATCTGATAGACCTACAAGAGACCTTCTCTTCCCTGAGGTCATATAAGATGAAGCTCAACCCTAAAAAATGCACATTCGGGGTCCGATCAGGGAAATTCCTAGGTTTTTTGGTCAGCTCCAGGGGGATAGACGCCAACCCTGAGAAAATTCAGGCGGTCCTGGACCTCCCGGAGCCAAAAACCATCAGGGACATTCAGAGGCTCACAGGTAGAATGGCCGCCCTGGCCCGGTTTATCGCCAGGTCAGCAGATAAGTCCACCCCTTTCTTCAAAATATTGAAAGGCAACAAACAGTTCAAATGGAAAGATGAACAGAGAAAAGCATTTGAGCAATTGAAAGAGCACCTGAAGAAACTCCCAACCCTGGCAAGACCGGTAGCCGAAGAAAAATTATACCTGTACATCGCTGTCACAAACATGACGGTAAGTGTTGTCATCCTAAGGGAGGAAGCAAACTCACAGCAACCCATCTACTTTGTGAGTCACGTCCTGGGAACGGCGGAAAGAAATTACCCCCTAATAGAGAAGGCCGCCTATGCGGTCATCATTGCAGCCAGAAAGCTCAGACCCTACTTTGACGCGCATCCTGTCGTGGTCCTCACCGACCAACCGCTGGAGAAAGTGTTGGAAAAGTTTGAGAAATCAGGGAGACTGCTGAAATGGGCGATCGAGTTAAGTGGTCTGGGGATATCTTACCAGCCAAGAACAGCCATCAAAGCCCAAGCCCTGGCCGATTTTCTAGCTGAATGCTCCCATTCAGGGGAAGATGAGCCCCCTGCTGAGGAATGGATCGTGCACATTGATGGATCCTCAACAGCCAATGGCGCAGGCGCAAGCGTCGTATTAACCAGCCCCGAGGGAGTGGATTTTGAGCATGCACTCAGGTTCACTTTCCCGGCGTCAAACAATGAGGCAGAATATGAGGCTGTAATCACAGGGATAAAATTGGCTAAGGCTGCAGGGGCAGAACGAATTACGTTAGCTACCGATTCTCAGCTCATTGCCAATCAAATTAACGGAGAATATGAGGCCAGAGATCAGACCATGGCCACATACCTCGAAAAAGTAAAGCAAGAGCTGTCGGGCCTGAAGTCCTATGAAATCCAACAAATACCTCGATCGCAGAACAACCGAGCCGACGCTCTGTCAAAGCTGGCCAGCTCCAGCCTACAAGACATACGGAGGTCGGTGTGGGTTGATGTTTTGCATGAAAAATCTACCAGCGCCTGTCAAGCAATTAGCACCGTTGAGGAAGGGCCGGAAAGTTGGATGACCCCCTTCATCCAGTTCAAAAGGCATGGTATCCTTCCATCAGACACAGTGCAAAAGAGAAAGGTACAGGCCAAAGCAGCCTGGTTCATAATCATTGGTGAAGAGCTCTATAAGAAGTCTTTTACCTACCCCCTGCTCAAATGCCTACGGGCAGACCAGGCTGCTGAAGTATTGGAGGATATCCACTCAGGAATTTGTGGACATCACATCGGAGGGAGATCGCTAGCCCACAAAGCCCTAAGGGCAGGCTACTACTGGCCTACCATGCTGACAGATGCCAGGAGCCTGACCTAGAAGTGCAGAAAGTGCCAACTCTTTGCCCCGTCAATCCATGCCCCGGCCCAAGAACTCAGGCCGGTCCTATCCCCCATCCCCTTCGCTCAATGGGGGATGGACATACTAGGACCCTTCACGGTGGCCACTGGGGGCAGAAAGTTCCTAATTGTGGCTATAGATTACTTCACCAATTGGATAGAAGCTGAAGCACTGCCCAACATTACCGAGCCGGCAGTCAGAAAAGTGATCTGGAGAAATGTTATCACCAGATTCGGCCTACCAAAAATGTTGGTGTTTGATCATGGCAGGCAGTTTGACAATGATCCCCTGAGAATCTGGCTAGAAAGCCACAACATCGCAGTTGCCTACTCGGCCGTCTGTCACCCTCAAACCAACGGACAGGCAGAAGCAGCCAACAAGCAAATCTTAAATGGTCTGAAGAAAATGGTAGATGACCTCAAGGGTAGGTGGGCTGACGAACTTCCCAGCATACTCTGGTCAATCCGGACCACCCGAAAAGAGTCTACAGGCCAAACCCCGTTCGGTCTAGTATATGGAGCAGAGGCTCTGTTACCTATTGAGGCAAAGATCCCATCTCTACGCTCCCTGCAATACGACCGAACTGAGAATGAAGCTGCAATGGTTGAGGCCTTAGATCTGGTCAATGAGATAAGGGAAGAGGCCAGTACCAACATCGTTGCCTACCAGCAACGAATGAGGAAAGCCTTCAACAGCAGAGTACGCCAAAGAAACTTCCAGATGGGTGATCTGGTTCTCAGAAAAACGCAGGCGGTTGGAAAATCAAGGGAACATGGAAAGCTAAGTGCCAACTGGGAAGGTCCATACCAAGTGACTCAGATCCTGGGGCCGGGCACATATAAAATCGCCAACCTTGAAGAACAAGAATTGCATGCTCACTGGAATGCGGACACCCTGAAGAAATACTATGTCTGAACCAGGTCTAAGGATAGTTTTTATTTCTTGCTAAGAACAATGGCGGAGGACGGTCAAAGAAATGTCGACGGCTCCGACCACCCTAAATGTCAAAAGTTTTATAAAGAAATGAGAAAGCTTCGGATTTATACTCGTTGCCTATTCAAACTTGCGCCTTCACACACAATCGAGCAGGGGGCAATAGGGGGAGGTCCCCCTGTTGCCAAAGTTAAGAAAAATGAACCCCCCAACGCAAAATCCAAGTCTCCCTGCTTACCTCTGGGCAGGCAGGGAGCAGGCCCCCTGGACTTTGAACAAAAGCCAGGGACGGGCCGGATCAACAAGGACTGGGGGCAGGCCCCCCAACCTTGTATAAAAAACGCATAAACCTCCCTTCTTACCTCTGGGCAAGCAGGGGGCAGGCCCCCTGGACTTTGAACAAAAGCCAAGGACAGGCCGGATCAACAAGGACCGGGGCCAGGCCCCCCAACCTTGTATAAAAAACGCAAAAGCCTCCCTGCTTACCTCTGGGCAGGCAGGGAGCAGGCCCCCTGGACTTTGTACAAAAGCCATGGACGGGCCGGATCAACAAGGACTGGGGGCAGGCCCCCCAACCTTGTATAAAAAACGCAAAAGCCTCCCTGCTTACCTGTGGGCAGGCAGGGAGCAGGCCCCCTGGACTTTGAACAAAAGCCAGGGACAGGCCAGATCAACAAGGACTGGGGGCAGGCCCCCCAACCTTGTATAAAAAACGCATAAACCTCCCTGCTTACCTCTGGGCAAGCAGGGGGCAGGCCCCCTGGACTTTGAACAAAAGTCAGGGAGAGGCCGGATCAACAAAGACTGGGGGCAGGTCCCCCAACCTTGTGTAAAAAAAAAATGCAAAGCCTCCCTGCTTACCTCTGGGCAGGCAGGGGGCAGGCCCCCTGGACTTTGAACAAAAGCCAGGGACAGGCCGGATCAACAAGGACTGGGGGCAGGCCCCCCAACCTTGTATAAAAAACGCAAAGGAGCCTCCCTGCTTACCTCTGGGCAGGCAGGGGGCAGGCTGTGCGTCAAATTCATACGAAAAACCGAACGAAAGCAGACAAGAACAAACAAAAAGATTTGCATAAAAAGGAATAACGACAAGGGTACACGAGATAAGAGTTTGCTAAAGAAAATGATTACAGTCAACACGGCAGCCGGCCACCAAAGGGCTCGGCGCGCAAAGAAATAAAGAAGTTAAAGCATTAGCGTAGGCGCAGCGGGGGACGAACTAGAGCCCTCTGAGGAAGACTGCCCTCCATATTAGGCAGGGGGAGCGTCCGGGCCAGAAGTAGCAGCCCCTTCAGCCAGCCTGCGCATTTGGGCCTCGTCCTTGGCGGTGTAGAGGGCCCGAAAAGCATCTTCGTCAAAGCCAGGGAACATCTCCCTGACAGCCTCCATGACTACCCCTAAACAAGAGTTAGCGCCATTCACAAAACCCGCCGACACAGCCATTTCCACCTCTTGGATTATTTCGTCCCTCTCCTTCTCCCACTCCTTGGTCTTCGCCGCTAGATCGCCAAGAGCCGTCTGCAGATCTGAATTCGCCTTGGAAAGGCGCTCCCCTAGATCGACGACACTTTTCTTAGCATGATCAAGCTCAGCTAAAGCTTTCCTGGCCTGCTCCAATTCCGCGAAGGCCTGCTGAGCTCTTTTTGACTCCTCCTCCAGGCGAGACACCTCCCTGACAGCCCTCTCATTTTGGGACTTCCAGTGGATCGCCTGATTCTTGGCCTCTTCCAGCTCGATCTCCCTTTTCGCCAACTGATCCTTCAGACTGGCAATGAGAGCGACGTCCCTTTCGACTGCAAAAAGGCGGTCAGAGTTAGACAGTTCCTCATCACTCAGACGGTTAAGGGCCGCCAACTCTGCAGAAGCCTGGATGATCCTGGCAGTACGCTGGACATACTGAGTCACTTGATTGGTGGCAGAATGGACAGTCTTGAGAAGATGATCCGCTAATCAACCCTCTGGGAGTGCTTTCCCCAGTCTCTTCGGAGCCCGCAACCCGCGGCCCCGAGGGAATCTGAACCCCTGTGGAAAGGCCCTCCTGCCTACCAGCAGGTGAGGGGGTAGCCTCACAGGCAATCACCTTCCCAACTGGAGAAGGGGTGGCCTCAGAAACCGCCGTTTTTGCAGGCGTCGCTCTGGGAGGGGCAGGGAGCCTTGGTCTACTGAACGACAAACCCTTCAGGTGCTTCATCAAGTTCTTCTCACCTCTCTTGAAATCAGGGGGAAGAGAAGGACGACTTTGGACGACAGTAAGAGTCTCGGTCAGACCCAGGCGCCTCACCTCCCCTTTTTTCCAAACGACGGTAGCAAGAGCTGCAAGACAGACAGACGAACAGTCAGGACACTTTAAAAGAAAAAAGGAGTAAGAAAGAGTCATCAACACTCCTGAACTACCTTCATCTAGACCCGGATTCATGCCCAACCGGGTCAGGTATTTATCAGTCGCAATGAGCTCCGCATGGGGGAGCCATAATGTAGGGCCATATACCCCATACTTATCAGTGTGAGCGGCAAAATAGTTTGTCGGTTCCTTGTCCTTCTCGCTCAGCTTCACCTCCAAGGCTTTTCCACCCACGCCAGGGTGGTACTCCTCGGGGGTCTCTAATCTGGTGTGGACATGATTCCTGAAATGACGGGGAATCCTCCACCCATGGGTACTGTGCACATAAAGGAAGTTGTTCTTCCAGTCTCTCAAACTATCCATGGCTGGCCACACCAAAGAATGTCCCTTCTGCCTCAAAAGGGACCAATATCCAGGGGAGCCCACACTCCCAGAAGAGACCATTTGTAGGCCAACCATAAACCTCAGGGCATCTATGGAAGGCTCGATGCGGTGGAACAAGCAAATCCAGACATACGAAATCAATGACCTGACAGCCGTGGCTGTCAGCTGGGCGACGGCCACATTCATACGCCTGAAAATCTCTTCCAGGGAAGGATGAAGGGGAAAACTCCAGGCACTTGTGATAAACTGCTATGCACCCGTCGGGAGGGTTGCATACGGTATCTTTTTCGCCGGGGACGACGATTGAGTACCCATCCCCGAAGTTTTAAAACCGCTCAATCACACCGGCGGCGTTTTTTGCAAGGATCAAGTCCCGATTTTTCGGGTCGGGGTAAGTACTCAAGGGAATGCGGTATTTGACTCTGTCCAAATAGTAAACCTTACCCCTTTCCCGACGAATAAGAGGGCCGGAGGTCTTAGAAGGGTCAATTTCCAATGCCTCGTCATCCGAGTCAATGACATCGAACGAAGGAGGGTCAGTAGAGTTACCACCTCCGCTGTCCGCCGAATTTTCTTCCTCAAAGCCAACCTCCCTAGAGGAGGAGGCAAAATTCACCCTACCTTTTTCCACTTCCCCTCCCCTTGATGGGTCAGTAAAAGGTAGGATCCGCTCACGAGTTCTAGACATTATAACTCTAATGGAAGAGGAAAACAAGAAATCGAAAAGAAAAAGCAAGAAATGGAAGACAAAAGTCTAACCTAAGATCGCCTGTCGGTGCGATGAAAGCCTGAAGAAGAAATCTCCCAGAGAAGTGGGGGTACAAAGTAGGGCACGAGTCGTCAACACCCAAGGGTTTTGCAGAAAAAGAGAAGAGGAGGATTTCAGGAGGGAAGAAAGATTGAAGAAGGAAAAAGTGGAAGAATGGGTGACTGATTACTTTTATAGGAGAAAGGGCATACAAAGAGTCGCCAAAACCTCAGGAGTCCGCCCAAAGGCTACTGTCCACGCGTCACTCCCTCAGAAGTCAGTCCTGTGTAGTTTCCCAAGGACAAACCTCGAAAGGACCAAAGGGTGTCAAAGGATTGATCACCCTGTGACGTCCCCTCTTCATTCAAACAAAAAAGTAATAAACAAATATTAAAAATACAACACACAACAAATTGCCTGAATTTCATTTCATTAAAACCTTAAGAATTACATCCAGTGCCAAACAAGAAAAGAAAATACACAAGGGCCTAGAAATTCCGGCCCGACAAGCAAACGCCCTGCTATGCAGGCCTAATCGTCATCCAAGTCAGGGGAAGGGTCCCCAGGGCTGCCTGGGCCCCCAAAATCCGAACCCCAGTCCCAGTCTGGGGAGTCTTTGAAAGGATCATCAGGGATTCCATCCCCATCCCTGTCACTCAAGCAACCAAAACCCTCGCTATCGTCGGAGTCTCGGCTGCTATCCTCCCAGTCCCTGCCAAATGGAACGACCTGGGATTCGTCGCAAGTGCGACAACCTGTCCTCCTCACAGGCGAGGAGGGGCCTGACGCCAGGGAGGAGTCAGTATCAGAGAAGTTAGGGTCAAACTGCTCAGGGTGCAGCCACGGAAAGCATTCGTGGCATCCCCTGTCAAAACAACCCCCTCCTGGGGGCAACGCCTGAATCTTGGAGCAACGGGGGGTGAGGATCTCTTGAGACGCTTGCTCAACTTAGTACGAATCTTCTTTCCATTCCGACGAGAATGAGGCCGTGAACGACGGCTACGACGGACAGCTCGATAAGCAGCTCGAGCGTACCGAAGCCTCCAGAATCCTCTAAAAATGAAAGTAACATAGCGAACTCCACGGCGAGTCACGATTTTTTTGATCCAAACCATGATTAAGACAAAGAAGGGAAGTTGGAGATGGGTCGTGAAAATGGTGAAGGAAAATGCAATTTATACAAAGAGCAGAAGCAGGACATTAATGGTGCTCCAACCACTTCTGCAAAGAGGAGAGCCAATCATCAAACTGACACACTTTTCGAAAACCCACTTTGCAAAGAGGGATAATCATGAAAGAAGACGTTTAAACTCTCTGCACACCCAGAGAAGTTAAAGCTTGTTCCCTCGGGAACAAGCGACGCATTTAATGCAAGAGTGTTCAAGGGGTCAACCTCCCGCCATCCCAAAACAAGATGTCGCCTGCTAAGCAGGAGCCCCGCTCCCCCTCAGCCGGCGAGGGCCAATTGAGGGGGGTCGGTAGCCAGCCACGGGTCGCCCGCCAGTCAGGCCCCAGGGTGCCTGACCCAAGAACAAGAGAAGGCCTGCCCAGCAAACCTCCCAGCAATGTCATTGAAACCTCCAAGTAGGTGGCCTTAATCATTTAGCTGCCCAGCATGACCTTGCTGCCTGCCAAGCAGGGCAACCAAGCCCCCTGCCTGCTTCCAGGGCGCTCCCGCCCAAGCAGGACCAAGGGAGAACCGGGGACCCCTTCGTCATTTTCCCTAAGGTAAGGGGAAGTGAGTGGACGAGGTGAGTCCACGTGTCGCACAATCATCCACCTATTTCCCTCTCTTCCTTTCTCTTTTCCTCTCTCTTGTGGGAAGGTATAAATACTTTCCCATTTCCCACATGAGAGGGGTTGGATTTTCTCTCTCTAGACTCTCACTCCTAAAAACGCCACCTAGTTCCTCACGAGCTAGGTTCATCAAGGCATTTCACGGACTAACTTAGGCATCGGAGAGGGTTCCCTCGGACAATCTCCGAGGCCCTGTGCGTTCATTGTGCAGGGAGCAGGCCAACTCCGCCGGGAAGGTCCGATCAAGGGAGCGAGACAAATGAGAGGTTTAAGGAAATCAGACGTTCAATTGCTCACCGACAATCCGATTACACAACCCGGATCCAGAGCCGGGTTAATTGTTTCCGTGACCGGAACATATACTTATATATAAGAAATGTTGTTAGAAGAAAAGTTTGGTTACCTTAATATCTATTACGGAATATTTATTAACGTTATTAAGAATTAAGGGTCGTCAGGTCAATAATACGGTCTACATAAGAAAAGTCGTCTCCTCCCCTTACAAAGACATTTTCGGGTTGAAATGATTAGACCCAAATACGGTTTTAGAAAAGTGATTCCGTCAAATACCGAGCAGCTTCTCATTCCCGATGCTCCAATAGAGAAGGACGAGAAAGTAAATATAGTACGTAGTATAGTAAGTAGAATTAGTACGTAGTAATAATATGTAAGTACTCGTAGCATATATAGTGGAGTACGAGAGTAGATTAGTAAGTTACTACTCCGTATTTATAGTAGTAAGTGGTGAGGTAGTGTAGGATGTGCATAAATGTATAGGTAGTGTATAGGGTATATAGGTGGAGCATAGGGTATTTAGGTGTAATGTAGGAGGATGAGTAGGGTGAATATGTGTATGATAGTACGTAGAGTAGGGAGTACAAATGGGATGAGTATGGTAGATTAGAGTGATACGTGGGATTCAATAGGAGACCCAAATTTTCCGAGTTTCGATCCGTTTTTCGTACAAACGTCTTTCTTCTTTCTTATAAAGTTGAAATATAAGATTACTGGATTAAAATAATGTAAATCGTAAAATATATTTTTAAAGATGAATTTGTGAGACGGTAAGTAAAATAAACGATAAATAGTATTATGGGACAAAAATTATAAGTCATTATTTTAAGAATTCAATAAATAATTTCTAAATTTTTACGAGATGAGAAAATGTTAATACGACAGGTCAATATTAAAAATATTTTCGAGTTTTAAACTTTTATTTAACGAAAGATTTTTTTTTAATAATACGATAAATAAATTCTTGTTATAAAACGAGAGAGAAAGGAAAAGTAGAGAGAAAATATGTGAAAGAGTTATGTTATTCATGTCATTGAGAGGGATATATATAGTACATCAGCAATGATAAGGGAGTTTACATATGGGTGAAAAGCCCAATGGACATTCACCTAATATGATTTCATAACACTCCCCCTTGAATGTACATTACGGAATAATATGTCTCATAAAAACCTCACTCGAAAAAAAAACCCCGTGGGAAAAAAACTAGTGTAAAATAGAGCAAAATTACTCCTCACACACGCATATGATGCTGCCGTATCAAAACCTTTCAATGGAAAACCCAGTGGGACAAAACCATAGATAAGGAAAAAGAGTACAGCGCGTGCATACTCCCCTTGATAGTTACATCACTCGGAAAATAACAATATTATCCATGATGTGACGATGAATCTCGATCTTTGAAATAATAATCATCATACTTGATAAACACCATAGATGTCTTTGATAATTAGAAATTTATCATTGATCTTCAAATAGTTATACGGATAATATGAAGATAGTCTTTGATTGTTGCGTCTTCATCCAAATATCACTTCAACATTTCAAAGTATAATCAGATTATCAATAATTTGCACGAATATAATATGCGACTAAATTTACTATATGAATATGAAATGATGCAACGATGTGATAAGAAAACTAATATGAAATGATATACTCTACTTAGTTTCTATATATCAGCATGATGACTCAATATGCAAACTGTATTGTATACTTTAAAATATCATCAATAAATTTGATGAATTTCAGGATTATGAGCTCATTGATACCAATAAATATGTCGACGGTCGTACGGATTATTAAAATCCTTATTCAATAGGCCACTTGATATTGCAGACAAATGTATAGCCATTTCATATCGATGTAATTTCGTAGAATCGTCATTCTACTTATATATTACTGTACACGATAAATAACGCGTAATTTGATATGATAAAACTTCTTTTGTTTTACCAACTTGTCATTCACTTTCTCCCCCTAAGGTGGTAAAAAAAATATTCAAGATAGATTGCAATCATTTACTTAACCACCTTTGAATGCGTTTATCATATCATATGCAAATATGATTTCATTGATGGGTATTTTTGCAAGATTATGATATATTTCGGGGAGTACGTGATTCATAAAATAATTGACTTTTAATGGCTGATTCTAAATGCCAAATTTAAGAGATCAATTTATTCACATGATAACGATCAAATTGTGAATTCTAATAACACAAATTACTCGTATTTGATACGTGGTCTCCAAGCCACTTAAAACAATATCGATCAATTCGTAGAATTGAACTTAAAATATGTTTATTCAACCTCGAGTAATGTGCAGTTGGATCTCCAAATATCATCATTCATAGTCAATTTTAATTCACAATTCTTAAACCCATACTTTTAAGCACTTGTTGATCACATATGTTTAATCAGTTCATGTCAAATGTTGATATTTGTTCGCAATTAATTGCAATAATGTATATGCGAAGTTAGCTGATCTCAATATGTATAATTAGCAATTGCATGCCAAACTATTGAATGCTAAACTTACTCAATATGACACAAACATTATATTCATCTCGCAAAATGGAACACTTCTAGTGTCTCATGTAAATTTGCAAGATATGTCATATATTAATTTCCTTTTGGGAAATATAACAATATATTCCGTTTGAGTAATTACTCAAATGATGAATATTTAAGAGTTATGAAGTGAGATATTTTAGACTTCCACATCGAGTAAAGAATTGGAGAATAATTATGAGTAAGATAACTCCATAAATAAATTATCTCACATTAAACTCATGGGAGACTTGACTGAACTTATACCGATCGAAGATCGTAAATTTACAGAAATCATCTCTCATTATACCGATAAAATACCGTCTCACATTAATGTGATAGGAGACTAACTCACATTGTAATAACAAAAAAAATTTGATAGGAGATTGTCTTGCATTAAAATGATAGAAGACAATCTCACATTAAATCATCGCTAAACAACTTACAATGAAATGCAAGTTATGCGTGACAAATATAACTTAAAAAATAATGAACATAATTATGAAAATTTTAACATTCTAAATTGCTAATAGTAAGTATATCATGACACTACGAATTTGTAATACCCTAAGTATGGTCATCACTATTTCATACAATATAATATGTAGCAAAATGGAAAGATTGTTACCGTAATTACGAAAATTTTACTACCATAACTACATAGCTATAATAAGGTAGAGAATATATTATTATAGAAATTAAATATTTATGATATCAAAATCTATGACGTTAGAAAATATGTATTTTGATAATCATCCAATTTACCATCTAAATCATATTGTTGAAATAATATAAAGTTGTCAAAGTTCCCGTTTAAAAATATATTGACAAAGAGATAAACAAAATATTAGTATCATAGGAACTTAACTATTATGCTTTAAAGTATATATCTCAATCGTTAAAACGACTACTTGAATATATGTAATTCTTTGTCATAGAGATACAAATATGGAGATGCATTCAAAATACCCCATATATATACTATGATCATATGTGTATCTTCAAAATACATGAATTAACTTCTTAATATAGGACTGAGAAATAAAATACGGCAAGAATCAAGAAAAAAATAACGAACTTCTTGCTTTGATAAATGCAAGGATTGAAAAAAATAACGAACTCCTTGCTTTAGAGATGCAAGGATTGAGAGAAAAATTAACGAATTCTTTGCTTAAGAGAAGCAAAGTTTGAGAAAGAAAATAATGAACTCCTTGTTTACAAGATACAAGGATTGAGAAAAAAATGAACTCCCCTGAATTGTTTTCTGCTCAGTAATTAGAGTCTCGTGCTGATAACGTGTTAAAAAACGAGAGAGAAAGGAAAAGTAGAGAGAAAATAGAGCGAGAAAATATGTGAGAGAGTTATGTTATTCATGTCATTGAGAGGGATATATATAGTACATCAGCAATGATAAGGGAGTTTACATATGGGTCAAAAGCCCAATGGACATTCACCTAATATGATTTCATAACAATTCTCATATTTTTATAACGGAATAATTTTTAATTTAAAGAAAATAAAATATTTCATTCACGAAAATAATTTTTCAAACGTTAAACTTGGTTTAAATAAATGTTTAAAATTTTAACTCTATTTGAAAAATACGGGGTATTACAATCTACCGCCCTTAAAACAATTTCGTCCTCGAAATTTCAGGCATAACTTAGGCAATTAACAAGGTTTAAGACACTACATAAATAAAATGAAATGTTAGGGTTCCTCTCGCAAAAATGACTCGCCTCACAAGTGACTTGCTCGTATATCTGACCTCTCCTCAAAGTTTTACAAAGGTGGTACATCCCAAATTAATATTGTAGGTATTATTGATCAATAGTAGGTTCTAAATTCCCATATAGTGGCACTATTCAATCTCGGGTCATTCTCGAGATTTGGTTTATGGTTTGTCTTATCTCCAAAACATCATGATGTTTATATTCCTTAAAATTGAAAAGGTGTTGTTTTATGAGTATTACAAGTTTCTCGTAGCATAAAAATCCATTAAAGAAGATTAACATGACGGCAAGGCTGATCTCTAAGGTTGATCCTCAAGTATTTTTGTCGGTTAAGTCAAGGTTAATCCTCAATTTCTCATGTTGGCTTTCTAAATTTCTCAAAATTTCAAAACTGTTTCTCTATTGTTTTATTCTTCAAACAACGAGTTAATCTTAACTTTACATCAAAACTTCTTTGATTCATAAGTGTCCTTTACAATCATGACACTTGGGGTTTGTAATACTATCAATCATTATTCAATAAAATTGTCTCCCAAAAGTATATACGGTAATTCTTAGGGATTCCCCAAAATATTGTTTATAAATCATTCAATCAATCAATTGGATCTACAGATCCGACAAGGTATGTTCAACATATAATTCCTCAAACGATGTATATAATAGTAAACCTCAAAATAATTTTGATCTGTGATCGTTCTCTTAACATCCCCAAATACTCAGCTCCAAAAAAAAATATTGATCATCATAAATATCACTCGGCTTCAAAAATATATTCTCTCTTCTCATAATAGGGTGGTTAAGACCTAGGTTGGAATACCATGATCTAAGTCTCGCGATAGTTGACTGCTCTGCAAGGTTTAACACATAAGACACATCCAAAAACGTGACTCAAAGTCCCCAATTATGTAAGTGTTATGTGGTCGGGAAAAAAAAAATTGGTAAGCAAACCAAATACTAGGTTAGTAACGTTCTTAGCATAACGATCTCGGTGGTCATCTCCCTGGCATAGTCCATGATCATGCTTCTGTATTGAAGTTTCTTGGTGACATCCTTTGCAAATAACTCGAACAGGTTCATCTTGTTGTGGTTTGTTCTTCTGTATGATTTTGTAGAGTTGTTTCTTTGCTTCGTGCATATTTGGTGCGTCATCTACGTTCTCGTGTTAGTACTATACCATAGTGTCATCGGTTCTAAACAAAATTTCTATCATAGTCCATGTAAGTAAGACTGGTTAATGTTTACTCGATCGGAGATACATGGAAAAAGTTCAAGACTAAGTATGAAGGTAAGGTTGGTTAAAACAAGAATCAAGGAAACAAAATGAAAGTTATAAGAATTAGAAAGGGTGTGAATGATTATGACAATTTTATTAATAGAATGACATAACGCTCTATCATAGATCTTCTCTTTCAATGATAAGAGGAGATCAGATGAAGTTGGTATTTGTCAAAAAGAAATTTTAAAATCAAGCTGGGTTTTGGATAGTATATGTGAAAGTGAAAATCAATTGTATGAGGTTCAAATTTCTCAGATAACTGAATAAAATTGTGATAGGTTGATTCAAAGAATATATAATAGATCAATAGGTTGATTGAAAGTAAAACATAATTCAAGACAAATTGGTCAGGGTTGAAGGTTGAATTGAGTCTTTTTAAAAATTTATAATATGAAGTAACGCTAAAAATGTCACCATGAATTTAGGAAATCAATAGGATAGGAACAAAGGATTATCATGATGATCAACTCAAGGAATGTCTTAACTTGGTGAATGAATGAGAATGATATCCAATCAAAAAAAGTGGAGATAATATGAAATGGTTTGGTTTAAGTAAATGGGTCATAACTGAAAGGTTGAAGGTTAAAGCTGAAGGTAAATCTGGTTTTGAAAATGAAGGAAGTAATAGAATACACAAAACTTGGAGATGTGGTCGGAGGTATTTATTTGAAAAATTAGTATAGACAAAAGGGTTCATTCTCGAAATGATACAGTTTAAGTAAACACGTGATCTCCGATATACGAGGTAGGTAGGTGTGCAGGTCACTAGAGTCTCGATTAGATATAAGTTGACACATGGCTAGGACTCGAGGTATACTATATTACACGCGTCAGCACGTACTTGATTTTCGTGTGTGCTCCATTCTGAAAACTTAACTTGACTTGATTCTTCAACGTGATTCAGTTAGAGTTAGTTCCTATAGTGGTTTGGACAAAGTCTTTACTGATGTTCCACAATGCGGATGTCCAGGTCTTTAGCGGTTGATGACTCTGAATGTCAACGTCTTCCTTCTTAGTCATCGTATGGATCAAAAATAATTTAAACTAGCCAATAGGCTAAGGTTAGGCAGTCAATTTACAAACAACCATGCAAATAACATGCCAACAATTATACAGGTAGATATTTAAAGACATCGTGTTTCCCCCTAATGACAATTCTACCCCGATAAATTATTTGATAGGATTCTAATAGTTTCTAAATGAATCTCTCATTTTAGTGATCTAATATTGTATTAATATTTTAGTAAGTCTACCCAAACGCGCTCCTCGTTAGGTAAATGAAGCTCAATCCTCACTTACGGTCACAAGGTCGCTCTGATACCAACTGTAACAACCTGGATTTTCGATGACTTAAAATAATAGATAATGCGGAAAGTTATCTAAGTCATTTAATTAAAATTATATCAGAGTGTAAATAAATCCGGATCGCTACGGATCCTTACAACAAACGACTATTAATTACATAGTCTTGATTCACTTAGTACAGAATATAAATTTCATTTTTAAGCTAAACATATTATTAAAATCTCTCGCTCAATTCCCCAACGTCTTAGACCTGCAAAAAAAATAATACAGTGGACGCTGAGCGGGACAGCAACCAAGCCGTTCATCTAACATCACCTCGAACACATAAGACAATCATGTGAATTATAAATAATATGCTTACAAAAATATTAAAGGATATCATGTAACAGATAGTTTCCTTTAATTCAATTAACCAACATGTGAGGTGATGAAAACGATAAAGTTTAAAAGATGGGCCATTGGCAGCCATTTGATTTTTTTTTAAAAATCATTTTTCACATAAACAAAGAATAACACACGAGTCGTGGCTCCTAGTAATACCGCTACTCCATATTGGCTTGCATCTCACCAATAGAAGTAACCGTAGTACCGACTCGTAGACCAAACCGATCTTATGAGGTTTACATCTCACCCATAAGGCTCAATTGGGCTCGAACTTCTATTATATTATACGTTTATTCAAACGGGGCTCTGGGCTGAAATGAAAGCTGATGATTACATTCTCTGCATCACCAAGAGGGAACCCGCAGTTTTCAGAATCCTGTTCTGCCCCCGCTACCTAGGTGGTAATACTGATCAAGTACTTGTCTATATGTGCGCCACATACCCTACGCAGACTCTTGAACCGCAGAACTCACTGCCGTAGGACGACTACCTTAAACACTAGGTCGACTCTCGGACCGCAGCCTCCGAGTCTGCTTTTCATTACAAGTGCAGTCGAAACACCACGCATGGTAGGATCCAACACAAGCTATTCGTCCCAGACTCGCATCGTAAACTTTATATAAAAGTCGCCCGTGAACAAGTAGTACTTTATTTAGTGACCTCCAATAATTGGTCGGACTCATTTGAAACAGTCAAATCCTCAAATTCTTACTTCAGTGTGACAACATGTTACTTTAATCCTCAACTGTCACCCGAAACATGATATCCCAAATATCGTAATATTTTAAAATAGTAAATTCTTTAAAATCAACTTTTATATAAAAATAAAATTTAAGGTATAATAATAATAATAATAAAATATTATTTTAAAATTTAAAGTTTTATTTTAAAATTTAAAGTTTCTGTAAAATATAAAAGTTTCTAAAAGAATATGACGTAAAATTATTTATTTATATTTATGAATGTTGTGTAAAAATTTTGGAATAAAATAAATTCATTTATTATAGAAAATGAAATTTATAAATCTTTATCTTTATAAAAATAATAAGCGAGTTTTATTAAAATAAAACATTTTCCAAGTAACTAATTTACTCTATTATTATAATTATATAAACAATTGTAAAAGTACTAAAGAAAATTAAATACGACCAAAATTACTATTATATAAAATACATACAAAATATAAAGTACATAGAATAAACATACATAACAAATAGAATTAAACATACATATAAAATACAATGAAAATGATATAAGTAAATTTTATCATTTTAAGTTCTTTTATTCATTTTCTCATTTTTCATATAAACAAAAATGTAAAGGTGATAAATAAATAAATTAAACAAGTGATAGTTTAGTCAAGTTGAATTTAGTCGTAAATAAATATATAAGACAAATAAAATATCACGTAACATTTTTTTATAAACATAAGTAATTTAGTCATACAAATAAGCCTAAATATTTAAGTAAGCAATTTATTAAATTACTAACATAATATACTTATATATAAGAAATGTTGTTAGAAGAAAAGTTTGGTTACCTTAATAGCTATTACGGAATATTTATTAACGTTATTAAGAATTAAGGGTCGTCAGGTCAATAATACGGTCTACATAAGAAAAGTCGTCTCCTCCCCTTACAAAGACATTTTCGGGTTGAATTGATTAGACCCAAATACGGTTTTAGAAAAGTGATTCCGTCAAATACCGAGCAGCTCCTCATTCCCGATGCTCCAATAGAGAAAGACGAGAAAGTAAATATAGTACGTAGTGTAGTAAGTAGAATTAGTACGTAGTAATAATATGTAAGTACTCGTAGCATATATAGTGGAGTACGAGAGTAGATTAGTAAGTTACTACTCCGTATTTATAGTAGTAAGTGGTGAGGTAGTGTAGGATGTGCATAAATGTATAGGTAGTGTATAGGGTATATAGGTGGAGCATAGGGTATTTAGGTGTAATGTAGAAGGATGAGTAGGGTGAATATGTGTATGATAGTACGTACAGTAGGGAGTACAAATGGGATGAGTATGGTAGATTAGAGTGATACGTGGGATTCAATAGGAGACCCAAATTTTCCGAGTTTCGATCCGTTTTTCGTACAAACGTCTTTCTTCTTTCTTATAAAGTTGAAATATAAGATTACTGGATTAAAATAATGTAAACCGTAAAATATATTTTTAAAGATGAATTTGTGAGACGGTAAGTAAAATAAACGATAAATAGTATTATTGGACAAAAATTATAAGTCATTATTTTAAGAATTCAATAAATAATTTCTAAATTTTTACGAGATGAGAAAATGTTAATACGACAGGTCAATATTAAAAATATTTTCGAGTTTTAAACTTTTATTTAACGAAAGAATTTTTTTTTAATAATACGATAAATAAATTCTCATATTTTTATAACGGAATAATTTTTAATTTAAAGAAAATAAAATATTTCATTCACGAAAATAATTTTTTAAACGTTAAACTTGGTTTAAATAAATGTTTAAAATTTTAACTCTATTTGAAAAATACGAGGTATTACTCGTACCCTTAGGTCCCGGTGAATTCCGACTAAACCAATCGGAGGGAATGGAAATTTGGGAGTATGCGCACTACACGTTACCCGAGGGTCATACAATCTATGACCTTTGTGAGTTAGAACCCAATAGTTGGTACACGTTTATACCTTGGAGGTATTCGACGAAGCAATGAGGATCCGCTCGTTTGTTCCTTAATGAGAAGGACAATTTTTATGGGATTTCGCATACCTGGTCTAAAACAACAAAATTTACATTCACTGGTTAGGGCGATAGGAATAAATGATACTCACAGACATATTCCAAGGCACTAACGGACTAAGAAAGACAACGATTGCAAGTCATTGGAATTGAATCAAGAACCTCTAAATTGATCAACTCGATTCCTACGATATGATTTCAATCATAAGGGTATGATCTGACGAAGAGGATTTCAAGTTGTAAAGATGTCTTTAAGATTTTATAGAGCCAAGTGCCTTTCAACTTCTAGCCTAGCGTCTTTTGTGTTTTCTACTGTAACTCTTTAAGTGAGGTTGTACATGAGATGGATAAATAACACAGGTAAAATAAAAATATCTTAGAGTTCGGCATTCTTTTCCATGACATGGATAGATAAAAATATCTTAAATCAATCGTCAATTAATAAGAAACAAGTGAAAAGGAGAAATTGTAGGGAAGAATTTACAGGAATGATGCCATTTGCAATCAGCAGCTTGCACAATTCAGGTGCAGTTATCCTCAATTTCTCTGCTGCCTGCATGTACGACAGCGCAAGTCGTAAGTAATCAGACAATTCTTGCTCCATTCATATAAATCTGCATATGCACCTGGAGTATCAATAAAAGTCACAATAGGGAATCCATGATTACCTGCATAATACATCATGCGAAGAGCCTTTCGATACCTGTGACAAGAAAACAGGCTGAATGTCTGAATTTAAAAATATATGCTTACCAAGTGAAAAGATCATAAGCAAAGCCAAGAAAGGTATCTTCATTTTTAGTAAATTTATTTAGTACAAGAGAGTGGGCTCAATCAGCTATATATAGCAAATTAAAAAGAGAGCAATCGGATATAACATGTAATATCATATGATAGTTGCTTAATTAAGACTAAATTAATCATCCCATTAATCAATTAGTTGATTAAACAAAGACAAAGGTTCCTCTGATTAGCACATAGTACCTCTTATTGGATAGACATCCTTTCTGCACTGTTAATGAAACAAAGACAAAGGTTTTTCCCGTGATTAACTATCACCAAGTGACAATAACTAATACTCTTTCCGTCTCTGTTAAAGGACAACAAATGACCGAGACGGAGAGAGTACTACTTAGTTACAGTGGGTAATCCATTTTATAACGGGTCAAATATAAACTTTAAGGCAAAACCGATGTCCATAATAAGAGAGACCTATTCTACTACTACTCATTAAGACCTAAATTCCAGAGCAAAATAAAACAAACATATACTAGTATTATGGTTCTTCAAGCTGATAAGGTATCGGCAGACGCCATAGATGAAGACATACAATCACACACATCCCCAAAAAAGAGAAAGTGAAATACATAAAGCCGCATTCGGTCTCAATATTGTGACAGATAGGTTTCGAAAAGCATTTCATGAGCATCTAGTTAGTTGAACAGGAATAACATGTGATAAAAATACAATGGGCAGTTAGTTGAAAATGGCCACCAGCGAAAAATAATACTCCGTACAAATTACAAACACTCCAACAAATAGGAATGACAAGAAATGTTGAAAACATTTTCATAATAATACATAGTCAATTAAGGAGCAACCAACGATAATTCATCATCTTAATTACTCTTCTACTCTATTTCTCGCGGTTGACGCTTCTTATGTTGTCTATTCGATCATCCTAACCATGTCGACAGTTGGACAGCTATGTAACCCATTATCTAGAGTTCACATACAAACCACAAGCCTATCCTACATATAGTACCCTGACTTCAACAATGAAGTTCTCATTCACTCAAGCGGTTAACCGATGTTTATTTTTGTGGACATGACATAGGTCCACCCCGACGCGGCGACGCGCGGGTTTGGGGAGGCGATTGAATTTCCATATGAGATGGATCGAATAGAATTTTAAATCGAAGTAGGAGTCGCCACCGAATTTTATGGTTATTCGGAACCATTCGAACCCACTCTATGTCGTAGTGGGCCATACTTAAAGCCTGGCCCATTTCCGATGTCAGAGTTTATCGGGTTCGTCCCTTAGCATTACGATACCGATGCCGACTTGAGCGGTTAATCGTATATTGAATGACTCTCGTTGCCAATGGTTTCGGACATCCGGAAACCACGGTTCTGAGTAAGGGGTGAGGGTACGTGTTGGGAAGTTCAATGAGAACACCCAACCCCGCCCGCACTTAGCGGCCTTTACTAAGATATCGTTCGGTTTTGTGTACACGCGTTAGTTCGACGATTGAATGATATGCAGAGATTATTTTCCTAAGACATGTGAGGAAAAATAAATGGGTAGCTAAGTCGTTTAATGCATGTTAAACTACTGACGTCAAAGTTATTTTAGCATGTGGGTTCGTTTTAGTCTAATAAAACGATAAAAAGAAAATATGAGAATAATTTGCTACAAACACGAGAAAACGGGTTAGTAACGATGAATAGGAAATAAATATATGAAATCGAGAAAATAAGAATTAATCGAAATCTGAAAAATATTGTTAAAACGTTGTTTTGTATATAAAAAAAACGAAGTTCGAAAAATAATATATAAAAAAAAACGAAAAGGGGCGCGCTTGGACAGTCTGCCGCGCGACTCGCCCGGGGCTCAGGCGGGTCGCGTGGCGGCCTGATTTCGACGACGGTTTTCGGAAATTTTTTGATTAAATCGCGTACGAATATCGCATAATTCGT
Organism: Agrostemma githago; assembly: GCA_958450325.1. Taxonomy (NCBI): domain Eukaryota; kingdom Viridiplantae; phylum Streptophyta; class Magnoliopsida; order Caryophyllales; family Caryophyllaceae; genus Agrostemma; species Agrostemma githago. Next base: position 40,550,856 of record OY288244.1, read on the forward strand.
ACTCGACTTAATATTATCGATATTCGCTATATTCGATAGTCGACTATGAAATCAATATCAAATATTTAGAATAGTTTTAGAAAAGATATAAATTGAGAAATCGTTTCGTAAAATAATAAAAATAAACGAACGAAAAACTAAAAAAATAGGACCGGGTTACAGACTCGTGCGCGAGTCGCCTGGACCGGGCGCGACTCGCGTACGGGTCTGTCCACTTTTTTATTTTTTTGTTCGAAAATCGTTAATTTTATAAATCGCGTACAAATATGGATTAATTTATACTCAGTTTATTTTTTCGATATTCGTTATATTCGACATTCGATTATGAAATCGATATCGAATAGTCGGAAGGATTTTAGAAAAGGTTTTGGAAAAAGTTTGTTTTGAACAAAAAGTTTGAAAAAAGGATTTTGAACGAAAAAATGTAACGATATCGTCGAAAACTTAATATAATTCTTTTTTATACGATATTCGATTATATAGAATCGATATCATATTTTAAGAATATTCGATATATGAAAATAATTTTTAATAATATCGATATTAGAAAAGAAAATAAAAAAGACCGACGAAAGACCCATAAAAAAAACGAGAAGAAGAGAAGAGAAAAGAGAAGAGTCGGGTTTGATTTACACCCTCAACCTACATGCTTTGTTTTCTCGGGATAAGGCTCGTTGGGAAGTGGCTTAGACTTGAGAGCGTCGAGATGATGAGGATGAGTTAAGGTGTATCGGTTTGGGTGATTTGGGACGTCGGGTTTGGCCGGATTCGTCGAGGTTGCAAGGCTTCGAAAGTGTCGGGATTTGCTAACTATCGGTTTCTCGATGCTAAGTGTAAGGAGGATCGATGTGAAAAAGTTGTGTATTTCTGATGTTAATATTTGATGTAGGTAATCAATGTGTGTGTATTGCTAATAATTCGTGTCTCTAAAGTGTTGAATGGGAGGTCCTATTTATAGGAGGTTCCCGACCTTGGGTTGGAAGAGTTTGAATACCGCTTAGGATAGGAAACGTAGGAATTTGAGAGGCATGAGAATTCCGCTTTCTTGTGAAGGAAGAAAGGGAAACACGGCTGGTTTGCTGCTGTTTGGCCGAGTATTTGCACTCGGTCGAGTGTTTGAATCGGTTTTCGGATAGGATTCCTGCTTGAGATCGAATTCTACCTTAAAACGGAATTGTTTATTATTTTGTGAAGCTGATTTTTTGTAGAGTTTGAGTATGAATCAGCCGTGTGAGGTGTCACGGCTGACTCACGTGTCTCGGGAAAATCTTTGACCGGGTTTTGACTCGGTCGCTAAAAGACGATTTTACCCCTGGTGTCGGATTCGACCCAAATTAGTGTTATTTGACTCGAAACGACCCACTAGGCCTGAATTTGAGGTAGGTTTTGTGAAATTTGTACTCCTTAAAAAGCCTTGGCCAAATGCCATTGATTTCGAGCCCATATCCGAGTCCGTCAAGGCACGTTTACGTCCAATCATCATCGGGTGTTTGGCGGGAGCTACTATAGACACCTGACGATCAAAATGTGGGTGTCTACAGAGCCCCCACTCTGACTGAGGCTTGGACAAGGCAAAAGTCAGAGTAGCTATCAGGTCAATCAAGGATTAAAACCTGGCAGACTTCCGATCGGGTCGGTTATAGTCCATTAGACCTGCATGAAGGGCCCGCCGTCCATGGATTAGAAATGTACCTGAGCTGATGATAACTCCGTGGGGAATTGAACTCGTCGTATAAGACTTAGGTGCGCCTATATATGGGCTCATCTTGTTAAATGTCGCTGGGGAGTTATGTGAATTGCGCTGTCGTGATCTGTACCTGTATAAGTTACATAAAATTTTGCATGCAACACGTAGGCGAAACAAATATGACTCGCGCTGGGGAATAAAAATGAATTTTCCTTCATTTTGAAATCGAAGTCCCGAAAGGAACTCACGTGCTAGGAGATGGGTTTCCAAAATTGAAAGAGGTGGAAAAGAACTTTGCCGTTTAAATAGACTGAAATTTGACCTTGTCGAAAAGGATTTTTTTTTTCAAATGGCTAAGTTTTGCAAATTTTAAAATGAGAATTTGAAAAGAGAGGCCTACCGGCAGACTCGACTCTGAACGCGACAGGACGAGTTGACAGACACGACTTGGACTCTCTAAGGGTTGGACCGTGACTTGGTAAGGAGGTGGGCCACCTAAGATGACAAGACTCTTAAGTTGCGCTATTCCGTAGGCTAGGCGAGTGACAACACGGTCGAATCCTCGGAATAGGAAGGATGTGCTATGGGGGGATTGCAATAGTCTGTAATGAGACTGTTTTGCCATGACAGGACTTTTAGCAGTAGCAATGTCGTAGTCTAGTGCTCTTCTAGATTTTTGATTTTTGGGTACATTTCCAAAGTGGGCATTGCCTCGAGTCCTGATAGATTCTTGTCCTCGAGTGAGCCGAGTACTAGGACACACTACAGAAAGTAGGCTATATATTTTTTTTTGAATTTATCTGGATTATGTGAATGGATGGAGAACTTCTGCCTAGAAGAAGCCCCCAGAATGACAAAGCTAACTGTCGAGAACATGACAGTGTCGTGACCGGAATGATGGTGCTTTTTGAATGTGTCAGTGTGGGTGGTTGTGCCTCCCTTGAAAGGCTGCCTACGTATTCACGTGTGGTGAAATCAAACCAAGCCGTAGTTCAGTGGATTATGGTGCCTAGTTTATTAGGGCTTTGTGTGTAACTAGCCATAGCGATGGTGTAGGCTAGGTGCATTCCCAGTGATGTCTTGATCAAAGGGCTAGAATGGTTAGGATATTGATCCTGTGACTGTGAGCGTTCTCCGGGATAGCCCCCAGAGGTGGTGTGCTCTATTTGGGCATGCTCTATGCCGACCGCAAGTTGAGTTCCCGTGTTTGGGGATGGTAACTGGTTTGAATGAGAAGAATTGGGATGGGATTTTAACGAGTTCTGCTCTCGGGGATTTTAATGAGTTCTGCTCTCGGGGATTAGATGAATTTTGCTCTCGGGGATTTTAACGAGTTTTGCTCTCGGGGATTTGATGAGTTTTGCTCTCGGGGATTTGATGAGTTTTGCTCTCGGGGATTTGATGAGTTTTGCTCTCGGGGATTTTAACGAGTTTTTCTCTCGGATTTGCATATGGTGATTGTGAATTCTGTTATGTAAAGGGGAAGTCGAGTAGAAAGGCTCGAGCTTCGATTGGGCAGGTTTGATAATGCGGGATCTGATTTCCATGTCTGGCCCTAAAGGTTAGGGTGTATCCTATGGAGCTTGAATCCTCAAAATTCCGGGTTGTCTCTAGAATAGGTCTCGAGAAGGTCTTGAGGGTTGTAATGTGGGAAGGCTAAATGTGGTGCTAGCTGACCAGCTTGACTGTCTCTCCCCTATTGGATGGTATGGGTATTGATAATTTTTGAATTGACCGTTTCACGGTCATGGGTTTTTGAATTCTTTGGGTTGACCTCTTAGCCCCGGTCATGGGATTCTTCATTTGAGTTGACCGTGTCTGGTCGAGAGATGTTGATAATTCTTTTTTGATCATGGCCAGCTTTTTTTGTTTTGGCCTTTTGCTTTTTTTCTCTTGGACTTTTGATTTTTTTAACCAGCTTTTTTTTTGTCGGTCAGACTAACACCTAAGGTAGGGACTGGCTAGTCTTATTGGATGGGTGTTTATTGTGGGAAGTGGGCTTGCCCCCCGTCTTGAACCCAAACTAGAAGACTACCCAAATTTGTCATAGGATTCGATATGCTCCTGCTACGGGTAGTTATGTGGCTTTCTATACCAGACATGGAATAGGTAAAAGGAAAACATGGGCTCGGTTTCCTGCAGTCATTATAGATGTGCCTATAATAGTCACGTGCGTGTGCTCACAGTGTATGATGGTGTTCATCATGTTCTCGGAAACACATAAGGAAAGTATGTATGAGAAAAAAAAAGGTGATTTTATTGAATTTTGAAAAAAAGAGGACAGAATACCGCTGACTCTGACTCTGACTTTGACTTTGAAAGAAATAGTACATCCTAGACTCGGACTCAGACTCGGACTTGAACCAAATCTAGACTCTTGGATGAGGTTGTCAGCAGTCTTCGGCTTCTAAGGACTCAAGTGGATGTCCAGTATGGCCTTCGGTAGAAGCTTCACCCAGATCTTCATTATGTCGAAGATCGTCTTCAATCCTGATGCCCATTTCGGTAAGCACCGCAAAGTTTGAAATGCCGACATACCTAAGATGGATGCGGTAGGGAGGTAGGAGGTTGTTGATGAATGGCTCCACTAGTGTCTTCTCGTTGGGCTTGTCTACCAACTTTATACTTTTGGCCCTCCACCTTTGAAGGTACTTGGTGAAACCTTCCTTGGGCTCTTGGGCCATGACCTCCAGGGTGCGCATTGTGGTCTGGATCTCGGTATTATCTGCATAATTCCGAGCGAACTCTGTTGCGACGTCGTCCCAAGTCTTGTACTTCTTGGAATCGAGCCTGTAATACCAGGCTTTTGGATGCTTCTCAAGGGAAGAAGCAAAGAGATGCTTGAACATGGATGACTTAACTCCTTTAAGGGCCATGAATTCTTTGAAAGCCCGGATATGGTGAACCGGGTTTTCAGTACCCTCGAACATTGGCAGACCCGTCAGATTGAGATTGGCGGGTAGTTCATCGGTCAGTGGGGTGTAGGTCCGAGCATTCTCCGTATGGATGGAGCTTTGGGTTGTCAGATGGACCTGTTCCTGCAGTTTGTGGACTGCCCTGGCCAATTCAGCTAAAGGCCCAGTAGTATCGACACTGCCACTAGGAGTTCCCTGTTCTATGGCGCTTACCCGGGTGAGGATGGAGATCTGGTCCCCTCTCATTGACGTGATCATGTTCTCTAGCTTGGTCAATGAGGACTTCAATTCGTCTACGGCTTGTTGCATCATGGCTCGAGTGTGGGGTGGCCTGTCTGTAAGGGCACCGCGTAATCAGTAAATTTGCTTCAGAACTCGAAAACACCAAGGCATAGGAAATAGCGTGGGAGGAGAGACGACTCCAGTTCGACTCGGGTTAGACTCTCCTAAGACAAATGTGTAGGGTACGATTCTCGGAGTGACTGTGATTAATCGCTCCATCGGAGAATAGTCCCCAAGTGAGGCTAAGGACTCAGATAGGACTCAGATGGTGTGACATCTAAGTGACTCGAAAGTGGGGTACGTGAGACACGTGCAAGACAAGACCCTTAGAGCAACCGTGATTGATCGCTCCGCTGAAGGGTAGCCCCCCGAGTGAGGAAAAGACTAGACTAGAAAAAGACCGGAGACTGACTTCTAGATGGATGACCCGTAGACGGTGGGCCTTCCTTGGGATTCGGCAAAGTGGGCCTAGTCCCGTTCGAAGGAAGGTCTACGTGAGAAATCCCCAGACTTTGGACTCGAGTGTATAAACGGGCTCCCCTTTGTAGGAGTCTGTCCTACGAAGGTGGGCCGTGCCTTGACAAGTAAGGCGGACTAGGATGGGGTAGAAACCCGTGATTTAAGATCGACGGAGTTTCGACGCTATAGATTCTAACAACTTATGACAAGACCCGACACTGCTAAATACGGGAAGTCCTAAGAAGAAGAAAGTTTTGAAAAGGGAATTTGGATTTGAAAACCGAGCAAGGTCGGATTGGAAGGCCCGATTTTTTTTTGAAAACCGAGAAAAAAAAAAAGGGTATCGGGCCGAGATTTCGGGCTTTTTTTTGAAAAGGTTTGGACAGCATACCGGCTAAAAATAGGCTATTTTGAGTCAAAATCATAAGTCCTAAATTTGGCAGCTTTCCGTGTATTGAAAAAGGATGGATTTGAAAAGGATGCAAGTTTTTTGAAAATGACGGTTTTTTGAAAAGACCAAAAAAGATCAAGTAGCATGTAGTCACAGAAACAGTATAACGACGCCATGTATGCTCTTAGTCTAAGTCTCGGTCGGTCGAATAGGGTCTATACCAACAACGATCGCATTCTCGCAAATCAGGACGGACTTCCTAAGCCGAGTTGGTCTTAGAACCTGCCGTAACACACATGCGAGTTCCGCCATCGAAGTCTTTAGTGCAACCAAGTGGGAATGCATCGTGGTATAGTGGGACGTCGGTCACAAGTAACCGGCCCGGGATAGAACGGGGTTATGCATGAACCATTAAACTAAAACGTGTACATTACTAATCGAACGATTTCCTTTCGAGTCTCACCCTGAGGATGCCGATGGTAAGTGACACATCAGTTAATCCCCAGCGGAGTCGCCAAATTGTGGACATGACATAGGTCCACCCCGACGCGGCGACGCGCGGGTTTGGGGAGGCGATTGAATTTCCATATGAGATGGATCGAATAGAATTTTAAATCGAAGTAGGAGTCGCCACCGAATTTTATGGTTATTCGGAACCATTCGAACCCACTCTATGTCGTAGTGGGCCATACTTAAAGCCTGGCCCATTTCCGATGTCAGAGTTTATCGGGTTCGTCCCTTAGCATTACGATACCGATGCCGACTTGAGCGGTTAATCGTATATTGAATGACTCTCGTTGCCAATGGTTTCGGACATCCGGAAACCACGGTTCTGAGTAAGGGGTGAGGGTACGTGTTGGGAAGTTCAATGAGAACACCCAACCCCGCCCGCACTTAGCGGCCTTTACTAAGATATCGTTCGGTTTTGTGTACACGCGTTAGTTCGACGATTGAATGATATGCAGAGATTATTTTCCTAAGACATGTGAGGAAAAATAAATGGGTAGCTAAGTCGTTTAATGCATGTTAAACTACTGACGTCAAAGTTATTTTAGCACGTGGGTTCGTTTTAGTCTAATAAAACGATAAAAAGAAAATATGAGAATAATTTGCTACAAACACGAGAAAACGGGTTAGTAACGATGAATAGGAAATAAATATATGAAATCGAGAAAATAAGAATTAATCGAAATCTGAAAAATATTGTTAAAACGTTGTTTTGTATATAAAAAAAACGAAGTTCGAAAAATAATATATAAAAAAAACGAAAAGAGGCGCGCTTGGACAGTCTGCCGCGCGACTCGCCCGGGGCTCAGGCTGGTCGCGTGGCGGCCTGATTTCGACGACGGTTTTCGGAAAATTTTTGATTAAATCGCGTACGAATATCGCATAATTCGTACTCGACTTAATATTATCGATATTCGCTATATTCGATAGTCGACTATGAAATCAATATCAAATATTTGGAATAGTTTTAGAAAAGATATAAATTTAGAAATCGTTTCGTAAAATAATAAAAATAAACGAACGAAAAACTAAAAAAATAGGACCGGGTTACAGACTCGTGCGCGAGTCGCCTGGACCGGGCGCGACTCGCGTACGGGTCTGTCCACTTTTTATTTTTTTGTTCGAAAATCGTTAATTTTATAAATCGCGTACAAATATGGATTAATTTATACTCGGTTTATATTTTCGATATTCGTTATATTCGACATTCGATTATGAAATCGATATCGAATAGTCGGAAGGATTTTAGAAAAGGTTTTGGAAAAAGTTTGTTTTGAACAAAAAGTTTGAAAAAAGGATTTTGAACGAAAAAATGTAACGATATCGTCGAAAACTTAATATAATTCTTTTTTATACGATATTCGATTATATAGAATCGATATCATATTTTAAGAATATTCGATATATGAAAATAGTTTTTAATAATATCGATATTAGAAAATAAAATAAAAAAGACCGACGAAAGAACCATAAAAAAAACGAGAAGAAGAGAAGAGAAAAGAGAAGAGTCGGGTTTGATTTACACCCTCAACCTACATGCTTTGTTTTCTCGGGATAAGGCTCGTCGGGAAGTGGCTTAGACTTGAGAGCGTCGAGATGATGAGGATGAGTTAAGGTGTATCGGTTTGGGTGATTTGGGACGTCGGGTTTGGCCGGATTCGTCGAGGTTGCAAGGCTTCGAAAGTGTCGGGATTTGCTAACTATCGGTTTCTCGATGCTAAGTGTAAGGAGGATCGATGTGAAAAAGTTGTGTATTTCTGATGTTAATATTTGATGTCGGTAATCAATGTGTGTGTATTGCTAATAATTCGTGTCTCTAAAGTGTTGAATGGGAGGTCCTATTTATAGGAGGTTCCCGACCTTGGGTTGGAAGAGTTTGAATAACGCTTAGGATAGGAAACGTAGGAATTTGAGAGGCATGAGAATTCCGCTTTCTTGTGAAGGAAGAAAGGGAAACACGGCTGGTTTGCTGCTGTTTGGCCGAGTATTTGCACTCGGTCGAGTGTTTGAATCGGTTTTCGGATAGGATTCCTGCTTGAGATCGAATTCTACCTTAAACGGAATTGTTTATTATTTTGTGAAGCTGATTTTTTGTAGAGTTTGAGTATGAATCATCCGTGTGAGGTGTCACGGCTGACTCACGTGTCTCGGGAAAATCTTTTACCGGGTTTTGACTCGGTCGCTAAAAGACGATTTTACCCCTGGTGTCGGATTCGACCCAAATTAGTGTTATTTGACTCGAAACAACCCACTGGGCCTGAATTTGAGGTTGGTTTTGTGAAATTTGTACTCCTTAAAAAGCCTAGCCCAAATGTCATTGATTTCGAGCCCATATCCGAGTCCGTCAAAGCACGTTTACGTCCAATCATCATCGGGTGTTTGGCGGGAGCTACTATAGACACCTGACGGTCAAAATGTGGGTGTCTACAATTTTGAACATTAATTTCTCAAAATTCTTGTTGAGCTATGATGAAAATATGTCGTGTTTAACTTAAGAAGCCAACTATATTCATATTATCACTCATTAATAGCTATAGCTATTGTGCATTGTGAAAAGACGAGTCAAAGTCGACATGGTTAATCCCTAGACTAGAAAGAGAACCGTATATAAAGGTTGAAGGAATAAGAAAGTATGATTGGCATGACAGGTGTGTTGGGCAAATAGAGAATCAGGATTCGGAAGCTACATTCCTCGTCTTCTTTGTGTTCTTGTTTTTTCATTTCTTTTGCTTCTCCACGAGCCTTGAGCGATCTTTAGCACTCTTCTCCCATTCTTTTCTGTGCCTTTGGTAGAGCAGCATCGCTGCACGAGCATCTTCAATCTAAAACCATGTTTATTTATTGGTAACCAGGGTAGGTTAGTTGTAGGTACCAGTGACCAGATATTCTACCAAGGAAGTTTAGATGTTCTCATGAACCTGGATCACGGTTACTAAAGACAAAACACTTTATCAAACAAAAGGAAAAGGAATAAGCGCATAGAATAAGAGACCATTTATTTTGGGAAATTGATGTCTTTAACCGAAGACACCATTCATCCTACTTAGATGGTTCTTTATTAATTCTAGTAGTGTCGACAAGAATCTGACCGCTTCTCTTCAAGAACTCGAGGATGACCCAACTACTTAGAGACAAGGATTGATCAACAAAAATGGTAGAATACACCTTTAACATAGGTTTTAAGAGATGTAACAGATGGGTTAGAACACTAACTGTCACTGAATTTGAAGACCAAAATACTTCATCACAATCCCATATGTTGAAATCTCAAATCCTAGCTCCCATGGAATTATTATTAACAAAACCTAATCACAGTTAGGGTTAAACGCAAAAGTTGTAACCTTTTCTTTCAGCCACATATCAGAATCTCAACATATCAATAAATTGTAAAATAATCAAACCCTAACTTTTCTTAATGTTTCGAACATGTTCATCCCTCAACGCACAGGTTTTTTATGAATAACATCACTTTTCAACAACCTAACACCAGATCCTAAACCAATCCCCTAAACCTAGATAAACTACATAGAGCTATAAATCAAGAAGAAAAAAACCCCAGTTAATTAAACAAATTACAAACCCAATCCTACCAAACAACTTAATCCGAAAAAAAAAAGAACGAAATGTAAGAGTGACATACATGAAACGGTTCCCAATAGCATTCAATCAAGAACTTGAATAACTTAACTAGGGACGTCGACAAAAGATTTGGGAGATGGGTTTGAGTTAATCATCAATCCCGTCGTGGCTTACTATCTTTACCACCATTTTCTCTGAATCTAAGATCGAGAAAGTAGTAATAAGTTAGCGAAATGACAGACCTCCGGTGAGAAGTGGTGGCGCAAGCAAGCGGAAAGCAAGAGGCAAGGGTTTCACCGTCGAGTTGTGTTCGTTCTACGGGTAGGGATTTCGCATGGTGAGGATGAGAGCAGGATACATAGTGGGTTTTGTTATAATAATAATAATATATACTCCAGGAGAGAGAGGCGTGGAATTATTAGAGGACGCACCATTAGTATAAACGAACGTAGAGAGGCGTCAATTATTAGAGGACGCCGCTTTTTACAATTTAAAGCAGTTTATTCCTCAAAACGACTTATACAAGTATCTTTACTAAAAAAAGGTAAACTATTTGCTCCTATTTACCTAAAACGCCTCAAATTGGGAGACGCAATTCCACCTTTTTCTACTAGTGTCGGGTTTGACTTTGCATGTTTCGGGACCGATTTGGAGACCCGATGTCGGAATTGACTCTAATTAGTGTCGACGTAACCGTAATGACACGACTAAGACCGTCTTGATGTTGATTTAATTTTTTCAAGTAATTATTTGATTCGATCTATAGAAAAACCATCTAAAACATCGTAAAATCGTGTCGTGTTGCGGTCCGATCATCATTGGGTGTTTGTTGGGCACTCCTGCAGACAGCAGGTCAGAATCTGGGTGTCTACAATTATCACAAGAGTTATTAAGACTATATCTAAACTTAAGTCAAAATTATTCTATATCGAAAAATTATGATTATCCCACATCGAAAAATTGTAATAAGGTGAACTAATTCTATTATATAAATAAGAGTAATCATTCGTCCAAAAATTATAATAACGTGATCGATTTTTATTATATAAATAAGAGTAACGTCCGTCCTTAACTTTGATATAAAAACAAACTCTTATGACTCTTAAAAAGAAACCTTAAAACCATGAACAAGTAAAATTATCCTACAACGAAAAAGTATAATAAGGTGATCAAATTCTATTAGGTTGTGTTTGGCTGCTCAGAATTGATTTTAATATCATGAATTCAATTCTTGTATTTGAATTTCTCAAATTCAATTCCAAATCCAAATCCAAAATGGTGTTTGGGAACCCTTGGATTTGGAATTCGAGCGGGTGAAGTCGGGTCAAAGTCACCAATTTTTATTCTTATTTTTGAAAAAATTTCATTAGAAAAATGTAAATTTTCAAATACGAGAAAAAAATAAAGAAAATTTTTTTTTTAACAAGATTATACGGAAAACAAACAAACAATAATTGAAGAAATTGAAATGACTGCCCATGTATTGAGAATTTGAGAGAGTCAAATTTGAACTAAGTTGGATTTGGTCTCAATTTAAAATCCAAATCGTAAGGTTGTCAATCGCTTGAAATATTTCAAATCCAAGTTCCCAAACATGTCATTATATAAAAATAAAAGTAATAATTCGTCATAATTACGATGAGGTGATGAAATTTCATCAAAAATTATAATAAAGTGGTGGAATTAAACTTGAGTAAATTATCCCACATCGAAAATTTATGATAAGGTGATGAAATTCTCTATTATAAGTAAGAGTAATCATCCGTCAAAATATGATGTGATGAAATTCTATATTATAAACAAGATTTCATATTGATGGGGGTCGGAAGCCTGCAAACGGGTCGCCCGCCATTCGGGTCCCAGGGTGGCCCGACCCGGGAATAAAGAAGGACCTACCAGGCAGGTCACGAAGCAAGAAGCCATCGTTCTAAGGCATCCGCCTACCCGGCAGGGCTTCACCGCCCTGCCGACCAGGGCAACCAGTACTCCCTGCCTCCTGGTTCCTAGGTGTTCGCACGCCCAACAGGAGCAGGGGAAACCAAGGGCCCTCCCGTCATTTTGCCTACAGGTAAAGGGAAATGGATGGATGAGGTGAAGCCACTTGTCACCCTCTCATCCACCCCTTCTCTCACTCTCTCTCCTCCTTCCTCTCTCTTGTGGGAAGGTATAAATACCCTTCCATTTCCCACAAGAAAGGGGTTGGAAATTCTCTCTCTAGACTCTCACTCTAAAAACTGCCACCTAGTTCCTCACGAGCTAGGTTCGTTAAGGCATTCCACGAGCTGACTTAGGCATCGGAGAGAGTTCCCCCTGACACCTCCGGGGCCCTGTGTGTTCCTTGTGCAGGGGGAGGCCATCTCCGCCGGGGAAGTTCGACCATTGGAGTGAGGAGAAGGGGAGAGTCAATAGAAGACTTACATTGATCACTTTTGGACTTCAAACACCATAGCAAAAGATCCGAACTCAGAATCGGGTCTAATTGTTTCCGTACCGGAACAATTTGGCGCAGTCTGTGGGAAGGAATCTGGTTGTACCCACGAAATTACCCACAAAAATCAACCTCAATCAAATCACTACAAAAATGCCTGAAATCATAGAAGCAAGCTCCGGGGTGGGTCCGACGGTACCACCGGTGATCCCCCCATATGGAATGCCTGCACTTGGGAGAACGCCTGCTGCAACAATCCCAGGGGTAGGGCATACCAATCTTCGCGAGACACCTGAGGGAGGTGCTGCAGTCGCAGCTGGGCAGGTTGGCCATCAAAGACCCAATTTAAACCTCACCCCTGCCCAGGTTCTGCAAACCGCAGCCTTCTTCTCAGCAATGCTTAACCAAGAGTTCACTCCAGAGGACTTGGTTGGCAGGATTGCTACTACTCCCAGGCAACTTCACTTTGAGAGTGGAGAGGGCGCCAGGGGTACGAAGCGAACCGCCTCCAGGAACATCCAGCGCAAGGCATTGAAAGTGGCCAAGGGGCACCAGCAAACCCAGAAGCGTATTACCGGCAATCAGGAGCAAACAGCACAATAACAAGCATTCTCCATACACACTACGGAGTCCACGGCTGCCAGAGAAAAAAGGGGATTATCCCAGGGCCTTCAAGACCGAATGAAGCATAAAGAGCCTGCATCCAAACGTCTGGGAGAAAAGCAGGGCGGAGTCTTCTCCCGGTTGATGCCTGCAGCAGAGGAACAGCAACCTCCAGGGCTATCTCAAAGTCTGCAGTCCAGGCTCAACCGGGGGCAACCACTCGAGTCAAGGCATCGCTAGGGCGACAACCTTGACCAGCCCCAAAGAAAAAGAACCATGCATCCCACCCCTGATAGGGAAGATGAGGCTGTAAGCAGGCTGCCACCAAGGCACCGCTCCCCCAGTACAAGGAAACCGACCCTTGTAAGATGGGATGACTACGGTTACCACTCTGGGGGGAAGCAGGTCACGATTGGTAGACAGGCCCACCAAAACACCACTTCACCCTGACGTACAGGAGTACCCCATCCCGAAGATTAAAATGCCCTCCGTCAAATTTGACGGAACTTCAGACCCAGAGGATCACTTGGCAGCCTTTGAGAGCCACATGGGCATGTACGACGTAGATGACGCGGTCTGGTGCAAAGTCTTCCCAACTACTCTGGTTGGGCTCGCATAAGGATGATTCAGGGATCTACGTCAGGGGTCGATCAGTTTCTTCATTGAGCTAGCTGAAGCTTTCTTAGAGCAATATGCAGGGAATAAGAGGCGTCGTCTCACTCGTTTTGACCTGATGACTCTGAAGCAAAAGAAGGGGGAAAGTGGTAGGGAGTACCTAAAGAGATTTGACTTGTCTTACCAGCAGGTCAGGGAGATCGACGACTCAACGGCCGCATACGCCCTGACCATCTCCCTACTCCCAGGAGAGATGAAGAATCAGATGATCAGAGCTCAGCCTGAGACCCTGGTTAAAGCCAGAAAAATCGCCGAGGGCTTCATATTGCAAGAAGATTTCCACAGCCTGCCGGATACCCCCGAAGGGGGGACCGCAGGGTGGACGCATCAGGATCGAGCAAAACAGGCAGAAAGACGAGGGGGGAGATACCCCTAGAAAAGAGCGCACTACATATCAACCCAGATTCGATTGTTACACAGCCCTTAACAAATCCAGGGCAAAAATCTTCGAACTAGAGAAAGAGACGGCAAAATGGAATCGTCCCAACAAACCTCGCAGCCCAAAAGGGGATCCGAAAAAATTCTGTACATTCCACGATTGTGTTGGGCACACCACCGAGGGGTGCCGCCACCTGAAGGACAAAATTGCGAAGCTTATCAGAAATGGATGGCTGAGCAATTACGCAGCGAGAAACAAGAGCCAGAAAGAGGTGGCAGATAAGCCTGAGGGCTCGGCGCAAACCCGCATGATAATCCATGTGATATCAGGGGATGCAGAGGGCCAGTCAAGTAGGAGAAGCCAAAAAAGATAGATCCGAGAATTACGAAACCAAGTCTGCTATGCTGAGAGGACAGGGAGTCCCAAGGGCGCGACCCTGAGCATCACCCCAGAGGATGCAGGGCGAGTAATATACCCCCATAGCGACCCCCTGGTACTGTCACTAGTAATCAGCAACCACATCGTAAAAAGGTGCATGGTAGACACCAGAGCTTATACCAACCTACAGTACAAGGACGCATTCGAGAAAATGGGCCTGGAAAAGAGGCACCTGAGGCCAGCCCCTGGGTCCTTATATGGATTCAGCGGGGCAGGTGTACTCCCCATGGGTATCATCGACCTGCCCGTAACATTTGGGGAAGAGGCCTCCGCCAGAAATGTCAGGGCCTCATTTGTTGTAGTAGACGCAAGGTATACAACGCCCTGATAGGCAGAGCTACCTTGGACGAAATCGAAGCCGCCATATCCATCAGGGCTCTGACCGTAGCCTATATAACAGATTTTGGCATCGAAGGGAAAATTCATGGAGAACAGGAGTCAGCCAGGCAGTGCTACTCGGTGGCCCTCCAAACCCATGAAACTGAGAGAAAGGGAAAAAGGAAAGCTGACAGTTCCCCCAGCAGGGAGGGTGAGATCCCAGCCAGACAGCAGGCGGCTGACCACCTGGAACCTGGAGGGGAAAGTATGCTGGTGGATCTGGAGCCTGGCAGACAAGTCCTCATAGGAGCTGATCTGGAGGCGTCCTACCAGGCGGAGCTAATCAGGGTCCTTAGGGATAACAGGGACGTGTTCGCCTACTCGGCAGACGAAATGCCGGGGGTCGACCCGGCTTACATCGTTCACAGGCTGAACGTAAATCCGGAGGCCCGCCCCGTAAAACAAAAGAAAAGAAACATGTCAGTAGAGAAAGACCTGGCCATAAAGGAGGAGATAGAAAAACTTTTGAAAGCAGATTTCATTGAAATCTGTGATTACCCTGAATGGCTGGCAAACGTTGTAATGGTCAAAAAGTCCTCGGGCGCATGGAGAATGTGCGTGTACTTCACAAATCTCAACAAGGCCTGCCCAAAAGACTGCTACCCCCTTCTCAGAATAGACCAGTTGGTAAACGCCACCAGTGGGTACTCCATGCTAAGCTTTCTGGATGCCTTCTCAGGATACCATCAAGTGTACTTGTGGCAGCCCGACAGGGTAAGGTGTGCCTTCATCACCAGTCATGGCACTTATATGTACAAAATGATGCCCTTCGGACTGAAGAATGCAGGCGCCACCTACCAACGGTTAGTAGACAAGGTCTTTGAAGAACAGAAGGGTAGAAATTTGGAGGCCTACGTCGACGACGCAATAGTAAAAAGCAAGGGAGACAATCAACACTTGACAGACTTACAAAACACCTTCTCCTCCCTGCGCGCTTACAAGATGAAGCTCAACCCCAAAAAATGCACATTCGGGGTTCGCTCTGGAAAATTCCTAGGTTGTCTGGTCAGTGAAAGAGGAATAGACGCCAACCCTGAAAAGCTTCAGGCAGTCTTGGACCTCCCAGAACCGAAGACCATTAGGGATATCCAGCGCCTAACTGGTATGATGGCTGCCCTGGCACGCTTCATTGCCAGATCAGCAGATAAATCAACACTATTCTTCAAAGTCTTGAAAGGCAATAAACAATTTAAGTGGGAGGATGAGCAAAAGGAAGCCTTTGAACAACTAAAGGAACACTTGAAAAAACTCCCCACCCTGGCAAGACCAGTGGCAGGGGAAAAACTTTTCCTTTACATTGTCGTCACTAACTCAACAGTAAGTGCGGTTATCTTGAGAGAGGAAGCAGGCTCTCAACAGCCCATATACTTTGTGAGTCATGCCCTGGGGGCAGCCGAAAAGAATTACCCTGTGGTTGAGAAGGCGGCATACGCAGTCGTCATTGCAGCCCGAAAACTCAGACCTTACTTTGAAGCGCACCCTGTTGTAGTATTGACTGATCAACCACTGGAAAAAGTCTTGGAAAATTTTGAAAAATCAGGAAGACTGTTGAAATGGGCCGTCGAGTTAAGCGGGCTAGGAATACCTTATCAGCCCAGGGCATCCATAAAAGCGCAGGCCCTGGCGGATTTCCTGGCCGAGTGCTCCCACTCAGAGGAAGATGATCCCCCCACTGGAGAATGGGTAGTGTACACGGATGGATCTTCCACGACCAACGGTGCAGGGGCAGGGGTCGTATTAACCAGCCCTGAATGAACGGACTTTGAGCATGCTCTCAGGTTCACCTTCCCTGCATCTAACAACGAGGCCGAATATGAGGCCGTCCTGGCAGGCATAAAATTGGCCAAAGCCGCCGGGGTAGAGCGGGTAATTCTGGCAACAGACTCCCAGCTCATCGCCAACCAAATCAATGGAGAGTATGAGGCAAGAGACCAGGCTATGGCCATGTATTTGGAAAGGGTAAAACAAGAGCTGTCGGGGCTTAAGTCCTACGAAATCAGGCAGATTCCCCGGTCCCAGAATAACCGGGCAGACGCCCTGTCAAAGCTGGCCAGCTCAAGTTTACAAGACATACGAAGATCGGTCTGGGTGGACGTAATCCAAGAAAAATCTACCCCCCCCCCCCCCCCCCCAGCCGATCAATATCGTCGAAAAGGATGACCCAGAAAATTGGATGACTCCAATCATCCAATTCAAGAAGCATGGAATCTTACCGCTTGACCCTGCTCAAAGGAGAAAAACGTTGGCGAGAGCCACATGGTTTGTATTGATAAGAGAAGACTTATACAAGAAATCGTTTTCCTCACCCCTGCTCAAATGCCTGGGGGCAGGGCAGGCGGAAGAAGTTCTAGACGACATTCATTCCGGAATTTGCGGGCACCACTTAGGAGGAAGGTCTCTGGCACACAAAGCCCTGAGGGCAGGGTACTACTGGCCGATCCTGCTAGCAGACGCAAGAGATCTGACTCGAAAATGCAGAAAATGCCAACTCTTTGCCCCTTCAATCCATGCTCCAGCCCAGGAGCTCAGGCCGATCCTCTCTCCCATTCCTTTCGCTCAATGGGTGATGGACATACTAGGCCCCTTTACAACAGCTACCGGAGGTCGGAAGTTCTTAATAGTAAGGATTGACTACTTTACCAAATGGATCGAAGCTGAAGTAGTCCCTAACATCACCGAACCTGCAGTTAGAAAAGTCATCTGGAGGAATATCATAACCAGATTTGGCTTACCAAAGATGTTGGTGTTTGATAAGTGCGTTTTGTAGTGTTTATTTCTTGTGTTTAGTCTCGTTTTCTCTGCTGAAATCGCTCCTTAGGGCGGTTTTAGGGACGACTTATGCTTCTTCTAGATTATTTCAGGTTCGTAGGGGTCATCTCGAAGAAACGAAACGATTCAACTCGTTTCCGACACGTATGGAACCCAAGAGGAGAAGCAACGATGATTCGGCGACTCCCCGAGCACCGAGCATCGACAAGGAGTCGAGGAAGAGCTAATCAAGACTCATCCCGATCGGGAATTCGTGAACCCCATCGGGAATGAAGTGCAAGAATAGCTGCTCACTTTCAAGCATTCCCGACCGGGATCGCATATTCCCGATCGGGAAAGAGGAAGTATCCCGATCGGGATAAGGCCCTCCCGATCGGGAAAGATGGAGCAAGGGAGGCGCTCACTGTGAAGCCGTCCCGATCGGGATCGCATATTCTCGATCGGGACCATCATTTCTTCCCGATCGGGATTTCCCATTCCCGATCGGGAATGACCCAGTCTCTGTTCCGCCTCCTTCTTTTATTCCTCTCACTTACGGAACCCTATAAATACTTCCCTCTTGTATTGTTTATGTATCTTACATTGCCCTAGACTATCTTAAGCTTCTCTACAACATATAAACCCTAGGTTTAGTTCCTCACATTAGATTAAATCTCTCTTTAATCCTTAGTTAATCCTAGTTAGTCTTAGTTAATTAGTTCTTGTATTAAGAAGATACTTGAAGATTTCTCCAAGCTTGACAACCTTGGGATTTATTTGGGTTTCCTATTTATGCAAGTTATCATCTTTTCTTCATCCTATTGTTGGTATAATCATTCTTTCTCTTATTCTTTGTTATTATTTCAAGTTTGAATCTTTACTTAGTGTTTATTGTTATTGTTCATATTGTTCTTGATTATGGATGTTAGGGTTATGATGTTGTTTTATCTTTTCATTGTTGTAGTTAGTTTGAATATGTGTGAGTAGTCTTCTTGTGGGTTAGTAGGTGGATTAAGGGTAGAATATGGGTGATTAGGGCTTGATTAGGGGTAAAGGATGATTCTTTGTTGTTAGTCACATACTTGGCACACCATGTGTTTGTTGAAATGCTTGTTTGAGTTGTAGTGGCCATGCTTCTCATGCTAGTCTTCCTCTACTCATTGTTTGTCTAGTATGTGGTCATGTTGAGGGTAGTGTTGAGGATAGTCTAAGTTGCGAGAGCCCGGACCCACCTCGACTTTGGTCTAAGTTGCGAGAGCCCGGACCTACCTCGACATCGGTTTAAGTTGCGAGAGCCCGGACCGATTCTAGCAATTAGGAAACACCTACACCCTTGACCACCCAAGTCACCCTACTATTCTTATGAACCCGACCTAACCCACTTCTTTCCATATTTGATTCATCCTCTTAGTTAGTCATCATTTCTTTAGTTCATTGTTTAGTTTGTGTTTAGTTATTTCATTTAGCCTTGTTATAGTCTAGTTCATTGTTAGTCTAGTTCTTACCTCTCCTCTACCGTAATTTTCCATTTATCGCTTCTTTGTGTTTGTTTGGTGATTTAGTCTCGTTTTAGGCCGATTTAGTCTAAACCTTGCAACACCGTCTCCGTGGACACGACCCGACTTACCCTGTTAGGTGCTAGTTGGTTATTTATTTGGCGGTGGGATCCACGACAAATCCTTACCATCAACTTGGCCTCGTTGCCGGGGACGGTGCATTGTTTAGACTTATTTTGCTTATAGCTAGACTTAGTTACCCTTCTTTGTGCCCTTCTACCCTCTCTTGTGCATATTTTCTAGTTTTTCTTGTTTTCTTAGCTTTCTTTTCTCTTTGTCTCTAGTTGTGCTTGTTTATTGTCGTTACCTAGTGCCCATAAAGCACTAGGTGTTCTCACGTTTGTTCTAGTGTGTAGTGTATGCCTAGGCGGGGAGGCGAATCCTTTCTCTTTAATCCAGAGCCGGAAAGGCTTTTTCGAGCTTTTCGCCAACGGACGATTAACCGGGTTAGGATCTCTAAACCAAGTGCAAGCAATACCCATCAAGAGCAAGCTCAAGGAAGCGATATTGAGGAAGCATCTTGAGAGACGGCCGAAGGGAATTTCACCAATCCCTTTGGAGATTCTAGTCCTAGTTCCCCTTCTACATCTACTTCAACTCCGTCTACACCATCTTCTCCCTTACATCCAATAATGCCGAAATTTTCCTCTCACTCTACATTCACGGAAGACGTCTTGCCGGGACCCAATGCTCTACCGGCCGCTTATGCCGGAAATTTTACGGCCAAGACCCACTTCATTCAACTTGTGGAAAGGAATCAATTTAGTGGTTTGCCCACCGAAGACCCGCACCAACACATGGAGACTTTATCCGATTATTGCGACGCTATCTCTCAACCCGGGGTTACACAAGATCAAATCCGATGGGTTTTGTTTCCATTCTCATTAATTGGAAAAGCGAAGCAATGGATTAAGAGTCTAGATAGGGCAACCATGGGCATCGACACTTGGAAGAAGCTTGCATTGGCGTTCTACCAAACTTTCTACCCTCCGGAGAAGACTAACTTGCTTAGGGCCTCCATCACCGGTTTCCAACAACGGGATGAAAAGAGCCTATATGAAGCTTGGGAGCGGTTTAAGTCTTTGGTTAGATCGTGCCCCCATCATGGACTTTCACAATGGTTCTTAGTCCAACAATTTTGGAACGGTCTTTATGAGGACTCAAGAACTATACTAAACATGGGCTCCAATGGTAGGTTCACCGAGGTCGATGATGACCAAACATGGGCGAGAATCGAAGAGATGGCGGTGCATAATTCGCACTATTCAAGGCCTAGGAAGGCAAATCGAGGAGGTAGGCACGAGGTTGATGCTATTACTCAATTAAGCATTGACCTTGGAGCCCAATTGAAGGCACATATGGAGACCATTGACAAGAAGCTCCAAGGCCACCTCACTCAAGTTCAAAGCATTGGTTCCTCTCATCAACACTCATTTCAAGAAGTGAATGCTTTGGGATTTGCACCTCCTTTGCCTTACTATGGGATGTGTGATACTTGTGGAATCGTTGGTCATGATCCTATGCATTATCAAGGGAGTATTGAGCAAGTGAATGCCTTTCAAGCATTCAAGCAAGGTGCTTCCTATTCTAATCAATACCAAGCTTCCAATCAAGTCCCTCAACAACAAGCCTTTCAACACCAACAACAACATCGTCCCTATGTTCCACCTCCCTTAAGGGACAACAACCAAGGTTATCAAGGCAACTCAAGGCCCTTTAACAACTTCAAGCAAAATAACCAAGGTACCTTCCACAACAACAATCAAGGGTTCCAACAAGGGAACTTCAATCAAGGCGGTTTCCAAGGAAACCAAAATTTCCAAAGACAACAAAACCACAACAATGGCCTTAATCAAGGAAATTCTCATGGGTTCCAAGGGAACCATCAACAACAAGCAACTCAAGCTAACCGTCAAGAAAGCAAGCCTAGGAGTCGATCTCCTATTCATGACTATGGTACTCCATTAGCCCTCACCGATACTCCGCATAATTCATCATCTCCACCTCGGGGATTCGACATTCAAAAATCTATGATGGATATGCAAAAGAGTCAAATGGACATATCAAGAAACCACCAAGAGCTCTTTGCTTATATTCAAGGGGAAAACGCGACAAGAGATGCCCGTATGAAGATGCTTGAAACTCAAGTATCTCAACTTGCTTCGGGGAGCTCCTCAAGACAAAAAGGGCAACTACCTTCTCAAGGTGAAACACCAAAATTTGAGCATGTAAATGCCATCACCACAAGGAGAGGTACATCTTATGACTCCCCTCAATTTCCTAGTGAGCAAGAGCCAATGCAAGAACCGACAAGGAAAATGACACCTCCAACTCAAGAAAGCTCAAGCTTTGATAGTCCAATGGAGGAACAAGTCTTATGGGAGATTGAGAAACCCTAACAAGACAAGCTTCCCCCACTTCAAGCAAAAGACAAGGGTAAAAGGAAAGTGTCATTTGAAGAGTCTTCCCCTATTGAGCAAACCAAGATCCAAATCAAGTTGCCTTTCCCAACAAGGCAAATGAAGAGCAAGGTAGACTCTCAATATGACAAGTTCCTTAGTATTGTGAAGAAATTGGATGTTAGTGTCCCATTTACCGAGCTACTTACCCAAATCCCGGCATATGGAAAATTTATGAGAGAAATCTTGGCTAGGAAGAGATCCATCGACAAGGAAGAGACCATTGCGTTTACAAGAGTGGTGAGCGAGCTCATTCAAGGTTCTACGCTTCCAAAGTTGAAGGATCCGGGTAGATTTTCGATCCCTTGCACCATAGGCCACTACAAGGTCGAAAGAGCATTATGTGATTTGGGTGCGAGTGTGAGCATCATCCCTTATTCTATTTGTTGCCGACTTGGGATGAAAGAGCTTAAAAGTACTTCTATCACGCTCCAAATGGCCGATAGTTCATTCAACCGACCATTGGGGATGCTAGAGAATGTGCCGGTGAGAATCGGTAAGTTTTTCATTCCGGTTGACTTCATCGTGCTCGATATGCGGGAAGATGCAATCACTCCCATTATTCTTGGGCGCCCATATCTACATACCGCCGGTGCTATGATCGATGTGAAGAATGGTAGGATCACCTTCGAGTTAGGCGAAGAGAAGCTAGTGTTTGACCTCCAAGGTAACACTTCGCCTACTAATGATGAGTCTTGCAATATGATCCAAGCCACTAAAGACATCGATCTAGGGGGAGAATCGGGACAAAGCTTGAAAAAGAACTCTTGTGAACTTGAAGATGATGACTCCGAGAGTGGAGAGGATGAGTACCCATTTCATGGGCTTGATGACAAATTGAAAAGCAAGGAGAAGGATGAGCCTCCCTTGGGGCCACATGAGGACCGGTGGACGTTTGGGTATATCCCCAAAGACCAAAAGTACAAGTTCAAGTCATTGAACTTGGAAGATCGGAATGCCCCGGGAACGTCAACGCAAGGCCATGAAGAGCCTTGGTATGTGGTCGGTTACATCTCGAGCTTGATTGAAGACTTCGCTAGGGCCTTCGACTTGTTTCTTCGTGCCCTTGATGGAGATGGAACTAGTTTTGGTTGTTGAAAAAGATTGAAGAATGCACCACCTTGGTTTGACGGAGTTCCACAAGAACCGTCTCTTTGTATATACCTTTTTCCCTTGTAGTTTGTTTGGTTTTGTGAAATTCTTGATTATTTGGATGATTGATGAGCGTTGTGAGGGAGGGAATTTGATGCGTTATTTGAGTTTATTGTGATAGGTGTGAAGTAGAAGTGTCTCCTAGTAAGGAGTGGTAATTGTTGGAGCTTGGATTGTGTGAAGGGAAGTCGGTTTTTGAAGCTTGGAACGAGCTTTTGGGAGCTATAGAGGGTTAGGAGACTCTTCTCGGCCTAGAATAGGTCATCCCGTCCAGGATGGAAGGCCCATCCCGACCGGAAAGGATGTCATCCCGTCCGGGATGAGGTGTACAAAAGATGGGTTCACTGACAGCTCATCCCGACCGGGACGAGGTCATCCCGACCGGGACGAGACGGTCATCCCGACCGGGACCACACATCCCGACCGGGATGGACCCCATGTCCTCCTTTGGCCTTTTCTTCGTCATTTGAGTCCACCCAACCATTGTATACCCCCTCCCAACCTCCCTACATGTCCTTACCCTCATTATATGACCCCTACACCTCACATACACATTCACCTCGCTTTCTTGT
Source organism: Agrostemma githago (assembly GCA_958450325.1). Classification (NCBI taxonomy): domain Eukaryota; kingdom Viridiplantae; phylum Streptophyta; class Magnoliopsida; order Caryophyllales; family Caryophyllaceae; genus Agrostemma; species Agrostemma githago. Next base: position 40,574,064 of record OY288244.1, read on the forward strand.
CACTTTTAACCGACTTTAACATCAAAACCCACCCCATTTTACTTTGGTGCCCCAACCATGGAACCGTACCGCGATTGGGAAGGAATCACGACGACGACGACTTGCTACATGCCGATATTGATTTATGAAATGATGGAGCGAGTGAGTTGCTAACCGTACGGTACGGCAACTATCCTCTCTTTTCCATTTTTATAGCTTGTCCTCATTTGTTTATTCCCTTTCCTTTATATCATTTGTGTCATGGTGGCCTTCGAGGCCTTAGTATGGTTGCTCCCGACTCTCGATGACGTGACTACATCGAGAGTCATTTCAAAATCCAAATTTTCAAGATTTTCGTCCCTTTTTGTAGGATTTAGTCGGATTTGGGCGGAATCCGGGCTAGGTGACTCAATTACACCTAGTCCTCCCCTCCCATTTCCTTTTATTTCTTTCTTTTTATTTCTTCCCTCATCCATATCTTTTCTTGTCTCGGCCCATGGTGACTTGACTACACCCCGGCCGGACGCTTTCTACCCTTTTCTCCACTTTTTGATTTTTAGCTTTATTTTCGTAGTTTCTTTTCTTTTTCTTTTGTCTCTCCTCACACTACGATCGAGCATAAGGACATGGCTCGGTTTAAGTGTGGGGGAGCGATATTCTATCGTAGTTAGTTTTATTTTCGTAGTTTTTCCAAAAAATCTTTAAAAACCCTAAAAATTTGAAAAATTTTCACAAAAATCAAAAAGATTTTCTTTTTGTGTGTTTTCCTTTGTGTCATTGTCTCGTACATTTGTTTTGTTGTGTGTGTTTGCCCCCCTTTTGCCTTATAGGTTGCCTAAACCACCGATGGCTTTGGAAAGCTTTCAAGATGTCCGGTAACATCTTCTATCCCTTTTTCCTTCTTTGTCTTTTGCGGAATTTGGAGGAGAATGTGATGTGCTGTGCTCGGGAGGAGCTTTGTAAAGTTTGATGTTGGTTGGTTGCTCATTTAAAAGCAAGGGGTGGTATTTGTGTTATGTATGTGTTCGTTTTGTGTTGTTCTTCTTTTGTTGCTTTTGTTGCTTTTGTTTCTTTTTCTTTCGTTTTCGTTGAGTCTTTGTTTTGTGTTTTGTTGTGTGTCTTGTGTGTAAATGGTTTTTGAAAACCCGGTTTAGAGACTAGTGTGCAAGTGTTTACTTTCCCTTTTTAGTGGTATAAATCAAGTCTTGGACTTTAATCTAGTAGAATGACCCTAAATCAATGAATTCGTTGGTCCTTTACCTTGAGTCCGCCTAGCTTACTAGGGATTTACTACGGGATCTGCATTTTGACCATTATGACCACCCACGGTGTGAAAAGGCCTTGGTTGCCGAGTCCCGTCCCTTAGGTGACCATGTTTAGGATTGTTTGATTAGTCCAAGTTCTCCCCTTTTTGTGAGTTTGAAGGGAAAGCGCGCTCCCAACTCTCCCATTCACCTACCTCCTACACATATCCACACAATAAGTTGCAATTTGTTGAATTCTC